>OX457048.1:33138846-33171346 GCA_949752735.1 Lumbricus terrestris | reverse complement strand
GCCCACATAAAAACTAATGCGCGGTAACCAGCTTAATTATTCACAGGCGCTCAATCCAAATAAATCGATACAATTTTAAATTGACGGGTGGGCTTGGAGGTTTTATGGCCTGGCCTGGCCTGGCCAGATGCCCATGTGAGGCGCCGGAAGGTTCGAGGTTCGAATCCACCTCAAGTCGCCGCGAAAGGATTCTGGAGACTTTAATAAGAAAGGAATAAAGTAATCAAGAGAATAAACAGGGCTTTTTAATGTGCAGTTCTAAAAGAATTTGTGCAGTTTTGCTAGCATTTCCCTCCAATCGGAGTACGCCTAATTTACCATGGATGGTAAAGGAATGGAGTTGTGCCGTTCTAAAAATTTCTTAAAAACAGCCCTGAAACCGCCACCCTCATTTTCTCAGCCTCGGCTTATATGCCTTCCTTTTCCCGTTCTCGACATACCGACAACTCATTTTCTAGACCTCGGTGTGTGAAGCTTCTTTGCACCATCTTTTTCACAGACTCTCTATATTAAATGTTGGGCCAATGAATGATGTGATGCTGGGCGCATTACGATATTGGTTGGGTTATCCCAAGTAAACGTCAATGGAAAGGACAGCGTTCAAAAGTTTCTTCAGAAAATGGGAGAAACACTCGGAAAATGTAGCCTCCTTCCTTCCAATCCTTCATCAATAAAAAGGAGTTTGGATAGTGTGAACTCACCAACAAGCATTTTAAAGTTAAAAATATGGACTGTGTTACGTTCTTTTCTGTGTGGAAGAACGCTGTTGTTTACTTAAATCACTTTGTTTATTATTAAGCAATTAAGTATTTATTATTTCATGTAAAACAGTATCTTTCGAGTCATGGTTTAGTTAAGCTGTCCTTCAACATCGCTAGTGCCAAACCGGAAGTGTTCAGTCCATGGATTACATATATTATGAGTCACAACATTGATAATGTTCATTCCATGACACCTTCCCTCTTAAGTTATAAAGTCTCTAAACCTAGCAGGTGGTTTGACAGATCGTCCTGAACGAGTGCTCTGTAAGGAACTCTTGACAGGTGGAGGCAAGATGACTGGAGTGGGTTCTCTTGGAGGCATTACGTTTGAAGTCGAGTCTTCTGGAGCTATGGAGATTGGAGTCGAGTCTTCCTCGACCAGAGGCTGACAGTCTGGAGGTGGATCGTTCGTGCGAACCAAGTCACGACGATTCCGACGAAGAGTTGACCCATCTTCTGTATCCACGATGTACGATCGAGGTGTGGTGTGTTTGTCCCTAACCACACCTGAGCGCCATTGACCATTGTGATTTACACGGATGGTATCGCCTTCATGCAGAGGTTGAAGTGGTTTTGCATGTCGATTATAAAACATTTCTTGTTTTGATTGACGTGTCTTCAGTTCTGGTACAGGATTCCTTGATATCGGCTTTAGACGAGAAGCCATAACTGGGAGTTTGGACCTCAACAGCCGACTCATCAGCATTTCAGCAGGACTATATTGCAAGCCCGATACTGGTGCATTCCTGTACTGCAACAAGGCCATGTATGGATCCGAACCATCTTTCTCTGCTTTTTTCAGAAGTGTTTTCACTGTCTGTATGGCCCTTTCCGCCATTCCATTTGATTGAGCATACCGTGGGCTTGTTGTTGTTATTTTGAAATTCCATGATATTGCAAATTTCTGCATTGCTGCACTTGCAAAAGGCATATTATCTGCCACCATCTCACATGGTATCCCATGGCGAGCAAAAATCGACTTCAAATGAGGTATCAGTGAATTAGCTGTCTTCCCTTGAAGTAGACAAATTTCCGGGTATTTTGAGAAGTAATCGACAACCAGTAAGTAATCATTTCCAAAAAGTTGAAAGATATCTGCGGCGACCTTCTCCCAAGGTCGTTCTGGCACTGGATGAGGGATTAGTGGTTCCTTCTGTTGATGCCTGCAGAATGCATTGCATGTGGTGCATTTACCAACATATTTTTCTATGTCTTGTGACAGCCCTGGCCAGAACAAACATGACCGTGCAAGACCCTTGCATTTCTCGATACCAAGGTGACCTTCATGCAGTAGAGCCAACATTTCATGACGCATTGTCTCTGGCACTATCAGTTTTCCGTGCACAAACAAGAGGTCATCAAGTTCATATATGTCTGAAGCCATTTTGCGATATTGTTTCAATTCCACTGGTAGATCTTCTGTAGATTCAGGGAACCCATCCTGGACCAGACTTTGTAGACGGACTAATACAGCATCATGCAACGTCTCCTGGCGAAATTCTTCCAGTCGTTCTGGGCTGGCTGGAAAATTGCTGAGCAACGCATGTACGAGAACCTCAAGGTCTTCTGTAAGGTCATCCGAGACTTCTGTATCGCCTGCGATATATGCTCGAGACAAGGCATCTGCGATGAGCATTTTGCTTCCAGGCAAGTATTCAATTGTCAGCTGGAATTTTAACAGTCTGAGTAGCATTCTTTGAAGCCTGGGTGATGTGTCACAGATTGGTTTTCTGAAGATTGCTTCTAAAGGCTTGTGATCGGATTGAACTGTTGTCTTTCTGCCGTAGACGTAGTGCGAGAATCTCTCACAGGCGAACACAATTGCTAACAGTTCTTTCTCTATTTGTGCATAATTTCTCTCTGCTGGAGTTAAAGATCTGGATGCGTAGGCAATTGGCTGTCCATCTTGCATTAGACATGAACCAAGGCCTGTAGACGACGCATCAGTCTGAATCATCAACACCTTGTTTGGGTCGTAGTACTTCAACGTTGCGGCCTCACTAATCAATTTTTTGATGAGCTGCACAGCATTTTCATGTTGGTCTAACCAGTGCCATGCTATGTCTTTCTTTAGTATCTGCCGTAATACGTCCGTGTGAGAGGAAAAGTTTGGTATAAACTTAGACAAATACGTGACCATTCCCAAGAATCTTTGCAATTCTTTCTGATTGGTTGGAGATGGCATGTTGATTATTGCATGAACTTTCACATCATCTGGACGTACGCCAGTACTTGAAAGGATGTGGCCCAAATATTTAACTTGCCCAACCTTGTACTGTATTTTCTTTTGATTGAATTTCACTCCATTTTGTTGTGCACGATCCAAAACCTGTTTTAGGATTTGATCATGTTCCGTGTCATCAGCTGCAGCTATAATCAGATCATCGAACACGATGCTCACACCTGGAATGTCACCGAAGAGTTCATTGCTTCTTTTCTGAAAAATCTCGGGGGCGGATGAAATTCCAAAGGGCATGCGCAGCTGGAGTGCACAAGCGACTACTCGATTCATCTAGCTTGATCTGCCAGAAACCATCTTTCATGTCAATAACGGTGAAGACGGACTTCCCAGATAGTTTAGCTAGGACATCCTCGCAGGTTGGGATGCGGTAGTGTTCTCGTTTAATGGCTTTGTTAAGGTCTCTCGGATCCAAACATAAGCGAAGACTGCCGTCTTTTTTCTCAACCACAAGCAAACTGTTCACCCAGTCAGTAGGCTGATCTTGTTTTGTGATCACCTCCGACTTTTCCATTTCAGACAGTGTTTGCTTTAATTTCTCTTCGAGTGCAAGTGGAACTCGTCTTGGGGCATGAACAACAGGTGAAATATTGTTATCAATTTTAATATGATATGTACCTGGCATTTGTCCTAGTCCGGTGAACACGTCCTTGTAGCCGTCCAGTATATTCGAAGCATTTTTTGCCTCTGACAGGGAATCAATTCTCTGCACAATGTTCAGAGCTATGCAGCTGCGCAGACCAAGGAGTGTTGGAGCGTCCTGTTTTATAACGAAGAAATCAGCTTCCACAGTCCCACCACTGGTCTTTGCTGTAACAGAGACTATTCCCACGGGAGTTATCTTACTGTTGCCATACGCAGTCAGTGTTGTTTTGCAAGGTTTTATTTTAGGACGGTTAGCAAGACTGTTCAGAGTAGACTGTGCCATAACATTTGCTTCAGCACCTGTGTCAAGTTTACATTGAACCAAATCACCATTTATGTCTATGTCTTTCCACCAGCTATCAGTTCTTTGTCCCACTGACAGTACTCCTACAAAGTAATTCTGGACATCATCGACTGAATAAACCACATTCCGAGTAGAGTTCTGTTTCAGTTTACCACGGATTTCTCTTTGAGGACTTTTGAACACAGTCAGTTCAGATGGAGTGTTTTTTGAACGACACATTTTTTGAAAATGGTTTGGTTTTCCACATTTCATGCATTTTTTTTCCAAATGCTGGACATGCTCTGGGCTTATGTGAACCACCACATTTTGAACAGGCAATGTCGTTGGAGTGGACGTTATGTATTCTAGCATTGAAGCTCGTCTCACCTTGAATGGACTGCAGTTGTGCTTTTGTCGATTCTGCCGCTCGACAGATGTTTAGCGCTTTCAGAAGGTCAAGGTCCGGCTCTCGCAGCAAACGTTCCTGAAGACGAGGATCTGGACATCCCAAAACGATGCGGTCACGAATTAGACTTTCGGTCTGATCGCCGAAATCACATGATTTGACCTTTTGACGGAGTGTAGTGACGAATGTATCGATCGACTCACCCGATGCCTGGGTCGATCTCCAGAAGTTGTAGCGTTCGAAGACGACGTTTTTACGAGGTGAACAATACTCTTCAAATTTTGAGAGCGCAGGCTGGAGTTTTCCAGAATCTCCCTCTGTAAACGCGAATGTGTTATACACTGCGAGTGCATCATCTCCGACGATATGAAGAAAGATAGCCAACTGGACATCGTCTGGCTTTTGGTCTGACCCCGACGCCTTCATAAAGTTCTGGAATTTCTGTTTCCAATTTTTCCACGACTGTTCCAAGTTAATACTGTCCATATCGAGCGAATTAGGCTGCTTGAAAAGTTCCATTGTTCCGTGCCACGTGGTTATCACTGTCCACGGAATACGATTAAAGTCAACTTTTGTTCACGTTTGTTCACGACGCCATGTTACGTTCTTTTCTGTGTGGAAGAACGCTGTTGTTTACTTAAATCACTTTGTTTATTATTAAGCAATTAAGTATTTATTATTTCATGTAAAACAGTATCTTTCGAGTCATGGTTTAGTTAAGCTGTCCTTCAACATCGCTAGTGCCAAACCGGAAGTGTTCAGTCCATGGATTACATATATTATGAGTCACAACATTGATAATGTTCATTCCATGACAGACTGGGAATGTTCAGTGAGAAGTCCAGCAATGTTTAATCAAGGCACTTCTTTCAGAATTACATGTCTATAAAACAACAATTTTTCAAATTTAATCAAGGCACTTCTTCAGGATGTTCGTAAGAACCAAAATGCTCTTTAATCTTGAATACAATAAAAGTTCAGAACTACACGTCTATAAAACAACAGTTCTTCAAATTTAATCAAGGTTTAATTTTGAATACAATAAAAGTTCAGAATTGCATATGTCTATAAAACAACAGTTCTTCAAATTTAATCAAGGCACTTCTTCAGGATGTTCGTAAGAACCAAAATGCTCTTTAATCTTGAATACAATAAAAGTTCAGAATTACACGTCTATAAAACAACAGTTCTTCAAATTTAATCAAGGTTTAATCTTGAAAACAATAAAAGTTCAGAATTACACGTCTATAAAACAGTTCTTCAAATTTAATCAAGGTTTAATCTTGAATACAATAAAAGTTCAGAATTGCATGTTTATAAAACAACAGTTCTTCAAATTTAATCAAGGTTTAATCTTGAATACAATAAAAGTTCAGAATTGCATGTCTATAAAACAACAGTTCTTCAAATTTAATCAAGGTTTAATCTTGAATACAATAAAAGTTCAGAATTGCATGTCTATAAAACAACAGTTCTTCAAATTTAATCAAGGCACTTCTTCAGGATGTTCGTAAGAACCAAAATGCTCTTTAATCGTGAATACAATAAAAGTTCAGAATTACACGTCTATAAAACAACAGTTCTTCAAATTTAATCAAGGTTTAATCTTGAACACAATAAAAGTTCAGAATTACACGTCTATAAAACAACAGTTCTTCAAATTTAATCAAGGTTTAATCTTGAATACAATAAAAGTTCAGAATTGCATGTCTATAAAACAACAGTTCTTCAAATTTAATCAAGGTTTAATCTTGAATACAATAAAAGTTCAGAATTGCATGTCTATAAAACAACAGTTCTTCAAATTTAATCAAGGCACTTCTTCAGGATGTTCGTAAGAACCAAAATGCTCTTTAATCTTGAATACAATAAAAGTTCAGAATTGCATGTCTATAAAACAACAGTTCTTCAAATTTAATCAAGGCACTTCTTCAGGATGTTCGTAAGAACCAAAATGCTCTTTAATCTTGAATACAATAAAAGTTCAGAATTGCATGTCTATAAAACAACAATTCTTCAAATTTAATCAAGGTTCTTCAGGATGTTCGTAAGAACCAAAATGCTCTTTAATCTTGAATACAAAAAAGTTCAGAATTACACGTCTATAAAACAACAGTTCTTCAAATTTAATCAAGGCAGGATGTTCGTAAGAACCAAAATGCTCTTTAATCTTGAATACAATAAAAGTTCAGAATTACACATCTATAAAACAACAGTTCTTCAAATTTAATCAAGGCAGGATGTTCGTAAGAACCAAAATGCTCTTTAATCTTGAATACAATAAAAGTTCAGAATTACAAGTCTATAAAACAACAGTTCTTCAAATTTAATCAAGGCAGGATGTTCGCAAGAACCAAAATGCTCTTTAATCTTGAATACAATAAACAGTTCTTAAAATTTAATCAAGGCACTTCTTCAGTATGTTCGTAAGAACCAAAATGCTCTTTAATCTTGAATACAATAAAAGTTCAGAATTACAGTTCTTCAAATTTGTGCAACGCTTATTTACAGAATGTTCTTTGATGTTCTTTACATAGTCTATGCAATTCAGGACGGGCAAGCACTTGCATAAATGTCCAGCTAAAAAATTCTCTTTGCACAGTCAATAAAAGTTCAGGATTGCGTTGCGTTTCAGACATGTTCTTTGCACAGTCAATAAAAGTTCAGGATTGCGTTGCGTTTCAGACATCTTCTTTTGCCGTCTTTTTCACCGTTTTCTTTCCACTGCAATAACCATCAATTAAACCAAGTTAACAACAGAGTTGACTTTAAAGAGTTGAAATCTATTCAAGAAGAAAATTGCCTTGTTAGCTATTGCGTCTAGAATAGAAGTTTCAGATTGCGCAGCGCTCAGTGCCAAATAAATGCTCAAACGAATTTCAAAACGGTTTACTTCACGCATGGAACTCAACATGCATCAGGCGCAATTTCTTCCAGCAAATACTATGCTACCACCTACAGACTGGGCAAAGAATGAATGCACAAGCGAGTCTGGTAGGTTTGGTTTTAAGAGGTCAAAGGATAGAGTAATTAACGCTATTAACAGAGCAGTTTATTAAAATTAAGCAGTTGGACTCGTGGGGCAATTTAGTCGATCAAATTCACATACAATTAACAGAATAAAATCTAATTCAATTACAATACTGGCATTTCAGCTACACACTATTCTGTTTTATAATCGATAACTAGTAAATTCACAAGTCATCCGGCTGATCTCAGTTACCTGCGAGGATTCCAAGAGGACAGAAGGATCCAGAAGATCGTGGTTGGCCACTGAACGACTATCTTGACATCTCCAGCGACTCCAGTTTCCTGCCGACCAGAAGAGTGCGAACATTGGAAGCGCCCGCAGACATCTCACCAGCACGTCTCGACTTTCTTTCGGTAGCTGATCCAATCCAAACCACTCGATTGGTTCTGTGGACCTTGTTTGGCCAGGCGTCATCCGAGCCGGTGTATCCTGGCATCGTCTCTGTTTGGCATCGAACATCAATCGTCTTTGTTTTACTGCCAGGGATCGACACCCACCTGAAAAACCTTCCTCCTTTATCCGGGCTTAGGACCGGCGCAGGGAACTGCAAATCCCTCCAGATTTGCAGTTCCCTGTGGCGGAGTTACCTACAATAGAAAAACACATTCAAAGTTAGCAAAAGAACTTGAAACAGCAAGAACACAATCACCCTAACAACAAAAGAATCAGAAACAATATGAGAAACAATAAGAATGCAATCAACAATAAAAGAATAAGAAACAATTAGAATGCAATCATTCTTTATAATAAAAGAACCTAAATCAGCAAGAACACAATTACGTTAACAACAGAGGAGTTACATTAAGAGTAAAAGAACCTAAACAGCAGTACAATCTATGTAAGCAATAAAAGAATCAGAAACAATTAAAATGCAATCATTGTTTATAATAAAAGAACCTAAATCAGTAAGAACACAATTACGTCAACAGTAAAGTAACCTTAAAAAAACAAGAACACACATTAATAGTAAAAGAACCTAAAACAAAAACACCACAATCCAAGTAAGCAATAAAAGAATCAGAAACAATTAGAATGAAATCATTGTTTACAATAAAAGAACCTAAATCAAAAGAACACAATTATGTTAACAATAATTACAGTAAAAGAACCTAAAACAAGAAAATCTATGTAAGCTATAAAAGAATCAGAAACTATAAGAATGCAATTATTGTCACCAATACGTTAACAATAATTTAACCTAAAAAAACAAGAACACAATTACATTCACAGTAAAAGAACCTAAAAACAACACAATATATGTAAGTAGCAAAAGAATCAGAAACAATTAGAATGCAATCGTTTACAATAAAATAATCTAAATCAACAAGAACACAGTTATGTTAAAAGTAAAGGAGCCTAAAAAAAGAAGAGGAAGAACAGTTACATTCACAGTAAAAGAACCTAAAACAACAACACAATCTATGTAAGCAGCAAAAGAATCAGAAACAATTAGAAACAAGAACACAGTTACGTTAAAAGTAAAGGAACCTAAAAAAAGAAGAGGAAGAGCACTGTTACATTCACAGAATTATTATCTAAAACCTAAAACAACAACACAATCTATGTAAGCAGCAAAAGAATCAGAAACAATTAGAATGCAATCGTTTACAATAAAAGAATCTAAATCAACAAGAACACAGTTACGTTAAAAGTAAAGGAACCTAAAAAAAGAAGAGGAAGAGCACTGTTACATTCACAGAATTATTATCTAAAACCTAAAACAACAACACAATCTATGTGAGCAGCAAAAGAATCAGAAACAATTAGAATACAATCGTTTACAATAAAAGAATCTAAATCAACAAGAACACAGTTACGTTAAAAGTAAAGGAACCTAAAAAAAGAAGAGGAAGAGCACTGTTACATTAACAGTAAAAGAACCTAAAACAACAACACAATCTATGTAAGCAGCAAAAGAATTAGAATGCAATAATTGTTTACAATAAAAGAACCTAAATCAGAAAGAATACAATTACGTTAACAATAAAGTTACCTAAAAAACAAGAACAGTTATCTATGTAAGCAATAAAAGAATGAGACTCAGTAAGAATGCAATCAACGTTGACAATAAAAGAACCTGAAAAAAACGGAAAACGAATAGAGAAAAAAATGAATGGGGTCAAAGTGCAAACGAACGGACGATTTTTGTTTTGTTCATTTTTAATTCAACATTTTACTTTTTACTTTCATTTTAATCATTTTTACTTTCATTTTCAATTTTACTTTTCCCTATTTTTACATTTTTTGATTTTCACATTTTTGGTTTTGCTCATTTACTTTTTTTACATTTTAACTTTTGTTTTATTTTATTTTTGTTTTATTTTTTGGGTTGGACATACATATGGACGGGGTGGGAAGGGGTGGGGTGGGTGGGGGCGGGGGGTGGGGTTGGTGTGGGCGGGGTGGGGTGAGGCTGGTGATCAGCATGTCCTGTGTGCTTCAGACTTTTCCTGCTCCATGCTCTTGATCACTACAATGAAACTGAAAAAAAACATTGTAAATTGATGGCTAATCCTATCGCCCCCTTTATGGCCACCATTTCTACCAAGATGGTGATCACAAGAGGGCACTCTAACCAACCATTACCCATCCGACCTCGCGACCTACGATGTCGAGACAATTGGTTTCCACCATCTCCAAGTCCATCGCCGTCTTCGGGATCCAGTGGTCGTGCTCCAGATGCTTTTTGTTCCAGGCCACTAGAACAGAACCTGAAAGAACAAGAACATGGTGCATGTTAGTGTTGCTAGTCAATCCTATCGAGATCACAAGAGGTTCGAGATACATCACCTAAATATGGTCCAAGACCCATCAGACCTCGTGACGCCGAAATGACCATGGATCCAGACGATCGTTGTTGGGGATTCCACGCGTCTTCCACCGTCTCCCAGTCCTTCCGAGATCTGAAAGAACAAGAACTTAGGCAGTACCTGAGCACTACAAGAGGCCAAAGGCATTGTCAAAATCTCCTTACTCGATGCATTACATCCGATATGCTATTTTATTTTTATATTTTATTCATATTGCTATTTTATGCTTCTTATTTTATGGTTCTTACAGGCTGCAGATGCCTCTATAGCTGAACTGAAATGCAATCATTGCATTATAATTATATTAAGAAATACCAGCTACAAAAGTTGTTACACAGTGGTTACAAATATTTAGATCAGAAAGACGAAATACAGAAAGCACCCTAGCTAATATGCAAGGACCTACAGTACTTCATTAAAATCCTACCTATCCTGCATCAGCGTTAATTAATTCGATTTTTATTCGCCCAGACAACCTACTGTTTTACTTCTGCAGACTTGCATTAGCACTCGACCTTGGCATCGTGCAGTGATGAAATCTCATCATTTTCTCATCAAGACGTGTATGAAGTCACTTGTCCTAATGCCAAACTCCATCATAGTCTCGTTGACGGGTAGCTCAGTCTCTAACGAGTTCACCGTGCAATGGACAATATATCGTTCCACCAAGAGTCCATGCATTACCATCGACTCGAAACTACAATTGGGACTGCACTACAATCAACCTCATGGACGGTCAATAGTCGTATTATTTACTGACTGCATGCTTTATTGCATGTACAGTACTCAGTCACATTACTGATCATCTCTCAATGAGACCATGGATTGCTCTGCGATGCGATCAGCCGTTGAATTCCGAAAATTATTTCAGATGGAGCCATCCTACTCCGTTAACCAACAACGTTCATCTGGTCTTTTTAAAGCAATGATTTTGACAAAGTTTTATAGAAGTTATCGGCCACATAGAGGCCGCATTGCATTTATCGTTATATTATAAAATAATTTTATGCAGACTCTGGCTCCCTGTTTTTCGTTAATACAAGGTCAACATGCATACAATGTACAATTTACATACCGGCATTACAGTCCACATACAATTACGATCTATGTTCTAATTTTTATATTGCAATCCATTATCTAATTTTTAGTTGCTATTTATCTTATTTATTGGTCTATATAATAATTGAATAGCAATAGCACCCATGGCAGGATTAACAGTAAAAGTGAAGAGAATGAATTCTAATGGCCATCAACAAAATAAGATTATGAAGTTATCCAATGAAGTATTTTATACCCTTTTCCCATTTCACCCGTTCCCATTTCACCCGTTCCCATTTCACCCGTTCCCATTTCACCCGTTCCCATTTCACCCGTTCCCATTTCACCCGTTCCCATTTCACCCGTTCCCATTTCACCCGTTCCCATTTCACCCGTCCCCATTTCACCCGTCCCCATTTCACCCGTCCCCATTTCACCCGTCCCCATTTCACCCGTCCCCATTTCACCCGTCCAATTTCACCCGTCCAATTTCACCCCTCCAATTTCACCCCTCCAATTTCACCCCTCCAATTTCCAGTAAAGTAGGCCTACTACCGTAATTAGGAAGTATAGTTGCGAGAAGTGCTGTAGTGACCGAAGTTCACAACACGTTTTAAGATTACGTGCAATTACATTTAAATATTCTATCTTATTTTGAGGAATTATATTATAATCAAAGTTACATAGGCTACAATTTACCTAATTCTAACTGTTTAAATACTTTTTATTTATGTGCAAGACTTGTTAACAATTAACCAACACGCAACCATCATTAGGCTGCTTAAATATATAAGACATAATGTCTACAAGCACAGAGAACAAATACAGAGAAAACATACAAGGGAAACAGGGAGACATTCACTGCATGATGAATTTCGAATATAATATTATGCCCCCTAAGCAATGCGCCTTATAACTGGCCGACAAATAACATAAAAGTTTGGAAAATCATTGCCTATAAACGACCAGATGAACGATGGTGGTTTATGGAGGAGGTAGTATCCAACTGAAATATTTCCCGAATTCAACTATCGATAGCATCGGAGAGAAATCTGTGGTCTAACTGTGAGATGCGCAGTAATATGCCCAAGGATTGTACATACAATTTATGCAATGCAGTCAGAGTTAAATTACGACTATGGACCGTTCATGAAACGAATCATAGTGCAGTCGAAGTTGTGGTTTCAAGTCGATGATAACCTATAGGAACTGTTGGTGGGACGAGAATATTGTCCATTGCACGGTCAACTCCCTAGAGGCTGAGGTATACCCGTCGACAAGATTATGACAGAGTTTATTAGGACACGTGACTTCGTGTCTAGACAGGGAAATGACAAAATTTCACCTTTACACGGTGCCAAGGTCGAATGAGCACACAAGCCTATAGAACTACAAAGGTCGGCTGTCTGGAATAATTAAAATAGAATTAGCTTTAACGCGAATGCCAATAATTAGCCAACAAACAGAGGCTAGATTACAGATAGGCAACCATGGCCTGAATACATTATTCCAATATCCTACGCAATAAATTATGATAGGCGTTATTTTTTTACTTATTGCTTAACCACCTAAAATATTACGCATACGAATTCACCATTATCGGCAGAAGCGAGTAGGTAGAATTTCGTTGTCTCCTGCTCCGTCAGCGAACACCGTCTCCGACAGAAGGAGTAGGTAGAACACCGTCTCGGCAGAAGTAGTAGGTAGAACATCTCTCCAACAAAGCAAGACTTCTTCGGCGTCCGTATTGCGACTAAAGTAAAATTTAAAGCGCAGGTTGTTGTTATAATATTATTATTATTCGTCGCTCCTTTTATTTTTTGCGCCACACCCACGCAAAACTAAACAAACGCAGCTGATTGGTTCGTCCTGTGCCAATCCTATCTTCAAAGTTTTATAGCGCAGCTACCTGCACGGCTGCAAACGATTATTACACGGACCTATCAAATATCGTATTGGAGTCATGTTGTCTCCAGCAAACTTCTTCATATCCGCAATTTTTCCTTACCCAATGGGTCTCAGTAAAAACCACGTGAACCTGGAATAAACCTCGGACTAGAATAAACAGAGTATAAATAATTATGTACTGCGATATAAATAATGTTATTTATCTGTGGTTATATAGAGGAAGAGCACCCCTCCCCATAAGCTAGCCCTATAGTTACCATAAGCTAGCAATAATTAACTATAGCCTAAGGCAGCCATTGACATTCAGTCCTAAATAAGTTGACAGCGCTCGTGAATAAACTGGTGCCCTTCGCTTGGCTTTCGAGTGTCGGTTTATTAATATTATCACGATTACGAACAGCATGTAGGCAACTTCATCTGCAACGCGCTGCGGGAACATGAAATAGGCCTAAGACCAATCTACGTGTAATTAAAGAATTTAAAGTGCACGATAGCAGTGATGAAGAATCACACGGAAAAATGGATTGATGTCATATGCGACAAAACTTCTAATCGAGTCCAGAGCCTTCTTTTAATGAAGTAGCCTACAGTAATTATTAACAGATGCTCTGGTCTCCATCTGCTGATCGGAAGGTTGAGTCCGATCTATTCCAGGGAGTGTAGCTTGCGCCTCCTTACGAATGAATTATTATCTTATTATTAGCTTGCGCCTCCTATCGATTGAATTATTATTTTGCCATCATATTGCGAGTACAACAACTTTTATACAATACAATACAATTTATTATTTCTAACGCGCTTTAACAAGACACGTCTTGCACAAAAGCGCACGGCCTATGATGTTAACAGTCGCTACAGCAAACAAAGTCATCTGAGAGTAATAACGCAGCCAAAAAACAACAACACGAGTCACAATCGAATGAACTCCGATGAAGACATAAGAGTCCAGCCGGAAAGTTTCTCGTACGATGTTAAGTTGAGTTTAGGATCGGAATATTTGAGTCTCTGCTTGGTGGTCGAAGCAAAGAACAGCAACTGATACTCTTTGAGTTCCCTTGAGTTCCCTTGTTCATTCATTCATTCATTCATTCAAAAATTTATATAGCGCTTTTTCAAGAGGACTACTCAGAAGCGCTCTCGACTCTAGCACGGCAAAAAGGTCGTTGATTCTTGCAACTCTACTTTCTGAACGAACGGGGCAAGTAAAAATGACACGCGGAGTATATCCAACATGCACGCATGTCTTTTAATATAATTTTTTCCAGCCAGAGCTTTAAAACTGCACTACAGAAAATTGACCGTATGGATACTTAACAGAGAAGTTTCCAAATGTAAATTTCAAGTCTCACGTTGTGTATCATTAATATCAGCAGTGCTTAGTGCGGAAAAATGTCAAAATCCGAACAGTACTAAGCAGTAAAAAATTGGGCGTCGGTTTTCCAGGACAGCGCATGGGTGTAAGCGGGTAGGCTATACAACGTGTAGTCCTGCTTGCCTCACATATGACTGCGTGTAGCAAGTTTATACGGGGGAAATGACCTGCAGTAAGGCCTAGGCAACTGTAGCGTGTGCTCACTTCTAACTTTGCCAGTAGGCCTTCATTTTTTCTAGACCAGGCAGATATGGCTGCTTTGACTCTGCATGACTTATAGGCAGGATGTGTCATGAAATAGAGTATCCCCTTTTATTAATTGCATGGAAACTCCACAACAACAACAACAACGACGACGATGATGATAATTATGATGATGACGATAATGACGATGTTGTTGTTGATGTTGTTGATGATGATGATGATGATGATGATGATGATGATGATGATGATGATGATGATGATGATGATGATGATGATGATGATGATGATGATGATGATGATGATGATGATGATGATGATGATGAAGATGACGATGATGATGATGATGATGATGATGATGATGATGATGATGATGATGATGATGATGATGTTGTTGTTGTTGTTGATGTTGTTGTTGCTGTTGTTGTTGTTGTTGTTCTTGATGACGATGACGATGACGACGACGATGACGATGACGATGTCGATGATGATGATGATGATGATGATGATGTTGTTGTTGTTGTTGATGTTGTTGTTGCTGTTGTTGTTGTTGTTGTTCTTGATGACGATGACGATGACGACGACGATGACGATGACGATGTCGATGATGATGATGATGATGATGATGATGACGATGATGATGATGATGATGATGATGATGATGATGATAATTTATTATTATGCGAATAACCCCATGGCCAGGGCTTTTTAAAGACACTCTTAGAGCAGTTCAAAGGGACTGGGAATATTTCTACCTAAGGCGGTAAAATGGGCCAAATAATATCATTATCATAGATCAGACCATCGGAAAGGATTTGACCTAAGTTGAAGATGCACAAAGAAAATGCAAGAACACATTATTTTGATCTCAAACAAAATATTGAAACATATATTTATTCTCATAGAAAGATATCACAAGAAGTCGTCTACAAACAGTGACGGCGCTATAGGGGGCTAAGCCCCCTAAAAAAGGCAACCCGGGGCTAAGCCCTCTAAAAAGGCCACCTGGGGTTTTTTACACATGCAAAACTGAAATATTTCCACGATTTCCGACCGAATGACTAAAAAAAGTCGTCAGAAATTTTGGCGGATGAAAATGTAAAACCTCCATATGAGACTTCGACCGGATGACTAAAAAAAGTCGTCAGAAATTTTGGTGGGTGAAAATGGAAAATTTCCTCCGCGAGGAGTCAGCCCCCAAACTGAAATCCTGGCGCCGCCACTGTCTACAAATGCATCGATTCATTGCACAATGCAATTCCCTTAAAATTCCGGCCCTGAGGATGGGAAGGAAAAGTTCTAAGGAGCTGTGCAGTTCTAAAAATTCGTTAAAAACAGCAGCTGAGAATAAAGTAGGAAAAAAAATTGTCCCGTAGTACAAACAATTGCTTTGTTTTTCTTATTTAAGTGCAATGGGCAAATAACCTATAAATAAACAACTTTTTCTTAAGCCGATGGGGGTTTTAACCCCAGAAGCCCCATTATCTACGCCACTGTATATGTCTATAACTATAGAGGTGGAGTTTTGGTGAGTTCGTTAGATTGTGTGACGGGCCAGATGTTTGTCGTAATGTTGGCTGAAGTTTGTCTGATAATTTCAGCCCGTGTCACTTAGATAAACTTTACTTATTCCTCTTACTCTTTCTCTGTCCTCAATCTTGGAATCATCGATAATCGATCCGTAGGTAAATATTAGGCCTACTTTTCCGACCACATCAATGTCAATGACACTATCCTGCTACTGGTTCGAACAGTACCTTAATTGCTCTTAAGTGCTGTAATATGCCGAGCAAATTTCTGTCCAGGGTAACGGCCTCTGTTGTCATAGACCCTGGTCAAATGGGATCTATCTATCTGTCTATCCTGATAGCTCGCACCTGCAATGCATATCCGTAGCCTTCGTCAATGTTAGATTGGTCCGATCAACAATCGAGTTTAAACGGGGCACTCAAAAGATTCCAACCGAGGAAGCATCGGGGCGTGATCAGAGGGATGGATGGAGGAAGGGATGACGGAGTGGAACGACGAAGGAGCATCACTCGGAGGCAGGTACGGAGGCAGAGGAAGAGCGATGTATCAACATGAGCCACGTGATCGCCTGACGTCATATTTTGTCCCGGAGCGAGAGAAGCGAGCGCCGTGGTCGAGTGAGAGAGAGAAAGAGTTTCTTTGTTCGCTGTCAAAACTGGGTTCGAAACCGAGTGTCGCACCATGTCCTATCAGCCCTACATGAACATGGGTGAGTATCGGGCATACTTGAAGCACTCGTATTTCTCCAGAAGCGTTGCTTTTGCGGTTTTATGTCGCCAGAATCTGGCTGCAAATAATGACTCAGAAGGCAGGATGGCCGCCATCGGCAATATGGCGGCCGGGGTTTGCGTGGGTTGGTGTCGCGCGTATTTTGGATTAAATTACTTTGCTTTCACGATGTTATTATCCACGATGGATCGGTTCTTCGACTGCGGGAAGGTCGTGGGAGAAACCGAGTTATTATGCGGCGCTGTTTCGCCGCTGCGTTTGGTGTTCAGACCCCGGTGTGTCTTGTGAAGTTTGGTCCGTCTAAGATTGTAATTAGCCTGCGCTGGAGACGGTGCGATCTTTTCATGTGTGATTGTAATGTTGTGCATAATCGACCCACCATCAAATCGTCATAATATATAGTGATTTTAATAGGAGCATGTGAGGAACTTAGATTCCTGAGGTAGGGCATTGTTCAAAACGTTCCAGAGTCGCATTACATTACATTTATGTTAATCTATAAAATATGTTGCTGCCATTGATGAAGTGTGAGAATTTCTTTCTTTTGGAAACAACAATGTTATGATACAATTACAATTTAAGTGGTTATGATTGAGATTAGTTATTATTGATGCAATTGAAAACTGGTTTGGTGGTGGTGTCGATTACTTAATTCACTGGGAAATTTCCCGAATCTTGCCATGTGCAAAAAAGATTATAGGTCTATTAAGTATGATTACTACTATGACTAAAGCGACTTTAACTAAATTTTTATCTATTTTTTGTACTATGATTCCTTCGATTGCTTATTTTATTATTTTCCATCACTTTAGCTTTTAAACGTAGATTTAATTTAGTTTACATTGGTAAAGAATACTTATAAAAATCTCGATAATTAATTTTTAAAAATTGTTTAAGCGATTTAATTATATATCTGCAGCATTGTTTTCTTCTAAGCTTTAAATTTAACTGCTGCTGATGAAATAGGCAATATAACTCTTTGTTGCGGGTTATGCAAATATCTAGTGCAATGCATAATTAATATTAAACTTCAGGTAGACATTTCATTTACTTAATTTTTCTTTTAAAATGTTTCGAAAAAGAGTTAAAACTAGAAAAATTGGAACAATTTGTTTAGTTGATTATTGAATTATTCTGCGTGAGGCGCAGTATGCATGGTGAGAAATGAAAGAAATGCATTTTATTGTTGTAAGTCACTACATCTTTGGAAATACTATCTAGGGTTACAGGACTAAAATTTAGGTTGAAAACCACTGGCTTACATGGCGGTTGACCCAGTGGTCTGGAATAGCCTTCCTTTTTAGCTATGCCTACACCCTGGGACTCTACCAGGATCTTTCCTTACTAAACTTAAAAATTTTACTTTTGGGGTTGCTGGAGACGGGAGTGTCTAGGAGTAGTTTCTTCTTGAAGGGGCGCTATATAAATTTCTGAATGAATGATACACAGGTATCCCTTTCTTAGCAAGACAATCGGATGCCCTTTTCGATTGTTCCTTCAATTGTTGATATGCTAATCTTGTGATTTCAATCTGACTGTTTTAAATTACTAGTCTCGTGATTGGTGAATATTCTATATCTTTTCTCTGTAGCCTATTGTCTTTGAACAATTGGATGGATTGATTATGATAATGATGGTTAGGGCCACTTGAGTACACATCAGAATTGCTGTTAGTTTCGTTTCTCTCAACTGCTACTCTAATTCATTCAATTTCTCGAGGGTCGTAATGACACTTGTGGTTTGCAGTGCTGGTGGTATGCTGGTGGAACTTACATCTGAACTACCATTAGAAGAGGGCATGGGGAGTAGATGTTCTATGCAAAGTTAGGATTCCTGCTGATAAGATGCTGATAAGTCAACTGATGAATAGTTAAGGGAGCTAACAGGGACACACAGACAGACAGTCAAACAGTCTGTCTGTCTGTTTGTCCCTGTTAGCTCCCTTAGCTATTCTGAGTTCTTTGTTTACTTTCAAAGCTGGGCACTAGATGGGCAACACTGCTGGCTTACTTAGTTTTCTTGGGAGTATGGAATTCCTACCATTTTCTTTCACCTTAAGTTCCAGGTTATTTACTTGTCACAGTCTGTTTTTTATTTAGAGATAACTCTAGCCATTCAGGTCGTGAGGCTCCTCTACACTGCCCCAGCCTGGTGGGCAGGGTTCAAAGTGGGTGGGAACGGCAAATTTCGTGGCTTGCGTTCCCACTGCTCACTGTGCATGGAGCCCTTGAAGCATGTGCGTTCCCAATAAAACTTCATCAGTGTTCCCACTACTCACAGTTGACGTTCCCACTGCTTACCCAAACCACTTTAACCACTGCTGGTGGGGTTAAATTACAGCTAATGTTGCATCAGATGCTACGCTTTGGGTTTCTTCAGGCGGTGTTCCTAAACAAGGAGAAGTTAAGTGTTGGAGCTGATGCTGGGCTGCTTGATGCTGTAACACAAAATGTCGATCATGTCCTGAGGAGACTTTTCTACCTCTATCTAAAACCGAAATTTTCTAACTTACTCTCTAGATAGTATCCATTCGTTCTACCAGTTAATTTTAAGTCCAAGGGTCCTCTTTGCCAGCCATCAATGACACAGTTCTGTTCACATTTGTTTCATTTTGTTTATTTAATATACATTGACATCTATTAAGCTGAGCGTGGTGTGTCACTCGGGTTTTGTTTCATTTTCAAATAAACGAATATATATATATATATTGAACAATTGCACTCACTTACCTTTTGAACTTTGACTTGACCTTGATAATAATGTCTCATTTTGTCTGGTGGTTCTTAATATCAGACCAATTATGTGGTAGTCAGAAATGATATTGTATCATGCCTCTGAGTACCGTAGTTATTTATTCTTCAAGAGGATCTATATAAATGTTTGGATACGATACTGTTATGTATTACTGAATGCTGTCTACATGATGATGTAGTATCATTGATCAGCTGGAATTATTTGCATATTTTCTGCATCAGGTTTTGGCCCAGGTGGTGCTGGGCATCCGTACATGATGGGCTTCCAAGGAGGCATGCCAGTGCAGATGACCAACCCGTCGCAGTACATCGCTAGTCAACGAACAAGTAGTGGTAAGACTGCCTTCGTTTCTAGTCGCATTTTGGGACGAATAATAATAATAACAATGACGATTTCTATGGCGCCGTAACACAGCCGTGCCGTTACAAGGGCGCCTAATAGTCATCTATTCTAACTTCTAGGTTGTAAAGATAGGCCTACTACTTATAAACTTAATTTTTGTAAGTGCACTTGCTGACCCAATCCCAAATACCTGTTGCAATGGTATGGTAACGTTTGATGATTGCAGAGTTGTATGGCAAGCATCAATTTAAGAGAGACTCATCAGAGGTGCTCACGAGCTGTAATTGACTTTATTCTGACTCCCAGGACCATATAGGAGTTCCATTTAATGACTCTATTGTGACTCCAGTACCTTACAACGAGTGCTAATGGCTATTTTGTCTCCAGGACCTTAGAAAGAATAGTGCCAAATGGCTCTATTGTGTCTCCCAGACCACACGGGAGTATCAAATAGTGCCAAGGGACTCCAATGCTATACACTAGTGCAAACGACTCTAGATCTATATTATGTCTCCAAGACCATCCAAGAGTGTGACCTATCTGTTGGTCAATTATGCTTCAGCCAGATCTTTGTCAAGTGATGACCGTCGCATGTTGTTTTTCTTCCTTTTAAGGTACGGTGACTGTTCCCAACCGACCTCCACCAACAAAGAGCGGCAAACGGAAGATGAACAACGATCCGAATCGTCCGAAGAGACCAACATCAGCGTACTTCTTCTTCGTTCAGGTCGAGCGAGAAGAAGCAGCGAAGCGCGGTGAAAAAATCACACGTGTAAGCCAGTCAATATGCTTTTGTCGCACGTGTAAGCCAGTCAATATGCTTTTGTCGCACGTGTAAGCCAGTCAATATGCTTTTGTCACACGTGTAAACCAGTCAATATGCTTTTGTCACACGTGTAAGCGAGTCAATATGCTTTTGCCACATGTGTAAGCCAGTCAATATGCTTTTGTTGCTGGAGACGGTTTCACTGTTAGTCTGTAGCCGCATCACTGTGGTCACACGACACTAATTATCATTAAAGCCACCAACTGATGACAAAGCCTCACAAATCGCTCAGCAATTCAGAGACTTGCGAGTTGGCGTCAAAGCAAGGACGAGATCCGGTATTGCTTAAAGTGCTTGCGTATTTTTTATTGTGACTCTTGTAATGTTTATACTGTGACAACAGGATCTTCCAGCTTCACTGAAATTTGCAGACTGCAACAGAATGGTCTATAGGAATAGTTCATCGATAATTTTCTGTTGTGCGTGTGCAGGTGGCAGAGTGGACCAAACAGATATCAGTCAAGTGGAGGGAGTTGACCGTTGAACAGAAGGAAGTGTTCCAGAAAATGGCTGCCACGGACAAAGCTCGATATACCCAACAGGTGCGTCGTCGATTCTGTCTGTTCAAACAATGTCACGCAGCAGATTGCCGAGTTGAACTTGAGATAGTCTTGTATTTATTTATTTATTTATTTATATTTCTCACATTTGTCATTTGCTGAAGCGCCCTATCAAGCTCTCTGCTCAGATGTGCTCCCGACTACAGCGCGGACAATACATCAGTGTTTCACGCTGAAGCGCATATGAGCAATTGAGTGAAGGACACTTTGCGCAGGATTCCTACACAGCGGCTTGAGGTGGATTCGAACCCGCAAACTATCAGCTCCAAAGTACTGAACGTACCCTTCACTACTGCGCCCCGCAATATATACAAAGTGGTATTGCCTGTTCTTGCCATGCTTTACAATCTGACTACTGATCTGTTTACAGATGCAAATATATACGGGTAAAGATGCCAATCGACCGAAGAGACCCCAGTCGGCTTACTTCCTCTGGTTGGCTGACTTCCGTGCTCGCATGAAGGACAAATTCATCGAAAATAAAGACATTCTTCGAGCAGGTACTTGTGAGAGCTCTACCTTTATGGGCGTAGCTTGTCATCACCTTTTTATTTCACCCGGGTTTTCTGTGCTGAAAGCGCCTCTGAATGGTTTACGCTGCAAGAGGCGCTATATACATTTTTAGATACGATATGATACAATATGGGACCCAACTTTTTTGCCCTACCACATGTCCACGTGCCAGGTGACAATTTCTAGTTTAAATAATGTTCGATAATTCTTATGATTTGTTGTGTCAAAATTTGTACAAATCTAGTTAATGTTGAGTAAAATTATATGGCCTTATAAATAATGATAATTATAGCTATTTGTTCTTGTTGCATGTAATTTCTGCGTGCATTTGTCGTGCAGGCTTTGGTTTTTGTGACTGCGCACATTTGTCTGCGCGCTTTTGTCCTGTGCACTTTTGACGGGTCACCAAAAATGTAGAATTTAATTGATTTGCAGCAATTCAATTGCCTGGAACTCAGAATTTTGAACAATATTGCATAAATATTCCATATTGTCGTGATCGGTGTTGTTCAGGTTTACACAGGATTCTCAACTCTTCCAGGTTGCTTCTCTTTTCCTTGGTTTGTAAGTCTTAGACTGAGTTATAGCAACTAACAAATGTCCTTAATCAGTAAATTTTTTTGTAGCTGGCGAGGAATGGAGAAAGTTGACGATGATGGCTAAGGCTCCGTACGAACAGCTAGCGGAGGAGGAGAGGAGGAAGTACGAAGTGCGCATGAAAGAGTACAACCTGGTAAGAACTGTCTGGATGGTTTTTTCGTAGAAAAAGAAACACTGCTCAACTTTTTTGCGCTGCATAATTTTATGTCACGTCAAACTACATGTTAAAGTGTTAATCAGTTGACTTTCTTCGATACTTGTATTGTATTGTAAATGGTATTGTTATGTATTTGAGCATTTGTAAAGTACTTCTAGTAGTGTGAACCGTTCAGGAGCGCTCCCAATGTGCAAGGCCCCTACTAAGAGAAAAACGAAGTTTTGAGAAGAGTGAAGGAAGAAGAGATATTGTACTGTATTTGATCATTTATAGAGCGCTACTCTCAGCTTGAAACTAAGGCTATGCTTCATTGTAACTCTATTGTTTGTATGTGCACTTGTTATAGTGCCCCTTCAAGCTCTCTACTCAGAGGCGCTCCCGACTACAGAGCGGACACTGCATCGGAGTTTCACGCCGAAGCGCTGAGCAATTGCGAGTGAAGGACTTGCCCAAGGTCCCTACGCGGCGACTTAAGGTGGATTCAAACCTCGAACCTTCCGGCTTCAAGGCAATGACGCCACCACTACACCATTTCACCCCACTATTGTTGCTTGTGTGTAGGTGTGTGTCCGATTGCTTTGTTATCAATCCATTGTTTGATTTTTACAGTCAATCTATTGTTCTATTTTACAGTCTGGCGGTGCGAAGAGACCGCGTCTCGACGCCGTTCCGACGATCGAAGTGAAACCGAAACAACTGACTTCCAACTCCAGTTCATCTCCATATCCGCTGCCATCCTCACAGCCACCACCACAGCAACAAGCTCTTTCCCTCACCATGCAACCGGACCAGAAGCAACGCCAACAGCAACAACAACAACAGCCACAGGTCTATGATGATAACTCTGGAGATGACGATGATGATGGTGTCGATGATGACGACGACGGTGGTGATTACGATGATGACGGTGTCTACGAGTGAGCGCTGTACGGCTGACACCTGGTGATGAAAGGTTACTACCACCGCTGCTGAAGTCGTGACCTAACTGTTGTGGTAGCGGATGCCCAACGGCACCAATGATTACTCCAACCATGATGATAACAGTACGAGACAGCGGCGACTACTACAGCGATGATGACGTGGCTTATGTGTCGCGGATCATTTCATTCTTTGTATGTTTTTCCGGATGGACTGTCGAAGTGTTTGTGGATGAGGAGTTCTGAAATTTTGAAGATGTTCTGAAATCCTAAAACTAAAAGCCTGAAAAATATGGAACCGTTCTGAACCAAACTCTTACAGTTGTACGCATGCTACATACATGTAGATATAATTACGTGTATTGCATCGTATATAAAGGAATAGCCTACGTGTAGCGTATGTCTTAAATTATGCTGCGGGACGTGTTGTGCGCTTTTGAGAGACTTATTATAGATGTATTTGTGTTACATGACCTTGCATGTCCTAGAACACAAATCATGTAGGCAAAACCGAAATCGTTTTGAATGTCTGAGCGCACATTTCTGCAGCCGACCGGCGTGTGTTTCGTAGTGATGTTATCTTATTGTCCAAGTAAATTACATTTCGTTAGTGGCGTATTATTCCTCTCCTCTCGTTCCCGTCTTATGTTTTTTGTACGCATATACTGTGTATTTATTGGTATTGTTCTAGCGTTTAGTCTTGTCTTCGATTGCAAGTTTTCTTCAGTCTTCTGTTCATGTTTTAGTTATTAAACTGTGTAGATAGAAATTTTCGCCGCAGTTTTCTGTTATTTTCAGTGGTAAGACGGAGCATGGGAAAAAAGAATCGGTTGGCCAATATTAGTCATTCTTTAAAGTTCGCGGCTTTAAAGTCTGAGGCACGCTTTTCATGTAGCGGCGGGAATGTGAAGTCTGCGTAATGCGTATAATTCAAGTGCAGGGTTCAAATCTCATCTGTGCGTCGTTTGGAAAATCAGGTTGTTGCTACAGAAATGTTCTAACGTGAAAGGAAAGGTTGTCTTTGACAACGTGGTTCCGATATTACATTTCCATTTGTAGTTTGTAATGTGTATTGATCAATATAACGAACTGTTTCATGTTTAGTGTCGACGGAAAGTGTAAACTCGGGCAGACGTACGTTGGCCGTTTATTTGACATGGTCATTTTTTAGGCATTGTCAGGGACTGGCAACCCATTGTCATATTCTGACAACTCATTGTCATATTCTGACAGGCATCAATGACAGCTGGTATTCACTAGAGCTCTTTATTACCAACTTCTTGGACAGCTTCTTTTTTGACACTTTTATCAGGTTTAATGAGATTGCGTGACTTGTGTAAGTCTGCAGTAGCCTGTTGTGAACTTTTTACTATGCCCTATTATAGATGATGGATTAACAAGTGTTGAGCCATGCAAGGCCCTTGGTGCAGAAATCAGTAATAAAAGAATTGGAAAACTTTTCCTTATTATTATGTTATCTATTGTTTTAAGACGATCTGTTGCTTAAAAAGTGAACAGTACGTAAAGCTGAACCAGGAGAGGAAATCATGGGCATGATTTGTTGTGGTAACTATTCTATATAGTCTTAGCATGGCGAGGGCAGGTGGTTGGTATGCTCTCCCTTTCTGCACACACCCCTCCCCTGATATTCCCACTTACATTCTTTTTCAGTCAGCGTACTGTTTAAAAGCTGAATGTGCTGGGAGATTCAGGTAGAGCAGAGATCTTGAAGAGCCTTTTAATAGCTTTCCCTGGCAGGTATCTGAACCCTAAACTCCCAGTTGACAGTCAAGCATGCTAACTAACTACCTGTCGTGCACTGCCAGCATATAAGGAATGGATGGCATATTGTAAGTAGGCCTACTGTGCACAGTGGCGTAGCCAGGAATTTATGATGGGGTGGGAGTTTATGGCCTTGCCGGATGCCCTTCCTGACACCAACCCAACAGTATTATAGTAAATAAAAGGAATAAAGTAACAAAGGTAATAAAGTAAGAAAAACAATTGTTACTGCAATCAATTGTTTTTTAATTTTTTATTTAAGTGGATAAATAACCTTTACAAAAACTTTTCCTAAGCCAGTGGGTTTTTTTAACCCATGAAACCCCCCTTGTCTACGCCACTGACTGTGAGTGCAGTCCACATGGACCATATTTCATTAAGCAATCCTAATTTATTTCAAATACTCAAAATGCTTGGTTAAAAATGATTTACAGTGATCAAAGCTGAACTAGAAAAACAGGTGTTCTCTATGTATGTAAAAAGCATCCTCAAAGTTCAAAATATCATGGAATGTGAAATGTTTTTCACAAAAATCCTGTCATACAATTAAGTGTCGTTCTATAATTAAAATGCAGAGTTCCACATTCAAAATACCAAATGTCGACTATTAAATTCACATACTATAATACTTATTCATGATGTAAAATGTTGTCATGAACTTAAAATGCATTAATTTATGCTATTGTCAGAATGCAAAATGTCATTGTTCTTGGAATGCAAATATTATGATTCATGGAAAAATGCAATACTGGCAACTGTTACAAAATGAAAACTATTAATAATAAACAGTGCTGACTAGAATAGTGATAGAAGCATACCTCTAATCACTTTCAATTACCCCCCACCTACCCATCCTCGCAATTTGAACCTGGCAGGGGTGGAGAACATTTTGAAATATTTACAGAAACTTAATAAAAATGGCTTGAAAAGTTAAGAATAGTTTTCGTCGAAAAATATTCTTAACACTCTTATAGAAGGCTTTTGCACGAAAGTTTTGACACCACAGTATATAAAATAATTGAGATGGCAATTTGTTAATTCCATCATTTTGAATTCTAACTCGGTTGTGCATACGTTAAAATGTAGAAGATGGGGTGAGGTCATGTTAGGAATTGTTTTCTTGCAATAATAAAATTCAAGATTTTCTTCCAGGAAAACATTAGAATGAAAAAAATACAGTACAAGTCGCAAATGCAGCGTAATCAATCAACCCCCCTCTATTGTACAGTAATCACGAAAAAACAAACATGCAGGTCATGAATTCAACGTGTGACAGATCCCTCACCAATATTTTGAACATTGTGAAATTGTTTTCCAATGTGTGATAACTGACAACAACTCGTGACCTTTTCCATTTGTTCCAGTTCACTTTTCCATCTGAACTATGAATGACCCGACCTCGTTGACCTTCGCCTCAGTCATCCGGTTGACAGAGAAGTGCAGCTCCACGCTTGATCCAGTGCTCCACTGGCTCCTCCGTGTTCAGAAGCATTGTAAGGACAAAGTTTGTGGAGTGACCTGTGGTGGACAGTTGACCGCGGCGCTCGCTTGTCTTGTACAGCGGGCATTTGTACCGGTCAAGCTTTTCGTTTATGTCCACCTTTTTCGTCGGCTTCAGCCAAATGATCGGCATCGCATCGTAGAGGACCTTGTGTAGTTGCTCAGCCATTGCACCTCTGCACATCCCACACAGAAAAGTACTGTAGCCAATCAGGGCTTTTTTAACGTGCAGTTGTGCACAAAATGTGCGGTTCTAACATCAAAAAAGGGAATTGTGCAGTTGTAGAAGCACTTCTGTACAGTTAAAACTAGCAAAAAAGGTCGTTGTCCTCCGATTGGAAGTAATTTACCATGGAGGATTGGAAAGAAAAGAAGGGGTTGTGCAGTTCTAAAAATTCCTTAAAAACAGCCCTGTAGCAATCATGGGTGACCGCAGATATTTTTTCAAGGAGGGGGCAAAACACCGTGGTCACAATTGAATTTATTAGCAAGAGCTTGAAAATGCAAACATTTAATACTAAGTACCATGCGCATCTTTAAAGAGGCGGTCAAAAGTAAAATGTAGATTTACAGGGAGGGACTCTGAAGCTTAGCAATAAAAAAAGATTAAACACTGTGCGGTAAGGTAACAACAGCTTACAGCAACTCCTAAGACTTCTCAGGCAGGTTTATGATTTTCTGATCAAGTTAACTACTTCCGTGCTGTTTATTATATTCATCTTTGAGAAGTTTTTTTAAGCTGTTCTGTAAATGAGCAGATGCATACATTTATACACAGCGCTGGACAGACGCGACTGTGAAAGAGAGCATGCGGGCCGCGGTTCGATTCCCGAAGGTGGCTATTTTAGAGATTCTAAATCTCGGGCTAGCACGGTCCGTGCACGGGGACCTAAATGGCGTGGCGTCCATTCAAACTGGCGAGCGGTGGTGAAGGATCTCACCAATCAAATTCATTGAAATATTAACAGGGTCAAGGCCATATTATACAGCTGCTGTATAAAATCTGAGTACATTCTACATATACACATGGCCATATTATAGGCAGCTGACTCATAGCTGGCATTAATAAGGTTCATCTAACTTACTTTGTTCTGTCCCATCGCGCTCCATCTAGGTACAGACCATTAACGTAAGCACCATCCTCCGGACCAGTAGAGCTGCTGTCCACCAAAAGAACCTTTTATCAAAGAAATAAATGCATAATTTATTAAAGAGATAATTGCTGCTTTACACTCATCACAAGAACTTAATTTTATGGTTTGGCTTTAGTTTGCCGGACCCCATGTTTGCTGCTTAACACTGTTCTGTTTTCTACTCTTTCTATTTGAACCCACTATCTCCCACTGACCATTAATGGTTGACTGTACAAGAGGGTTTCGGGGGTTAAACCCCCATTGGCCTACAGAAAATGTTTTTTAAAGGTTATTTATCCACTTAAATAATGAAAAACTAAACAATTGCTTATAGTAACAATTGTTTTTCTATTGCCTTTGTTACTTTATTCCCTTTTTATTTACTGTAATACTGTTGGGTGGCATCCGGCCAGGCCATAAAACCCCTCACCCATCATAAATTCCTGGCTGCGCCACTGGCATAAAGCACCTCGCAATAGTCTATGCTGGGAGAGGCGCTATATAAATTTTTACTTACGATACAATACAATATCTGACCCGACCTAGAGAGACACTGACCTCAAAGTCAAAGCCGAGCTGGTCAATAGGAATGGCGTATTTCCTGGAGTAGTTCTGCATGACTCCTGTCAGAAAGGCTTGCGTAAAGTAGAAGCCAGAGATCCAGAAAACATTTGGCTTTCCTTTGTCAAACCAATCCTACAAGAAAGATGGAACAACCATTTCAATTAGACATTTATTTTTTTATTTATATCTTCGGGGTGGATACAGAAATTTTCCAAAGGGGGGCCAAAATTTTCGGTGATCTTTGTTTGCCAGAAAATCTGATGACTTTTTACACGTGAATGGAAAATATACCAGTTTTCACTGCCAAAATAGCTGATGACCTATTTTTAGTCATCAGTCGTCTTGGTCGAAGTACAGGTAATCTCTGCACAAGCAATAAAAATAATATACTATGGCCTCTCTAGTATCCTTTTCTCTCCCGCTGCATTGATTTAATGGCTCGTTGAAACCAAATGGGGGGGGGCCACGTCCCATGCACTTTTTAAATGAGGGGCCATGGCCGGATTGCCCCTCTGGATCCACCTCTGTGCCCCTTGAAGCTCTCTGTTGACTCAACAACAATAGAAATCTTACACTTTGCAGGAAAACAAACCATCCAGAAATTTCAAAAGTTACTCTGTCGATGCTGCCAAAAGACCTTAGGCTTCAGGATAAAGAAATCTGCTAGGGCAGAACTGTCCCTTTTCCATTATTACAGATACAAATGTGCGAGTGAGTTTTATTATGGTCAATTCAATTAGAGTTGCATAATTATAGGAGTAAGGGAGTCCTCTCAGTTCCTTTTGCTCGTACTGCTACCATGAAGAATCGAGCCGTTTCTGTGGTTGGTCCAGTGGTCTGGAATGGTCTTCCTTTTGAGCTACGCCTGCACTCTGGGATTCTACCAGGATCCTTTCGTACTAAACTTAAAACTGCTCTTTTGGGGTGCGCTGGAGTCGGGAGCGCCTCTGAGTAGTAGTGTTTTACTTGAAGAAGCGCTATATAAATGTCCGAATGAATGAATGAATGAATGAATTGGCTTAAAGCTAATAAACATTGATTTTACTATAGGTCTACAATAGCAAAACAACTGAGGCAACATCAGAAAATTGCAACAAGAACTAAAAAAGCAAATTATAGCATCCCCCCATTACTTTTATAACATAAACAATCTTAGGACATAATAGTTAAGTTTGATTAACTTTACATACTTCAATGATTAACTTTACATACTTCAATGATCAACTTAACATACTTCAATGATTAACTTTACATACTTCAATGATTAACTTTACGTACTTCAATGATTAACTTTACATACTTCAATGATTAACTTTACATACTTCAATGATTAACTTTACATACTTAAATGATTAACTTTACATACTTAAATGATTAACTTTACATACTTCAATGATTCACTTTACATACTTCAATGATTCACTTTACATACTTAAATGATTAACTTTACATACTTCAATGATCAACTTTACATACTTCAATGATTAACTTTACAAACTTAAATGATTAACTTTACATACTTCAATGATCAACTTTACATACTTCAATGATTAACTTTACATACTTAAATGATTAACTTTACATACTTCAATGATTAACTTTACATACTTAAATGATTAACTTTACATACTTCAATGATCAACTTTACATACTTCAATGATTAACTTTGCATACTTAAATGATTAACTTTACATACTTCAATGATTAACTTTACATACTTCAATGATTAACTTTACATACTTCAATGATTAGCTTTACATACTTAAATGATTAACTTTACATACTTCAATGATTAACTTTACATACTTCAATGATTAACTTTACATACTTCAATGATCAACTTTACATACTTCAATGATTCACTTTACATACTTCAATGATTAACTTTACATACTTCAATGATTAACTTTACATACTGGTACTTCAATGATCATAAGCTACGGCCGCTCACCTGGAGAAAGTGAAGTCTCTCCGTTAGGTCCGTGATGTAGCTGCTGAGGGGTTTGAGGGAGAGGTATGAGTGACGGGACCAGATCGTAGGAATTCTGCCGATGAGGAGGCTGCTGGAGAGAGCTTCAAGGTCCATCGACATCACCACCAGACCTCGGATGGCCTTCTGCAGGCTGATCAGACTGCTCCTTATGACGCTTGTCAATCTTTAAAAGAAACATTATCCTCTTCATTAACATTGCCTTCATCATCGTCATCATCGTCATCATCATCATCATCATCATCATCATCATCATCATCATCATCATCATCATCATCATCATCATCATCATCATCATCATCATCATCATCATCATCATCATCATCATCATCATCATCATCATCATCATCATCATCATCATCATCATCATCATCATCATCATCATCATCATCATCATCATCATCATCATCATCATCATCATCATCATCATCATCATCATCATCATCATCATCATCATCATCATCATCATCATCATCATCATCATCATCATCATCATCATCATCATCATCATCATCATCATCATCATCATCATCATCATCATCATCATCATCATCATCATCATCATCATCATCATCATCATCATCATCATCATCATCATCATCATCATCATCATCATCATCATCATCATCATCATCATCATCATCATCATCATCATCATCATCATCATCATCATCATCATCATCATCATCATCATCATCATCATCATCATCATCATCATCATCATCATCATCATCATCATCATCATCATCATCATCATCTTCTTCATCTTCTTCATCTTCATCTTCATCACTTTCATAATCATTTTCATCATCACCATCTTCATCATCGCCATCTTCATCATCACCATCTTCATTATCGCCATCTTCATCATCACCATCTTCATCATCATCTTCTAATAATAACAATGATAATAATAATAATAATAATAATAATAATAATAATAATAATAATAATAATAATTAACGACGACTAGGTGCCGTTCCAGATGTTTTTATATTAGTAATAGGGTGTAAGTCCCTGAGGGATCATATGTACCTCGGGGCAAAAAAAATAAATAATAATAATAATAATGAATAATAATAATAATGACAATAATAATAATAACAATCAACGACAAAGGCCTAGACTTTATCTCCGATTTGGGCCGGTGACACGAAACGGAGTATCCCCTCTGAAAGCTATCCGGGGGGATGAATTAATCTATCCCCACGGATGGAATTAACCGGTCTATACCATCCGGGGGGATAAATCATTCTATCCCTTTTTAGAAAAATGCGCATAATAAAAAAATTTATGCTGTAATCAAAATTTAAAGTGACTCTAATTGTTTTAAGTGTCCTAAGCAATGCTCAGATAAAGGCAACTCGAATTTATTTAGTGACTCTGAGTGTTCTTAAGTGTTTTAAATGGTTTAAGTGCTCTAAAAACAGGGCAAAACAAATTATCTAGTAGGAATAAGCATACCTGTTAGTGTCATTGTTCAAAACAAAGCAGATGAAAATTAATTTGCAAAGAAAAATACACGCGGAAGCGGTTTTTTCGACTTTTTTTAATTTGGGGGGGATACAATTAATACGGGGGATACTCTATTTCGTGACACCGGCGTCTAACACAAGCAACCGGGGATCCCCGAGAATCAAGTTTCTTGTTCCAACGTTTTTCCATGACTATTGAACGCTATAATGCTGTGGCTTTCGCAGGGTCATTTATTAAGCCCTTAATTGACATGGATGAGGGTGGTTGGTCTCGCCCAAATGCACACAGCCTTTGCACTGCTTGACTGTTTGTAACATTTGTTGAAACAATAAAAGGAGTATAATAATAAAAAAAAAATTAAAAAAATAACAATAATAATAATAATAATAATGATAATAGTAATAATGAATAATAATAATAATGACAATAATAA
>OX457048.1:33111346-33133846 GCA_949752735.1 Lumbricus terrestris | reverse complement strand
TGATGCTACGGAAGTATTGAATATTGTCTTGTCTGGTATTCGATCTGGATTCCACAGCTTGACAGTATCTCATTATCCTTCTTCAAATATAGCACGAGGTTGCTTATCTTCATTCAGTGAATCTACGAAGAATCAGCAGAACTATTTCTTCAAATATAGCACGGGGTTGCTTATCTTCATTCAGTGAATCTACAGAGATCTACAGAACTATTTCAAGGCCGTTTTACACTACAGAAACGATATGTCATATATCTCAACTGTGGAGCACAGATAAGCTAAAAGATAATTATAATTAGTGATACGCCAAATAAGTAAATAGGAATATTGCGTAATTGTATTGTGTATTTAATAGTTTCAATTATATCATACATTTATAAAGAATTGGTTTCTCTTTGAACAGATCATTTAAATGCAGTACATTTTCAATTACCTGCTAAAATAAGCATAAAAACGGAGACGTTACAAATGGGGGCTCGTCCGGGATTAAATTAACAATATTATTGTTGATTAGATTGAACTCTACTGACATTTATATTGAAGAGACAAAACTGATTAAAATGCAGATCTATTTGGAAATTGTTAAGCATAGCGCATGACAGCGCAGCGCGTGTATAGATTTAAGCATTAGAGTCGGTGCGATAATCCTTATTGCTTAACATATACCAGAGATTGTATCACGTTAAGAGGGAACACTAGTGTGACGCTTAATAATTTTAATAATTATTATAAGCGAGTGTGAAATTGTATAGCGCATAGTTGAGCGTTAAATTTATTGTTACTTAACCAAAAGTGAGTAAGTAAGAATGTCGATCACAGAGTGGCAACAGTGGTTGGATATGGGACGTTCATTCTCATTGGATGGTGAAGAGCTGAAGGCATTCGTCAGAGACAGACAAAACGAATTTAGACAACAGAGGGCGGATGAACGAGAAGAGAAAAAGGAAAGTGAGCTACGTGCAGCTGCAGAAGCAAAAGCAGTTAGAGAAAAAGAAATAGAAATAGCGAGGATGGCTGACGCTAGGCTTATGCGTGAAGCAGAGATGAACGAGGCGAGGCTTGCAAGAGAAGCGAATGAAGCTTTAGAGAATAAGAGGCTTGAGGTTCAAGTGAGAATGAGAGAGATAGAATCGGGAGATAGACGAAACAGGGATGATGGAGATTCCTACATGACGATGGGTGACAACCACCAAGGAAACCAAAGTCATAAGGGAATGAAGAATATTAAGTTCCCAATATTTAACGAGGCAAAGGACTGTCTCGATGCGTATCTTCTTAGATTTGAGCGGACGTGTACGACATACGAGATACCAAGAGATGTATGGTCACTGATGCTAGCGCGACATCTAGAGTCGAAAGCATTAGAAGTGTACCAGCGTTTGTCGGCTGAAGAAACACAAGACTACGATTGTTTAAAGAAGCATCTCTTGAAAAGATTCCAATTGACAGAAGGAGGGTATCGTAACAAGTTTAAGACTAGCAAGATGGAACAAGGAGAAACTCCTTCAAATTTCATTTACAGATTGCAACGATATTTGCAGCAATGGTTGCTACAAGCTGGATTTGAGCAGACCTACGAAGGAATCGAGGATCTACTGTTAAAAGATCAATTTTTCCTCACTTGTAGTAACGAGTTGAGGATGTTCATTAAAGAGAAAGGAAAAATGAGCTTAAAAGACACATTGACGTGTGCAGAATCTTACATCGAAGCTCATGGGTACAGATATGCAGAGAATTCTGTAAAACCTCAAGGGAGATTCAATAATGACAGAGGTAATGGAAAGCCATTTGAAGAGAAATCGAGAGAGAAATTCCAAGGAAACATGAACAGAGGAAGAGTCGAAACGCGACAGAACAAAGAGACAAATCACAGTGGAAATGTGAATAGAGGATTTAGTAGAGATAGAGAGCAGGCAGCGGAACACAAGATAACTTGTTTTGCATGCGGTAAGGTAGGTCATAAAGCATATGATTGTGTGAACAAAACTAAAGGGTTTGTTAAACACACAGCTGCAGCAGTACAGATTTACGAGAATAGGGCGTACAGGGCTGTACAGACAAATGAAAATACGAAATCGAATGAAATTGACAGAACAGTAGAACGCCAGGATAGGAAAGGTAAAGAAGAAGTACCGAAACATATGGCAGCAAGTACGGTAGTTACGGAACGGAAAGATGGTTGCATTGACATTGAAAGTATAGACGAATGTCAAGCGAAGGTCAATGGCGTAGACGCCAATTGTCTTTACGATTCTGGAGCGAGTACATGTATCGTGAGGAGATCGCTAATCAAGGATAGTGATTTGACTGGGAAGGAAGCGCACTGCATCCTAGTTGATGGGAGCTTAAGGTGTTTTCCTACAGCCAATGTAAACATTGAGAGCGAGTATTTTACTGGTGAAGTTGAGGCAATGGTTATGGATGAACCAGTAAAGCCGATAATTATTGGACGCGTGAGAGGGTTGAAATATACCGTAACGAATGAGAACACGGATGAAAATGTGATTAATTGTGACAAAGGAGAGAAAGTGGATGGGACGATTATGAGTGAGAGACAAGAAAAAGTTGAGTATAAAGGAATACTCAAGGGAATAAATTGTGAATGCTAATTCACGTCGGCAAGATGCCAAGAAGAAAGTAAGATTCGAGAGTGATGAAATGAGCACGGAATATGATGACGTAATAGAGAAAGTTGGAAGTGATGACGTCATGAACAGTGACGCACATCAAACGACAGCAGCGATAGAAACGAGAGCTGAGTCGAAGAAAGTGGTGAAATATAAACCACTCAAGGTCACAGAAATGCCCGACCTTAACATAACCACAAAAGAAATAAAGGAATTACAGAAGACAGATGAAACATTGAAGAGTTACTGGGATAAAGCATCTGAGTGGAATGGCGATGAGAAGAGTACAGAAAAAGTGCTGTACGTAAAGAAAGATGGACTGTTGTACCGGAGATGGAAGGAAGTATTGAAAGATGAAGCGAAGTGGCAGTTGATGGTTCCGAAACAGTTGAGAAACAAAGTTCTAGCTGTAGCACATAACTCGCTACTGTCAGCTCATCTAGGCATGAAAAAGACTCACGATAAAATTGTGAATGAATTTTATTGGCCAGGGATAAATCAAGAAGTTCGGCGATACATATTAAGTTGTGATGTATGCCAGAAAGCAGTGGATAAGAAAGTGAACTACAAGGCACCGATGGGACATCTTCCAGTGCTGGATGTGCCGTTCAAGCATGTCTGTGTGGACATCATAGGAGCCATAGAGCCAATGTCTATGAGAGGATATCGTTATGTATTAACGATTATCGACTTAAGCACCAGGTATCCTGAAGCGATACCGTTGAAAGGAATAAGTACCGAGGAAGTGGCGGAAGCCTTGTTTAACTTTTACTGTCGGATGGGCGTACCAGAAAGAATTCATACAGATAGAGGGAGCCAGTTTACGTCAGAACTAATGGCCGAAGTAAACAAGATGTTATTAATCAAGCATACGATGACAAGTCCATACCACGCGATGGGAAATGGTTGTGTGGAACGACTGAATGGAACAATTAAGACTACACTGAGAAAATTGATAGGTGAACAAGTGAAAGAGTGGGATAGATACTTGGCACCATTACTTTTCGCACTACGAGATACTGTACACGAGAGCCACGGATACACGCCTTTCGAATTAATCTTCGGAAGATCATGTAGAGGTCCGGTACAGATATTGAAGGAACTGTGGACAAACGAAAAAGTGGAAGATGAGGTGAAGGATGTGTACACATATATGACAGATCTACGAGAACGTATAGAGGAAACATGTAACATGGCGCAGAAAGCAATTCACAAAGCTAATGCGAAGAACAAGAAATACTACGATAAAAAGGCACGATATAGAAAACTGGAGATAGGTGATAAAGTCCTATTGTTACTGCCGAGTTGTAATAATAAGATGCTTGTTAAATGGCAAGGACCATTTGTTGTCAGAGGGAAAATCGGAGATTACGATTACAAAGTTGAGGTTGATGGTGGAAAACTGAAAACATACCACATCAACATACTAAAGAAATATTACGAGAGGAGTGAAGAAGAATTGTCAGGTTCTGAGACAATAGCATATGTGTCAGCTATTGTACATGATGGTAGAGAAGGTGAAGACGAAGAGGAGGAGATATTAAACCTGTATGTCAGTAAGCAAACTGAGACATACAAGAATGTTGATATTAATCCACAATTAGAAGATGAACAGAGAGGTGAATTAGAGAAATTACTGAGAGAATATCAAGACATATTTACAGATAAACCAGGAAGAACTGACATGGTGAAACACGAGATTCATCTTACGAGTGATGAACCTGTTAGGATGAAAGCATATCCAACACCGTATCATCTACAATCTGAAATTGATAAGGAAATTGAGATAATGTTAGAGAATGGAATAATAGAAAGATCAGAAGCAGCATACGCAGCACCGCTTGTTGTTGTTAAGAAGGCTGATGGAAGCAATAGACTTTGCTGCAACTATAAGCAATTGAACAAAGTGACAGTTTTTGATCCAGAGCCGATGATGTCAAACGAGGATATCTTCAATAAACTGAGTGGCAGCAAAATATATAGCAAGTTTGATTTTTGCAAAGGGTATTGGCAAATTCCAATGAGCGAAGAATCAAAAGATTATACGACTTTCATTTGTGCAAGTGGGTTGTATAAATTCAACGTTTTACCATTTGGATTGGTAAACAGTGCTTCAAGCTATAACAGACTGATAAGGAAGATTTTGCATGGAACCGAGAATCTGGAGAGTTATGTTGATGACATACTAGCTCATACAGAAGGATGGACTAAACATATGAAGATTTTACGAGAATTTTTTCAAAGAGTGAGAGATGCTCACCTGACTTTGAAACCAAAGAAATGTTCATTAGGCTATGGACGTATAGATTTCTTGGGTCATACATTAAACAACGACGACATTAGTCCTAAAGGAGAATCGATAGATAAGATTGTGGAGATGCCACAACCGAAAACGAAGAAACAAATAAGAAGCTTTTTGGGAGCAATAAACTATTACAGAAAATTTATTCCTCATTGTGCTGAACTGATGGCACCATTAAGTGACTTGACAAAGAAGTCAGCAGCTAATAATGTTGATTGGAACGAGGAATTAGATGAGAGTTTTAGTAAGCTGAAAGCAGCACTTGCTAAGACACCAATACTAAAGTTACCAAACTTGGAGAAGGAATTCGTGATTCAAACGGATGCATCAGGAAGAGGAATAGGTTGTGTCCTGATACAGCAGTATGAAGGGATAAACCACCCGATTGCATATGCGAGTAGGAAACTATTGGAAAGAGAGATGAGATATTCAGTTGAGGAGAGAGAATGTCTAGCGATAATGTGGGGAATTAGTCGGTTTGACAGGTACTTGTGTGGAAAGCAGTTTGTGATTGAGACAGACCACTGCGGACTACAGTACATGAAGGAAGGAAGAATGAGAAATGCGAGAGTCATGAGGTGGAGTCTAGCACTTCAAAATTATTGTTTTACGATACGATATATCAAGGGAAGCAATAATGTTATGTCTGATTATTTGAGTAGAGGAATTACATAGAACTTAAATATATCAGTAATGTATTATAATAATGTAGATAAGAAGTTCAGTAATGTTGTATTGTTGTGTAAGATAGAATAAGGAAGTTGATAGAAATTTAGTTGATAGATAATTAGGTGAGATTGTAAAGCCTGATTACAGACTTTTGAAGGAGGGGTATTTGTAGCGTATTAAATCGCTATTATCTATCAAACTAACTTGTCTGATATTATATGTTAATTCTAAGTAGGAGTTAAGCTAGATAATTTAGTCGGCGTATCTAGATTAATAATTTGGCGTCTAGTGGATTAGTAACTAGGAGACCACAAATCTTGCGTACATGAGCGAGGCAGTCATGGTGACGTCAAGCGGTTACTACGGACGCTTACGTAAGCGAAAACATTTGCATTGACGCGTAACCAATTAAAAGCATCGAAATGAGCGTAACGGACAGAATTGAATGGAAACAGCCACGTCATTGAAATTCGACATAAACAGTTGATTCCTTGCTTGAACATTGAGAAAGATGGTTGTTCAGTTGTGGCTGGCAATTCATTTGAAGTTTATTCAATGGTGAGGATGATGATTATGCTCGTATCTGGTCGTAAAACAGTACGAGGCATTCGTGTGAGAATAGAGGCGATTTAGAAATTCGAAGTTGCGAACTCTAACGTCCGTGAAGTCTACATTGTGATCGTGACGGTTGGTGAGACGATATTCGTGTGTTGAGAAACGATTTTGGGCTCGTTGTCTCTGGTTGACATTTCAAGGTCATTTTCAATTGGGAAGGAAATTCTCATTGGTTGGAGTGTGATAATTTGATGCTACGGAAGTATTGAATATTGTCTTGTCTGGTATTCGATCTGGATTCCACAGCTTGACAGTATCTCATTATCCTTCTTCAAATATAGCACGAGGTTGCTTATCTTCATTCAGTGAATCTACGAAGAATCAGCAGAACTATTTCTTCAAATATAGCACGGGGTTGCTTATCTTCATTCAGTGAATCTACAGAGATCTACAGAACTATTTCAAGGCCGTTTTACACTACAGAAACGATATGTCATATATCTCAACTGTGGAGCACAGATAAGCTAAAAGATAATTATAATTAGTGATACGCCAAATAAGTAAATAGGAATATTGCGTAATTGTATTGTGTATTTAATAGTTTCAATTATATCATACATTTATAAAGAATTGGTTTCTCTTTGAACAGATCATTTAAATGCAGTACATTTTCAATTACCTGCTAAAATAAGCATAAAAACGGAGACGTTACATCAACATCTCATTATCCTTCGTTATTTGCACAGACTTCAGACCATTGCTGCATTGTTTAGTTCTAGTCACAGTGACGTCTTCACTGTTATCACTTATATTGTTAGGACGGTCTCTGTTTCTTTGTTTCTTTGCTCTTTGAATGTATCATAAAACATTAAATAAAGCAAATAATTTATTAACTATTAAGAAGAAGAAACGGTTCCTGTGTATGGGCCTTGAGCAAGTCCTTCATTAAAAAATTGCTTTGCATTACGATTGCATTTCGACACTGAGGCATGGACACTTCTAAGTTTCGCACGAGAGACTGTATCAAATTTCAGTTGTGTTGTACTGTAATCATGTAATGTATGGTACAGACAGAAAGTGTGTCAGACCTTTTCGGATGGATAACTGGTCAGCCAGAGTCGGAAGTCGGATTTCGTGCTGTCTGGAGTGAAATTCTCGCAGATCTTCTCGAGGGCTGGCATCCACGAGACGGCAAGATGGCAATTCTGCAGCAGGACCCAGGTACCGGTCGTCTTTGCTGCCTGGATCATCTTGGCTGCAATGGGGCCCTGCACAGATGAGATCATAGCAGCATCCTCATCATGCTAGTTTTCGTCATCATTGCCATATCTTGCCATCATTTTCATTATGATCATTAGTATATCACAAAACATAACAATCACCATTCGAACTGGCATTATTACCACTTGTCATCATCATTGCCATGATCATGGTCACCAATTATGACCAACCATAAGCACCATCCCCACAACCATTACCACCACCACCACCACCCCCACCACCACCACCACCACCACCACCACCATCACAACCATTTTTTGTGATCATCATAATCAAGCAGCGCCGTGCTTTCTCAGTCGTGAGGCCTACTGTCTGGAACGACCTCCCGGTTACGCTTCGCTCTCTACTAGTGGTCCATCCGGCTGGGTTCTACAAGTCTCTCAAGTCTTTTTTCTTTGTTCGTGGTTGGGCTGGGAGCGCCTCTGAGTAGTTTCTTTAAGGGGCGCTATATAAATGCTCTGAATGAATGAATTATAATCACTCCCACCGCCACCACAACCACCACCATGATCACCACCACCATCACCATATCTTCATAATCATCATAGTCATCATTATCACCACCATCAACACCGCCCACTACAACTGCAGTCATAATCATCAGCATCATCACAGCTGTCCTCATTATTGCATTTCATTACCAATACCACTACAATCATCAATGTCATCATCATCATCGTCGTCGTCGTCGCCGCCGCCGCCGACACCGCCACCGCCACCACCACCACCACCACCATCATCATCAACATCACTGTCACCGTGTCACCAATCATCATTAACCCCTGGTGACAATGATCACCAACCTTGTATTAAACCAACCTATCATCCACAGCTGGAAGACAGAGAACACTGTCTGCTATAGTTAGGCCTACCTGACCCTGGCCAAGAGAGATGGAGTTGAACTTCTGTCCATCAAATCCTCTGTCGTGTGCGAACTTGAGTAGAGCCATCGTGGGGTCAACGCCTGGAGACAGAATGAAGATGAGAGGCGCGCAGCAGTTGGAGTCGTTGAAAGACTTTGACAAGTCGAATGGCGGAGGTTCAACAAAACTCCGACCAAGTTTCTGGGTCACAAAGTTCATTACAGCTGGAATGACCTTCAAATGAAAGACAGACAGTCGGTCAATGATCAAGTATCTGTTATCTTTTGGGTAGCTACGTTAAGCACCTTCGTGAGATTCTTGTTAAGGCGCTATATAGATGGTCATATACATGCATACATACATCCATACATACATACATACATACATACATACATACATACATACATACATACATACATGCATACATACCACCACCACCACCACCACCACCACCACCACCGTCACCACCACCACCACTACCACCACCATCATCACCACTACCACCACCACCACCACTACCACCACCATCATCACCACCACCACCACCACCACCACCACCACTACTACTACTACTACTACTAATAGTAATAATAATACTAAGAATAAAGTTTTGCAAGAAGTACTGGTCGTAGAGTGAGATTACTTTGTCTGGTCGAATGCAACGTAGAACAATCATTTTCTGAAAGTCGTTCAGCCTCTGGTTCCATGGAGCGGGCAGTTCTGCTTCATGCGGTGCCTTGTTGTCATAGTAACAGCGCCAGTCTCTCACCTTCTCCCTGAAATGTTGCCTAGGAAGAAAGTTTCAGTTATCAGACGGTGGAAATTTGCCATTTGCATACTCAAATAACCTGTTCACATTTCAAGATTTCATGTGAGTTTCATTCAGTATCTGAAGAGAGTTTCAGTAAATATTTGTGGCGCCACACCCAAAACCAGCATTAAGGTGATTTTCCAAAATATTGAGTTTGATACAACATTTCAAAGGCCTTGTCTCAGGCTTTAAAATGAGGCAAAAATTATTGCTCTAGCTTTATTCCAACCAAAGATATAAGGGAAAAAAGTGATCCAATTAAACTAATTAATTAACCAATTAACTTAATTAAAACAAACTATTTTGCATATGAAGAGCATTAAAATGGCTCTAAAACTTGTGTTTTAACAAATTTAGAAAAAACAAATATAAAAAAATTATTTTTTTTATTAAATTCTGCAAAAAATAAAAAATCACAAACATACTATTTCCTAAATATCTCTGATGTGTAATTTTCGACTTAATACTGATTTCGGTGTGGACCGCCACATTTCAGTATTTCAAGTGAGTTTCAGTAAAGCCCTACTAAAGCTCCGCAGTTTACTCCCAGCAGGATTCTGACTTGATGGGAGATACTTAATGTGCCTCATGGCCAATTCAACGAACAGCTCTTCTTCTTACGATGTACGTAGAAAGTATCAAAAAGCTTAAACAAATTATTACAAAAGACACGGAACTAAATAAAATCAAACAGAGCGGGAAGCAACGAGACTGAGACAAAGTTAAACATTTTACAGAAATCCTTTGTAGTTTATTACAGAAATCTTTTAAAGTTTATAGCGGAAATCTTTTGAAGTTTATAACAGAAATCTTTGAATTTGATTACCGAAATCCTTTGAAGTTTATAGCAGAAATCTTTTGAAGTTTATAACAGAAATCTTTTTGAAGTTTATAACAGAAATCTTTGAAGTTTATAACCGAAATCCTTTGAAGTTTATAGCAGAAATCTTTTGAAGTTTATAACAGAAATCTTTGAAGTTTATAACAGAAATCTTTGAATTTTATTACAGAAATCCTTTGAAGATTATAAAACAGAAATCTTTGAAGCTTATAACAGAAATCTTTGAACTATATAACAGAAATCTTTTGAAGTCTATAACAGAAATCTTTTGAAGTTTATAACAGAAATCTTTGAAGTTTATAACAGAAATCTTTGAATTTGATTACAGAAATCCTTTGAAGTTTGGCAGCTGATCCATTCGACAAATTTCATCCCAGTTGCGGTCACTGATCCACTGACTGTCTGGATTAGGGACCGTGTTTTCCAGGCCAATTCCACCCGTCAGGAAGAACATGAGCTCTCCACGATCCAAGTCACCATTTGCTCTTCAAAAAACACAGAAGAAAAAAATAGTTAGTAATGAAGACCACTGGTAACTAGAGCGATATAAAACAAAACATCTAAAAATTCAACATTCATGCTGAGTGGACCTTTGCAAAGTGTACACTGAACACATGTGATGTACGCTGTTCAAATTTGTACTAATTTCAACAGTGGCAGTTTTTGATGGGGGGGGGGGGTTTATGGCCGGAAACCCTGTTTTTTGCTATTTTTTCTAACTTAAATGGAAAAATAGCCTTTTAAAAAACCTTTTTTCCGGAGCCAATGGAGGGGTTTAACCCCCGAAACCCCCCATTGCCTACGCCACTGAATTTTAATTGGCAAGTACTGGTAGATCACAAGTCTTGCAATGCACTAGCCATGTAATTAAGGCTTGTCTCTTGCTACTCAATTATTCTTTTCATTCTGTTCGGCAAGGAAGCAGCATCCTACACGTCATGAAGTTACTGCATGTCGATAATTTTATAAAGAGCACATTTTAATAGCAAGAATTGTCGCTTGAGCTCCTCTGCTTTTCTCCTCCCCTTTCAAAAAATGATTGAAGTGCATATCATCCGTTTGTGATAGCAATGATTTGAGTGGGAGCGCCTCAGAATCGTAGCGTGGTGATATTATAAATCTCGCAATTACAATCCAATTCAAGGGTCCTCAATGTCAGATCTTACAAGCTGCTAAATAAATGTCAAGATAAAACACAGATAAATACAAGATTAAGAATATATTTACAAAACCAGAAATTTAAGCTAACACGTGGACTCCAAATTTATAAATGTAGGCTAATATTTTATTTTGCGACTCCTATTCCCTTAAATCATCAGAAATGGTCGATCAATTATCGATCATCGTTGCAATGTAATGTAGTGTAACCAGTGGCGGCGCCAGAATTTCAGTTTCGGGGGGCTGAAGCCTCGCGAGGAAATTTTCCATTTTCACCGACGAAATTTCGGACGACCTTTTTTTAGTCATCGGCCGAAATCTCATGAAAATTTTCCAGTTTTTCACCGCCGAAATTTCTGACGACTTTTTTTTAGTTATCGGCCAAAAATCAATGTGTAAAAAGTCTGATGGCCCTTTTTAGGGGAGGCTGAGTCTCTTATAGGGGAGGCTTAGCCCCCCCATAGCCCCGCCACTGGTGTGATCAGAAATTTCTATGGCACCATTCACAGGCATGGCCATTCAGTGGCGCTCCCAGTGTAGTAGGCTATACTTACAGGAAGAGATGCGAACAGAGCAGGAACGAGAAGATGAGCTTGTGCTTTGCAAACAGCGAACGGCAGATGTTCTCGTACAGGTTGTACTGGAAATGATCCTTCAGATATCGCAGGCGGCGATCAAGAACCTTCGTTTTATTGCTGGAAAGAATCATATTTTCAGCACAAATAAGTTACCGCAATTTAACTCAAATGGTGGCCATGCCTACGTCATACCTAAAGCTATCTACACCAATGACCAGTGTTTAATCTAGACGTCTCTGGGGGGGGGGAACTTTCCCCCCCAGGATTGACATTTCCCCCCCAGAAAAATTTCACAAAATGTTATTGGTTTTTAGTAACTTTTTCATCGTTGTTTTACTTGAAGTGTTATAATATACCGTGATATTATTTACTATTATATGATTATAATGACATTATTTACTACTATAATATACGATACTATCATGTTGCAATGAATATAACTTACTGTATATATTTAGATAAACACTATTTTTTTCTAACTAAAAACAGAGATGACATCTCCTCCAGAAAAATTTGTCAAAATGTTAATAGTATTTAGTTGCTGTTTAGTGTTTACATCATTGCATTACATGAACTGTTATAATAATATAACCGTAATATTATTTACTGCTACATGGTTGTAGTAATTATTTACTGTTATATTATATGACAAAATCCAGCAAAAATGAGTACAATTTTCTGTTAATATTTGTACAAATACTATTAAATATGATTTCGGAAAGTGTGTACTGGTCAGCAACTCAGTGCCATATGGAGAAACTGGGATAAGCTGACAGTTTCTGATTACAGTGTTGAAAAGTCAGCTTATTTACTCATGAATGCAAACAGTAATTCATTAGAATAACCCAGCAACAGCAGAACTGAGCTGCTGAACACGATGCATAAAGATTTTTTATTGTAATTATAATTATATAATATATATATTGAAATCCTAAAACACTTTTTATCAGTACTGAAATAATGGAGTTACTTTGTTAAAATTGCATCTTCAAAGGACAATGTTGAAATTCAAGAAGTTTCTAATGAGTCACTGAAAAAGTACAGCTATTGTGTTAAGACGACACCTTAAAATGCTGCCATTGCAATGTGGAAATTCAAAAAATTTCTAATGGGTCACTGAAAAAGTACAGCTATTTTGTTAAGATGACACCTTAAAATGCTGCCATTGCAATTTGGAAATTCAAAAAGTTTCTAATGGGTCACTGAAAAAGTACAGCTATTTTGTTAAGATGACACCTTAAAATGCTGCCATTGCAATTTGGAAATTCAAAAAATTTCTAATGGGTCACTGAAAAAGTACAGCTATTTTGTTAAGATGACACCTTAAAATGCTGCCATTGCAATTTGGAAATTCAAAAAGTTTCTAATGGATCACTGAAAAAAGTACAGCTATTTTGTTAAGATGACACCTTAAAATGCTGCCATTGCAATGTGGAAATTCAAAAAATTTCTAATGGATCACTGAAAAAGTACAGCTATTTTGTTAAGATGACACCTTAAAATGCTGCCATTGCAATTTGGAAATTCAAAAAGTTTCTAATGGATCACTGAAAAAAGTACAGCTATTTTGTTAAGATGACACTTTAAAATACTGCCATTGCAATGTGGACATTAAAAAAAATTCTAATGGGGAGGGGATTTGCCCCCTCCCCATTACCCCCTCAGTGCGCTACGCGCCTCACGAGCGTCCTTCGGACGCTCAATTGTCTCTCCCCCCCAGAAACCTCAATTCCCCCCCAGCGGACAGGGACTAGATTAAACACTGACCAATGACAGCAACCATACAGGTATCCGCAGAGTAATCCATATAGCCTAAGTTCAGGAATTTTGCTCATAATCTTCTTTTCAATCTTTTGTCTGCATGAGTACCATTTATCAGTCTTCTTTTATCTGCATAAGTTGACTTCCATTTATCAGGAAAAGTCTATGCATATATGCATAATAGCATATGGGGCGCGAGAGTGTAGTGGTTAGCATTTGGACTGCCAACTGAGAAGTTTCAGATTTTCAGCCATCGATGACATTTTTGTGTTCACGTTAATTGTTTTTCTTCTATTTAACGTGCTTCGCCATGTAACTGTGTACGATGTGTCACCAGGATTTGCCTCTCAATTTCTGAAATAAATGAAGATTATTATTATTATTATTATTATTATTATTATTATTATTATTATTATTATTATTATTATTATTATTATTATTATTATTATTATTATTATTATTATATTCGTTTAATGGTAACAAACGCTGATAGACACGCCGCTATCAGGTACAAAAAGCAGTGATCAAATGGAATATAATACCCATACCTTAGAATGTCTTTAACCATATTGGATTTATCGTGGTGTGAAATAAGAAAATGACAGAAATCTCAAAAAGCATGGTTCTATGTTTATAGGCTAATGAGATTAGACAATTTGTCATCATTAATGAGCATGGGGTGGCTTTCCACACAAAAAGCCGTCGTGATGAGGTGACAAACCTGTCGTGAATGGACATAACGAAAAGGTTGATGAACCAGCTGAGCGAATATTGGTACATGGGATCGATGTTTGGAAGGTCTGCCACCGAGAAGAAGAGGATTGCCGAGTGCTTGGCAATCGGACGATAGCATTGGCGAGACTCCTCGATTTTCTTCTCAGTCTCGTCAGCAATCTATATAGTGTAAAAAGTCAATCAATCAATCAATCAATCAATCAATCAATCAATCAATCAATCAATCAATCAATCAATCAATCAATAAATCAATCAATCAATCAATCAACCAACCAATCAAGCAAATCAATCAATCAATCAATCAATGTTTATTTTTGTAACCAATTGTAACAGCCTGTTAAGTACAAATCAGACAACAGACAATATTGTGGGGCGCGGTGGTGTAGTGGGTATGTTCGTCGCCTTGCAGCCGATGGGTTGCAGGTTCGAATCCACCTCAAGTCGCCACGTAAGGACCTTTGGCAAGTCCCTCACTCGCAATTGCTTGTACGCTTTGGTGTGAAACTTCGATGCAGTGTCCGCTCTGTAGTCGAGAGCGCCTCTGAGTAGTGAGCTTGAAGGGGTGCTATAACAAGTGCACATACAAACAATTACAATATCGGCTGCAATGGGATGACCAAGCGGGAACCACGCGAAATTATGACAACCTTCATATCTAAAGTCATTTGTTCATTAATACGTCTATTGCGATTGTGTCTACTGCACAAGGCATCAAGTGTTGACCCAAGTCAAACCTTAAAATGTCATGTCATTTTTCATATTTGACTGATCAATATGTGATATCATAAATCTAACAATTACAATCCAATTCAAGGTTCCTCGAGATCAATGTCAGATTGTATACAAGCTGCTAAATAAATGTTCATATACAACACAGATAAATACAAGATTAACATGATATTTACAAAACCAGAAATTTCAGATAATATAGGTGATAGGAGATGAAAATAGTGATGACATGTGGATGCGATGTAACAACCTAGCAACATAAGTATGTACAAGAAGTGTATTGCCAATTATTACCAGATGCTAACCGCCTTTTCGTCATCAAAGAAGTTACTTTACTTAGGCAACACACTCCAACATTATTTTCTGCGAACAGGTAGGCCTATAAGGGGTCCAACTGCCAATCAGGGTCTAACAATTCCAAAAGAACACAAAAACTATTCATCGCTTTGACCGCTGACCTTCTGCTTTTTAAAGATTTCATTTGATATGGTTTTCGACGAGTCCAGAAACTGAACGGCCGTCTCGTCCTCCAGAATGTTTCCCTCAGAGGAGGAGAGTGTGTGGAGGATCTTGTCTTCGATGTCCTGCAGAAGTCGGTTGTTGTTGGCGCTGGCCACGATCAACGCCTGGCGTTCCACTTCTAGCTCTGGTCTGAAGATCGAAAGAAGAAAAAGCACAAATTCGTCAAGATTCATAATGCAAGCAGCATTAATACACAGGGAAATTATAATTGTTATCTGCAAGATAATTATAAGCCGTATACAATGTGCATCTGTACATACTTATGTAGCATATCAAAGGTCTGCACATATTTTTGTACCCTGCCAGAGATCTGCACATGAATCGTACTTACGTAGCATGCCAGATGTCTGCGCCTACCGTACTTGTGCAACTTCCCAGAGGCCTGTGCATACTTGTGTACGGTAACATGCCAGAGGCCTGCAGTGCAATGTTATGTAATGTAATGTAATTATTTTCTAAAGCGCCGCTCACAGCAGTGGCCATTCAGTAGCGCTCCCAGTGCAGTAATCCATAGAGAAAAAATGAGCCTTTAGAAAAGAGAGAGATACAGATAGTGATCCAGAAAGTAGAGATCAACGTCGAGTGGAGGAAAGGGAATTTCATAACGAGGGACCAATGACGGTATAAAGGATCGAGTTTGAGCAATGGTGGTCCTAGCTCATGGAACATTTAAACAAGACAGACCTGTTCAGAGAACGGAGAGGTCGATGAGAAGCTGCAGAAAGAGGATAACGAACGAGTTCCCTGAGATGCTTCGGCACAAGACCCAGTTTGGGCTTGAGTAGGCCTACCAGAGCAAGAACTTCATATTGGATGCGGGCTGCACATACCTCTGTAGCATATACTTGGACCTGACTTGAGGTGGACTCGACAGTCGACTACATTACTGACCCTTCCAATCATAATTGAACTTACCTTTCTTTGGTGACAACAATCCCAAGCAGCTGGTCCTCCAGGCCTTCTCTCGTTATCATGAAGTTAAGAAGCGAGACCTTCGTTGCTACTTCCGGCAGGTAGTGAGGGTTGCGCAGCTTTGTCGTGATGTAGAAGCGAAAGTCATTGTTGTACTCGATGATATTTTCACCCAGACGAATCATCTCAACGCCACCTACAGTCAGAACAGAGAAATACATCACCAACCCACCGATATAGTCAGAGCAAAAAAATATATCACCAACCCACCCAAAGTCAACGCAAAGAAATATATCACCAACCCACCCAAAGTCAAAGCAAAGAAATATATATCACCAACCCACCCAAGGTCAAAGCAAAGAAATATATCACCAACCCACCTACAGTCAAAGCAAAGAAATTATATCACCAACCCGCCCAAAGTCAAAACAGAAATATACCACCAAGACACCAACCCCACCTATATTCAAATCAAAGAAGTATACTATCATCCAACACCACCTACAGTCAAAGCAAAAATACATCATCCAACGTTATCTGTGACCTGCAACCTAAAAATTACACAACTCAATGGAACCTCAAGTTTAAAAAGCGAAAAAATAAGTTACAGTGACAAGTTGTTGAAAAAGAATTTTTCAAAAATTCCATTGAATATTTTAGAGCTAATGGCGTTGCTACGATATATTAGAAGAAACAACCGTTGGAGCTAGAAATTTACACGAGAATGAAAACTGGAAGATTGACAAAGATGGAAAAACACACATTTATATAGAAATTAATTTGAATGATGATAGATAAATGTGACCATTACTATGATCTTCGTGAATAATGATAACAATAGCAGATGAAATGATGAAGCTGAAAATTATGAAAAATGTGCCAGAAGAATGACGTTATTTGGATGTGAGAACAAAGCAGTGATGCACAGAAACAATACGTTTAGCTGCAGAAGTGAAAACATGCACAGTAGTTCTTCATGGGTGAATAAACATGTTTTGGTGGAAAGAACCGAAATGTTACCAGAATCTTCTGCTCGGCGATGATTAATGGACACAAATTTTCATGAACAGAACATTGTAGATGAACATATAAATATAAACATATATATGAACATATAAAGTAGTACGTCTTGTCACATCAAAAAATGAAGTGACAATAATTTCAACATCAATACAAGACAACATGCTAAAGCAGAAACCATGTCGTATTTTATTTACTTAACTAGTTAATGACTGTGTATACACTAGCTATTTGAGGAAGTTAGATAGAACCTGCATGACAAGGGCGGATACAGACATTTTTGAAGGGGGACAAATTTTCGGTCTTGGGACAGGGAAAATATTTCGCCTTGGTCGCCAAAAATCGGATGACCTTATTTTTTTTAGTCATTTGTCTCGAAATCCCAAGGAAAAGAAACCATTTTATCCGTCCGGGCCACGTCAACTTTCGATCCGAGCCAAAATAGCTGGTCACAGAGACATTTCTAAATGGGGGCCATGGCCGGATTGGCCCCCTCTGGATCCGCCCCTGCTACATGAAGGTCTCTGATTGTGAATAAGATGATTACCGCAACTTCAGTTTTGGGTGCTGTAAAGTTTCAAGATTACTTTGTTAATTAATTAAACAAAATCCACACGAAAATATCTGAAAAAATTGCAGGCACCAACGTCAAACAGTCTGCAATCTTTTCCATCTAGCATCACGAAACCAATTCAAATGCTTGTGAAATGCTGCAACTTTAACTGAGCCTCTTGATAAGTAGATTAATCTTTTCAGAACTAATTAGTAGGCCTAGTATTGATTTTACTAAAGATTTATTAAGTCCTGGTAAATTGGCAAGCCATTGCATATTATGTTAAAGTGGCAGCATCATGGAAATGGTGCAGTCACATGTCAAGCGAATTCGTGTGTAAATGGGTCAGTAATTGCGATCTCCATTTAAAAGCTAAGCATAAGGCACGAGCAGCTTATTCACAAATGCTGGTAATGTACGACTGCTAATGAAGTTTCAATTATTCGATGAAAACTAGAATTGTTGCCATTCATCGGACAAAGTCTGACAACCAATCCAGTTCAACCCTATTCTGATGAAATTTTCTGCATATGTCTGCAAGTCTGTCTTTCCAACTATCTCTCATTCTGCGTGTGTGGGTGTGTGCGTGTGTGTGTGTGTGTGTGTGTGTGTGTGTGCACAAGGATGTGTCCAGTTACCATCACTAAGACAGATGTGTCTGTCTCTCTGTCTGTCTCTGTCTGTCTCTGTCTGTCTCTGTCTGTCTCGCTCCGTCTGTCTGTCTATTTCTGTCTCTGTCTGTCACTGTCTGTATGTCTTTCTGTCTTGTTCCATCTGTCTGTCTGTCTAGGCTATTCACTCACTCTGCTTGAAGGTCTGTTTCAGCAGCAATGGTTCCAGCGATGGTTCCAGCTCCTCTCCAACGCTTTCCAGCAGAATTGGATTTCCGAATGTCACACAGTTCTCCAGCGTTCGCATGTAGTCGGAATCCGTCAACTTAATGACGAGCAGCTTGTTGTCCTTCTCCATGTTCTTTGTCCAACGACTTGCCTGACCTTGAGGGTCGATCATCAACGGCCTAAATAACAAAATCATGAGAAGCCTAGCTTACGTAGAAGGTCACATAACAACGATAGAAATTTCACTCCTTGGTGCTTTATGTTGTAGGTCTACTTAGCTGACCAAGCATTTTATGCTCCTGTGATATTATATAGAACTTAATCCTTAATACACTCCTCAGTTCAGTAAACTTTATTCAGGTGTGATGTTCAGCATTAAATGCTCTTCCAGGAGCGTAGCATTCCCTGTTTCTGTTGTAAATTTTACTAACTGCATTCTCATGTGCACATAAATGCTACTAATCTAGTAGGAAGTGAACAATCCAGTTAGCACACACACAACATACACATATGAGGAGCTTTGTAAGGCATTTACACACACATGCACGCACGCACCCACACACATAATTTATATGAAGCAAATTTAGGAACCCCTGAGAAGTGCTGAAGTATGGCTGTACAAGAGATCATCTCAAAAGGTGGATCATTTTAGTATCATAGTCTTATTAGAAAAGGTAAGTTGAGTAGAGTTTAAAGGAACTTGTCAGCCTGTCAATTATTTCAGAAATTTATATAGCGCCACTTCTAGGTAGGCTACTCAGAAGCGCTCCCGGCCCAACCACGGTTAAATAAAGCAGTTTTTAAGTTCTTAAAAGACAGAGTGGAGTGACCCCTGGGAATTAAGCGCAGTGTAACAGGGAGACCATTCCAAGCTGTAGGACCAGTCAATGAACATACATATAGCCTACCTACATACCTATTAAAATCATACATTGTAGACTTGAACATTACCATCTGCGCGAGTTGGCGACAATTACTCCATTGTCGATGGAAAAACTGTCCCTGGGAAGACCAGCAATGTTCCACGCCTGGATCTTCACTGGTTCCCCAAGGGTCTTCGTCAGCGAAAACTCCGACGAACACGGAATGCTACGCTCCTGGAAAACAACGAGATGCAATGCTACATTAAGTGCATCAGTTTCTGGGCGCACAGAGTTATCTGTCACAAGTTCAAAGGTCACTATCAGTGATTGTTCCGACTATCTAAAAAGTATCAATTCATTCATTCATTCATTCATTTGTGATTTGGGTTGGCAGTACTTTGGAGGTTACAGATCATACAGACCAGCCTGTATCCAAACAATACTGATAGACAAAGTCGATCAAGAAAGACTCATGCATACACACACACACACATACATTCATGCATGCACACACACACACACAACCACACACACAACCACACGCACATTCATGCACACACACACACACACACACACACAATCACACACACACCACACACACACACACACACACACACACACACACACACACACACATGAGAATGGAAATTGCTTTGCTTACAACACAACAAACAGACCTTGCATGCCCGAACCCACTCCGACGTGCACTTGTCCCGAAACGCAGACGTGAATGGTCCAAGGTAGGCAATGGTTCCAGCTGAGATGAGAACATCACCGAGGAGGTTGTCATAGGCAACCTGAAGATCAATAGCAACCTGGCCCCATCGGTCCTTCTCACCTCCAAGACCACCGATCAGCTTCTCAGCACGCACCAGTTTCTGGGCGCACAGAGTCACCTGTCACAAGTTCACAAGTCGTTATTCATTCATTATTCATTACGTACGGTGATTTATATAGCGCCCCATCAAGGTTACTACTCAGGAGCACTCCCCACTCAACCTCGGCAGAAAAGAATGGTTTTTACGGTGTAATATTAAAACGCATCTGAGCAAACTCTAGGCATGGTTAGAGCTGTTCGTCACCAGTGAAAAAACCATTGTACTAGGTCATTATAATTATAGCTATCTGCGGATATATTATAATTATCTGATACAGTGTGGTCAGAAAAACGAATTCAAATATCGCATGCATGCGAACACTGGAAGAGCATGCTCCAACCATCCCAGTGGCAACGATGGATATGAATTGCTAGCGACTTCATTTCTTTAATTTTCTTAACCTCGGCATATAAGGCGGTGGTGGGGAAAGTCCTCTCCCTCACCGTCTCATCTTCCCAACGACATTCTTTAGATGAGTTGGCTATGCGCTGCAAGTGTTGCATAACTAAATCTTCTGTCCTGGCGGGGACTTGAGGGACCTATGCAAGCGAGGTATCTGGATGAACCATGGTAGAGTCCTGACGCAGGAACAGCGAGGTCAAGCCAATCAGAAGATCTAAGAGGACGCGGTAAACTATAGCTGACATGTAGAGAGTGGGACAAAGCCTGAAACCACAAAGATACTTGGGAGCAAGATCCAATTTCTTTGCTTGTAAGTGCACTTGTTATAGCGCCCCTTCAAGCTCACTACTCAGAGGCGCTCCCAACTACAGAGCGGACACTGCATCGGAGTTTCACGCCGAAGCGCTGAGCAACTGCGAGTGAAGGACTTGCCCAAGGTCCCTACGCGGCGACTTGAGGTGGATTCGAACCTGCATCCCTTCGGCTGGAAGGCGACGAATGCATACCCACTACACCACCGCGCCCCACAATTGAGACATATAGCACATTGTCGTGGGGCGCGGTGGTGTAGGGGTGGCGTCGTTGCCTTGAAGTCGGAAGGTTCGAGGTCCGAATCCACCTCAAGTCCCTGCGTAAGGACCTTAGGCAAGTCCTTCACTCACAATTGCTCAGCGCTTCGGCGTGAAACTCCGATGCAGTGTCCGCTCTGCAGTAGGGAGCGCCTCTGAGTAGAGGGCTTGAAGGGGCGCTATAACAAGTGCGCATACAAACAATTGTCTAGGCCTAAGTCTTTTCATGTCGAATGAAACTGCACTGACCTGAAACTCGAGCTTTTCCTTCTTCTCCACCATCTCCTGGAGCTGTTGCTTCAGGTTTAGCAATCGCTCTTCCACGGCTTTCAGCTCCAACCGTTTCTCCTTCAGCTGGTCGAGCGTCTTGTTCAGTTCCGCTTCAGCGAGCTGCATCCGCTCCTTCTTCGGCGCCACGATCTTCGCCACACGGTCGTACATCTCCATCGCCAGGACCCACTTGCAGAGACCCTCTGCCGCGGACGACGCATTCGCAACCTTGGCTGGGTCGAAGTCAGGGTTCGTTATGAAGTCCTTGCGGATCTTCGCCATCGTAGCAGGCTATTTGTTATTACAGGAAGACATATTGGGTTAGAATAAGTCTCTTAACAATAGTAAACCTGCTTTGATCCTATCAGACCTATCATCACCTAATTTGGTTTAATTTGTTTCATTTCGGCCATCCTGTATAATTTTTTCTTGGAATTTTTACTTGGGTGACCCTCCCCAGCGGGATGTCCATCCGTTTACGGCCCCCATTTGTAGCCAATGCATGTATATTTTCTACTTTTGCTGTTATGTTGTTTTCTGGTTGCAATAAAGGGAATTGAATTGAATCCTATAAATCTCGTAAATCTATGCAAAACGCGGTATTGTATGATTGATGATGAGCTGCACTGGTTTCTCGGTCAATGAAGGGTTAAAGAAGAACAAAGTCTTGGGGAAAAACCAGACAGAACAACGAAGAACAGTTCACATGCTATGGTAGAGTTTTGGCTGGAACACACAGCAGAAAAATCGAAATTTAACGTTTTG
>OX457048.1:32991346-33106346 GCA_949752735.1 Lumbricus terrestris | reverse complement strand
ACAGGACTTTTTTAACGTGCAGTTGTAGGCTACACAAAATGTGCCGTTGTAGAAGCATTTCTGCACAGTTAAAACTAGTAAAAATGGCCATTGTCCTCCGATTGGAAGTAATTTACCATGGAGGAAAGATGGGGTTGTGCAGTTCTAAAAATTCCTTTAAAACAGCTTTGCCCAACAACAACAACTGACCAAAGTAAGCAAAATAATTGTTTTAAAAATACCGTTATCATTAGTAACAGGGAACATAACTGTGACACAGAAGTCACAAAATGGACCTGTCTCATTCATTAAGGCTAGCCTACAGTATGTGGTAGGTTAAATGGTGGTTGCACTTTGAAGTGTTTAAATCTAGACGGCTCGGGGGAGGGCACAAGATTGACGTATTCCCCCCACAAAAAATCTTGAGGCGTTGTTGACACACACACATTATATTATACCATTCCTCAGAAAAGGCGCTGCATGTAACATTAGTAGAAAATCAGTAGGTAATCAGATTCGGAATTCGTTAGTTTTTAGGAAATTTTCAGAAAAAGATGTCTGGGTTCAGCGGTTGTTTTTTCCCGCCCCTCCCTCTGAAACCTAAATTTCCCTCGCCCCAAAGGCAGGGCAGGCGGCTAGTTTAAACACTGATCCTTCTAGATAGGGGAGCCTGCGGCAGACGATGGTGGGCGATTGGCAATGATGGTGGAAACACCGAAAAAATCTGCGGAACTGTTACCTGGAACCAGTCTATCGTGCAGCAGTTGATGAGGGAGGGGTACTGACGAAGGCGGTTTCGAAACGCGTCTCCGACCGGACTGAAAGCGACGATGACGTGCAGGTTTTCACGGCATCTCCTCACGAAACATGCAAACGCTGCCATCAACGTAAACTCTCCACCTACATCTCCATCAAGGGCTGCGGATCGCATAAGCTGGAAAAAGGATACCATGAAGAAACTAGTTCAGATTATCATGGCAAAATTAGTTAAGGATAGCATGGAAAACTAGTTAAGGATATCATTAAAAAACTAGTTCAGGATATCATGGAAAAACTAGTTAAGGATATCATGGAAAAAACTAGTTCAGATTACCATGAAAAAATTAGTTAAGGATATCATGGAAAAACTAGTTAAGGATATCATGGAGAAGCTAGTTAAGGATATCATGGAAAAACTAGTTAGGGATATCATGAAAAACTAGTTCAGGTTATCATGGAAAAAACTAGTTCAGGATATCATGGAAAACTAGTTAAGGATACAATGGAAAAACTTTCGCCTGTTGTCGCTGTATACCTTACAACGCCAAGCCACTTAGTCCAGAGACTCTGAACATTCATCCACGCCATCATTCTGTTGAAGAAATCCGCTGGTTGGCTCCACCTGTGTGTGTGTGTTGTGTGTGTGCGTGTGCGTGTGTGCCTGCCAATGGCGACTCTTCCAGGTTACTGTGCATTAATTGTTAGATAACTGATGTAATATGTTTGTACTTAATGACACTTAACATCAAGTAGGCCAGCGCAGAGAGCGCCTCTGAGAAGTTTTTCTTTAAGAAGCGCTATAGAAATTTTCGGAATCGATCAATCAATCAACCAACCAATCAATCAATCAATCAATCAATCAATCAATCAATCAATCAATCAATCAATCAATCAATCAATCAATCAATCAATCAATCAATCAATCAATCAACCAATCAATCAATCAATCAATCAATCAATCAATCTGTATTTACCTCCATAATTTCAACCGTGTCGTCACCAGTAAACAGGTTTGGCACTTCACCGGAGTTGAGCAGACTATCGATGTCCTCGAGAAAGACCTCGTCCTTGATCTGCGAGTCCGTGATCAGAAAGATGCTCGCCTTATTGTGTCCACCGGTGTTCTTCAGCAGCGTCTGCAATGCACCAGCGCAGAGTGAGACCGAGAAATCCACGAAACCAGGGATTGATTGACTGAAAGATTGATAGATTGATTGATTGATCGATTGTTTGACTTATTGATTGATTGAATGATTGATTTATTGATTGACAGATAGATAGATAGATAGATAGATAGATAGATAGATAGATAGATAGATAGATAGATAGATAGATAGATAGATAGATAGATAGATAGACAGACAGACAGACAGATAGATAGATAGATAGATAGGTTGGTTGATTGATTGATTGATTGATTGATTGACTGATTAATTGATCGATTTATTGAATGATTGATTGATTGATTGATTGATTGATTGATCGACTGACTGATTGATTGATCGATTGATTGATTGATTGATTGATTGATTGATTGATCGACTGACTGATTGATTGATCGATTGATTGATTGATTGATTGATTGATTGATCGACTGACTGATCGATTGATTGATTGATTGATTGATTGATTGATCGACTGACTGATCGATTGATTGATTGATTGATTGATCGATTGATTGATTGATCGATTGATTGATCGATTGATTGATTGATTGATTGATTGATTGATCGACTGACTGATCGATTGATTGATTGATTGATTGATTGATCGATCGATTGATTGATTGATTGATTGATTGATCGATTGATTGATTGATTGATCGATCGATTGATTGATTGATTGATTGATTGATTGATTGATTGATTGATTGATTGATTGATTGATCAGTTACCTTCACATCTTCTCTCCATTCAGTCTTCCCGTAACTCTTCGATATTTCCGGTTGGAAGACTGAAACGTTCGACATGAAGGCTGCCAGTCGCGTCAGAGATTGCCTCCCACTGCCTCCCACTCCAACGAGAAGAGCGTTCCCCCCTGGAATGCGCAGCACTCTTGCTATACGGGAAAGGTGCTCCAAAACATACCTGATAGCAATGAACAATATTAGGATTAAGTATGAAAATAGCCTACATCTTTTTATTTTCTTATTTCTCCATTTTCCATAGCTCCATTTCAAGCACGTTACTCAGAGGCGCTCCCGACTACAGCGCGGAGACTGCATCGCGCTTTCATGCCGAAGCACACGAGCAATTGCAAGTGAAGGACTTGCTTAGGTTCCCTGCACGGCGGCTTGAGGTGGATTCGAACCTGCAACCCTCCGGCTGCAAGGCAACGAACTCAACACTACACCACTGGGTCCAACAAGCGCACATGTCTCTTCTTGCTGTCTCAACACCACGTTTCTGTCTCTCTTGCACTCTCACGCAATTGTTTGAGAAGAATAAAAGCGAAAAACTGTTTTATGAGGGCCCAGTAGCGCACTGGATAACACGCTGGCATGGAGAGCGAGAGGGCGGACATGGAGACTTGAAGGCAGCGATTAGTGCCGTGTATTGCAGACTGTCTGTTCTGTTAGTATAGTTATGTTAGTTGATGTTAGTTAAGATTACTGCATAACTTGTAGGCCCTACATGTACAGCACTTTGCGTGTGCAGGCGCTCAATTAAAGAAAAAATTATTATTATTAATATTATCATTATCATCCTTATCATTATCATTATTATTATTATCATTATTATTCTTATTACTGTCATTATCATTATATTATTATTGTTAACATTACTATTATCATTATCATCATTATCATTATTATTATTATCATTATCATTATCATCATTATCATTATCATTACCATTATTTTTATCTTTATCATCATTATCATTATTTTTATCATTATCATTATCATTATCATCATTATCATTATCATTATTATTAATATTATCATCATTATTATTATTATCATAATCATTATCATTATTTTTATCATTATCATCATCATTATCATTATCATTATCATTATCATTACCATTATTTTTATCATTATCATCATTATCATCATTTTTATCATTATCATTATCATTATCATCATTACAACTATCATTATTATCAATGCCATTATCATTATTACTATCATCATTATCATCATCATCATCATCATCATCATCATCATCATCATCATCATCATCATCATCATCATCATCATCATCATCATCATCATCATCATCATCATCATCATCATCATCATCATCATCATCATCATCATCATCATCATCATCATCATCATCATCATCATCATCATCATCATCATCATCATCATCATCATCATCATCATCATCATCATCATCATCATCATCATCATCATCATCATCATCATCATCATCATCATCATCATCATCATCATCATCATCATCATCATCATCATCATCATCATCATCATCATCATCATCATCATCATCATCATCATCATCATCATCACTATAATCTGTTCACCGGAAGATGACGAGATTCATTCTCGTCTTCATCGTGTTGTTGTATTCTTCAAGACACATCTCGACGACCGAGCAGAACCCTGCGAGTGATTCCACCTCCTCGTAGATCCTCTCCTCCGCTTCTCGCTCTGCGATCAGATAATCGCCGAACATCACGTTCCTCAGACACTCCTCAAACGGCTGACAACAGAAGAAAAGAGACAACAGCATCGTTCAATTGTACAGTCCTCTTAGTTCCTTTTGCTCGTTCTGCTACCATGAAGAATCAAGCATCCTCTGTGGTTGGCACAGTGGTCTGGAATGGCCTTCCTTTTTGAAGGCCACGCTACGCGTGTACACCCTGAGACTCTACCGGAATCCTTTATTATTAAACTTAAAACTGTTCTTTTTGGACGTGCTGAGTGAGGTTCTGAGTAGTTTTTTCTTGAAAGGGCGCCATATAAATTTCGGAATGAATTAATGAGAATACTGATGCAAAAGGGCAACAGCACCAAACACTCCGTCTAATAATTGGGGCGTGGTGGTGTAGTCACTTAAAATAAACTGTCCTCGACAGTTGTTCAACGGTCATCAGACAATAATAGATTAGGAATATGGACAAGCAGTGACTCAAACAAAAGGTTCAAGTAAATTTCTTCACCTGCTCTTCCCCTCCTTCTTCAGTATTCAGCAGGTGAGAGAAAACTTCTTGATACTTGCTCTTGAATCGACTTTTGCAAAGGCCTTTGATCAAACTGCAACACAAAATCAATTTGATTATTATGAAAGTAATCACCACAAATAATGCTGCTTTCTTTCAGTGCATGACATAAAAAGAGTAGAAATCAATAATTTTCCAATTCTACTTTAATTTCATGATACATAAAAAGCGGTCCTAATAAGCAAGACCCTGGTCCCTTCTGTGTCCTCTTGTTGTATCCCTATGCGTATTGTTTCTTGTGTCATTGTCTTGAACTGGAATCAATAAACGAACTGAAATGGAAAAAATTGAATTGAATGAGTGACTGCAGCCACAGTTGAATGAGCGATCACACTGTGTATGTACGAGCACTTGCTGTGGTGCTCATTCAAGATGTCTACTCAGAGGCGCTCCCGACTACAGCGCAGACACTGAATCGGTGTTTCACGCCGAAGCGCATGAGCAATTGCAAGTGAAGTATACTTGCTCAGGACCCTGCGCAGCGGCTTGAGGTGGATTCGAAAACGCAACCTTCTAGCTCCAAGGCACCTCGTATATACATACCCCTACAACCATCGTACCCCACAATCTAAGTGACCAAAGTTTAATGAGCAATTGTGACTGAACTGGCTCCCACAACCTTGCTGTTTAAGTACTAAAGAAATCCTCATGCTATATATCGATATACAGACACCATCCTTAACCCTTAGTTCTTCCCGTGCAGATCAGTACATCGGGCAACACATCTTCTCCACTCCACTCTGCTCATCACCACTTCAACAGCGTCGTTCCACGTCTTCTCCATTCATCCCAGATCCTCTCTTACATGCAGTCTCCGTCCAGTTCTTCCTTGGTCTCTCCCTCTACCTCCTCTCCCATCTGGAGTCACCATGATCAGCTTTAAATATACTCGGCCTCTGAGCCACTTACTCTGACAGCCAGAGTCTGTCGCTGGGATCGACAAGTCGGTCGTAGAAGACCCTCATCACTTCATGAGCCCACAGCCTGCAACAGAAAAGCACAACCACATTTTGCTAATTGTTGAATAGAACAGTTGGTTGGTCCATTGGTTCCTGAGTCAAATGACAAGTCGGTCAATCAATCGATCAATCGATCAATCGATCAATCGATCAATCGATCAAATAAACAATCAATCAATCAAACAATCAAGCAAACAATCAATCAATCAGTCAATCAATCAAACAATCAATTAAGGCATTAGATGGATAAGGAAATGTTTGGACAGCAAGATCAGTCAGGCAAAGAATTGTTAGGATATTTTTATTGCATGGTAATAAAAATGATCGATTGATCGATTGATCATAATTTTATGATCAAGTGACCATGACAGCAGAACATAGCCATATCATTATTTTTATTATCATTATTATAATTATAATTTTTACCACGGTGTCAATGGTCCCTCAGGATTTCCAAAGTTAGGGGCAATGTTCTGGAATGGCTAGTCTTTGCAGATGGGAAAACTGCCATTATAATAATAATAGTGTTTTCATTATTATTATTACTTTTACTATCATTATTGGTAGTCAATATGCCAGTCAAACTGATCGACAGCAGCCTGACCAATTCATCAGCCAGCTAACTGTTTGATTATTATCGATCACTCACGTCAGCGATGAGAGAGAGAGACAGACAGACAAACAGACAGACAGACAGACAGACAGACAGACAGAGACAGAGAGACAGAGAGAGACAGAGAGAGAAACACACACAAAGAGAGACAGAGAGAGACAGCGAGAGACAGAGAGAGAGACAGAGAGAGAGACAGACACAGACACAGACACAGACACAGACACAGCTGCTAGAGACACAGAGACACAGAGACAGAGACAGACAGAGAGATTGGAGTCACACCTGATCATGACGTTCTTGTTAGCCACTTGGTCCTTGTGAATGAGACTGACTCCCATGATGACACGACTGAAGTCGCGTAGATTGAAGATATAGTGCGACTTGGCCGGAGTCGGAAGCAGAGAAGTCATCGCCTGCTTGTAGACGTCCATCGTCGCCAGGACAATGTCGTTTCCAAGGCGAAGAATGTCGGTGGAAAAATCCTCTTTCTGGAAAAAGAGCGATGGAAAGATTTGTGGAGAAACGTTATTTTTTGTGCAGCAACAGCTGTCAAGGGTGGACCGGTTTCTGAGCAGAAAACAGTGAGTATAAAGCACCACCGTAATACTGTTGATAATGTAATGTATTTGAATGTCACAAATTGGGGTTATTGAACCGGGGTTGACATGGGGGAGATATATTATTTATGGGGTTACTCTTGACGGAGAACTCATCTATGCATAACAAGTTTTAATAAAGCATTCATCTTCTGTTATTCTGTTTATTGTTAAAGCAGGAAGAAAGAGACTAGGCAGATGAGAAAGAAGCTGAAGAGTTGAAGGAAAGATGCAAATGAAAGAGAACAATGATGATAATGAAGAATGATAATGCAATAATAACAATGATAATAAGAGAGAATAAATAAAAAACTAAAAAGTAGGATTTCAATTCATCATCAATAATACTAACATCATCATCATCATCATACAACAACATAAGCAAAACAAAAACAAACAAATATGACAGCATCAACAACAATAGGTCAAGCAACAATAAAACAACTACAGCTACGAAGGCGCAATAACAGCAATAACAGCAACAAGAGCAAACAAACAGTAACTGGACCAAAAACAGCAACAACGCTAGCAGCAATGACAATGAAAATACTAATATTTTAATATAAGCATTCTAACAGAATGTGCGTAGGCTACATAGGAAAAATTTTCTAACTAAAACTGAGCACATGCAATAGCAATCTACAGTTCTACACTACAAAATGTCTACAGTCACAAATCGTCTGTATTATTAAAAAATATCATCAGCACAAAAACACTATACAAAGACTATCTGCAAAAAATCTATTAGCCTAGAAACTAACTGCAGCAAAAATCAAAGCATCAAGATGCCAGACTACCAACAGATAAAGCCAGTATAATTTTTTCTTGTGTCACCCACAAGGTACCTCAGCATCGTCAGTTGATGGTGGGATCAAGGGCTGGAAGCAATGAACACAGCAACCAACAGAAGATAATATCAACCAATTCCATGACACACCATAAAAAGTTTACTATCCAGCTTCTCGATAATACAGTGGTTAGAACGCTAGACTGTTAACGAAAAGTTTGGACTTCAACTCTCCTCCATGCAAAGGAGCTTTAATCGTAATAGTAATCTTCAAACTACCAGAGCGCTACTCGAAAGCCAAGCGCGAGGCACCAGCTTATTCACGAGCGCTGCGTCGAGTCAAAAGGGTTGTCTGTAAGAGTAGACGAAAGGCGGTACTGGTCGAGTTACCATGTAGGGTAAGATAAACTGGAAAAGAGACTTGAATGCAATAAAATTCAGTTGCTATAATAAAACAATTTACAGTTAGGCTACTTTTTATTCCACAAGCACGTCTGATTTTAAGGTAAACAGTGAGTCAACTTCAAGAACATGTGAAGCAGTAAATGGAGATTTAATGTAACTCTGTCTAATGCTTGAATTCTTTCTCGATGGCTGGTCCCAGAACCTGGAATGGGCTCTGCTGCTCTACGTGCCTGGTGCGTAGAGGTCACACCACTACGTTCTTTTTTAACTTAAAAACTGTCTCATTTAACCGTGGTCGAACTGGAAATGCTACTGAGTAGCTTACCTTGAAGGTGCGATATATAAAATTCCAACAATAACGAGGGAGCCTTGTGAACTTGCAGTATAATGGAACCAGTGGCGGTTCTACCGGGGGGGCTGGGGGGGCTACAGCCCCCCCAGTTGAAAAGTTAGCCCCCCTAGATTTTCCTAGCCCCCCCTATGCAAATGTTAGCCCCCCAGTTTAACACTTAATCAGCTATAAATTTCCTACAATATCTGTTGGCAGTTGGCACCAAGGTCTTCTAATTCACTAATTCTTATATGCTGTTCTGTGAAGCTTTGGACCTTTGGTTCTGTAACACAGCAATAATTATCACCTTTCACATAACCCTGCACTGTAGCTTCAATAAGAGTGCTCAGACACAAGCACATGTCTATCAATACTAATATAGCTGCCCTTCGACTACAGAGGACCTTTGGGATGTTCAAGCGAAAGCGAAGAACTAATAACGGCTTCAGCGGCTGAGATTAAGTCATACGCCAGCACTTAATGACCCTGTATGCCGTAGTGACACCAGCTTCATCCTTAGCTCACGATGACAGCGGGGCGGCCACAGGCCCCAGCATCAGCAGCACAGATGGTCAGACAAGGCCAAGCCAGATAAGATCCCATGTGTACTATTATAGTGTATACAGTATACTGTATGTGTGCACATAATATGTGCAAGCTGGACAGTGTGTACTAGAACCAGCTTGGAGCACGCACATGTGTACATCATTATAAATGGCTAAATTCATTGTGAGAATTGAAAAGGGAAAAGCTGATGAGTTAAACGATGAAGTTTTCGACGGCAATGATAATGCTACAGCAGGTATGTAAAATGGCAATGAATCTACGTGGGAACGGTGGGATGGGATGATATATAAACCAAGTTTTGTTATAGAAGGAAGCCTAAAAAGGACACTGGTACTCCAGAAAATCTTTACTAAGCTTATACATGGAGGTGTCACATTCAAAAGATCATTTTCAAGAAAGACTAAGTACTGTTCTTTTTCGTAACCTGACAGGTGAAAAAGTGTTCTGCGAACCTGCAAATAGATAAATTGAAGCTATTTTGTTTGTAAACTTATTTAGACATGAGTTATTTGCTCAAAACAAGTGTTACAGTTACAATAATGAATCAAGTGCATGCAATGCAACAGACAAGTTGAACATGCAACTTTGTGCTCTGTGGATTCTTCAGAAGATGACATATAACATTCTTTAGATACACTTTGGCAGGGCATACAAAAACTGTCCTCTTAAGTCTTTTGTACTGTCTTTTAGAAAAGCCAAAAACTTGGTTTTGATAAAAGTTAAACATGATACGTTTTTCTTCGATGTGTTAATTGCAATCCTCAAAGATAGAATTGAGGTAGGAGTCTTTCTCAGAACCTGTTGCACTGTCCTTGATTCATCATTGTAACTGTAACTCATGGACACAATTTTTGCGCAATGAAAAACTTAGAAAACTTATTTATTTATTCGTTCATAATTTTCATTCATTAGAAATATTGTACTTTAGAAATCATTCTATTTAGGCCTATGGAATGTCAGTCAGATAGCCTAATATCAATTTTTTTATGCGAATGTATTGCTGAAACGGGCATCAACTGCGTAAACATATACATCTATGGGACGGGAGGGGCTAATGCAATTTTTAGCCCCCCCAGTCTAAAAAGTCTAGAACCGCCACTGAATGGAACCTCTAAATCATCAGGATAAACATTAATAGTTTAACAACTGCACACAGGTTCGAATCCACCTCAAGCAGCCACGTAAGATAAGCTTTGAGCAAGTCCTTCACTTGCAATTGCTCAGCGCTTCGGTGTGAAACTCTGATACAGTGTCCGCGCTGTAATCGGGAGCCATGGGCGGAGTTTATCAGGGGCTAGGGGGGGGGTTTGCACCCAAGAACTTTCAACCAAATGACTAAAAAGGGTCATCAACTTTTTCGGCCGGGAAATATAATATAGTAATTTTCATGAGATTTGAACTTGACGACTAAAAAAAGTCATCAACTTTTTTTGGGCCGACACAGGAAGATATTGTCGCCGCCGCTCGTTCTGGACCAAGTTTTTTAGCCCCCCCCCCTCACAAACGGAAACCAAACTCCGCCCATGTCGGGAGCGCCTCTGAGTGGAAAAAAGATGCGCTACAACAAGTGCACGTACATAATCATTTATGTACAGATCATTTGCCTGCATTGGTCCCTCCCTATGGAATCGGCTTCCCCCATCAGTTCGCTCTGCCATCCTCTCTGGTAGTGTATCCTCGTCTTTCTCTCGTCTAAAAACTTGCCTTTTTTCTTGGGGTTGAACGCACTGGGAACGCTTCTGAAAGGCTGTTGCTGCGAGAAGCGCTTTATAAATTGTCAGATAAGATAAGATAATGCATATTGGCCTACAAACACAGAAGCAGACACCAGACGAACCTTGAGGAATGCGTTGATGATCGTATTGAAGATCCGAATCATTGTCGTATCACTGAAAGGATTGATCGCGATGACGTTGAGGTGACGCATCATCCGGATCGTCACCGGATTCCTTCCGCCTCCAGGTGGTCCCATCGCGAAGATGAACTGCGTGTCCTGCAGGACGACCTTCGTCGTGTCCTTGAGGTCGTACCAGTGCCGGTGGTCAAGGTACTGGCGCAGGAGTTCGATCGGCGGCTGCGCTCCGTAGACCTCTTGCGATGGCATGTTCATGTCGTCGATGAAGATGATGGACAGCTTGCCTATTGGTGGACCGAAGAAACCCTTGCGACGCTTGTCCATCTTGGACATGATGAGCAGCTGTCAAAGACACAGAGCTTACTTATCAATGCGTCTGCTTCCATCTGTTGCTATCAGTCTTGTGGTACCAAGGGATGGTGTAACCATCATGGGAAACAGATCGTGAAAAGTTTACATGGATCCGTATGTGCTATTGAAAGGTGTGACATAAATGGTAATAATAATAATAATAATAATTATAATATATGTACATCATGTATGATCGCATTGATCGTAATATATTTATATATGACAGTAATATATATATATATATCACTAAAATATATATGTGAATATAACACACACCGTATATGTATATAATTATATATATAGTTATATATAAAAATACCATAACTACTTATTAATCAACAGCAACCACCAAATAAACCCTGCGGTATTTCACTCATAACAGTTAATCAGAGTAAATTTTACACATAGCCTATACATGTATATATATATATAATTTCAATGATTAATTACAAATGAAACAACTATATATATATATATATATATATATATAGGTAATTTCCAGTGGTTATCCAATGAGGGCACGGTGGTGTTGTGGGTATGTTCGGTGCTTTGAAGCCGGAGGGTTGCAGGTTCGAATCCACTTTAAGCCGCCGCGTATAGCCTACATATATATTATATAGAGATCGTGAGCAAGTCCTTCACTCGCAATTGCTCATGTGCTTCGGCGTGAAACTCCGATTCAGTGTCCGCGCTGTAGTCGGGAGCGCTTCTGAGTAGTATTCTTGGAGGGGCGCTGTATCAAGTGCAAATACATACGTATACGTAATGAATTGCATTTGCCAGAGTGTGGCATGAGCATTTTAGATGATAGATTTACCTCCTGTGTACGGGGTATAGTAGTTTTCACTTTTCAATGGCTAATGGGTTAATTACCTGAGTCTGATTAGCCGTCGTCTGAGCGGAGAAGTTGATAAACGACGGCATATAAACGTTCTTTGGAAGTCCACTCATCAGCTTCTGCTGGATGTAAACCGTCTTTCCAGTACCAGTCGGTCCGATGAACAGCGCAGGTCTTCAGTCAATCAACGAAAACAAAACAAAATCAAATTCTTCATCAGCTAATTAATTACAAGGCAAGTCGACTTTCACAGTTCATTTGACAAGCAGGAGGACTACCCATTGGCTCCTATGTAAAAAGCATTCAGTCATTCATAATTTTTTCTATATAGTACCATAAAAAATACAATACAATACAATACCGCAGCAGTTTTGAAATGAAAGGTATCATCACCTGAGATATCGGATGCAGAGATCCATGAGAGCACCTCTGACTGCATATATAGCGTGCACACTGTGAGAGTCGCTTTATAAATTTACAGATACATCACAATACAGTACAGTACTACAATACAACACAACACAATACAATACAATACAATACAATACAATACAATACAATACAATACAATACAATACAATACAATACAATACAATACAATACAATACAATACAATACAATACAATGCAATACAATGCAATACAATACAATGCAATACACTACAATACAATACACTGCAATGCAATGCAATACAATACAATACAATGCAATGCAATACACTACAATACACTACAACACAATACAATGCAATACAATACAATACAATACAATAAAATGCAATACAATACAATGCAATACAATGCAATGCACTACAATACAATACAATACAGTGCAATACAATACAATACAGTGCAATACAATGCAATACTGCAGCAGTTTTGAACTGAAAGGTATCATCACCTGAGATATCGGACGCAGAGATCCATGAGGTACGTGTAGCGAACCGTGTCCATCGTTGGGACAAGGATCTCCTGGAGTTTCTTGCCGCCGGTCAGTCCGTCCCCTTCGATCTGATCAATCCACAGACGCCACGCACCTGCTACATCCCCCTCGGAGTTGGACTCCGATGGTTTGTCCTTCAACACAATCGACAAATAAACTTTAAACAGAATAGCCATAATCCCTGTAAGTAAGTGATTAAGTAACTCATTTATCGACAGAGCATCAGCACTGTAAGATAACAATTACAACAATCTGTAAAACTTCAGCAATTGATGCAAAAATCAAAAGATCAATCAAACGGTCAATCATAAGGAACTCGCTGAGCCCAGTTTGACTTCTGTTTGGATAATACAACTGCAGTAGTAACAGTGCAATTTATACAACTGAAACAAAACAAACATGACTGATAGTACAAACTTGACTGATAGTAAAACATGACTCATAGTACAAACATGACTGATAGTACAAACATGACTGAGAGTACAAACATGACTGAGAGTACAAACATGACTGATAGTACAAACATGACTGAGAGTACAAACATGACTGAGAGTACAAACATGACTGAGAGTACAAACATGACTGATAGTGTGAATCTTATTACAATTTACACAGACACCAAATCTTGCACTGGGCATTTTGCTAATAGAAGCGCTTCATAAATGATCGAACACAATACAATACAATACAATGCAATACAATGCAATACAATACAATACAACACAATACAATACAATGCAACACAAGACAATAGTAGCCTATATTGAAGATGTAGGAGAGAGTAGATCATCAACACAGAACTTACGCAGTAGTAGTAGTCATAGATGAGACCTGACGCTGGAAATTGGAGAATCTCCGCGGATTGAACAGACGCTGGAAGCGGATGTTGGTTGAAATGACCGGTCAGCAGTTGACGGAAGAACTGGTCAAACTTCTCTCGACCATCCGTGTCAATCACAGCTCCAACTGACCAAGGCATGGCAAAGAAAATGGTCGACTGGACAACAAAAGAAACGACAAAAGATAGAATTTCTCTTTACATGTATTAGGCCTAAATATATATATATTCATTCATTAATTCCAGAATTTATATATATAATATATATATATAAATTCTGGAATTATTATATTATATATATTATATATAATGTGTAGATATATAAGGATATCATTCATATAAGTAAGTAAGAATATTCCTTATTAGACAGTCAACAAGCGCTCGGTAGTTTGCGCGAGAAATAAATAACAGAGATATTTATGCAAAAATTTTAATGATGCAACATTCGCATAATAAAGCTTCTTTTGGGGCAAGCATAAACTCTAGCATCAGCTGCTACATTTTTGGCAGCAATTCTGGATCTGGTAATCAACTCCAGTAGTGCCAATCACGATAGGCCTAATAATGTTAGTAATATGCATCTGTAAAATATTATTGATAGTAATGATGAAGGTGATAAATCGCACTATAAGCCAAGGTCGAAAGTTTCTTTTGTTGTCCGTTTGTTCCGCCGAGTTCTTATTGTCCTTTGGGTCCTTTGCGTCCGGTTCATCGTCCGATTCATCCACCTCCTTCCTGCAAGCATCTCGCATCAGCATCAGGACCAGGTGCAGCAACGACTGAACCAGCATTGGACTCGTCGTTGGCACATACTCCTACAAAAAAAGTAATAACATAAAAGAAGATTCATATCATCATCAGCAGCGCTCATTCTCTGTTGCTGGGCCTACAACTTGGAATGGTCTCCCTGTTACACTGCGCTTTTTTCCCAGGGGTCACTCCACTCCGTTCCGAACCTAAAAACTGTTTTAGTCAGCCGTGGTTGGACCGGGAGCGCTTCTGAGTAGCCTACCTTGAAGAGGCGCTATATAAATTTCTGAAATAAGTAAATAAATCATCTTGAACCGTGGGCTCAACGCCCGTAGGTGTCTGACGCCATTTTCGCCGTGTCCTTCCACCGTTCTCTTTCCAGACCTTTCCATACCTGTGGCTCAGTTGTTGCAGTGACGCTCCGCATCAGTCTGTTACATCATCCGCTCATTATCTATTAGGGTGCCCTCTTTTGTTTCGTTGGTCCATGACGACTTGATCTTCCTCATTTGTGTTGACGTGGTTGAACTGGGAGCGCCTCTGAGTAGGCTTCTTGAATGGGTGCTAGGCTATATAAATTCTTGAAACGAATCAATGAATAAGAATAGTCACCTTGCAGTTCTTCTGGATGAACGCAACACACGGATCAACGAGCCACAGAAATAAGTCCTCCGTCAATCCACGGAACTCATCCGTCTGGAACTCAACTGGAGTTGTATTCAACCAGGACTTCATGAGTGGATGCCAACCAAGCGTACTTGGCTCTAGGTAGATCATGCCACACCGACTCACAGTCGCAGGCTGAAAGAAAATCATTCATGATCGTTGTAGTAAATCCAAACTTCTGAAGAGCTACTCAAAAGCCAAGCATAGGGCACCAGCTTATTCACGAGTGTCATGTCAATTCAAGTCAGAGGTGTTGTCGAAAACAACCCGATGTCAGGACCAGAGGTGATGGGGTATACCTGTCAAAGTTGGCCTTGTTTAGGTTGAGAATTGGGAGGTGGGGGATCAGATGAGTTGGGTTATGAATTTTTTTATGAGGCCAATCGATACAAGAATGCTGCTTTGCCAATTCCACTGCTGGATTTTCAACTCTGAGCGTCGTTAATTTTTAGAATTTTTTATCCCTCCTATCGGTTAGAGTTAGACTGAGTATAGAAGGCCTGAAGGCTGAAGATCAGCCATCAAGTCATCAAACATGGCTTTGTGTGTTATTATACCATGGGGTAGCATTACATAATTATAATTATTATACAGATTTGATTTTATCGTCCTCAAACAGTTTTACGACCAAGTGAAGCTTCCATTTCAGTCTCTCTATCAATGTCTGTCTATCTGTCTGTCTCTCTATGCCTTGTCCTGTGCAGTTGTAGCTCTCTTTCTCTATGTCTTTCTTTCACCATTCCTCTTAAATTGCATCTCTTAATCTCTCTTTGTCGGTCTCTCACTGTCTCTTTCCTATTATCTCTCCATCTTTCTCTCCTGATTCCATTGTTTGCGTCTTTTTCTGAATTTCCCTATAATACCCTTCTTCTGCCATGCCTTACACAGCAAAACAGATGACAACAGTCACTAATATAGAATCGCCTTACAAGTGCCAGGACGTCACACCACTGTGTCCCTTTCTCGTTTTAAAAACTAAAACTGCCTTATTTCGCCATTATTGGTCTGTTGGAAGCGAAATTACCTTGCAGGTGCGCTATATAAAAGTCAATAATAATAATAATAATAATAATAATAATAATAATAATAATAATAATAATAATAATAATAATAATAGGGCATATATAGGTACGGCAGCTACTATCTAATCCATAACAAACACTTGTTTCTTACTGAAGCCTGTGACAGGTCAAGCGTCTCAAAGAGGAGACTCATGACCGATGACATCTGGATGACCTCTCCACTCATCAAGCAGAGCTTCTTGTTGTCGTCGAGCACCGTGTTCATATTCTCAATCCAGACTGCATCGATAGGTCCGTCAAAGACGACCCACTTGCGTTCGGGAGTGTCCGCCGACGCAAACTCACGAAAGGTGTTGGCTATCACACCATCCGACCACTAAGAGCACACCAATCGATCAATCAATCAGTCAGTCAATCAATCGATCAATCAATCAATCAATCGATCAATCAATCGATCAATCAATCAATCAGTCAACCAATCAATCAATCGATCAATCAATCGATCAATCAATCAATCAGTCAATCAGTCAGTCAATCAATCAATCAATCAATCGATCAACCAATCAATTAATCAATCAACCAAGCCATCAATCAATCAATCACCCAACCAGTCAACATATCAATCAATTAACATATCAATCGATCAATCAATAAATCAATCAGTCAATCAATCGATCAATCAATCAATGAACCAATCGATCATCCAATCAATCAATCAATCAATCGATCAACCAGCAATTAATCAATCAACCAAGCTATCAATCAATCAATCACCCAACCAGTCAACATATCAATCAATCAATTAATAAACTGACCAATCAATCAGTCAATCAATCAATATTAGTTTATTAAAGAGATCTAGCTGACAATGCTGGCACAGATGCAAGGACGAGGAATAGAAAGAGAGTGATTAAAACTAGTAAAGTTTGAAGAATATGTGGCCAGGACACTGGAATGCCATATCAAGGTTGCATCAAAATGAGTTCTTTTTCTGCTGAACTACTAGGTTGCTCACCTATCGGGGTATTGCTTGCACTGCTTGATCACTTATCCAAGTACATCAATGCTCATGTAACTAACTTCTTGCTCACTTAACTGACACTACTTGTGGTCCATCCGGCTGGGCTCTAGGCTACAAGTCTCTCAAGTCTTTTTTCTTTGCTCGTGGTTGGGCTGGGAGCGTCTCTGAGTAGTTTCTTGAAGGGGCGCTATGTAAATGCTCTCAATGAATGAATGAATGAACGAATGAGTGAATGAATGAATGAATGAATGAACCGCTTGCTCACTTAACTGAGCACCGTTCGCTCGCTTATCTGAGTACTGTTTGCTCGCTTATCTGAGTACTGGTGAATAAAATGAGTCCCTCTAAATTAGCTCTGTTTGATACTCAAAAGTTTAATTAAATTGCATTGACCTGTGACTGAGCAGGCACTTCAGAACAAGTGAAGCTCTTGCTGATGTTACCTAACCGCAATGATTAGAAGTTTGTTTGTTTGCATGTGCACTTGTTATAGCGCCCCTTCAAACTCCTACTCAGAGGCGCTCCTGACTGCAGAGCGGACACTGCATCGGAGTTTCACGCCGAAGCGCTGAGCAATTGCGAGTGAAGGACTTGCCCAAGGTCCCTACGCGGCGACTTGAGGTGGATTCGAACCTCAAACCTTCCGGCTTCAAGGCAACGACGCCACCACTCCCCAAAGCAGTGGCGGCGCCAGGATTTCAGTTTCGGGGGGGCTGAAGCCTCGACGGAATTCTCATGAAAATTTTCTATATTCGCCGCCGAAATTTCTGACGACCTTTTTTTTTTTTTTTTTTTTTTTTTTTTTTTTTTTTAGTCGTTAACCCAAAATCGTGGATATTCCACTGTACAAAATTTCGGATGGCCCTTTTTTTAGGGGGGGCTGAGCTTCTCGTAGGGGGGGCTTAGCCCCCCCCAGCCCCCCCTAGCGCCGCCACTGCCCCAAAGTGGACATACCTCGTGTGAAACTGGATCAAACTGGCCATACAGTTGACCCATAGTGACCGACTTCGGATTGATGGTCTTGTAAATGACCTTGGCGAAGCTCTCGTGACCTTGTTCCTTGAGCAGGGTCAACGAATCAGCCATCGAGTGAATCACCGAAGTCTTGCTACCTAAAGGTTCTCCGACCAACATGAACCTGAAAAACGATAATCTTTATCTTTAGCCGTTGCTGAAGACTGCAAGGGAAAGTCATTTCTAATCAGCATGTTATCAAAGCTCAATGACAGCAGCAAACCTCTACAAAATGGAAAACAAATCTAATCTAAAATCCAATCAAATCTAATCTAATCTAACACGAACATCTGTAAAGCGCTTCTCACAGCATAGCTATTCAGAAGCGCTCTCAGCGTGACAGACACATTAAAAAAGGAAGGTCTTGAAGCTGAGAGGATAAACTAAAATCCCCCCTGGAAGCCCTCTATACGAATATATGTTTTTGTTCGCTCACAGTCAACATTGCCTCTGCATCCACGACCAATCTAGCATCCGATGAAGTACATAACTCCTCCTACTACATGTAATGTAATACACGTTCTACTAGAAAATTTATCAGCACCCACGAAAACTACGTCACGAAGACCAGCTTATTAACCGGCAATATATATATATATAATATATATATATATATATATATCAAGCTACCTGTTGGAAGATACAGCCAGCGAGGCTTCTGAAACAAACTAATCTGGTCCTACATGTAGATGGATCTCAACTACGATGATGATGATGATGGTGCTCTGCCCGAAGGCAGGTTCATTGGCTTTACGCCCCTGGGGATGAGATGAGTGAGGTGGTTTCCCGTTGCCTTCCCCACAGACAATGATGGGTAAGCAACTTGCCCAAGGTCGCTCCGCAAGAGCTTGCGCCCCTTCGTTTCACACGTAGCCTACGTGCTAGCCGGAGATATCTAAATCTCTGAATGTCAACTCCCAGCCAGGGCTTGAACCGCAGTCCGTTGCAACCAACAGAAGAATGCCGCTCTCGCTTACCAGTGTAGCTAACTAGGCCAGTCATCTCAACTACATTCCTCTTTAATTGTTTCTGATGGTTAGTAAGATGTTCTGGAATGCACAGAAAACTGTAGCTTAGGACACAGCTTAGTGCACCTGATCATGAATGGAACCAAATTGCAGGAATCAGACTGTAAATTGTAATGGCGCATAAACGGATTGCATACCGGGAACCATTTGTAAGGCAAAAAAGTCTTGCCAAATTTTAAATTCGACTCCGCGCGCACACAAAAATTGTTGTGTAGTAGGCCTATTATAATTGAACTACTTAAGTGGTTCGTTGATTTTATTGCCCTATTTCTCTGATTCAAAGGGATGGTAAGGTAGCCCAACTCAGTAATTTGCTGGATTCCCAGCTATAGCCACTGTACACCGTGATAAAAAGTAAGCCAAACTGTTTTTCATATCATCTGTAAATCCTCATAACATATCACGCTGAAATTTTCCAAATATTTAGAGAATTTGACTAAGAATACGATTCTAAAATTTCATGAGATTATGATAACGAGCTATTTTAATTACACACACAGTGATTAAGAAGTATCCTGGATAAGGTTACAGTAAGGAACGCAAGGGATGAAATAATAATTACAGTATAGGCTACGTAAGAACAACTCATCAAGCACTAACCCATGACGAACCAACATCATCTCGTACGTCTGTATGATCTTCTCAGTGAAGAACTTCACCTTCTGCAGATTCCTCTTCTGACAGACTTCGTCCAGCGCAGCCAAAAGGTCGGAGTACTCGCCCTTGGGAAGTTTTATGTCGGGAAAGAGGTCAGAGATGATGCCCTGGAAAAGCGGAATGTCCTGCGCAAGGAATTTCGGCAGATTCACGTCCATGATGGATCGTAACATCTGGAAAGAAGACGGATGCAACGTTTCAGCTGTTGCTAAGAAGTAAGTATAAATTCAACAAAGCTCTCGAAAAGTCACCGCAGTTTAACCAGGGCATTTTTTAGCGTGCAGTTGTACACAAAATGTGCAGTTCTAAAAGGATTTGTGCAGTTGTAAAAGCACTTCCGTGCAGTTGAAACTAGTAAAAAAGGTCAGTGTCGTCCGATTGGATGTAATTTACCATGGACGATGGGAAAGAAAAGAAGGGATTGTGCAGTTCTAAAAATTCCTTAAAAGCAGCCCTGATTTAATCCTTCAACCAGTTGCGTTCTGTCAACCGGATTGTTGAATAAGCGAAACTTATTATTAGCCTAATAGTTTCCTAAAAGCATGAGCAGCACACCAGAACGTAACTCCGCCACTGGTTGCACTCTGCCAGTACCAGTCCCAAGCCTGGATAAAGGAGGAGGGCGTCGCTAATGGTCTTTGTTACAACACACTGACGTTAAACTGCAAACACCACCATAGCCTACCAGAACGTTTTCGTCTTCATCGTTGTGCGTCAACTTGAGATTGCCCGCAGCAGAGAGCACCGCTTTGACGGCCCTCATTCCGTAATCGTAATGGAACTGAGACGAGAGTTGCTCTGAGCACAGCTTATACGTCGTCACCGTCTTAACGGCGAGGGTTCGAGCGTTCATGAACCCGTACGAGTAGAGGCTAATCTCGGCGATCATCGCGTAGTCGGGGACCATCATGGCCACCGTTCGGAAGAGGACCTTGAGGTTGTCGGGCAGCTCTGAGCGACCCGCGTAGCCAGGGTTCATCGTGATGCAGACGTAGCACATCGGGTTGAGACGCAGCTCCGTCCCTTCAAACATGAAGACGTCGACGTGAGTCTGGACGGCACGAATGATGCACAGGATCTACAATGGAAGAAATAATATCTCATTTTTTGTATTATATCTCCAATCTCTCTCTCTCTCTCTCAAGGTCGAGTTTCTATAACTTGCGAAAGAGTGAACAAGGGTAGTGGCAGCGCCAAAAGTCAGAGAACGGGATATCACCTTAAGCTGGCGTACGGTATGTAGCCTATGTATGAATGTATGTATGTATGTATGTATGTATGTATGTATGTATGTATGTATGTATGTATGTATGTATGTATGTATGTATGTATGTATGTATGTATGTATGTATGTATGTATGTATGTATGTATGTATGTATATATGTATGTATGTATGAATGTATGTACGTACGTACGTACGTATGTAGCCTATGTATGCATGCATGCATGTATGTTTGTATGTATGCATGCATGTATGTATGTATGTATGTAAGTATGTATGTAAGTATGTATGTATGTATGTACGTATGTATGTATGTACGTATTATGTATGTATGTAATGTGTATGTACTATATATGTACGCGTATATGTATGATTGTCTGTAGGTATGCATGTATGTATTTATTTACACGTATCTGATGATATCTTACTTGCTGAGCAACTACTGACAATACTTCAAGTTCAATCCGATTGAACTCGTCAAAACACGCCCAGGCGCCAGATGAGGCCAGACCTTTCAGGAACTGAAGCAGAATCACAGAAAATAATATTAAGTCAAGCCTTTTGACAGTGCATGAAGCTAACATGATCTGCACACCTTGAAAATGATCAGGCAATAATCATCATAACAGAGATATAAACAGATGATGACTATGATGGCCATGATCATGATGAAGAAAATTATTATGGTGAAGATGCAAATCACGATAATTCAAGCGATAAAGATGAAGATTGATTTTAAGATCAACGATTTATGTGAATTATTTAATATATAATTATGACAAACTAAATTATGATAATAAAGACGACATGAATGCAGCACAAATGAAAATGGGTAACACAGTGGGATAGTAATCATCGTCGTTGTCGTCGTCATCATCAATCATCATCATCATCATCATCATCATCATCATCATCATCGGATCCTCATGCCATACATCATTGTCAATGTCGTTGCCATTATCATCATCGTCGTCGTCGACGTCATCATCATCATCATCATCACCAGAAAATTTGTCTTTAGCAGACAATATCATTAGATTAGACATTCAGTGTCTGGTTGTTTAGAATAGACATTTAGTATCTGGTTGTTTACACCTTGCCCATAGCAATGTAATCCAGTCCATCGGAACAGTTGAAGACGACACACTGGACGGCCAGTGCCTTTGCCAGATCCTTCGTTGTCTCCGTCTTTCCAGTTCCTGCCGGTCCTTCTGGAGCACCGTTGAGGTTCAGATGGAACGCTCCCATCAGTGTTCGATAGCATCGATCAGTCAGTGGTGTGATCACAAGCCTAGACGACAAAGACGAATGACTTATGTACATTTGTTTGTATGTGCACTTGTTATAGCGTCTTTCAAGCTTCCTACCCAGAGGCGCTCCCGAAAGTTTCACGCCGAAGCGCTGAGCAGTTGTGAGTGAAGGACTTGTCCAAGGTCCCTACGCGGCGACTTGAGGTGGATTCGAACCTCGAACCTTCCGGCTTCAAGGCAACGACGCCACCAATACACCACCGCGCTCCACAATATATGGGACACAACTGTGGACCAGATCAGTGAAGGTCAACTGCCAGATGAAAAAGTACATGAAGATCTCATTGAGGGAAGTAGTTCTATCCTCAATGGATGGCATAACCCAATCGAGAGAGGAAGAGAGCAGTAGCATGTTACAGGGTGAGCAACAGAATCTTAATAAGTGAGCAAAAGCTTGCTAACAAGTCAGTAATAACCAGAGCTGTACAGTGTACACGCAGCTGTACAGTGTACACGAGGTATACGTGGATATACAGCGTGTACTTACCTCCGTGAAAAAACGGCATCGTGTATTTACCTCCGAAAACGAAGATATACGTGGGTATACAGCGTATTCTCACTTCACGAAGAATTAAATGTGAAAATATGCGAGAAATGAAATTAAGAGCAGAAAAAAGTCGAAAATCGCGAAAAGTATAAAAAAAATCGTCAGAAATTTCGATGACTTCAAAAAGTCGTCAGAAAATTTACCGTACTGTAACCAGGCATACAAATTATACAATATTATTTAAATAAAACGTTGAAGATTTCACCTCACCTTGCAGTATTACCAAGGTACTCGTAGGCGTACTTCACCTTGGCATTGATGATGCTCACATGGACATTATCGTCCTCCCAGTAGTACCTCATCTGTGCCAGCCAGTTGAAGTCATTCTCCGATTCGACCTTCGCCTTCACCAGCTCAAGCACCACGTCTCGAGCGTGCACATCGATGACCACGAGCGCTCCGAGCGCGATCCTCTGCTGCTTGTTCAGCTGACCCCGCACGAGTTCCACGACGTCTCCGAGCTGTTGGTTGAGGAAGTCCCAGAAGTCTTGCAGACCGTTGGGACCGACTCGGATTGCGTCGTGGACCTGTGACGTCCAGAAGATCTGGGAGACGCAGAGGATGACCTGACCCGGCCAGCCCTTCACCCAGACCGCACGCGACTCAGACGAGTATGCCTAATAAAAAATAATGAAATAGTAATAATAATATTATTTATAATAATAATAATAATAATAATAATAATAATAATAATAATAATAATAATAATAATAATAATAATAATAATAATAGCCAGCAAAGAAATCAACGATTAGGGCCATTCTGGAGTGGTTTTTAAACACGTAGATCGTAATGATGAATGTTAATGATGAATACAATTAGAACAAGGCAGAAGAACTGGATGGGACATATACTGAGAGGCAACTCCTTGCAAAAAGACATAGTGGAGGGCAAAATGGAGGGGAAGAGGGGAAGAGGAAGACCGAGGGAAAAGTTCTTGGACTGGATGATGGGGGATGGATATGGGAAACTTAAAGAAAAGGCACAACACCGAGAAGAATGGCGTCGTTGACGTTGGGCATCTGGACCTGCCGAGAGGCAGCAGACCTAAAGAAGAAGAAGATCGTAATAAAGTCTCTGAGGGATCATGAATACCTCGGGGCATAAAAATTCAAAAAATTTAAAATAAAATCATAATAATAATTTCATTTAATTTCAAACTGGGGCAACACAGTAGGATTACAATATTCAGAGCATGAATATTTAATAATAATCTGACACAATGCGGCATATGATTAAAGCCAGCTAACAACGGCGGATCAGAGGTTCATTGGGTTAGCATTGGATCGATCATAATTGGCTACCAATACTAATAGTAGCTGCACAGTGCATTCTTACAGTGAGTCCCCTGAGGACATACCCATCTGGGGGAGGACCAATAAGAGGAAGCAGAACAGAGAAAGGTTGAAGATGAGGCAAGGGACTAGGTAAAGAAGTGGATATGGAAAGCAAAAAGGGGAGAAGGTAGGAAGTAAGTAAGACAGTGGAGAATGGAGAAAGAAAACCAGAAAGAAGACCTGCAGTGTTAAAAAAATAAAATAAATGATGAATGGGTGCAATAGGAATGAATGAAGAATTAAAAGACTGCATTCTTACGAATGAAGGAAGAATTAAAAGACTGCATTCTTACGAATGAAGGAAGAATGGAGAATTAAAAGACTGCATTCTTACGAATGAAGGAAGAATTAAAAGACTGCATTCTTACGAATGAAGGAAGAATTAAAAGACTGCATTCTTACGAATGAATGAAGAATTAAAAGACTGCATTCTTACGAATGAATGAAGAATTAAAAGACTGCATTCTTACGAATGAATGAAGAATTAAAAGACTGCATTCTTACGAATGAATGAAGAATTAAAAGACTGCATTCTTACGAATGAAGGAAGAATTAAAAGACTGCATTCTTAGGAATGAATGAAGAATTAAAAGACTGCATTCTTACGAATGAATGAAGAATTAAAAGACTGCATTCTTACGAATGAATGAAGAATTAAAAGACTGCATTCTTACGAATGAATGAAGAATTAAAAGACTGCATTCTTACGAATGAATGAAGAATTAAAAGACTGCATTCTTACGAATGAAGGAAGAATTAAAAGACTGCATTCTTAGGAATGAATGAAGAATTAAAAGACTGCATTCTTACGAATGAATGAAGAATTAAAAGACTGCATTCTTACGAATGAATGAAGAATTAAAAGACTGCATTCTTACGAATGAATGAAGAATTAAAAGACTGCATTCTTACGAATGAATGAAGAATTAAAAGACTGCATTCTTACGAATGAATGAAGAATTAAAAGACTGCATTCTTACGAATGAAGAAAGAATTAAAAGACTGCATTCTTACGAATGAAGAAAGAATTAAAAGACTGCATTCTTACGAATGAAGAAAGAATTAAAAGACTGCATTCTTACGAATGAAAGAAGAATTAAAAGACTGCATTCTTACGAATGAATGAAGAATTAAAAGACTGCATTCTTACGAATGAATGAAGAATTAAAAGACTGCATTCTTACGAATGAAGGAAGAATTAAAAGACTGCATTCTTACGAATGAAGAAAGAATTAAAGACTGCATTCTTACGAATGAAGAAAGAATTAAAAGACTGCATTCTTACGAATGAATGAAGAATTAAAAGACTGCATTCTTACGAATGAATGAAGAATTAAAAGACTGCATTCTTACGAATGAATGAAGAATTAAAAGACTGCATTCTTACGAATGAAGGAAGAATTAAAAGACTGCATTCTTAGGAATGAATGAAGAATTAAAAGACTGCATTCTTACGAATGAAGAAAGAATTAAAAGACTGCATTCTTGCGAATGAATGAAGAATTAAAAGACTGCATTCTTACGAATGAATGAAGAATTAAAAGACTGCATTCTTACGAATGAATGAAGAATTAAAAGACTGCATTCTTAGGAATGAATGAAGAATTAAAAGACTGCATTCTTACGAATGAAGGAAGAATTAAAAGACTGCATTCTTACGAATGAATGAAGAATTAAAAGACTGCATTCTTACGAATGAATGAAGAATTAAAAGACTGCATTCTTACGAATGAATGAAGAATTAAAAGACTGCATTCTTACGAATGAATGAAGAATTAAAAGACTGCATTCTTAGGAATGAATGAAGAATTAAAAGACTGCATTCTTACGAATGAAGGAAGAATTAAAAGACTGCATTCTTAGGAATGAATGAAGAATTAAAAGACTGCATTCTTACGAATGAAGGAAGAATTAAAAGACTGCATTCTTACGAATGAATGAAGAATTAAAAGACTGCATTCTTAGGAATGAATGAAGAATTAAAAGACTGCATTCTTACGAATGAATGAAGAATTAAAAGACTGCATTCTTAGGAATGAAGGAAGAATTAAAAGACTGCATTCTTACGAATGAAGAAAGAATTAAAAGACTGCATTCTTACGAATGAAGGAAGAATTAAAAGACTGCATTCTTACGAATGAATGAAGAATTAAAAGATTGCATTCTTACGAATGAAGGAAGAATTAAAAGACTGCATTCTTACGAATGAATGAAGAATTAAAAGACTGCATTCTTACGAATGAAAGAAGAATTAAAAGACTGCATTCTTACGAATGAAGGAAGAATTAAAAGACTGCATTCTTACGAATGAATGAAGAATTAAAAGATTGCATTCTTACGAATGAAGGAAGAATTAAAAGACTGCATTCTTACGAATGAAGGAAGAATTAAAAGACTGCATTCTTACGAAGAGCCCAACAAACAGTGGACAGCCCATAACAAAAAACTTACTGACATTAAGCAACATCATCTATGTCTACCCACCTTCTGTGCAGCGCCAATGACATCATGAATTGACATAAGCATCACATCCTGCACTTGCAGCAGCCACTTTTCGACGGCGCCACGCGTCACGCTGGTCGAGATGACCTGGCTGAAGATGACCTTCTCCTTCTCACCGCTGAACATCGCAAGAATGTCCAGCTGGTCGTCGAACTGGAGCTGGTTGATGCCCTCGAAGCATTTCTTGAGGTGCGGCTGGACGCGCGTCGGGTCCTTCGTTTCCGAGAGAATCTCGAGCATCTCGTCGTTCGACAGGAAGAAGAATCTGAAAGAGGAAATCAAAAGAAGATGTCCTCCTGCACAGGGGCGGATCCAGGGGGGCCAATCCGGCCATGCCCATTCTCATCTAAAAATTGCATGAAACGTGGGCCCCAAATTTGGTTTCAACAAGCCATAAAAAATGGAGCGGGAGAGAAAAGCAGGACATCAGGCCCCCCTATTACAAAATCGCATGGAACGTGGCCCCCCATTTGGTTTCAACAAGCCATACAAAATGGAGCGGGAGAGAAAAGCAGGACATCAGGCCCCCCTATTACAAAATTGCATGGGACGTGGCCCCCCATTTGGTTTCAATAAGCCATTAAATAAATGCAGCGAGAGAGAAAAGCAGGACATCAGACCCCCCCCTATTACAAAATCGCATGGGACGTGGCCCCCCATTTGGTTTCAACAAGCCATACAAAATGGAGCGGGAGAGAAAAGCAGGACATCAGGCCCCCCTATTACAAAATTGCATGGGACGTGGCCCCCCATTTGGTTTCAATAAGCCATTAAATAAATGCAGCGAGAGAGAAAAGCAGGACATCAGATCCCCCCCCCCTATTACAAAATCGCATGGGACGTGGCCCCCCATTTGGTTTCAACAAGCCATACAAAATGGAGCGGGAGAGAAAAGCAGGACATCAGATCCCCCCCTATAACAAAATCGCATGGGACGTGGCCCCCGTCTGATCTACCATTACTCTCCTCGATCGACTACGGATGACGAATAAAAAAAGGTCGTCAACTTTTTGGCGGTTGAAATGGTATCTTTTCCCGGAAAATCAGACGGATGACTAAAAAAAAGGTCATCAACTTTTTGGCGGCAACGAAAATTTTTCCCCTGTCCCACCAACAAGACCCAAACTTTTGGTCCCCCACCCCATAAAAAATTTCTGTATCCGCCCTTGCTCCTGCATTGTGATGATGCCGCTATAGAAGTAGTTGGACGGGGAGATGCTTGAATTGTACAATACAAAGGCACGAAGAACGGGCAGACACCAGTTAGATTCCCGCCAGTCCCATTTAGGTTGGTCAGTAATATAGTTGCAGCTTAACTGTTTGTATGTGCACTTGTTATAGCACCCCTTCAAGCTCTCTACTCAGAGGCGCTCCCGAATGCAGAGCGGACACTGCATCGGAGTTTCACGCCGAAGCGCTGAGCAATTGTGAGTGAAGGACTTGCCCAAGGTCCTTACGCGGCGAGGTGGATTCGAACCTTCCGGCTTCAAGGCAGTGACGCCACCACCACACCACCGTGCAATAGAATGTTAAAATAGAATGTTTTATGTTAACTGTGTAATAACAAAGGTCATTAGCGACGCCCTCCTCCTTTTTTCCAGGCTTGGGACTAGCACTGACAACCCTAAGACCTCGACTCAGCCTCCCTAGGCGATGATGGTACAATGAGCGACCTAGGAAAAACTGTCCGTGCCCACAGGTAATTAATTAATTACTCACCGAGGAAAGAATAGCCGTTTCTTTTCTAGATAATTGTTCAGGCCTTTGTTGATGTGGTCGAGGAGGGCGTTGCTCTCTCGTAGTTTCTCCAGCAGTCCTGTGGGGCTGGTTGCCTGCAGCACCTTTAGCAAAAACAGGATATATGCAACGCACGCATTCAACCGGACAATAAACTCACCATCAATGCATTGAAACCGGGCATATTAACTGCCAATAGCACCAATTTAAGAAACCTCTTTAGTGGTGGCATTCAAAATACTGAGCATAGACCTAAGTTGCACATGGTGTGATCAAGTCAAAAAGACTTCTATGGTAACACCAACACCAAGGTCACAGAATCAGTTACAAGTAAAACAGGTTGTAACTACTAACCCAATCAAAACTCCAGGCCATCTACAAATCCTTATAAGGCAAAAATAACCACGCCATTTCCTGTGTACAATGGTAGCATTGTTCCATTGTTCACAGGGAATGGCGTGGTTAATTTTGCCTTATAAAGATTTGCAGATGGCCCGGAGTTTTGAATGGGCTAGTAGTTACAACCTGTATTACTTGTAACTGATTGGGTGACCTTGGCGGTGGTGTTACTATAGAAGTCTTTTTGACTTGATCAGACCAAAATTTAAATCTCTGAACTAAGTCACCTTATGAAGGCGAACCACAATCCTCGCCCACTTTCGAACAGGAACAGAGAGGACTGTGTGACCCCGCCGACCAGAGTAGCTAAATGAGACAGCTGAAACCAGAGTGACACACAACATACCAGCGTGTGTGTATATTTGCAGTTTAATGTCACTGTGTGGCAACAAAGACCATTAGCGACGCCCTTCTCCTTTATCCAGGCTTGGGACTGGCACTGGCAAAGTGCGACCAGTGGTGGAGTCAACCTACCAGCGGATGTTCAACCGTGTACTTCATGATGTCCTTCCAGCTGCGATCGACCACCTGGAACATCCTTCCCTCTTCCGGCATCTGCTGGATGATGTCCTCCGAGCAGAAGATCGGATCGAGGTAGAGCCACTGCGCCTGGACCTTCAGCCACTCGTCGATGATGTCCTGGATGGTAATCATCCGTTCTTCCCACTCCTTGATATCCTTCTCGAACGGCTTGATGAAAGGAGAGCCTCGCATCGTCTGTGTCCTCACGATCTGGTCGTCCAGCATCACCTGGATCTCGTCGACCGATGCGAGGATCGAGACGCCAGTGTCTCGGTACTGGGTCGTGTTGAAGAGAACCATCTGCCAGTCGTCTACCATCTTCTTCTTCGCCTTCTCGATCGAATATTCCTAAAATACATAAGAATATATATTGCGGGGCGCGGTGGTGTAGTGGTGGCGCTGATGCCTTCGAGACGGAGGGTTCCAGGTTCGAATCCACCTCAAGACGCCGCGTAGGGACCTCGGGCAAGTCCTTCACTCGCAATTGCTCATGCGCTTCGGCGTGAAACTCCGATGCAGTGTCCTCGCTTTAGTCGGGAGCGCCTCTGAGAAGCGATCTTGAAGAGGCGTCTAATTGAAAATTCAGAACTAAATAAAATAAAAATAATCTTCACTCAATTTCAAACTGACGCAACGCAGAATTATCTCAACAGCTCAACGCAAAAAACTTCGCAGACCAAATAAAAGAACAGTTACTGTTCTTTTATTTGGTCTGCGAAGTTTTTGCGTTTACTGTAGCCTACGTCAAGTTAACCTGACATGCAGCGCCCGATTGTGTAATGGGTTAGAGTACTGGTGGTCAGAGTTCAAATCCCCAAGAGGTCAAAGGTGTCTGCTCCATCTTCGTCCCTAGTTAGATTAACGGACTCAGCTGCCATTAACTCCACCACTGTTTGCACTCTGACAGTGCCAGTCCCAAGTCCGGATAGATGAGGAGGACGACACTAACGATCTCTGTTATCACACAGTGTCGTCAAACTTAAATTATACAGCTGTGGGTCGCGGTGGTGTAGTGGTGGCGTCGTTGCCTTGAAGCCGAAAGGTTCGAGGTTCGAATCCACCTCAGGTCACCGCGTAGGAACCTTAGGCAAGTCCTTCACTCGCAATTGCTCAGGGCTTCGGCGTGAAACTCCGATGCAGTGTCCGCTCTGCAGTCGGGAGAGCCTCTGAGTAGAGTGCTTGAAGGGCTCCATAACAAGTGCACATACAAACAAACAATCAAAAAACAAACATACATACAATCAAAATATTATTATTTTAATCAATATCTCCAAGTGCTTTTTCCGACGAAGCCTATTATAGTTAACGATACGGAACGACGTTCCAGCTGGACCTTCTTAAACAATAATTTAGTCAATTGAAATTTTATATTTAAAACAATATTTATTTACTGTGACAGGATTGGCTTCTAAGGCGACCTCCTCCTTTGGCTTGTAATTAATTAAAAAGATCCCCCCCGGATGCGTCTTCCCGGATACCGGTCGGGACTCGTAGGGTACATAGCTCGAGGTTCTCCCATCTCTCTGTCTCTCTGTCTCTCTGTCTATGTCTGTGTGTGTGTGTGTCTGTCTGTCTGTCTGTCTGTCTGTCTGTCTCTCTCTCTCTCTCTCTCTCTCTCTCTCTCTCTCTCTCTCTCTCTCTCTCTCTCTCTCTCTCTCTCTCTCAATAGCCTATGCCCTGCGGGGACTCCCCGGCGTGGTTTTAATTAGGCCTATGACCTTGATTTTTCAATTCAAAAAGCAGATTATTTTAATTGATTTAATTTAATTGATGATTGAAGTGTATTGCAAGTCAGTCTAACCTTTGTGGCCGATGTGCTGATCATTTCGAACTGCTCCATGAACGGCGCAATGTTGAGTCGCAGGACTTTGCGCAGAGTCGTGCTCGAGTCGGGCATCAGGTCGAACCGTGCGATGTCAGACATGTGCTTCCAGTGACGACTGCGCAGACCCGGATTGCACATGACGGAAATGATTGGAATGTGATCCTAAATGTAAATGCAAACATTTCTCCACAGTAACACCGAATTGCCTAAACCCAAATTGCCTTGACCCAACTTGTTATGACCCAAATTGACTTGACCCAAATTGCCTTGACCCAAATTGCCTTGACCTAAAAAATTGTCTTGACCCAAATTGCCTTGACCCAAATTGCCTTGACCCAAATTGCCTTGACCCAAATTGCCTTGACCTAACTTGTTATGACCCAAATTGCCTTGACCCAAATTGCCTTGGCCTAAATTGCCGTGACCTGAAAAATTGTCTTGACCCAAATTGCCTTGACCCAAATTGCTTTGACCCAAATTGCTTTGACCCAAATTGCCTTGACTTAAATTGCTTTGACCCAACTTGCCTTGACCCAACTTGCCTTGACCAAAACTGCCTTGACCCAAATTGCCTTGACCCAAATTACCTTGACCCAAATTGCCTTGACCAAAATTGCCTAGATCCAAAAAATTGCCTTGACCTAAATTGCCTTGACCCAAATTGCTTTGACCCAAATTGTCATGACCCAAATTGCTTTTAGCTAGATTGCCTTGACTCAAATTGCTTTGACCCAAATTGCATTGACCCAAGTTGCCATGACCCAAATTGCCTTGACCCAAATAATTGCCTTGACACAAATTGCCTTGACTCAAATAGTCTTGACCCAAATTGCCTTGACCCAATTTCCTTGACCCAAATTGCCGTGACCCAAATTGCGTTGACCCAGATTGCCTTGACCCAGATTGCTTTGACTCAAATTGCCTTGACCCAAATTGCCGTGACCCAAATTGCCATGACCCAAATTGCCTTGACCCAAATTGCCTTGGCCTAAATTGCCTTGACCCAAATTGGCGTGACCCAAATTGCCTTGACCCAAATTGCCTTGATCCAAATTGCCATGACCCAAATTGCCTTGACCCACATTGCCTTGAAACAAATTGCCCTGACCCAAATTGCTTTGACCCAAATTGCCCTGACCCAAATTGTCTTGACCCAAATTGCCATGACCCAAATTGCCTTGACCCACATTGCCTTGAAACAAATTGCCTTGACCCAAATTGCCTTGACCCAAATTGCCATGACCCAAATCGGCAAGCTGTTACATTTACAGCACCGTAGAAAACAAAGATTCTGACAGCATAGAAAGCATTCTTAGTTAAAAGGATGCTGTCCCATGATCTGTCCCGTAAACGTCACTGGTTAAGGTTAGATGTCTACGTCATAATTCTTGCATCCAGGTTCATTCCATCTTTGGCGACGTCACAACATGATGTAATTCGACAGTAGTCAAAAATGATTTTATGTTGCGTATAAAGGCCTAATTTAGTTGCCGTGGAAACTTTTTGTTTTGACAGGTTAAACACGATAATAGGTTATTAGGCCTATGAATCTAGTAATTGTGTGGTTACAATACAGTGTAGAACTTTCCAAATTTTATTGCGAGAGACAGGTTTAACATTGTCGTGATTTTCATGCGTAGCCTACTGTAACTCGAGGTATACTCGATCTTCCGTTTACCCTACTTCTGTTTGAACTTATAGGTTACGGTGACCTAATTTTGTGGAGCAGGCTTCATTCTTTGTATGGCAACTTTCCGTGTGTAAAATGTCGAATAAGTGTTATGACGCCACTTTTTGTATTATTACATTATGACGTCACTTTGTGTATTATTATATTTTGACGTCACTTTGTGTATTATTATAATTATTTGATAAACATGGATACAACAACAGCAGGATGAGCTTGGCATTCTTCAGCGGCATATCGTTACAATAGTGAATGAGGCAGTAGTAATTATCGCGTGGCATCTAAATTGATAAGGTATTTGGTTGAATAGTTGCTATCGTCTGCTTTCTGGAATAACCACTCTCTAGTGTCTGCTCATAATTGTCTATAGCGTGGAACTAGACATCGTTGGTTAGGCTTCCAATAAGAATCAGCTAGCACAGCGACTGACGCATAAAAGAAAGTGAAAGATGGATGAAGACGCTGCAACCTGACTTTCAGAGAATTTACTCCAAATGTAGTAATTTGATGACTAAGATGTAGGAGCATTCTTGCAGAATGGCACATCGGAGGCTTCAAATATCGACTATTCTGGCAGCCTTCAATTATGGACCCAAAGTGGATATGACTTTTTGGCTGTCATGCAATAGGTTTGCTAATTTTGGCAATCTTTCCTTCCTTTCAAATATAAAAAATTACTTAAAGAATAATGGTCTGACATTCCCTGGCAGCTGGCGAACAGATTGAGTTATAATTATGGACAAATTTTGCAAATTCTCACGGGTGTTGCTAATTTCAGGTAGCACCGCCCGCAAATGCAGTGGTAAAATGTGCGCATTCGGTAATCCTTGTAGGGTCCTCGCGTTGTGGCTGTCCATCTCTGTGATGAACTCCATATGGAAACGTCCGTCGAGATAATGTCTATAGGCCTACTCTGTAGTAGCCTGTAGAAACTTCTCTATGGAAAGATCTTTATGGAAACATCTGTCGGGAGATATGATCACCTTAAAAAAAATCCTCGTCAAGTTTTACCATGTCGAGTTATAGCATGTTTCTTCGCGACTTTCTGATTTCTCACTGTCTGCGTCTTCGCGTTCTTCTCAGCTGTCATAAAAAACTGTCTCACCTCTAAGAAGCACTTACAAAACACTTTCATCGGTGTCGGCTACGGCTGTCGCAGGGCTTTTTTAACGTGCAGTCGACTGGTATCCGGGGATCCGGGTACCCGGTCGAGTAACTGCACTGTTGCCGGAAAAAATATTGTCGGTGCCGCTCGTTCTGGACCAAGTTTTTAGCCCCCCCCAAACGGAAACCAAACTCCGCCCATGCCCTGGAACTCTTCGGCTCCACGGCACCGAACCCACCACTACACCACCGCGCCACACAACCTATAAGGTCCCTGTGCAAGGACTGTGCTGGCACAAGATTCAAAGCTCTGAAAGAAGCCAGCATTGTGAAGCGAACCGTTATATGTACACACTCTCTAACACAGAGGCACGTGTGGGGCGCGGTGGTGTAGTGGTGGCGTCGTTACCTTGCAGCCGGAAGCTTCGAGGATCACTCGCAATTGCTCAGCGCTTCGGCGTGAAACTCCGATGCAGTGTCCGCTCTGCAGTCGAGAGCGCCTCTGAGTAGAGAGAGCTTGAAGGGGGCGCTATAACAAGTGCACATACAAACAAACAAAGTAGTCAGTAAGATGAGGACACGATAAACCTTGAAGGCTTTCATATCTTCCTGAACGGTTGCTATGACACCTAACGATGCAGGTGCGTCCTGTGTCTCTGCCACAGCAGCCGGTTCCTTGGCAGGTGTAGTCGTCGCAGGTGTCGTCGCCGTATTGTTGTTCTTCTGCGGAGATTTGTCGGCTGCGGTCTTTTCGATGTTCATCTTCTTCACTTTGTTGTTGAACAGCTTGTTGACCTTGTACAGCTCTTGCCAGTTCTCCTCCAACTCCGACTCGATTGCGTCTGCCGCAAGGTCGAGAAACGTACCATCCATCCACCTTGAGAGCAATCAATCAATAAATCAATCAATCAATCGAAATTTATACATTACGTGAATTGTATAAAAAAATATCTGGGGGTCAACCTATGATACACGTGGAGTTGGTGTGTGAAAAGAAGACTTTACCATGGGGCCTAAGAAAGACTATTGGGTTGAACCCCCTAATTACCTCCCCGGCAAAACTCACCCTGAATTTATGTAACGTCCATACAAGATATCGACTTAGAGGTGGCTTGAGATGGATTCGAACCAGCAACCTTCCGGCTGCAAGACAATGAACATACCGACTACACCATCGCGCCTCACAATAATAGGATAACACTGTTGGAATATGAAGAACACCTACTTCTTTTCGCCTCTCTGCCATTTGGAAACGACGAGGAAAAGCCGGTGGAATATGTCGAGCGACGAGGCGACGTCATCGACCTCGTGGAAGTCCGTCAGCGGATATTTGTAGACTGCTTCCTCGTGGTGGATCCACTTGATTTGCTCCACGACCTCCGTCAGTCGCTTCTGGACAGAGCGGACGTCCTGGACGTACTGGGTCATCTGGTCAAGGTGAACGTAGTCGTTGAACTCCTCCGTGCGCTCTCTCAGCCTCTGCAACTCGACGACCATCTTCTCGCGCTGTGCCACGAGCATCTTCTCGGCCAGCACTTTCAGTGTCTCGGCACGCTGCGGAGGCAGAGTGAAGCAACGATGTGAATTATGATGCCAGTTGGATTATTACAGGAATTTGTGAGACAATGAATAACAGACCTAAGAGAGAAGGGAGCCAGCTTAGCGGAAATCAGAGAAACAATCAGGAACAGAGAAGTCTGGAGACATTTCATAAAGGCCTCATCGTCATATCGATGACGGAAGAGAAGATAGAAGAAGAAGAATAAAAGATGAGACAATGGTTATAAGGTAGAACGCTGCAACTGATTTCAATTTCTAACACATTGACGTATATTCTATAGGAGTTAGATAACTTAGATATACATCAGATGACTTGCGTTGTGGAAACTGAAATAATGGTAAAATGGTAAGTATGATAGTAGAGCAAGGCGTGAATTTCCGAGGGGTTGTTGGGGGGGTTCAACAGCCCTCAGTCTTTCTTAGGGTCCGTATATCTAAGTCTTCATTGCACACCCAAACTCCATGCGGATTAATTTAAGGTCTGGCGCTTTCCCCCAGCTATGTTTCTGCCATTATTCTCACTTTGAAGTCTGAAAAACTAGATTTAGAGATCGAAATGCTGACCTCCTCTGACTGTTCAAACATCGGACTGATGTTTTCAGGCCACAAGAGAACTTTTTTGTTCAGTTCGATATCGTCCGGCGTGAAGAAGTAGACATCGAGTAAGTATTTAAGACGGTCAAAGCAAAGCTAGACAGAAAATAATAAAGACAAGTATGAGCTCCGACTTAAGTAGAAAAGTGTCCATCTAATTAATAATTATATATTAGGCTAACTTAACTCATCCTCGGCTAAAGGAGAACTCATCATCATCATGGTCGGAGACTTGGGCGGAGACTTGCGGGGAACGAAAACGAGCGGCCGACGGAAGGACGCAAGATTTTGGGCGGACGAATGGCTGAGTCGCCGACGAAATTTTCCATAATTTCTGACGACCATTTTTTAGTCATCCGTCCGAAATGTCGATGGAAAAATCCAATTTTCCCTGTTAAAAAAGTTGATGACCCTTTTATCTTTTAGTCATTGCTTTATTTGTTCGAAGATCTCTTCATCTAACGTTATAACCTCACAGTGTGTTTCGTGAAGTGTGTACATGTCCTACCTAACACTTAACGATTGGGGGGATTAATGCATGGGCCGTCCCCCACCACATCCATTGAGGAGGACCGTCCCCCTGTCCCCCATAAGTCTCCGCCCATGCTCCTCATCCCGCGGGTTCTCTTTTCAATCAGACAGCGTTGAGCTTTCTTGACTATTGGCCCCTCCACTTGGAATGGGCTCCCGCTTGCGCTTATAATACTACCCCGGAATAATTTGCCTGCTTTCTACCAGTCGCCCAAGACCTTTCTCTTTGGCCATGGCCTAGCTGGGAGCACCTCAGAGTAGGCTGCTTGAAGAAGTGCTATATGAATTTCCGAAATGTACGAATAAATGAATTACACATTAAGTTATATCGAAGGATTAAAAACTACACAAAACAAACTTCAGGCAAATAACGTTCCGCCTGGTACACAGTATATCCTAATCATAAAATGAAGTGCTGTTCTCTGACGTTAAGCTTACCAAGATTTGGAAAAGCACACGATAAATCAATCATTTTTGTTTCTATGAAAACGTGACATGATTCATGTCACATTTTCATAGAAACAAAATTACGCTAATTAAGGTTGTTGGTGTTTTTATGAGGTAGGCTACTAAAAATGCACCAAATCAGCCTAAGTCTCATACAAACAAATCGGCACGTACCGTATACATTTAGGCAAAAACCACTGAAAAATAGTTGATTAAAATGGTTTTATGATTAGTTTCATTTATAACTAACTATGGATTGAGTCATAACAGCACACTTTCAAATGTAAAATGTAAATGACCTTGAAGTGGTGGGTACTACATAAATTTCGACTGAATGACTGACACCGGTGATTAAGTCAAATAAGAAATACAACACATATTACTGGAGGTTTTGCAGTAGTAGTCATCATTATCATCATCATCATCATCATCATCATCATCATCATCATCATCATCATCATCATCATCATCACCACCACCACCACCACCACCACCATCATCATCATCATCATCATCACCACCACCACCATCATCATCATCATCATCATCATCATCATCATCATCACCATCATCATCATCATCATCATCATCATCATCATCATCATCATCATCATCATCATCATCATCATCATCATCATCATCATCACCACCACCACCACCATCATCATCATCATCACCATCATCATCATCATCATCATCATCATCATCATCATCATCATCATCATCATCATCACCACCACCACCACCACCACCACCATCATCATCATCACCACCACCACCACCACCACCACCATCACCACCACCACCACCACCACCACCACCATCATCATCATCATCATCATCATCATCATCATCATCATCATCAATCATCATGAGCACCTATGGGCCAAAGGTGTTCACTGCATTGTCCATCACCTAGATTCCCCATCTTTTTGCATACACAGATTGTAATTTCATACATAAATGAATGAAAGACAGTATTTTTATTAGTTGGCCTACCTTAACCCTGTCCGTCAGTTTGACCATAGCCACGACTCGCGTGGTTTCAATGAAGGACATCAACTCAACGAGTTCTTCGGATGACTCTGGAGTTTTCGACGCACGGTCATAAATCGACTGGAAATCCTCACAGATGCTGAAAAACGATCATGAAAGGGTTCCGTAATTCAGAACCAAAATAACTAGGCTAAAGGAAACACAATACAATTGTGTTGGATGGTTGTGAGTTTGAAACCACTTCATGCCTTCACATAGGGACCCTGAGCAAGTCCTTCACTCACAATTGCTTATGCGCTTCAGCATGAAAATTCGGATTTAGTATCCACACTGCTATCGGGAGCACCCCTGAGTAAACATCTTGGAAATGTGCTATAATTAGTGCTCGTACATATATATATATATAATTTATTTTTATATACATATATACCTACATACAACTAATGTCTTGATCACTGCCAATTTCATACAAGTCAATAAAGGCTTAGAGGCGGTTGACAGATTATTTCATTGAAGCGCAGAGATAGTTGCAACAGTAAAAGAAGCAGAATGCTGGTCAAGATGGTCACAACTTCATTTCTAGAGTATTTCTAAAAAAAAATTGTGACAAATTCTTGTAGCAAAAGCACACCAACATTGGTACTATAATTTTAATTCACCCTTTTTATTTATTTCAGCGTGTCGATGTAGGTTTCGTGTACGACCCCACAAAGAAATTCGATGAAAAATATTTCCTCACGAAGTAGAAGCGGGATTTAGCGCGTGAGGGTCGGTTAGGGCTCAGGTTAGGCGTCGTGAGGGTCGGTTAGGGTTAGTTTTAGGGTTAGTGCAGTCATTCTGCTGAAATTGAAGCTGGATTGATGAAGAATAATTTTCAATGTAAAATTGATGAAAAATATATACTGACAAAATAGAAACGGGATTTATCGAACAAATTCTTGTCTAAGCAGAAGCTGGATCGATTAAAAGGGTTCTGGATTTATTTCAGCGTGTCGATGTAGGTTTCGTGTACGACCCCACAGAAATAGAAATTCGATGAAAAATATTTCCTCACGAAGTAGAAGCGGGATTTAGCGCGTGAGGGTCGGTTAGGGCTCAGGTTAGGCGTCGTGAGGGTCGGTTAGGGTTAGTTTTAGGGTTAGTGCAGTCATTCTGCTGAAATTGAAGCTGGATTGATGAAGAATAATTTTCAATGTAAAATTGATGAAAAATATATACTGACAAAATAGAAACGGGATTTATCGAACAAATTCTTGTCTAAGCAGAAGCTGGATCGATTAAAAGGGTTCTGGACAAACTAGAAGTTGGCGAAATTAAATCGAAAAAAAGGGTGAATTAAAATTATAGTACCCCAACATTTACTATATAATATGTATATATTAAATTAAGTTGAGGTTATGTTGTAGCAAATAACCTGAAGCCATGTATAAAACCTTCAAATAACTACAGTACTTCAATGAAACAAACCGCATTCTACCAGTCTTACGTCTTGAAAACAAAAACTTGAATGATTGATTGCTTGATCTAACTAACACAGATTGCAGGTTTCCCAAAAACAATTAAAACCACTGTTATGCTACATCATGAGCATGCCTGGAATGACCTCCCAGATTCTCGCCTGACATCTCCTACTCCATCCTCTTCCCCTCTTCCCCCTCTTCCTCATCATTATAATCATCAGTGGCGTAGAAAAGGGGTTTCGGGGTTAAAAACCCCTATTGGCCAAGAAAAGAAGTTTTTTTAAAGGTTATTTATCCACTTAAATAAGAAAAAACAAACAATTGCTTGTAGTACCAATTCTTTTGCTTACTTTATTCCCTTTGTTATTTTATTCCCTTTTATTTACTGTAATACTGTTGGGTTGGTGTCAGAAAGGGCACCCGGCCAGGCCATAAAACCCGCAACCCCCCCCCCTATCATAAATTCCTGGTTACGCCACTGATCATCATTATCATCATTATTATCATTATCATCGTTCCAAAGTGATCGAATTGAGCTCACCTGAGGCTCTCGTCTCTCTGACTCGTTGCAAGTCGGTCAAGAATCGTCTGCGCTAAAGCGGAAGCAGCCTTCGAAAGGTCCTGCTTCAAGTCCTCACAGTCCAGATGGATCATTTCGAAATGCTCGATGTTTGGAAGGCCGAGGATTTCCTTTGATAGCTGCTTAAACTGCTTCACATACTGCAATTTTAAAACCAAAAACATAAAACTGCAATGCCCAGCATTTTGGTAAGTTTGACGTTATGTCTCCTCCTAAAGTAACCATCTCAAACATTAACTTGTGGGCACTCTCCACCCATCCAAGGTGGATGTGGTAGTCATGTCTTAAGTGACCGATAAAAAAGAGAGGGGGAGGACACTGCGTACATCAAGAACACATCTACAACAAGCAACGTGACAATATCCAAGTTGTGGGGCGCAGTGGGTCTGTTCGTTGCCTAGCAGCCGGAGGGTTGCAGGTTCGAATACGTCTCAAGCTACCACGTTGGGACCTTGAGCAAGTCCTTCACTCGCAATTGCTCGTGCGCTTCGGCGTGAAATTCCTATTCAGCGTCCGCGATGTAGTTGGGAGCGCCTCTGAGTAGCGAGCTTGAAGGGGCGCCATAGAAATGGAGAAATAAATAAATATAAATTTCTAAAACAACATTGTCGTCATCATAATCATCATCGTAGATAGTTAAAAAAGAGAGACCTCAGCGTATTCTTCGAACGTGTGACTTGCGGCCATGTACTCCTCGATATCTTCCTTGGCTTTTCCATTAATGAGAAAGTCATACTTCTCCTCTGAAATAACATGATCAGAAGATCTATACGTTGACATCTGTTCGTCTAACATGTCTATGGTAATAATATAAAGTACAAATTTAAGTTTCAACCATTCCTTTTCATTGGGGGGGGGGGAGGGCTCGGTATATAGCGCATCGGATAACGAACTGGCATGGAGAGCGAGAGATACCGAGATCGAGCCCTGTATAAGGTGGACCACACCCTTTTGTTCTACCAGTTAAAGATGTTAGAAACTTTATTCCGAGGGTTCTCTTTGACACCCATTAATGACATTGTTATATTCACATTATTTTGCTGTTTACTTTTAAAGTGCATGACATGTAACTGGGTGCGGTGTGTCACCCTGATTTGTCTAATTAAACGAAGATTAATTAATTACATGCATGCTTTGTAGGCTGCTATTAGCGCCGATTATTGCAGGTTGTCTGTTCTGTTAGTAGTTAAGATTGATCAGTGTGTGATTTGTCAAAAAAGAAGTGTGGGGGGTCGGCTTAATGTCCTTGTTTTGGGGGGGGCCAAAATACGCCGCGGCGACTGCGGAGCATATCCGACTAGGGGGTCTGGGGGAGCGTCGTAAGCTCCCCCAGCGGGGTCCGGGGCGGAGCCCCGGCCGCTATTGATTTGGTGCAATCCAAAGCAAAATCTTCTATTGAAAGTGAATTGAATGAATTGAATAATATCACCTTTTTAAAGATCAGTTAACATGTTATTTATGTTAAAGGGTTTGAAGTTTTTCTGTTCGTTAACCCAGTAGTTTTCAAGTTTAATTAACTTGTCATTAGCAACTTTCATTGTAAACAAACACAGTACTGCATAAACTTGCTCTAAATTAGAAGTAAAATAATACAAAAACCACTCCCAATTGGACTTAAAATATGAGAAAAATAACAAAGTCCAATTGAAATTTTTGTTTTACTTTTTTTTTGTTTAACATGGAAAACACATAAACATGGAGCAAAGACATATGGGTATTCATTTCTGCAGCGGTGGTCACTCGTTGGTTTCAGGGCTGACCGCCTCAGCCGGGCTAGTAGCCGTTGGACTGGTCTAGTATTTAAAATAATTGTTAAAAATATAGCGCAGTCTATTTCATTGACGTCATTGGATGAAACGAGGTGAATTGATTTAAGTTTGCTGCTTGCATCAATATTAAACACACTCTTTCAGAAACCTCAACCGATCTAATCTGTAGCCTACTGTAGTCTGTAGGCCTACATTTAAGTAGGCCTAAGTTAGGCTATGTAAATTTTAACAGTGACTTACAGCCTTTTTCATCCAGATTTGACTAGCATTCAGAAATCGTGAAAAGAAATACAAATGATACAATCATCTATTATCGCTCAGTTTTGTTGTTTTTGTTGTTTGTTTCTTCTTCTTTAGAGCCTCACAATCTTTGAACAGTATGCCTAAACGTTAAGGCTTCCACAGTTTCTGAAATTTGATCATTTGGGAAATTGTGTCACTGTCACGGGAGTCGACGGGACCAGACAACGTCACAACAGTACAACTTGAAACTTTGTGTCAACTGTGACCTGTCAAGTGTTGAACGAATGAGGAAATGAAACAAATAAATCCTACTAACTGCTTGCAGTCCCCCTCTTGTGGCACTGGCCGCCCGCACTGCCAAAAGAGGGGGTCGAAATTGGACCCCCACACCTTTTTTTGGAGGTGGAAGTGTGGGGGTCGGGCCATAGCAAAGAGGGGGTCCGACCCCCAACCCCCCGGCAAATCACACTCTGAGATTGATGTTAATTAAGACTGTTACATAACTTGTGCATGTACAGCGCAGTGAATTTGCAGGCGCATCATTAAAGAAAAAAATTATTATTATTATTTATAATTTATTAATTATAATTATTATTATAATTATTCTACTTTCTTCTTTTCCTTCAGGCTTGAATTAATCCCTCTCTACGGAGGGGTCAGCCACTCCTCTTCCGCTTTCCTCTGTTTTCGGTGTCTTTACTATCATTACTATTATATTATTATAGGATATATGTACTAAGCATCATCAACACTTTATACAGTACCGTTTACCTCTAAAAAATACTGCATACTTGGCAATGAAAAAATCACTTAAGCAATATACTCACTAAACCAAATCAGATGTTTCTTCGGTTCCTCAAAATTCCTTATCGTGACAGCTTTGACTTTTGCACAAGCGTTCTGAAGAACGTCTTCGCCAATCTTGCAGTCAATGTATCTGTAGTCGCTAGACTGGCTTCCTGACAGCCATGAACGAACTGTGGGCACCTAGATCGCCAACAATAAAACAACTTAAGGCTAAAGTCATAGTAGGCCTATTTGCCTTGTAAGGTGGCGACAAAGAACTGCACATGTTGCATGGACTCCTTATACTTCCCTACGGTTCTATCATCTATGTCTGCAGAGCTATCATGTCAGAACCAGTGGCGTGGCCAAGGGGAGTGGTTTCGGGGGTTAAAACCCCATTGGTTTAGAGGAAAAGTTTTTTTAAAGGTTATTTATCCACTTAAATAAGAAGAAAAAAACAATTGCTTGTAGCAACAATTGTTTTTCTTACTTTATTCCCTTTGTTACTTTATTCCGTTTTATTTACTGTAATACTGTTGGGTTGGCGTTAGGAAGGGCATCCGGCCAGGCCATAAAAGCCCCCAACCCCCAATCATAAATCATAAATTCCTGGCTACGTCACTGGTCAAAACTTTCCTAACTTCATGCTCATAATTTAATTTTAATATTTTAATCATGCCTGTGACTGAAGGTCTTTTAAACACCAGAATGTCATTAGGTTCGAGTCAAACAGCATTGAAAATACGGTGGTCTCAACGATGAAGTCCAGACAACTCGTGTTGCTAAGTCAGTCGGTAATTCCTTAGCAACTCTGAATACTTTGAGGGACACGGCACCCAAACCAGGCAGCGAGGAAAACAGTCAAACAGGGTAATGCAGGAAAAGGTAAAATTTAGTAAAAACCTGCGGTTGTTTAGCGCATTGACCAGTACCACATGTTAAGCAAATGGCTGTGGGATGACATAAACAACCTTGCGCCTATTGCAGAATGGCATTTAACTTACGAGCACGTTTACAAGCAGGTCCACTCCGAAGTCCGAATCTCAGAAAACAAACTGTCACGACTACAAAAAAGGGCGCTCAATGGTGAAGTGCAAGAGGGACAGATGTGTATAATTCATGCACATAGAAAATACTCTAAGTATGTATATGTACATGTATGTGTGAGCACCTATACTATAGCGCCTCTTCAAGGTTTCTCCTCAGAGGCACTCCCATTCTCCCAACTATACATCACGGACACGGAGTTTCACCAGTGCCGGCGCCAGGATTTCAGTTTCGGAGGGGCTGAAGCCCTCGGCAAAATTTTCCATTTTCGCCGCCAAAATTTCTGACGACCTTTTTTTTTTTTAGTCATCGACATCGACAAAAATCGTGGATATTCCAATGTAAAATAATTCAGATGGTCATTTTTTAGGGGGGCTGAGCCTCTTGTAGGGGGGCTTAGCCCCCCAGCCCCCCCTAGCGCCGCCACTGAGTTTCACACCGCAATGCATGATGGATGGATGGGTCTAGATTTGACGAGGGTTTATGACAACAGAGGCCGTTGCCCTCGACAGATATTTGTTTGGAATATTACAGCACTTTGAACAATTGCGGGTGAAGGACCTGCTTATAGGGTCCCTAAGCGGGGGCTTGAGGTAGATTCGAACCTGCAACCTGGCTGATCCTCCACCAGCTCCAAGGCACCCTACACCACCCCGCTCCACAACTATGCCTTATAAAGGGTGCTTTGAAAGGTCAACAATACCGTAATCGTAATCGTAAACTTGAAATTTCTAAAGGGCCAGACAAAAGCCAAGCGCGGGGCACCAGCTTATTCACGAGCGCTGCGTTGAGTTAGAAGGGTTGTCCGTGAGAATAGTCCGTGGTGGTCCGGGTCGAGTTACCATAGGATCAGAGCGGCGAAACAGCTGTTAAGGCGGGTGTCGTTTGGGCCGGGAATTGGAGGGTGGAGGATCAGATGAGACAGGGTAAGAGTTCGTGAAAGGAGTGTCTTAAGTTTCGAATGAAAAGCCCGAGGTGTGATGGATAGAGGAGCCTGAGGAAGGTGGTGGTGTGTGATTAAAATTAATACGCTAACCAGTTGGAGAGTGCCGGAGATCCTTTCGACAACGAACGTAACGAGGCTCTCGAGATCATCGTAGCTCGGATAGAACTGCATCGAGTCCTCCTCGAATGTGAGGTTCATGTGGAAGAGAGGCAGGCGAAGGTTGGAGCAGAGGCTGTCGAACAGACCGACCCACGCGTCGATTGACCTCTGCAACATCTCCCTCAGCTACAGCAACAACAACAACAATTCGTAACATTGCACCGAATGCATCTAAGGAAACATTTTCTAAATCTCTTAAATCGCATCTGTTTGGATCTGTTGGGTAGCTACGTTAAGCGCCTTTGTGAGATTTTTGTTAAGGCGCTATATAAATGGTCACATACATACTGTAGTCACGTGTAGTGTGATGTAATGTAAATCGTCGATAATTTCTCGGCGCCCACAAAAGCCACGTCAGAAGGACCACAGCCTTTTCACCGGCGCTACATCAAATCAAGTCCGCAATTATAGCCAGGGCCAGTTCATAAGTACGCAGCAAGGTTACATACAGGATAATAGTAGTAACAGATTATAAAGATGTGGGGCGCGGTGGTGTAGTGGGTATGTTCGTCGCCTTGCAGCCGGAGGCCTGCCGGTTCGAATCCACCTCAAGTCGCCGCATATAAGGACTTTGGGCAAGTCCTTCGCTCTTCTTGCTCTTAAGTGCTGTAATATGCCGAGCAAATTTCTGTCCAGGGTAACGGCCTCTGTTGTCATAGACCCTGGTCAAATCGGATCCACCACCTTCGCTCGCAATTGCACAGCGCTCGGCGTGAAACTCCATCGCAATGTCCGCGCTGTAGTCTGGAGCGCCTCTGAGTATAACAAGTGCGCATACAAACAAAATTAATAGTTTCATTCCAGTGTCATGTCGAAATCCGAAGAGGTGAAGCTTGTTGGTGCTACAGTGATATTCGGTGATGATGATGACCGTGCGGTGGAACTTGATTAGAAGGTAAATCGCGGGCATGAAGATCAGAGGGATGCGGATTCAACACCCACTAGCCTCAAAAGGTTGACTCTGCCACCCACTTCCTGGGGGGGCGACTGTGAAATGAACTGTGGAATAGATGGAGCCTTGCAGGTTTCCATGCAGTTCCATTCGACGTTAAGGAAGAGATTTTTAGACGAAAGGAATTACGAACTGTGAATGAATGAAGCCGGTGTCACAAAATAGAGTATCCCCCGTATTAATTGTATCCCCCCAAATTAAAAAAGTCGAAAAAACCGTTTCCGCGTGTAATTATTTGGAAAGTTTATTTTCATCTGCTTTGTTTTGAACAATGACACTAACAGGTATGCTTATTCCTACTAGATAATTTGTTTTGCCCTGTTTTAGAGCACTTAAAACATTTAAAACACTTAAGAACACTCAGAGTCACTAAATAAATTCGAGTTGCCTTTATCTGAGCATTGCTTAGGACACTTAAAACAATTCGAGTCACTTTAAATTTTGATTACAGCAAAAAAAATTATTAGGCCCTTTGTGCATTTTTCAAAAAAGGGGATAGAATGATTTATCCCCCCGGATAGTATAGACCGGTTAATTCCATCCGGGGGGATAGATTAATTCATCCTCCCGGATAGCTTTCAAGGGGGATACTACGTTTCGTGTCACCGGCAAAAGACAAGACTTTTACCAGGAACAACACACTCCCAGCAGATGCATGATCAAACAAAGGACTGGCTTATAGCAGTGTCATAGAGTGATATCACCATGTCAAACTTCAATGAGCGTACCTGAATGGACATAAATGTAGTCACACAGTCGTGAAAACTGTTGATTCGGCTAGCCTTCATCATTGCAACGTTGTACTTCTCAGCAAAGATGTTGACCACCGCAGGGAACCATCTGCAGCAAGACAAGAACACAATCGAAATTACTTGCCGGACGAATACTGCGATCCCCCAAAAGGGAAGGGCGATCAAACACACACGTTAATCTCTGAGGATGATAAGCTCTCTGCCCGAAAGCAGAGGTCCATTGGCTATCATGCGGCTCATGCCCCTGGGGATGAGATGGTTTCCCGTTGTCTTCCTTACAGACAATTGTGGGTGAGCAACGTATCCAAGGTCACTACGCAGTGGCTTGAGGTAGATTTGAAACGGCAGCCCTGCGCTACAACGCACAAAACTTACCACCACAACACTGCATCCCATTCTGCTTTTGCTAATGCCTAATGCAGTCAACTTGAATAATTTAATTAACAATAAAGACGGAAAGTGAGTGAACTCTGGCACACGCCAATCAGTCTATAAGAATTTATATAGCGCCCAGATAAGAGGCGTTCCCAATCCAGGTCAAGTGGGAACAAGCAATCTTCAGCAGCTGCTGATGAAAATAAGAACAGGAGGCAGTGTACAGACATGGGAAGCATGGCCGGATTAAGAAATGTCACATGATGATGTGGGGGACCTGTTCGGGAAATGTTTTGCGGATCTTCGGCCGAAACTTCTGGTGACCTTTTTTTAGTCGTTTGGTCGAAATTTGCTAAAAATCTTTAAAAAAATCGGAAGTTTTTTCCGCACGGTTTGGGCCCTAAAGTGTGGGGGCCCCTGTTCGGCCAAACATGCTGAACATGCCTCAATCCGGCCCTGATGGGAAGCTCGTTCCATGTTGTCCAACAAACCAGAGAGGGAACAGCTCGCTGTCAATTGAAAAACCGTTTCCAGAATGAATAAACACACACAGTAAATCATGGCCCAGTTCAACAAGGCCATGATGACGCACAAGAAACAGCAGACGATAATATTATGGCATGTATGTAGAGTTTGGAAGTGAAGCGACTCACCAAATTAAGCTGAAGCTTCTTATTGTAAAAAATGGCTGTCATTTAATGACACAGCAGTTTCAATGATGACATCGCACAATAAATGATGTTTAAATGAAACTGGATAATAATTAAACTTATTACTTAATGACCAACTACTAACTGGCTCATGATATTCTCTTCGGCTTTGTCACAATCACGGATGACGAAATTCCTCACAGCTTTCAACTCCAGTGGCTCTTTGGCCCTGATAATCAAAATAAAGAATTTTAAACTTCAAATAAAGGAGCTAAACAACGAACACCAAGAAAAACAGAAAACAAGTCAAAGTCTCCCCGCGAAACAGAGTATCCCCCCGATACAAAGTCTCCACCCCGATACAAAGTCCCCCCGAAACAAAGTAACCCCCGAAACAAAGTAACCCCCCGAAACAAAGTAACCCCCGAAACAAAGTAACCCCCGAAACAAAGTAAACCCCGAAACAAAGTAACCCCCGAAACAAAGTAACCCCCGAAACAAAGTAACCCCCGAAACAAAGTAACCCCCGAAACAAAGTAACCCCCGAAACAAAGTAACCCCCCGAAACAGAATATGCCCCCGAAACAAAGTAACCCCCGAAACAAAGTAACCCCCGAAACAAAGTAACCCTCCGAAACAAAGTCTCCCCCGAAACAAAGTATCCCCCCGAAACAAAGTAACCCCCGATACAAAGTCTCCCCCCGAAACAAAGACTCCCCCTGAAACAAAGTCTCCCCCCGAAACAAAATATCCCCCCGAAACAAAGTCTCTCCCCGAAACAAAGTCTCCCCGAAACAAAGTAACCCCCGAAACAAAGTCTCCCCCCGAAGCAAAGTCTCCCCCCGAAACAGAGTAACACCCCGAAACAAAGTCTCCCCCCCGAAACAAAGTAACCCCCGAAACAAAGTCTTTCCCCGAAACAAAGTCTCCCCGAAGCAAAGTAACCCCCCAAAAACAAAGACTCCCCCCGTAGCAAAGTAACCCCCCGAAACAAAGTCTCCCCCGAAACAAAGTAACCCCCGAAACAAAGTAACCCCCCGAAACAAAAGGGAGACTTTGTTTCGGAGTGAGACTTTGTTTCGAGGGGTTACTTTGTTTCGGAGGGTTACTTTGTTTCGGGGGGTTACTTTGTTTCGGAGGGTTACTTTGTTTCGGGGGTTACTTTGTTTCGGGGGGTTACTTTGTTTCGAGGAGAGACTTTGTTTCGGGGGGAGACTTTGTTTCGGGGGCTACTTTGTTTCGGGGGTTACTTTGTTTCAGGGGTTACTTTGTTTCGGGGGAGACTTTGTTTCGGGGGGAGACTGTGTATCGGGGGTTACTCTGTTTCGGGGGGATACTTTGTTTCGGAGGAGACTTTGTTTCGGGGGGAGACTTTGTTTCGGGGGTTACTTTGTTTCGGGGGTTACTTTGTTTCGGGGGGCGACTTTGTTTCGGGGGAGACTTTGTTTCGAGGGAGACTTTGTTTCGGGGGAGACTTTGTTTCGGGAGAGACTTTGTTTCGGGGGGAGACTTTGTTTCGGAGGAGACTTTGTTTCGAGGGAGACTTTGTTTCGAAGGAGACTTTGTTTCGTAGGAGACTTTGTTTCGGAAGAAACTTAATTTCGGGAGGAGACTTTGTTTCTGGAGGAGACTTTGTTTCGGGAGGAGACTTTGTTTCGGGAGGAGACTTTGTTTCGGAGGAGACTTTGTTTCGGGGGAGACTTTGTTTCGGGAGGAGACTTTGTTTCTGGAGGAGACTTTGTTTCGGGGGAGACTTTGTTTCGGAGGGAGACTTTGTTTCGGGGAGAGACTTTGTTATGGGGGGATACTCTGTTTCGCGGGGAGACTTTGTTTCGGGGGATACTCTGTTTCGGGGGAGACTTTGTTTCGGGTGTTACTTTGTTTCAGGGGGTTACTTTGTTTCGGGGGGTTACTTTGTTTCGGGGGATACTCTGTTTCGGGGGGTTACTTTGTTTCGGGGGTTACTTTGTTTCGGGGGGTTACTTTGTTTCGGAGGGAGACTTTGTTTCGGGGGAGACTTTGTTTCGGGGATACTTTGTTTCGGAAGGTTACTTTGTTTCGGGGGTTACTTTGTTTCGAGGGGTTACTTTGTTTCGGAGATACTCTGTTTCGGGGGTTACTTTGTTTCGGGTGTTACTTTGTTTCGAAGGTTACTTTGTTTCGGGGGGGTTACTTTGTTTCGGGGGTTACTTTGTTTCGGGGGGTTACTTTGTTTGGGGGGATATTCTGTTTCGCGGGGTTACTTTGTTTCGGGGGTTACTTTGTTTCGGGTGTTACTTTGTTTCGGGGGTTACTTTGTTTCGGGGGTTACTTTGTTTCGAGGGAAACTCTGTTTCGGGGGGTTACTTTGTTTCGGAGGGTTACTTTGTTTCGGGGGTTACTTTTTGTTTCGGGGGGTTACTTTGTTTCGGGGGGATACTTTGTTTCGGGTGTTACTTTGTTTCGGGGGTTACTTTGTTTGGGGGGGTTACTTTGTTTCGGGGGGTTACTTTGTTTCGGGGGGTTACTTTGTTTCGAGGGGTTACTTTGTTTCGGGGGGAGACTTTGTTTCGGGGGGATACTCTGTTTCGGAGATACTTTGTTTCGGAGGGTTACTTTGTTTCGGGGGTTACTTTTTGTTTCGGGGGGTTACTTTGTTTCGGGGGGATACTTTGTTTCGGGTGTTACTTTGTTTCGGGGGTTACTTTGTTTCGGGGGGTTACTTTGTTTCGGGGGTTACTTTGTTTCGGGGGGAGACTTTGTTTCGGGGGGAGACTTTGTTTCGGGGGTTACTTTGTTTCGGGGGGGTTTCTTTGTTTCGTAACCCCGCGAAACAAAGTCTCCCCCCGAAACAAAGAAACCCCCGAAACAAAGAAACCCTCCGAAACAAAGTAAGCCCTCCGAAACAAAGTAACCCCCGAAACAAAGTAACCCCCCGAAACAAAATAACCCCCGATACAAAGTAACCCCCCGAAACAAAGTAACCCCCCGAAACAAAGTAACCCCCCGAAACAAAGTAACCCAGAAAGTCTCCCCCGAAACAGAGTATCCCGCCGAAACAAAGTAACTCCCCGAAACAAAGTAACCCCCGAAACAAAGTAACCCCCGAAACAAAGTAACCCCCCTAAACAAAGTCTCCCCCCGAAACAAAGTAACCCCCCGAAACAAAGTAACCCTCGAAACAAAGTAACCCCCCTAAACAAAGTCTCCTTCCGAAACAAAGTCTCCCCCCCGAAACAAAGTAACCCCCCGAAACAAAGTAACCCCCGAAACAGAGTAACCCCCCGAAACAAAGTAACCCCCTGAAACAAAGTCTCCCCCCGAAACAAAGTAACCCCCGAAACAAAGTAACCCCCCGAAACAAAATCTCCCCCGAAACAAAGTAACCCCCCGAAACAAAGTATGCCCCCGAAACAAAGCAACCCTTTGAAACAAAGTAACCCCCGAAACAAAGTAACTCCCCCGAAACAAAGTAACCCCCGAAACAAAGTAACCCCCGAAACAAAGTCTCCCCCCCGAAACAAAGTAACCCCCCGAAACAAAGTCACCTGGTCACCTGGTGCCGTCAGCTCTTGGAGCTCTGGCGATATTCTTGATGTATCCTCTCCAGTGTCCCCTCTCTCTTGTTGCCTCTCTCAGCTCCTCCAAGTTCATGCCAGACTTTTCCTGTACCTCATCCAACCATCTCTTCCTTGGTCTTCCGCGTCTCCTCCTTCCCTCACCGCATGCCGTCATCAGCTCCTTCTCCAAACCGTTAGATCTCATCACATGGCCGAAGTAGCTCAATTTCCTCCAAGTCGCTGTTTGCTGTAGTGTCTCATCTCTCTCTATTCCGAGCTCCTCACGCACCGATTCGTTAGTTCTCTTCTCCGTCCATGAAATCCTTAACATTTTTCTCCAAATCCACATCTCGCACGCGTTGATTTTCTTTTCCATATCCAGTGTCTTTGTCCATGTTTCGCATCCATATAGGACGACCGGGAAGATCAGTGCTCTTACCAGTCTTTTCTTTGTTTCCCTGTTCACATATTTATCTTTCCAAATATTTCCCAGACCGTTCATTGCCGTTTTTCCCATTGATACCCTCCGCCTTATTTCCATATCACATCTTCCTCCTTCTCTAACATAGATCCCAGGAATGTGAAGCTCGATACTACCTCTATCGTTTCTCCATCCACCTCAAAGTTTTCCCATGTTGCAGTTGTCATAACTTTTGTTTTCTTTACATTGAAGTATAGTCCCGCCTTTTCGCGAAACAAAGTAACCCCCCAAAACAAAGTCTCCCCCGAAACAAAGTAATCCCTCCGAAACAAAGTAACCCCCCGAAACAAAGTCTCACTCCGAAACATAGTCTCCCCCGAAACAAAGTAACCCCCGAAACAAAGTAACCCCCCCGAAACAAAGTCTCCCCCGAAACAAAGTAACCCCCGAAACAAAGTAGCCCCCCGAAACAAAGTAACCCCCGAAACAAAGTAACCCCCGAAACAAAGTAATCCCCCGAAACAGAGTAACCTCCCGAAACAAAGTCTCCCTCCCGAAACGAAGTAACCCCCTGAAACAAAGTCTCCCCCCGGAACAAAGTAACCCCCCGAAACAAAGTAACCCCCCGAAACAAAGTCTCTCCCCGAAACAAAGTCTCCCCGAAACAAAGTAACCCCCCGAAACAAAGTCTCTTCCCGAAACAAAGTCTCTTTCCGAAGCAAAGTCTCCCCGCGAAACAAAGTAACCCCCGAAACAAAGTAACCCCCGGAAACAAAGTCTCCCCCCTTCGAAACAGAGTATCCCCCGAAACAGAGTAACCCCCGAAACAAAGTATCCCTGAAACAGAGTATCCCCCGAAACAAAGTCTCCTCCGAATCAAAGTAACCCCCCGAAACAAAGTAACCCCCGAAACAAAGTAACCCCCGAAACAGAGTATCTCCCGAAACAAAGTAACCCCCCGAAACAAAGTAACCCCCGAAACAAAGTAACCCCCGAAACAAAGTAACCCCCGAAACAAAGTCTCCCCCCGAAACAGAGTATCCCCCGAAACAAAGTAACCCCCCGAAACAAAGTAACTCCCCGAAACAAAGTATCCCCCGAAACAAAGTCTCTTCCCGAAACAAAGTCTCCCCCCGAAAAAAAGTAACCCCCGAAACAAAGTAACCCCCGAAACAAAGTAACCCCCCGAAACAGAGTAACCCTCCGAAACAAAGTTACCCCCCGAAACAGAGTATCCCCCGAAACAAAGTAACCCCCCGAAACAAAGTATCCCCCGAAACAAAGTAACCCCCCGAAACAAAGTAACCCCCGAAACAAAGTAACCCTCGAAACAAAGTAACCCCCGAAACAAAGTAACCCCCCGAAACAAAGTCTCCCCCGAAACAAAGTAACCCCCCCGAAACAAAGTAACCCCCCGAAACAAAGTCTCCCCCCGAAACAAAGTAACCCCCGGAAACAAAGAAACCCCCCGAAACAAAGTCTCCCCCGAAACAAAGTAACCCCCCGAAACAAAGTAACCCCCCGAAACAAAGTCTCCCCCGAAACAAAGTAACCCCCCGAAACAAAGTAACCCCCGAAACAAAGTCTCCCCTGAAACAGAGTAACCCCCCGAAACAAAGTAACCCCCCGAAACAGAGTAACCCCCCGAAACAAAGTAACCCCCCGAAACAGAATATCCCCCCGAAACAAAGTAACCCCCCGAAACAAAGTAACCCCCCGAAACAGAGTAACCCCCGAAACAAAGTAACCCCCCGAAACAGAATATCCCCCCGAAACAAAGTAACCCCCCGAAACAAAGTAACCCCCCGAAACAAAGTAACCCCCCGAAACAAAGTCTCTCCCCGAAACAAAGTCTCCCCGAAACAAAGTAACCCCCCGAAACAAAGTCTCTTCCCGAAACAAAGTCTCTTTCCGAAGCAAAGTCTCCCCGCGAAACAAAGTAACCCCCGAAACAAAGTAACCCCCGGAAACAAAGTCTCCCCCTTCGAAACAGAGTATCCCCCGAAACAGAGTAACCCCCGAAACAAAGTATCCCTGAAACAGAGTATCCCCCGAAACAAAGTCTCCTCCGAATCAAAGTAACCCCCCGAAACAAAGTAACCCCCGAAACAAAGTAACCCCCGAAACAGAGTATCCCCCGAAACAAAGTAACCCCCCGAAACAAAGTAACCCCCGAAACAAAGTAACCCCCGAAACAAAGTAACCCCCGAAACAAAGTCTCCCCCCGAAACAGAGTATCCCCCGAAACAAAGTAACCCCCCGAAACAAAGTAACTCCCCGAAACAAAGTATCCCCCGAAACAAAGTCTCTTCCCGAAACAAAGTCTCCCCCCGAAAAAAAGTAACCCCCGAAACAAAGTAACCCCCGAAACAAAGTAACCCCCCGAAACAGAGTAACCCTCCGAAACAAAGTTACCCCCCGAAACAGAGTATCCCCCGAAACAAAGTAACCCCCCGAAACAAAGTATCCCCCGAAACAAAGTAACCCCCCGAAACAAAGTAACCCCCGAAACAAAGTAACCCTCGAAACAAAGTAACCCCCGAAACAAAGTAACCCCCCGAAACAAAGTCTCCCCCGAAACAAAGTAACCCCCCCGAAACAAAGTAACCCCCGAAACAAAGTCTCCCCCCGAAACAAAGTAACCCCCGGAAACAAAGTAACCCCCCGAAACAAAGTCTCCCCCGAAACAAAGTAACCCCCCGAAACAAAGTAACCCCCCGAAACAAAGTCTCCCCCGAAACAAAGTAACCCCCCCGAAACTAAGTAACCCCCGAAACAAAGTCTCCCCCCGAAACAGAGTAACCCCCCGAACAAAGTCTCCCCCGAAACAAAGTAACCCCCCGAAACAAAGTAACCCCCGAAACAAAGTAACCCCCCGAAAGAGAATATCCCCCCGAAACAAAGTAACCCCCCCCGAAACAAAGTCTCCCCCCGAAACAAAGTCTCCCCCCGAAACAGAGTAACCCCCGAAACAAAGTAACCCCCCGAAACAGAGTAACCCCCGAAACAAAGTAACCCCCCGAAACAGAATATCCCCCCGAAACAAAGTAACCCCCGAAACAAAGTAACCCCCGAAACAGAGAAACCCCCCGAAACAGAATATCTTCCCGAAACAAAGTAACCCCCCGAAACAAAGTAACCCCCGAAACAGAGAAACCCCCCGAAACAAAGTAACCCCCCGAAACAGAATATCCCCCCGAAACAAAGTAACCCCCCGAAACAAAGTAACCCCCGAAACAAAGTAACCTTCCGAAACAGAATATCCCCCCGAAACAAAGTAACCCCCCGAAACAAAGTAACCCCCCGAAACAAAATCTCCCCCCGAAACAAAGTAACCCCCGGAAACAAAGTAACCCCCCGAAACAGAGTAACCCCCGAAACAAAGTAACCCCCCTAAACAGAGTAACCCCCCGAAACAGAGTAACCCCCGAAACAGAGTAACCCCCCGAAACAGAGTAACCCCCCGGAACACAATAACCCCCCGAAACAGAGTAACCCCCCGAAACAGAGTAACCCCCCGAAACAGAGTAACTCCCCGAAACAAAGTAACCCCCCCGAAACAAAGTAACACCCCGAAACAAAGTAACCCCCCGAAACAAAGTCTCCCCCCGAAACAAAGTCTCCCCCCGAAACAAAGTAACCCTCGAAACAAAGTAACCCCCGAAACAAAGTAACCCCCGAAGCAAAGTCTCCCCCGAAACAAAGTAACCCCCCGAAACAAAGTAACCCCCCGAAACAAAGTCTCCCCCCGAAACAAAGTAACCCCCGGAAACAAAGTAACCCCCCGAAACAAAGTAACCCCCCGAAACAAAGTAACCCCCCGAAACAAAGTAACCCCCCGAAACAGAATATCTCCCCGAAACAAAGTAACCCCCCGAAACAAAGTAACCCCCCGAAACAAAGTCTCCCCCCGAAACAAAGTAACCCCCGGAAACAAAGTAACCCCCCGAAACAAAGTAACCCCCGAAACAGAATATCTCCCCGAAACAAAGTAACCCCCCCGAAACAAAGTAACCCCCCGAAACAAAATCTCCCCCCGAAACAAAGTAACCCCCGGAAACAAAGTAACCCCCCGAAACAGAGTAACCCCCGAAACAAAGTAACCCCCCGAAACAGAGTAACCCCCCGAAACAGAGTAACCCCCGAAACAGAGTAACCCCCCGAAACAGAGTAACCCCCCGAAACAAAATAACCCCCCGAAACAGAGTAACCCCCCGAAACAGAGTAACCCCCCGAAACAGAGTAACTCCCCGAAACAAAGTAACCCCTCCGAAACAAAGTAACACCCCGAAACAAAGTAACCCCCCGAAACAAAGTCTCCCCCCGAAACAAAGTCTCCCCCCGAAACAAAGTAACCCTCGAAACAAAGTAACCCCCGAAACAAAGTAACCCCCGAAGCAAAGTCTCCCCCGAAACAAAGTAACCCCCCGAAACAAAGTAACCCCCCGAAACAAAGTCTCCCCCCGAAACAAAGTAACCCCCGGAAACAAAGTAACCCCCCGAAACAAAGTAACCCCCCGAAACAAAGTAACCCCCCGAAACAAAGTAACCCCCCGAAACAGAATATCTCCCCGAAACAAAGTAACCCCCCGAAACAAAGTAACCCCCCGAAACAAAGTCTCCCCCCGAAACAAAGTAACCCCCGGAAACAAAGTAACCCCCGAAACAGAGTAACCTCCGAAACAAAGTAACCCCCGAAACAAAGTAACCCCCCGAAACAGAGTAACCCCCGAAACAGAGTAACCCCCCGAAACAGAGTAACCCCCCGAAACAAAATAACCCCCCGAAACAGAGTAACCCCCCGAAACAGAGTAACCCCCGAAACAGAGTAACCCCCCGAAACAAAGTAACCCCCCGAAACAAAGTAACCCCCGAAACAAAATAACCCCCCGAAACAAAGTAACTCCCCGAAACAAAGTCTCCCCCGAAACAAAGTCTCCCCCCGAAACAAAGTCTCCCCCCGAAACAAAGTAACCCTCGAAACAAAGTAACCCCCGAAACAAAGTAACCCCCGAAACAAAGTCTCCCCCTAAACAAAGTAACCCCCCGAAACAAAGTAACCCCCGAAACAAAGTCTCCCTTCGAAACAAAGTAACCCCCGGAAACAAAGTAACCCCCCGAAGCAAAGTAACCCCCCGAAACAAAGTATCCCCGAAACAGAGTATCCCCCCGAAACAAAGTCTCCCCCGAAACAAAGTAACACCCGAAACAAAGTAAACCCCCCGAAACAAAGTCTCTTCCGAAACAAAGTCTCCTCCGAAACAAAGTATTTCCCCGAAACAAAGTAACCCCCCGAAACAAAGTAACCCCCCGAAACAGAGTAACCCCCCGAAACAAAGTAACCCCCGAAACAAAGTAACCCCCCGAAACAGAGTATCCCCCCGAAACAAAGTAACCCCCGAAACAAAGTAACCCCCCGAAACAAAGTCTCCCCCGAAACAAAGTAACCCCCCGAAACAGAGTAACCCCCCGAAACAAAGTAACCCCCCGAAACAAAGTATCCCCCCGAAACAAAGTCACCCCGAAACAAAGTAACCCCCGAAACAAAGTAACCCTTCGAAACAAAGTAACCCCCGAAACAAAGTAACACCCGAAACAAAGTCTCCCCCGAAACAGAGTATCCCCCCATAACAAAGTCTCTCCTCGAAACAAAGTCTCTCTTCGAAACAAAGTCTTCCCCGAAACAAAGTCTCCTCCAGAAACAAAGTCTCCTCCCGAAACAAAGTCTCCCCCGAAACAAAGTCTCCCCCCGAAACAAAGTCTCCTCCCGAAACAAAGTCTCCTCCAGAAACAAAGTCTCCTCCAGAAACAAAGTATCTTCCGAAACAAAGTCTCCCCCGAAACAAAGTCTCCCCCGAAACAAAGTCTCCCTCGAAACAAAGTCACCCCCCAAACAAAGTCTCCCCCCGAAACAAAGTCTCCCCCGAAACAAAGTCTCCCCCGAAACAAAGTCTCCCTCGAAACAAAGTCTCCCCCGAAACAAAGTCGCCCCCCGAAACAAAGTAACCCCCGAAACAAAGTAACCCCCGAAACAAAGTCTCCCCCCGAAACAAAGTCTCCTCCGAAAAAATACAATAATCATTAGTTTGAGATGTTTGAGATCAAATAAAAGTAATGCAGATAAATGTCCAGATACGAATTAGGCATTAGTTGGTGAATAACTTAAGACTTAAGTCATGCACAAGTATTATGGCCTTGCTCTGCACTTGGATAATGTCAATATTCCAATCATCCAATGTATCACAATACACCACAATATGTATGCGCACTTGTTATAGCGCACCTTCAAGATTTCTGCTCAGACGCGCTCACGACTACAGTCAGTGGCGGCGCTGGAGAGCTAGGGGGCAAAACCCCCCTATAAAAGGCTAAACCCCTAAAAAGGCCATCCGGGGTTTTTTCACATGCAAAACTGAAATATTTCCACGATTTTCTACCCGAAGACTAAAAAAAGTCGTCAGAAATTGTTGCGAATGAAAATGGAAAATTTTCACGAGATTTAGGCCGGATGACTAAAAAAAGGTCGTCAGAAATTTTGGCGGATGAAAATTTAACATTTCCTCCTGGAGGCTTCAGCCCCCCCCCCCAAACTGAAATCCTGGCGCCGCCACTGACTCCAGCGCGGACACTGAATCGGAGTTTCACGCCGAAGCGCTGAGCAATTGGGAACAAGTAACTTGTACAGAGTTTAAATTCAGAATGCAACAAAGAGTGCAACAATGCTCTATGTACCGTATTGTTGAATAGTCGGCGATGACCAAGTTGCCAAGCAACGACTGACTCAGCTTCAGCAGCTCTTGCATAGAGGGATGAAGGACGTGTAGACTGTTGGCAAGCTTCTCCCTGTGGTGTAGGAAGGACTTGCGCCAAGGACTCGAATAATCCAGCTTCACTTTGACTCCTGTGCCATCTTCATCTCCACTCGTGTGCGGCATGACGAGGGCATTGTTCACTTGAAATAAACAGCCACTAAATCATTATCGTTAATTCAATAAATGATCACTGTTGTATTCAGACTTTTATCTATTTATTATTCATTTCTCCGTTTCTATAGCGCCCCTTCAAGCTCTCTACTCAGAGGCGCTCCCGACTACAGCGCGGTAACTGCATCGGAGTTTTACGCCTAAGCATCTGAGAATTGCGAGTGAAGGACTTAGGCCTACTGAAGTTCCCTATACGCGGCGGCTTGAGGTGAATTCAAACCTGCAACCATCTGGCTGCAGGGCAACGAACCTACCCATTGCACCACCGCGCTCCATCATCTTACTCATAATGTGGGCAAGAATATACAAACTGGCTTCATTTAACTGGTGAAGTGTATCCAGACTGGCTTTATTATCACCGCTTGGATGATTTCTATTAAGTTAGACAGAATAAGCTGAGTATGAAACTTTGAATGCAATTAATAAATTACCCCTTCTGTTAATTGGATATGTCGGTCACAGTGGATCAGATTTTGGTTACTGGGAATTGAAATGAGTCAGATTGAAGTGGATCGGATCAACTTGGAATACAATGGGTTAATCTGCACTGCCTCATATAATCATCATAAAAATTACCTGTAATAGTCTGCATGCTGATGTCAAACTCCTTGCACACCTCGTCAAACAGATCCTTAACGAGACTGGTGCCCTGCAGAAGGTGAGCAGGTATCAAACGGCGAATGTTATCGTACCATTCAGGCTGCATGGGAGCCAGTGGCACACGTTCTATGCATTTCTTGAAGAACTGAAAAGTCAGCTGGAAAAACAACAATTTTAACAATGCATGGTTAAATTCAACAAAGCCTGTTAAATTTTTCTATCGTCTGTAACTATTATAATTATAAAGTAATGTTACTGAATACATGTAGGCCTACATGTCAGTTTGAGTTCATAAATGAATATCTCTTTTATCATTTTTTAAAGTAGGCCTACATACAAATAGGACAACCATCTACGCTGTTTAGTTTAGATGGTTGGCCGCTGTGGTATAGATGAGCATTCCTAACCTTGTTTTTTCTCTCCTTGCTCATCATCTGCAAACATAAAACAAAACAACAGAGAGCGTTGAGCGATGTAATGCAGTGCGAGTAAATGGATGCGATGCCTTTTGTCTGTGATATGAAGTTTCCTCCTCAGCAAGGTCAAGTCCAAGAATTCTGTACAAGTGATCTGTTCATTCATTCATTCATTCATTCATTCATTCATTCATTCATTCATTCATTCATTCATTCATTCATTCATTCATTCATTCATTCATTCATTCATTCATTCACGCATTCATTCATTCATTCACTCATCCATCCATCCATCGATCCATCCATCGATTCATACATCCATCTATTCATTCAATCAATCATCCATTCATCCATTCATCCATTTATTTATAACCACACATTTACATAGCGCCTCTTCCACAAAACTACACAGAGGTTCTCCAGACTTCAGTTATTAGCTACATGTGAGAATCGTAACGTCAAAATAAATTTCATATTCGATTCATCATATAATTGTAGGCATACCTCTTAAAAAGGCTCTTACAGTACTACTATCACTACCAATAACAACAACAACAACAACATATTCTGATTTCCACCCATTTGATTGAATTCTTATAATTTTTCTGTATAATTTCTTATTTGTAACTGGCTGCGGTATGTCAGCAAGAACTCAATAAAACGAATATATATATAACAACAACAACAACAACAACAACAACAACGACAACGACAACGGCAACGGCAACGGCGACGGCGACGGCGACGGTGACGGCGACAGCGACAGCGGCAACGGCAACGGCAACGGCAACAACAACAACAACAACAACAACAACAATAATAATAATAATAATAATAATAATAATAATAATAATAATAATAATAATAATAAAATAATAGTAGTAAGTATAATAACAATAGGTCATACCTGTGGTGGGTATTGAGGTTCAGGTGGTGGTCGCGGGTGAGCCTCATTGTACTCCTTTGTCTCTTTGTATACATTCATGGCATTGTTTAAACTGTTCAAACACAACCATATATAATATTATATAACAATAAACTACACGTGCTACTGTTCACAACTAATTTAAAACACCAGTGTTGGAATAGAGACGTGGTTGGACTGGGAGCGCCTCTGAGTAGGCTTCTTCTAGGGGGCGCTATAGGCTTTATGATTAACTTCTTGAAATGACCGAATGAATTCAAAAATGAAAACAATGTTGATAACTGACATCAGTTTCTTCAGCTGATTCTGTTTCTTTTTTTCATGGCGGTACTTTAGCAGTTTGCTGTTCGCATAGGGATCTTCCATTTTTGGACGTTCGATCGGAGGCAAGTGTAGCTCACCATCTGGTCCAACTGTCGGAAATTTGGACAACTTCTTCGCTGGATAAACTTTGTTCGTGTAAGAAGCCATCTGTTGAAAAAAGCAGCAGACAAACTTTTAAAGCTTATTCAGAATAGACCTATACTTAAATACTGACGTGCAATTAGTCCATATAGTAAGCTTAATATCACCTAAAGGCTTTTTTTTAGCTAGTATAGGCCTATATGTTTTAGGCTAACTCAACGAATCAAAAATCTAATTCAATACGTTTTGTCCTCTCTGAACAAGGTGGGCACTGCTACGAACTTTTCAGTAGCCTAATGAAAGGAGTAAAAATTCATGTAGGTTCCAACTCCTCTGAAACCAGTGTTCCGTGCAGGTCGAAGCTTAGTCAAATTTAAAGATAATTTATAGGCTACCGGTATCATGGTATGCTACAAAGCAACTTTCAGATCTGCACAAATCAGGCATCCTGCTGTCAAAATTTATTCTAAACGACTCGAATAAACTCTAATAATCTTCACAATCATAATACGAATTTAACACGATTTTCATCCACGAGCTACTACTTCCAACGCAAATCTCTGAAACTCCTCGATTTCTGCGCAAAAGTCTCGATTTCTCAAATAAACATACCTGTGCTTTTGGTAAATCTATAGACCTACCTTTGCGGATAGCTGCTGTGGATCCGATGATGTTGCTACGCCGTCTGAAGAGCCTAACAACGGTCAACATTGCGTCGATTCCAACTGGGATCGATAAACGCCGATGGTCGATCGATTTGGCGTCGGACTTTGGCAGCCGACGAACGACCATTTAACCGATGATTAACAGGATTGGATTAGATGGATTGACCGACTCGACATATCCACGTTTCTCGTGCAGACGGCGGCGGCTGTCGGACGTAGAGCCCTGCGTCGACTTGAGAGTGTCGGCGGCGGCGCGCCGGTCATTTTTAGTCGGCGGCGGCGGCGCGCCGACCAACAAAAATCGACGGCGGCGGCGCCATTGAAATGTCGGCGTCGGCGGCGCGGCGCGGCGCGGCGCGGCGTCGTGGGATTAGTGCTCCAGCGTCGCATACTTATTTTAGAAGTTGTTGCACAATTAACCTATGTTATTAAGATATGCCTGTTCAGCAATAACTTTTGACAATTATCTTGTCTTAAAATAATATTCATGAGAAACAATTATTCTCAGAACAGACGTTCAATAACAAAACTTTACAAAGGCTTGACCATCAAACCCCATGACAACTTTTCAGATTCCGGCCACCAGCTTACGTGACCTACTAATAGAAGCTAAAGGACTGTTTGCGCAGTGGTGGTGTAACCTGCCTATTTCACTCTTGACCTGCCACAAAATTGGACTTATTGTGAATGAATACAAAGTCATGCAATCTTGTCAACAGATGAGGGTGCTTGTAGTTCTTTAATTTCCCTTGTCAATGAACACTGAGTAGTAAACTTGGTCAGAATTCGCCACCTTTCCTGATTTATCTTCAACTATAATTCCGAACGACTTCCACGCGAAACTCTTAGCATCTTTTTAAAACCTAATTGCTGAGCACAAGTCTTTCGATCTAAACAAGTCAAGTCACAATAAGTTAGACTTCTTTAATGCGAAAAATGTTTTTCGTTTCTTAATCGGATCACATTTGTGAGACGTTACTCAAATTGCTGACAAAATGTGCAATCTACAGAATTTGTATTTACTTTTCAAACTGGACAACTTTGGTACTGGATCTTTGGTCCTCTCTCGGACCGTCATCATGGAGTATTGTTGATCCTAGTTTATTCCGGCTATGATCATTTTAACTGGACGTAGGCCTCTATCCGTGTCTATCGGAATCAAACTAAATAAATGCCTTTTGAAATCTACTCCACGGGTTTCCCACAATATAAATTTGTTTGAAAACATGGAAATTAACTGGACTCCGTTATCCATTACTTTCTTATGTATATTAACTGTATTTCATTTCATTGTACCACACGTGTAAAGCAAAATGCGGTTTGCAATTGGTGAATTAAGGAATATTATTATCTTAAATAGGATCTATTGGCCAATTGCCTGACATTGCTCCATTGTTCATATAGACTGGGATGTAAATGCTCGAAAGCTGAATCGCCAATTTCACATAGGTCACGTACTGGTGAGAAAATGGGAATTAGGTAGTAACTGGCAGGCAATGGAGAATCACAAGCCTGCAGACGCTACCAATCACCTACAAAAATTGCAGAGCGCGAACTCTTTGGAACAAGGTAGTAGTGTATATCCTAATACTAGGGTCAGACGGTTCTGTTCCATCCTAGCGCATGTTCGAGCCATCAGGAAAGAAGGCACACACGGCATAACAATTCACTCAGGCTTCCTGGAGTTCTTTTCACCTGCGCTGCTGCCATGACTCAAATCGAATAACAAAATCCACAAAGGTTTAAACGTTAAGCGCACTGTTACAAAAGTCAAAACGAATAGGTGGCTTCATAGGTTTCATAGCATTGACGCAAAAACCGTGTTGGCAGAAAAATTTAAGCAGATAAGAAAAAGATCAATTTCATACTGACGCAGCAATTCTTTCGCGAAATCATGCAAGCGATGAAAAATGCAACAAAAAAACAAACGAATCAACGTGGCATCGGCGGCGCGCCGACAAATTTGCGGCGGCGGCGGCGCCGGCGCGCCGACCCAAAAAAATCGGCGGCGGCGGCGCCCACGAAACGTCGGCGGCGGCGGCGCGGCCGGCGCATAGCTCTGGTCGGACGCAGGAACCAATAAGATCACCTACTGCAAGCGTCAGTCTATGGAACGACGATCACTGAAAACTAAATATCTCACATGCAAGAGCTTTCACGTAGGCCTAGGCAGTGCCTAAAGTGTGGAAAAAGAAGTGCCAGGACTCCCCTTACCTCTCCAAAAGAAGTGACTGGACGCCCCTTTACCTTTCTAGTCTGTGCTCGCCAGCAAGTGGCTGGATGGCGTTCAGATTTCAAAACAAGTGCATGGACGCCGTCCATGACCGTCCAGACACACTTTAAGCCGTGGGCCTAGGTATATCTCAACAAATGGACCTATTTAAATTAAATGAATAAATGGCTGCATGTGCACTTGTTATAGTGCCCTTCAAAACCTCAAAGAATCTACTCAGAAGCGATCCCGACTAAGCTTACAGCGCGGACACTGAATTGTTTGAAGTATCACGCCGAAGCGCTGGGCAATTTCGAGTGAAGGACTTGCCCAAGGTCACTATACGAGGCGGCTTGAGGCAACGAACAAACCCACTACATCACCATGTCCCACTGCATGACCTGCTCCCTTCGGTTAAAGCTGCATGCCTTCTATCGCCTGCGCCTACGGGGCCCATTACCTCACAATCCATTCAGTAGATGGCATATGATATGAAGAAAACTTTCATTCATAGGATTATAGACTATACGATTTGGAATTTAATATAAAACTTTAAAAAAATATAACTGTCTTGATCAATTCAATGTATTGTTTGTTTATGATCATTGTCTGTACACCAAAATGCGGGTAGCAATTGGTCAATTGGCAATTGCACCAAAATGCGGATAGCAATTGGTCAATTGCATCAAAATGCGGATAGCAATTGACCAATAAAGGAATATTCTTATGACCTTAACTTATTTTTAGGTGAAATAGCTGCAGAGTGCAGACATGCATATGGCCCTGTAGTCCAATACGCATATCGTGGCGCTCAGGTGGTTGTTTTGAGCTGCGACGTCTGCACAGCTCTCGTCACCTTTCAGGCTAGCACATCGGCTATAGTGAGGTGCTCTTTTTCCAGAGGATCGATGGCATGCTTAGCAGACGATCGGTCCATTCGCTCCTCTTACTGACACTAGGAAAGTTGAGGCGTTAATACTTTCATCCACAAGGCTGGGTTCAGGCTGATTTCTGTGGCTGCACGTTCTGCAGGGAATGTCACCTAACTCTTTGGGATCATAGAGACACAATCTGAACTTTTCTGAGACGGCGATTCAATCAGTGCTTAAAGTGTAGAAAAATAAGTGCATGAAATGTAAAATGTAATCGGATTTTTATATAGCGGCTGTCTTATGGCCTCGACCCTGAGGGTGAGATCCTTCACCATCGCTCGCCCGTTTGAATGGACGCCACGCCATTTAGGTCCCTGTGGACGGACCGTGCTAGCCGGTGATTTTGAATCTCTGAAAAAGCCACTTTCGGGAAGCGAACCGCGGTCCGCACGCTCTCTTCCACAGACGCGCGGCCGCCAGCTCTCTTACCAATGTAGCTAACATGGGCTAATGAACGTCCGTCGCTTCTGCAGGCTCTGCTGTCCAAATAAGTGGCAGGATGGAGTTGATATTTGAAAATAAGTGCCTGGACGCCGTCCATGGCCGTCCAGCCACACGTTAAGCCCTGGCACTGCTTAAGTCAATTATGACCCTCAGATAACCGTAGAAAGGTAACTGACTTTTGATTTCTGTGGAGATGATAGGTGTGCCATGAGGACGAGCTCTAAGAAAAACTAAGAAGTTGAACTACCAATACCCCGCAATTCTCATCTTGATAAAAACAATGATGGTGCTCTGTAAAATAACAACAGAAGTAGCAGCAGTAGTAGTAGCAGCAGTAGTAGTAGTAGTAGTAATCCTAATCTCAAGATTTCTTCGGTGCCCAAAGTGATTGCAGAAATATTTTTATTCACTGGTGCTCAGTCAAAACAACGTGGATAGGCAGGGTGAGTAAAAATCAGTTCCAAGTCAAGACCCAACAGGTCGCAGGCAGGTAACGGGTCGCAGGCAGGTACAGCAAATAATAGACTGCTTCACATCGTAGATAGATGCATGTTGGATGAAGGTCAAACAGTGGATAGGAAGGTCAAACAGTGGATATGCAGGATATTCACATTCCACCTCTGCACTGAAATTACGAAAGTCAAATCATTATTACACTTCACAGCATGGAGGCTTTTACATAAAAGAGCGCCTCTGAGTAGTTTCCTTGAAGAGGCGCTATATAAATACTAGAATGAGCGAATAAGCATACAACCCTGCTCGCTCTTCCACATCTTATCATCCAAATAACGCTAAGACAACAACCTACACAAAGCAACCGAAGAAAAGACTTTTTTCAAGACAATTTCACTTTGACACAGCAAGGTTTAGCGTTAACACCATCACATGCCAGAAATCAAATGTGATTCATCAACATGATACTGTGCATTTACAACAACTTATTAAGCACCTATTTGCTTAGCATTTGGCATAGAAGCTAAGACTTGCAAATATCACTTGCCAGCTAAATATTTTCGGCTGGTTGTGTCAGGATCAGGCAAGTTATTCAGCAGGCCAAAGAAATTAAATGCAAGGAGAATATTTAAAATTCCAACGAGTTTTTGGCAGGCCATAAGGCAGGTCAAGAGTAAAATAGGGAGGTTAAATTGCAAGCAGCCTATGGTAGCAACTAGCAAGGACCTGCTTACGAGCAGGGGCAGATCCAGGGGGCCAATCCGGTCATGGCCCACCCCCATTTAGAAATTTCTTTATTTTTGACCAGCCAGCTATTCTGGCTTGAAAAATCGACGTGGGCCTCCCATGAGAAGTTCCGCAGGCCCCTCCCCATGCCTACGATGCCCGTATGACTAAAAAAGTGGCATCTTTTCTTTTTCTTGGGAATTCGAGACAAATTACTAAAACAAAAAAGGTCATCAACTATTTTGGCAAATGAAATGGTATTTTTTCCTGGGAATCCAAAACAAAAGACTAAAAAAGGGCATCAACTATTTTGGTGGATATAATGGCATCTTTTCTTTTTCTTGGAAAATTGAGACAAATGACTAAAACAAAAAAGGTCATCAGATTTTTCGGCGACCAAGACGGACATTTTTCCCCTGTCCCAAGATCGAAAATTTTGGCCTCCCCTTCAAAGATTTATGTATCCGCCCTTGCTTACGAGAATGTGATGTTGCAAGTATAGTCAGTGCCACTTTATATAACAGTTTGGAATGCTTTGAGAACACTTGTAATATTATTATCCAATCAAGTAAGAACACATCATCATCATCATCATCATCATCATCATCAAAGCAAATGTCACAGGAATATCGATCATTCACATAACAACATAAAGTATCATTTTCATAACACTGTCGCATATTCAAGAAATTACCACGGTCTTACTCCTTTAATTATAACCGAGTGCAATTAAAGGCACTAGAAAAGAAATAACTTGCAACAAAAGAAATGATGCAAACAATTCCGTGCATATAATATTCAGAGCACGTTTACATGGATAGAAACAGTCTTGGAATGTACTACAGAAAGATACCAATACCACAAGTTTACTCAGTTTAATCGTATCCTCCAAATTAAGAGAAGTTGAAAATACCACTTCCACATGTATTTATTTTTACAAATAATACTTCGATTTGCTTTGTTTTGAACATTGCCGCTAACAGGTGTGTTGATTCCTACTTGCTAACTTTTTATGCTTTGCTTTTAGAACACTTAAGAACATTCAGAACACTTAAGAACATTCAGAGTCACTAACCAAATTCGAGTTGCCTTGCTCTAAACATTGCTTATGAAGTTTAAAACAATTAGAATCACTTTAAATTTTGATTAAAGCATAAACTTACCAATTATAAGCATTTTTCAGTAATTATAAGCCGGGGATAGAACAGTGTGTCCACCCGACAACTCTATATCCGGTATATTCCCTCCCCCTGATAGTTATAGGGAGGATAGAATATTCCGCAACACCTGCCTTTCTTTAAACAAAAGGAAGTAATCAGACTACACAAAAAATAATGCAAGCAATCAGTTTATCAGTTTTAAATACGGGTACAGCACCAGAATTTAATGCAGAAAGCCATGAGGTCCTAACGGATCAAAACAGTACATATTCTAGTCTTAAAGAAATAAACATTAAATACTCCAAGCCAACAACATTTAGGAATATAAAAGGAAAGGCCCAAAAACATAATTGCAACTAAATGATCATAATTATACCATCAACCAAAATACCAATCGAGCGTCAATAGTTCATAATTCGAGTTTCAATAATAATTCATAGTAACAACAAGTAACGGGTAATGAACTAATAGTGCTTTTATTTGCATTGTGAAAATAATACAACAATTATAAGAAATCAGAAAGTTCTAAGATATGGAAAAAAAGTAATTTAAATAAAGACCGCTCTGTTTAAATGCATATCTACCAATACGAGGTTTAGTTCTGCGTTTGATATGACGACAGCAGAAACCAATGGCACAACCAAAGCAACAGTCTGTACAGATGCACCAGGATCTGAATTCTGTAATATGATACAATGAAATAAATTCTTTCTACAAAGCTTTATGGCAAGCAACAGGTAGACTTGAAATAAATTAATGCTGCAATACTTTCCAACAGATACTTCAACTTTCTTTCAAGAAGGAAGGTTCGGTCTTCCGAACTTCGATTAACAAACTCTGCGCTACAAATGGAAACCAGCAAATCCCTGTAGAAGCAGCTCACCTTACGCAACAAATACCACCCTTTCAGATGGTAAAACTTCTCCGATATAGGATATCTTGTGGGATCGCCATCCATTTTAGGGCCTCCCTTGGTAGCCAATGCATTCTTAGTTTCTACAATTGCTGTCACTTTGTGCAACCTGGCTGCAATAAAAAAAGATTTGAATTCATCGAGTTGAAAACCTTATTCTATGTATGGACAGACGATTCCGCTGGAAAGTTGCCAGCTTCACACGTATACTGCATCGATAATGATAAGCACAATCCATACCAAGAACTTCTATTCCACTAGGGCAACCACTGAAATAATGTGGGGCGCGGTGGCATAGTGGGTATGTTCGTCGCCTTGCAGCTGAAGGGTTGCAGGTTCGAATCCACCTCAAGTCGCCGCGTAGAGACCTTGGGCAAGTCCTTCACTCGCAATTGCTCAGCGCTTTGGCGTAAAACTCCGATGCAGTGTCCGCGCTGTAGTCGTTAGTGCCTCTGAGTAGAGAGCTTGAAGGGGCGCTATAACAAGTGCACATACAAACAAATACATCGACATGCTGGTATCTATCCATTGAATCCTGACGTCTCACTAAATTGCTGGACAGGCAGAGTTAAACTGAATTCCTAATCACAACAACACGAGTCTACTCTGTAACCCGATTATCTGACTAAGAGGGTCACCTGAACGACATAGCACTACAAGCACAGCCCTACACATCAAATGTTGGTTCAAGCCAGCAGGACATTCGTGTCGCAAATTGATCAAGCTGATCTGCTACCGAAGAAAATCTTCAAGCAGATGAGCGAAACAGACAATAGAATTGCAGCTAACATGTAAGGCTCTCAAAGCTAATCAGCGTGGGGATTGGGGGGCGGTCCATATATTATGCAGACAGGAGTGGGGGGATCTAGACCAAATGTACGTACACAAATTAAATCTCTAATTATGACGTAGAAATTAATTAGATGCATTTATATATCGCCTCTTCAATGGTACATTAGCCTATTAATGAATCCGCATCATCCTACAGTCGTCCGACAGAGTTTTACTGCACTACAATGAAATTCAGTTCAGATCTAACCAAGACACCATAACAGTCGAAAAATGTGTAGCTAGTGAATTCAATGTTTAAGAACAATAAATAGTAGCCTATGGTAAAGTAAATGTTTCACAGACGACTTGACCCAATTAACTTTTCTAGTGAGGGAGGCATAGGGGGGGCTCCGCAAAATGTACGAGTTGCAAGGGGAAGGGTGGGGAAAATACGATTTTGTGCGTAAACGTAATATATGGATGGGCACATGCAACATTTCAGGGACATGGCAGTACTTCTTCTTCTCTACCAGAGCAAAGTGACTCGTTCAGACATCGGCCGCTTCAGCCAGCAGTTGCTGCTGTTGTCGCAGGTAGAGTGCGTAGCGCGACTTCGCGTGATGAACGCACGACTGCGCGTTATGCTTGCGTACCATGCGGTCGAAGAAGACGGCGATCTCGTTGTAGTCCATGCGGTTCGTCATGACGTGGTCGCGGTGCTCGAGTAGCAGCGCAAGACAGAGGAACATGAGGAACGGGTTGCCGCAGCCGAACTCCATCGGAGGCGGGAGCTGGACGAGCTTTTCCACCTCGGAGACGTTCACGAACGCCGGGTTGAGCAGACTCGTGCCCTCGTCCGCCTCCTCACAGCTGCTCAGATCGACCGAGTGCAAGTCCGAGTCTTCGTTCTCCGTGAGCGCAACGCTCGTCGGCCGCTGCTCGGTCTTCGAACGATCGCCGGGTTCGTCGATACAGCTCAGTACGTGATCGAGACTAGAGTCAACCGGGATTGTGGAAATCTGCTCTTTGCTGCTTGTCAACGAGTTCTTACCCAAAGTAAGCGCGTGTTCTGTCTTACTATGTGGGCTGACGGTCTTTTTGGGCGAGTGACCGGACTTAGAAAGTGAGCGTTCAGTGACCGCGGATGATTGCTCGATTGCGACGGATGATTGGATGGACGTGTCATCCGCGGTGTTGGGTAACGATCGAGATGTAACGCTGGATGACTGAGTTGCTAGACTAGATGACAGCGGATGACAGGTCCTTGGCTGATCAGCGGACCCATCGGACTTCGTCAACTTCTCCTTATAGACGTCGGTTTGCTGCGAATCACCGAAATCGTGATTCTTCGCATGCTCGGCACTTTGCACCATGTTCAACGAAGAAGATCCCGCCGCAGCCGCTGCAATCGCCGCGTTCTCCTGATCAACGGAGATCCGTCTCTTCAGCGCCCTCAGCTGGATGTAGTTCCCGACGGACGGCGAAACGGACGTCACTCCGCCCTCGATGTACGCCGGATCGGCGAGCGCGATCTCCGTCTCCGGCGGATCAAGCGGAAGAGTGCTCCACATCACTTCGAGCATGTAGAGCGCGTCGTCCAGCGGGAACTCCCGCTTCATCTCCAACAGGATCCACCGGTAGCAGAAGAACATATCGGCGTCCTCCTGCTTGAGATAATCAGCGAAGACGGGGTCGTAGTGCTGCAGCAGCAGTGAAAGATGCTCGAACTTGGTCGTCATGAGCAACCCGTCGGCGGAGAAGTTCGTCTCGAGCCGCTTCATCAACGCACAGAAACAGATGTACGCATGTGCCTCGTCCTTCTCAATAACCAGCAGCGGGGACGCGAGGTCGCTCATACCCTGGCAGTACCCGACAGCCGGATGCGTCAGGGAGTACGTGACAAGCAAATTGAACAGCGACGTTATGTTCTGGTTCTCGTCCGTGCCCGCGAAGAACGGGTGGAGCCGGTCCGTTCGAAGAACATCCTTCCGAACCATATTACTGATGTGCTGGATGTGGTGCTCCGAGTCCCATCCGTGGTGGTGCTCCAAGTCCTTTCCGTACCAACCCTCACGCAGCCGGTAGTACTCCTTGCTCTTGTTCGCTAGGTAGTCGAAGCGCTCGCGGCCCGTCATGTTGTCGGGGTAGACGTTCAGTAGGTGGCGCCACACGACACGGCGTAGCGACGGCTCCACGCCGCCCTGGTAGACGGACAGACGGAACTGCTGCGGCTGGATGAGGTGGCCGACCGCGTCGAGGAAGTTGTGGAATTCGGCGTCGGACATGGGCGGCTTCTGCGGTTTGAAGTCTTTTGCGTCTTCTTGACGCAGTCCTGTTTGGTAAAATAATCAAGAGATGCAGACAAATGTGTTATTGAACCGAGCGATGATTGGACGATTATTGATAACTCTTATCTGATCATGTTTGAGTTAACACATGAAGGAATATATATATATATACATATATATATGTAGATATATAATTATGTATATATATGTATATATATATATATATTAGCCAAAGTTGACAACCAAATGAAGTGTTAGAATGCCCAATTTGTATTGTTTACTTAATTCTCCTCCTCCTCCTCCTCCACTTCCTCTTCCTCCTATCCTTCCATTTCCTCATCATCTTCTTCTTCCTCCTCTTCTTTGTCCCTTTCAGACATTGCTGCTGCTGCTATCTTCTTGGCACCAGGGTGCGTCTTAATCAGCTGATTAGGGAGCACCTCTAAGTAGATATCTTGAAGAGGCACTATATAAATTCTCAGAATGAATGATTGAATGAATGATTAAATAAAGAATATACTTGCTATCTTTTGCTAGGAGCAATACTGAGGAATTCCTCATAAAGTGGTGCTATGTTACAGATTATTATTATGCAACATGCAATTTACATAGTGCATCTAAAAGACATCTACCATACTTGTAAAATAATGTACAATAACCACGTGCTTCACTATTCAATTTTATTTGACTCTTGCTTTAAAATTCAAATTACGCTTCGGATCAGAACTTTAGAATAAATGTTCAACTTGTACATGAAGATAAATCATAAACATGAAGAAGTTTTTATATAATTGCTAAACCCAAGAAACAAATGTTGATTCCACTTGACCCGTACCACCTTTGGACTACCCTTACGGACTCCTTTGACACAACGTCCGCTCGTGAATAAGCTGGTGCCCTATGCATGGCTTTCAAGTAGCGCCTTAGAAGTTTAGAGATTACAATTACGATTCTAGTAGTGACTCACCGATGGCACGAATGACCTCGGAAACTTTACGATTTACAAAACTCTTCAGCGAGCTGGAAATATTCAACGTTTCCTGCTGCTGGGCACCAAGGTCACCTGATGTTACAACATCCCAGTCCTCGTCCAGTGCTGGAAAACAGGAAAGCAGAAAAACACCAATTCAGAGACATGTTTGTTTGCATGGCACTGAACGTTTCTGTTAAACAATCTCACTACGGAAACTTAAACTTGGCTAACAGATCTATAACATACAACATTTCATAAAATAAAATTATTTGTTCGTTTTATTTACATGGTAAACCAATTCAGTGATGCTGGTATCATATCGTCGGTGCCTGATATCATCACCAACTGTATCAATAACCAATGCAGTTTAGAAACCATTCTAGTTCTGCCTAAAAGTCCAGAGGTCTAATTCCATTGCCCCATTTCAAACCCCAAAAGATAAGGCTGTTCACGTTGGAGTGCTTCTGAAATATTAATAGTGAAGATCCTAGCACTGCCAAAAGCAATGCCTCTCTCACAGCTAGCATTGATGAATAATAGCAGGGATGTTGATTTCGACTTTTTATCGGTTGTAGAAATCCGATTTTAAACCTTTTATCAGTTTTTTTTGTACGGAGCTTATAGGAAATCAGCCATTCTCAGCCGATACACAAAGGTGGCAGATGCTGGGATTGATTGCATTTCACAACGTTTTCGATGTTAAAAAGTATTCAAGATGTCTTGTAATAAATCCATCTTGTTCACTATATTGATGTTCATATATTCGCAGTCTCAAAATGCTAAAATCTGACGAAATGCATATGAAGCTTCATATGAGGCTGCATATGAAGTGTTGCATCACAGCACCCATAATGTTGTAGGTCAATGACCTCTCTCTTAGATATAATCGGCCATGTGTAACCAGCCTCGCAGTTACCATTTATTTGTTGGAAAATTTTTCTTCATGGCAATCTAAAAGCCAATAGTCAGTACAAATGAAGGAATCACATCTAATAATTTTCCATCAATTGTTTAAAAAAAATAATTCGATTTTGTTGTTGTTGTTGTGTAAACAGAAAAACTGATTGTTTTCAAAATTGATGATATGATATCTAACTATCGTTGAACATTCTCTAGTTTAGCTAACAATCGTCAATGATCATCATTCGTAATAATCGCAAAATTTCGCCAATTCATCTACATGCACATACGTATTTGTTCAAAATGTACAATTAAGCAAATACAAACTATCATCTTCAAACGGCTTCAGCTCGACTTTCAGAGACAGGTGTGGAGTGCTGGCTCCAAAGAAAGCCGCATCCAAATCCCAGTCAGAGAGCAAGGACAGAAACACACTCTGCCCCAAGGTATCCATGGCCTGGTAGTAGATGGCAAACTCCCTATATAAACAAACATAAACTTGTACAAGTGTCGAGTTTATTTTTGCTCAACCACTCCGATTCACAATATGGATTTTCATTATTCTAGATTTGCTTGTGAAAAGGATTTGACTACCTCCATTAAATTACGTGCATACAAGCATGCATGCATACATACGCACCTACAATGTCATACATGCTTATGTGTGTAATCCGCCTATGCATGCGCACAAACATACATACACACACACATACAAGCACACTTGAATGAGTACATACATATGTAGTGCCATAGGCCTAACGCATAAGATAGAGAAAGAGAGAGACAGACATACAGACAGAGTGAGAGGGAGTGAGAGAATGAAAGAGCGAGCATGAAGTACAGAGATGGAAAGACACAGAGAGAAGGAGGGAGTGAAAGAGAGAGAAAGTACGGCAGATAGGCAGAACAGAACAAATCAAACAAGCACAAGGAAGAGAGAGAGACAGAGAATGAGAGAGGGAGAGAGAGATAGGAAGACAGCCAGAAGAGCAGACAGGCAAGGAAGGTGTCGTCGTTGTCGTAGAGTTGGTCGTCATCAGAGTTAGCTGAGTCGTTGCGATAGACAATGAGTTATCATGATGATTATTACTATTGACAACACATGCGCTATTAACGTGCAGTAAACTCGCAAAACATCCAGAGCTGTTTCCTCAACAATCTAGCCAACTAAACTCGCATTTGCCGAGCGACTAGAGAGACATTACAAATACGTACAACATGTATACAAAGTATCAATATATACAAAAAGTCAAAAATGTAAAATTTCAACCACTTACATGTCTGGTAATAAAAAGAAGTACTGTTATACTTGATGTTTACATTGTATAAATTACACCCTACATTTGAAAAATACTTTAAACATGAGTTTCAATAGTTTGAAGAATAATCAGAGCTAAATCACTTCCAAGCCAAATTCCCACTTACAGTAACTACTAATTTATTTCTAAATACTCTCACTCTTTAAATGCATTTCTTTTCCCTCCGAGTTTTTCGTGCAAAAAAGTGCTTCTGAATAGTCAATCTGTGAGAGGCGCTATATAAGTTAATAGATACAATACAAAAACTAAACCTTATCATTACTTCTGTGCAGTAGCAGCACTAGGGGAGCTAGGGGGCCTAACAAAAAGTCGATCCATTTTTTTGGCTGAAATGGAACATTTTCTTCAGATTTTGGTCGATGACTAAAAAAAAGTTGTCAGAAATTTTGGCAACTGAAAACGAAAAATTTTCTACCGCAAATTCAGCACCCAAACTGAAATCCTGGTGCCGCCACTGCTTCTGTGCGTTATATTACATCTCTGACCTGTAACCTGATGCAGTAAGTCACCTGGATTTGTCCTATGTTCAAATTATACGAATATACTACGATGTCTCATTCTTACGTCTTAATGTTGAAGGCCTTTATTAAAAGATGCTGGAGATTTTCGAATGACGTCAGCTGTGGATCAACGCACAGCTTCTTGCTTTCTGGTTGCATTTTGCCATCAAACTTCTATGGAGACAGGGACAACATTGATATCAATTACAATCAATTAGAGTCTCTTAAATGTATCTATAATTGATCACTTTGTTAAGTGTTTGCATTGCAGTAAAATTCAGCTGCTACTCAGAGCTTGTTAATTTATAGCGGTGCTAGAAGTAAAATCAAAAGCATTTTTTCAAACCTCGATCAGTCATTTACCTCCCTGCTAGCCACCGGCCTTACAACTTGTCCATCTAATTCTCTTCAACACAGATAGTTGGGTTCCTTGGTCCTTCCCATTATCTTCCTGCTTCTAATAATATTCTTACACAGATACACCATAATTACCTTGCTGTTCGAGAATCACAAAGTCAAACATGCAAAATTTCAAGAGCTCAGAGGACCCTGGCCAAACCGATACGTCAAAATACGAGTATAGGGAATAATCACAGTATAAAAATGTGTAAACAACAATTAAATTTGCCCTGCGGCTTCGCAATTCAACAATATACATCAGAATGTGAACATCAAACTAACTTCACGCACGTTGACCATCCGCAATCTGTAACCATTGCACAGATTTTCTTCGACTACTGGCAAATCCTCTGCTACAGAAAATTAAGCATTACGAAAAGCGCTACAAAAGTATTTATCAAGCAGAACGCACAGACTGTTCGCCTTCTGCCCACATTTAGCCAAAAAAATCGATCATTAAATCCTAATGTCGTACACAACATTTACCTTCACCATAATTCGAACCACCTCCTTACTGTCGACGATGGACATGACCGCAGTTGTAATATTTTCCTAAAATCTATTAGAAAAATATAAATTAAAACTCCAAGATTGGTCACACATCTTACGCGGATGTGCGTTTTCGCAAAATGTCCTGGTTCCCTTTCACTCTGCTGTAAACACAGTTTTCCATAGATATAATATTTATTTATTTCAGAAATTTATAAAGCGCCTCTTCAAGGTAGGCTACTCAGAAGCGCTCCCGGCCCAACCACGGCTAAACAAAAGTTTTTATGTTCTTAAGGAACAGAGTGGAGTGACCCCTGGGAATTAAGCACAGTGTAACAGGGAAACGATTCCAAGTTGTAGGATAAATCGATGACCATTGACCATAATATCGCAATAATATAATATCAATGGAATTTCTTAAGATTTTGAAGATTTTATAAGTCGCTTTGCAATAATCCAATAACTACAGCCTTACAAATTTTTACCGACGTGGGCAGTTTTTGTTGCCATAGGATAGCGTTAAAAAGTATCCGGTCAGCCAACTTTTAAAAGTGGTAGCGCTGGTAGCCAAATATATATACGTAGCCGTTATGGAGGTAAGCTTTATTGACTGAGAAGTATTCTTCCTCTTTGGTTCTATTACTTCCCTGCAAGCCAACGGCCTTACAACACCATGCAGTCTACTGCCATAGTAACATTTCTAATGAATGGCAAGCAGTGGCCTAGTCAGGAATTTATGATGGGGTGCATGTGTTTTTATGGCCTAACCGGATGCCCTTCCTGACACCAACCCAACAGTATTACCGTAAATAAAAAGGGAATAAGGTAACAAAGGGAATAAAGTAAGACAAACAATTGTTACTACAAACAATTTTTTTCTTATTTAAGTGGATAAATAACCTTTAAAAACTTTTTCCTAGGCCAATGGAGAGTTTAACCCCCGAATACCCCTACTTGTCTATGCCACTGATGGCAAGCATTTCGACCTGACTAGCTTGCAAGACTGAACAGTTAATTATTTCCTGATTTCATATTTGCTTTCTACATTAATAATTATTTAAGGCACCCTTGTAACGGCATGACTGTGTTAGTGCGCCATATAACTTGTCGTAATTATTATTATTATTAAGTAAACCTGAAGAGATCCTCTATCTAATATACTGCCAAAACGCACTATATACATACTCAATTTGAAAAATGAACTGAACACCAGGATTTTCTTTGATGACAAGAACAATTATCAAGAACTCTAAATCACTTTTACCGCAATTCAGCCCCATACTAAGTTGCTTCTCAGTGGTAGGCTACATTTGGCTTAGGATTCATAACTCTTATTACTGTGTCTATTACTGTCAACAGCTACAGCAGAACAAATAATCGATTATTATAAAGCAGGTTGCTGTATTAATTCCTTGCCAGAAGGATTAATTCTAGCCTGAAGAGAAAGAAAGAGGCTGCTGTATTAATCACAGGCTTACACAGCAATAATGTCAAGACCACCATGGCTCAATCTAGATCATTTGCCTGCATTGGTGCCTCCCTATGGAATGGACTTTCCCCATCAGTTCACTCCGTCATTCTCTCTGGTAGTCTTTCCTTGTCTTTCTCTCATCTAAAAGCCGGCTTTTTCTCGTGGGGTTGAATGCACTGGGAGCACTTCTGAAAAGATCTTGCTGCGAGAAGCACTTTATAAATGGTCAGGTATGATACAAGACTGTGGCCTACCAAATCATGTAAATGGAAGTCACAGGCTGCAATCTGCAAGTCTTCATTCAGTGAAGTGTACTGAAGAATGCAGTTCTTTTAGAGTCTATGAGTCAGTATAAGTTAGTGTACTGCAGGTTTGTCAGTCTGAAAGGTATCATCATGGCCTTATTGGCAAGGTACCTCCGTAACTACACTCGAATTAGACATGCCATACCAGTACATGCACACGAGGCCCATTGCCAGGAACTCCAATGGGTATTTGAGTACCTGCGCAGAGAGATCGGAGGTACACAGCCATACAGCCAAATCAACATCAGCAGTGATACAAGAAAGCGGTTAAAATTAACCCTTTATTCCCAAATTAACAGAACTGGTTACTAATAACAGCAAATCTTCACGCAGCTCCAAAGAACCCAGTGATATTTACATATTGCTAGCAATATTCCCCGCAGAAAGTGCAAATCATTGAAAGAAACTGACAACATATTCAACATGCACATCTCAGATAATTATGTCTCTCCAACACTAAGACCAAATCTCAAATAATACAAACAATGCATCTTTTTAACAGGTAGAAAGTTTAGATTATGCTTAAAGCAACCATGAAAAGATGCATATCCAAGATCAACAATTAGAACCCAAAGAGCCAGATACTGCTGCATACTTCTTCACTTACACAAATATATGATTTATGAATAATTTATTCCATTATTATTATAACCAGTATTATTACTACTACCAAATAAAAAGGATCGTAACACGGTGCAACAACAGATCCTCAAATTTTGTCGTCATTAAGAGAAAAATTCGTCTCAAGCAATTTTAATCTAGCATCATTATTATTAAATTATTACTTCCATTATTATTATTACCACAAGTAGCATTATTAAATAAGATGTTGTGCATATTTTACAGAAGGTCTGCAGATTAAACAGTCTAGTCAAAAATTAACAGATCCTCAGAAAATTAAATGTCCGATCTCCGTTGTGTTTCCACTTGCACTCGAAGCACAATAATTCCACCGTAGGATTCTGCAGTTTTATTTCCGACGTTCTCCCATGGCACGCAGGATCTCGAGGAAAAGGTTGATGATGTCCATGTAGAGAAGGACAGCCGCATGGATATACTCCTCCGGAGAGACCTTCTTCATGATCATGTGAGTGTCGTAGATTATGTACAGCGAGAAGAGAAGTGCCCCCGCCGCTCCAAGGGCCCGGTCGATCAAAACGCTTTGGAAGAACAACTGCAAGAAATGTCAAAAAGATCGTAAAATGACGTGCGTGAAGTTAGTCGATTAAAAAGGAGCCGCAAAACATAGAATTTTTTTCGGAAAACGAATTTAAGAAAGTTTAGTCAAAAATACGAAATATATATATTCGTTTTATGGAGAAAATAACCGGTCATCAGTTGACCAGAGCAGCGTTCGTGTCATGAAGTTATCATCGTTCTTACTGGGAAGATCATTATTACTAGTGGGGCGCGGTGGTGTAGCCGTCGATTTGAAACCAATCCACCTCAAGTTGTCGCGTAGGGACCTTGGGCAATTCCTCACTCACAATTGCTCAGTGCTTCGGCGTGAAACTCCGATGCAGTGTCCGCTCTGCAGTCGGGAGCGCCTCTGAGTAGTGAGCTTGAAAGGGCGCTATAACAAGTGCACATACAAACAAACAAACTACAATTTGCGTGAAGAATAATAGGTCAGGTATGGTTTCAAGTTAATTTTTTGCAATCCTGAATCTATCAAAAGCTACATATACTTTTAATTCAGGGTGGAGCGATTGGGTGTGACCATGGGCGCCTGCACATAGAGGCAAGAGGGGGCACTTGCTTCCTGGAAAAATGACACATGTCTATTTTAGCTACTACTTTTTGGTATCCAACAAATTCCTTGCACTAAAGCTACTAACAACACACAAAGTGATACTTCAGTGCTTATTGCCTTACTACTAACAACTCAGGTCTTCATAACTACATCGAGAACTCTGCATAAATACACACAGGAAAAGAAAAAGAATAACGCATTGTTACAAAAAAGCACGATCTTCTGGCATTCAGAGAATTTCCAACATCACAATAGTTATGTTTCTTGACTCCACAAAGTACGACAAATATTTCATTTGAAGAATTCAAACACCACAAGTTCATATCAGGAGCGACCTCTTAGTAGAAATCTTGAAGGGGTGTTATAACAAGTGCTCATACATGCACTCTTTCAAGTGATTTTTAGATATTGGACCATGGATATGTAATAGATTATGTGGCTGTAATGTGACGTTACTATATACCTCACCTCCATAGTTAATAAAGGTGAATGACTGAATATATATGTTAGTCGTTACCTGCATCAGTCCAGAGAGTACTAAGACACAGAGTGCAGCGTACAATCTGAAAAATTAATTTCAACAGGTTTAAGAACAGAAATCTTCTAGCATAGAACTTGAAGTCAGATTGCCAGACTTTTTAAATCAATATAATTATTTTCTTTTCACTATTATCAATATCATCATCGTCATTATTTGCAGCTCTAACATTACTATTTCTACAATTATCTGCAAACAATATTTTAAACTATTTAAGTATTTCAAGACAGCAAAGTACTTCACAAAAGATGCTGCATACATTACTGTCTCATAAATCCAAGACAATGTGCAATTAAAGACTAATATTAAAATTTACAGATCAAGTTTAAAATGTTTTCAACAATGCGCCAGCAATGTTAGGCAAGCATAAACTTTCATTTGTAACCATTTCTGCTGCATTACATCACACAGGCAAATCAATACGATCAATTTCCGCATCCAGATTGGTGTAGTAAATACATGTACATTTGTTACATTTGGTATCTACCACTTGGCCTGAGGATGTGCCAATATCACCAGCGTAGCAGATAATTGCTCATCAAATTAACTGTCCCCTTCACTTGCTTAATTAAACAAATTTGAGTAGGAGTATTAGCCAGTTAACTTAAGAGTGGTGTAAATAAATGAAAATCTTTCTTGATGCGATTTAATGATCCTCTTGCTCAGGTATTGCACATGCTTAAAGTCTAACACCTATTCACACAGGGTAAGGCAACAACCGGTGTCAAACACCATAAGCAACATGTCAATGCATCCTTAAGTTCTTCTATAATTATATTATATGCTTTCATATTAATTATTTGTGGGGTATGGTTGTGTAGTCGTTGCCTTGAAGCCGGAAGGTTCGAGGTTCAAATCCACCTCAAGTCGCCGCGTAGGGACCTTGAGCAAGTTCTTCACTCGCAATTGCTTGGGCGCTTCGACGTGAAACTCCGATGCAGTGTCCACTCTGTAGTCGGGAGCACCTTTGAGTAGCGGGCTTGAAGAGGCGCTATAGAAATGGAGAAATAAATAAATAAATTATTGTAGTTACACTTGGCTGAACCAAATGCACAACCCCAACATCAGACCCAATGGGTCAGTCTGCTGAAGACCACCAGTAGTCTTGCTCAAAAAGGAACTGGATTGCAAAACAAATAAGCATAGACTCACCCTGCTCCCCATGAGCTGAAGTCACGCTTGCTCTGGAGCGTGTAGGCAGTCAGGCCAATCGTAACAGCACAAGTCAATGCCAGAGCCTCGAGCACTGAACTGACAGTGTACATTGTCACTAGCGAAAGACAAAAGACATGAAGATAAGACAATGCAGAGAAAATCAAATTACATGTACAACAGGAAAAAAATACTAGTAAATAGTAAATTTGAACATTGATGAACAAGAGCAATACAGTCAGATATTGATCTACAGATATTTACAGAGAAATGTACTTCACATTATGGTTCCATAGATTTTCACACACAGAATCAATCAAACAATCAATCAATCACAATTTATATAGTGCCCCTTCAAGGTATCTACTCAGAGGCGCTCCCGGCTGAGATCAAGCGGAAAAAACCTAGAAGTATATCTCTTACCTATCACGCCAACAAGGAATGCTTCACAGAGAGTCTAAAAGAAAACAAATCATAATTCAATTAATAATCTTCATCTATAATATTAAACTGTCATGACGGTGATATGAATACGATTCCCAATATGAACGGATGATCACAAGATATTGCAGGAGTAAAATTCACTTGTTTGGCAGCCATGCAGGACGCTCATCTTGTCCTACAGCTTCTTCAGCTGAGCAATTGTCTTAAATGGATAAGTTACATACCAACCAGTAATGCCATTTCACCTGAGTTAATATTGCGACACAATGTAAAGTCTGTCACTTACAAAAGCTGCCAGGCAGATATAGTTTGTTGGGACCTCCTTGCTCTTCACCATTGTTGCAAGCATTGTTGCGAACGACGCAATGATGACGACCAACAGCAACCAATCACTACAATCAGACATCATTTTAAAATCATCAACAGAATGTCACGTAAAGTAATTGTTTGTATGCGCAATTGTTATAGTGCCCCTTCAAGATCTCTACTCAGAGGCGCTCCCGACTGCAGAGCGGACACTGCATCGGAGTTTCACGCCAAAGCGCTGAGCAATTGCAAGTGAAGGACTTGCCCAAGGTCCCTACGCGGCGACTTGAGGTGGATTCGAACCTTGAACCTCCCGGCTTCAAGGCAACGACCCCAACACTAAACCACCGCGCCCCACAGATAATTAGCCCAATTACCATCAACAGTAAAAATAATACCTGTAGCTCCTTGGTTTAAGAATTCATTCATCATCAAATCAACACATGTATATACAAATGCAAAGGCATGTAGGCCCATGTTTGCAATACTACGCATATTGTTGCGTTGGAGCCGAAGGTTCCAGGCTCGAATCCACCTCAAGCCGCCACGTAGGGACCTTGAACAAGTTCTTCACTTGCAATTGCTCAAGCGCTTCGGCATGAAACTCCTATGGTGTGCCTGCGTGCCGTGTAGTCAGGAGCACCTCTGAGCAGTGAGCTTGAAGGGGCGCTATAGCAAATGCGTGAGATACAAAATTTAAAAAAATACACATGCGTGTACTGTATGTATGTATGTGCACTTGTTATAGCGCCCCTTCAAGCTCTCCCTACTCAGAGGCGCTCCCGAATGCAGAGCGGACACTGCATCGGAGTTTCACGCCGAAGCGCTGAGCAATTGTGAGTGAAGGACTTGCCTAAGGTCCTTACGCGGTGAGGTGGATTCGAACCTCGAACCTTCCGGCTTCAAGGCAGCGACGCCACCACTGTAGCGGTAGAATGCTTCTTATCAAACAAACCTATTAAATGATGCATTGTATAAGTATTAAATAGGTAAGAATTAAGCTAGACAATATGTGGCGTATTGTAGATTATAATTAATATTACTTGTGGCATTAAGTTAGATAATAATAATAGCGCTATAACAATTCTTGAATACGCGCTACATCAATTATCGAAACACAACGAAGGGCAGAAAGCAGCGTCAAACATGAGCAGACGGCAACAACGGCAGACGAAAAGTTAGACAGCGAAAAGATGGCGAAGGAAGAAGACGTAGATTTCTGAGCAAGGGCGGCCATTGACGATTGTGGCGTTCCTTGTCGGTAATTCAGAAGATCTGACGGTGAATTGGGTGTGGAAGGCGACACGTTGTCGGCCTGTCCCACTGGTGAGACTATAAGTCCTTGGGAATAGAGATACCAGGGCTTGTCGTACGGAAACTTTGCGAAGTTTGGTGAGACACTTGCGAGTGCACTGCTATCGACATCGGAGAAGATCGAATTCGGAACTACAATTGCGATTGGAGTTCGACGGCAGAAGAAAGGGGCGAAACTACAACAAGACGAGCAAGCGACGAGAAGCTACCGTTGCTTGTGGAGAAACAACGAGGTGGACGAAACTACAGAGTGCTGTGCCAGCTACAGCATTCTCCGTCTACGCAGCTACGGAAGAGAATTGGAAACGACGGCAAGCAAGAAGAAGGTGACCTTCCTTCCTCTTCAAACCTTCATTCCAATCCATACGAACTGAAGAACTTCTACATCTACGCTGGAAAAGTCCAACGTGGAAGATAAGAAACAAGCTATAATATTATTAGATAATACGCCACAATAAGTAGATAGGATTATTGATTGTATTTTACTGTTTGATATTGTTTTATTATAATATAATCTTTAAACGAATCTCAGCTACATTTGTTTTAGGTCCTAGTTCATTCTAATATTGATCACCCAATGGCCTCTGAGCATAAAGTTCCCTATTAAAGCTAGATTTAAAACCCTAGATTTTGATGGCAGTGACAAGAGTGGGTGCCCATGCCGGGATAAAAGTCAGTAAAGATTTAAGTCAGTAAAGATTTGAGTAAGTAAAGATTTAAGTCATTAAAGATTTAATTCAGTAAAGATTTGAGTCAGTAAAAAACTGTCTTTTGAACAGTATTAGAAAAGCTTTGAACAATTATAGCTAGGAGATTGTTAGAGACTAAATCTGAAATTGTAGATTGAAGATACTGCAGTAGGTTGTATGAACTACTAATCTCTAATAGTTTAATAGATTAGTTGTTGTTGTGGAACTGAATTGACACTTTGCAGAATTGAACAATTTCTATTTGTTAGAAATTTAAATAGCGCACATAGTTGCCAATATTTTTGTCATAAGTTGCTAGTCAGCAAGTAAGACAGTAAGTATGTCTGTCAGTGATTTTGAAGCTTGGTTAGAAATTGCCAAACGGATGAACATGGAAGGGGACGAGACACGTGCCTTTGTCAAAGAAAGACAGGCAGAATGGAGACAAGATAGAGCGACTGAGAGGGAGATCGCCAAAGAGATGAAATTAGCTGAAGCAGCAGCAGAAGTCAAGAGACTTGAGATAGAAGCAGTAACGAGGAAGGCTGAAACAGAAGCTGCTACGAGAAAAGCAGAGATGGAAGCTGAAGCAGCAGCAGAAAAGAGAAAAGCCGAAGCAGACGCAGAAACGAGAAAAGCTGAAATAGAAACAAGAAAAGCTGAAACAGAGGCTGCAATGCAAGCAAAGAAGGCTGAACTGGAATTGGAAGCAATCAGGAGTGCTGAAGCAGAAGCCAGATTGAATCGTGAAGCAGCTGAGACAGAAGCGAGAGAAAGTCGCTTGGCAACAGAAGCCAGAGAACAGCGTGAACACCAGTTAGAGATAAAGAGACTTGAAGCACAGGTGAGAATGCGTGAAATTGATTCGAGAGGGGAACAAAACCGAGAGCACGAGAGTGACTACATGAGGATCGGTGATGGTCAACAACAGGGAGATCACCGAGAAAACAATAAAGGAATTAGAAATATCAAATTCCCTATATTCAACGAGTCAAAGGATTGTTTAGATGCCTACTTGTTGAGATTCGAGAGAACCTGTGTTGCGTACGAAGTTAAAAAAGAAGTTTGGTCGCTGACGCTAGCTAGACATTTGGAAGGCAGAGCACTAGAAGTATACCAAAGGTTGTCTGCAGATGAAGTGCAAGATTATGAGTGTTTGAAGACTCAGCTGTTGAAGAGATTTCAACTTACTGAAGGTGGTTATCGAAACAAGTTCAAAACCAGTAAAATGGAATCAGGAGAGACACCTTCTAGTTTTGTGCATAGATTGAGAAGGTATATGCAACAGTGGTTAGCACAAGCGGGATTTGAGAGAACTTATGAAGGAGTGGAAGATCTCTTGTTGAAAGACCAGTTTTACCTGACATGCAGTACTGAACTTCGTATGTTTATAAAAGAGAAAGGTAAAATGAGTTTGAAGGACATGTTGGTTTGTGCGGAATCACACATTGAAGCACACGGTTACAAATACAGCGAGCAGTCTGCAAAATCAGACGTGAAATTCCATGGTGACAGGTTGAACGGTAGACCGTTTGAACACAGACCCAAGGAACAGTCTGGGTACAATTTGAACAGGAGTAGAAGTGATGTGAAGATAAATCAGGGTGTACATCAAAACCGAGGGTTCAGTAGAGAAAGAGAAATTGCAACTGGACATAAGATTACTTGTTTTTTCTGTGGAGAACAGAACCATAAGGCATATCAATGCCCAAAGAAAAACAGGGGTACATTTAAACACACTGCAGCAGCAGTACAAATATTCGAAAGTCGAGCACACTTGGTTAAGCCAGAAAGTGAAATACAGAGAGTGGTTGAAGTTACAAGAGGAGAACAACAGATGAAACAGGGTGAACATAATAAAATACCACCAATGTACATGGCAGCTAGTGCAATGGTGATAAAAGACAATGATGGATGTATTAGCCTTGAAGATAAGAGTGAATACCAGGTGACAGTTAATGGAAACACAGTGGGATGCTTATACGACACAGGCGCAAGTTGTTGTATTGTAAAACGTTCTTTGATAAATGAAGAAGCGTTGACTGGAGAAGAAACACATTGTGTATTAGTTGATGGGAGTTTAAGATGTTTCCCATTGGCTAAGGTGTATATCGAGAGTGAACATTTTAATGGTGAAGTACAAGCGATGGTGATGGAACAGCCAATAAAGCCAGTAATAATTGGGAAAATCAAAGGATTGAAGTACATGGTTAAGGATGAAAGAACTGAGAGTGTGACAAATCATGAGCCAAAAGAAATAATTGAGAAATGTACTGAAGTGGAAAACAAAGGAATATTGATTAGAAAAACAGAACATGAAGAAAGACCTATTGGTGCAAAGAAAACAGTAAGATTTTCTGACAATGTGATGAGGAATCAAGATGAAAAATTAATGACAGTAGCAGTTGTGGAGACTAGGGCAGAAGCTAAAAAGGTAGCAAAATACAAACCATTGAAAGTGGCGGAGATGCCGAACTTGAATGTGTCAGTAAAAGAGATACAGGAGTTGCAGAGTCAAGATGAAACTATGTCGAAACAAATGGAAAGAGCAATTGAATGGGATGGTAACGAAGACAACATAGAAGATAAACCATATGTGAAAAAGAAGGGATTGTTGTATAAAAGATACAAAGAAGTACAGAAGGATGAGGTGAAATGGCAACTAATGGTACCTAAACCATTGAGGGATAAAGTGTTAGCAGTAGCACATAATTCATTGTTGTCGGCTCATTTAGGAATGAGGAAAACACATGATAAAATTCTAAATGAATTCTATTGGCCTGGAATAGGACAAGATATACGGAGATATGTGTTGAGTTGTGATATTTGTCAAAAGTCAGTTGACAAGAAGGTGAACCACAAGGCGCCTATGGGTCATCTACCTGTATTAGATGTACCATTCAAACACATATGCATAGACATAATCGGAGAAGTTAACCCTATGTCTGCAAGGGGTTACCGATACATATTGACCATCATAGACTTGAGTACAAGATATCCGGAAGCTATTCCATTGAAAGGAATTAGTACTGAGGAAGTTGCAGAAGCTTTGTTCGGATTTTATTGTCGTATGGGAGTGCCTCAGAAGATCCATACTGATCGTGGAAGCCAGTTCACTTCCGAACTCATGGCTGAAGTAAATAAGATGCTATTGATAAAACACACCATGACGAGTCCATACCATGCAATGGGCAATGGATGTGTAGAAAGACTTAATGGAACCATCAAAGCGACGTTGAGGAAGTTGATTGGTGAACAAGCGAAAGAATGGGATCGTTATATAGCTCCATTACTGTTTGCGTTGAGAGACACAGTACATGAGAGTCACGGTTTCACACCATTCGAACTAATATTTGGTAGATCGTGTAGGGGACCAGTGCAGATCCTGAAGGAGTTATGGACCAATGAGACAGTGGAAGAAGAAGTGAAAGACGTATATACGTATATGCAGGATTTGAGAGAAAGGATTGAGGAGACTTGTGATATGGCGCAGAAAGCGATACACAAAGCGAACGCTAAAAACAAGAAGTATTATGACAGGAAAGCGAGATACCGGAAGTTGGAAATAGGTGATAAGGTGTTGTTACTATTGCCTAGTTGTAAGAACAAGATGTTAGTGAAGTGGCAAGGGCCATATGTTGTAAGAGAGAAGATTGGAGACTATGATTACAGAGTTGAAATCGAGAAAGGAAAGATAAAGACATATCACATTAATATATTAAAGAAATATCACGAAAGAGAAGATGCCGAGACTGTAGCGTACATTTCAGCAGTAGTATATGACGGAAAAGTGGGTGAAGATGAAGAAGAAGAAATATTGGATTTATATGTAAGTGAACAAACAGAGACCTATGAAGATGTAGATATAAATCCTGATTTGGATGAAGAACAAAAAGGAGAAATGAGGAAACTACTGAAGAAATATGAAGACATTTTCACAGACAAGCCTGGGAGAACAGACTTAGTGAAGCATGAAATACATTTGACGAGTGAAGAGCCAGTAAGACAAAGAGCTTATCCAACACCATACCATTTGCAAAAAGAAATAGATAAGGAGATCCAGACGATGTTAGACAATAAGGTGATAGAAAGATCAGAGGCAGCTTATGCAGCACCGCTGGTGGTTGTCAAGAAATCAGACGGAAGCAATAGACTGTGTTGTAATTACAAACAGCTAAACAAACTTACAATATTTGATCCTGAGCCTATGATGACAAATGAGGATATTTTTAATAAGTTGAGTGGTAGTAAAATCTACAGCAAGTTCGATTTCTGCAAGGGTTATTGGCAGATCCCTATGAGTCCAGAATCGAAAGACTACACTACATTTGTATGTGCCAACGGGATATACAAGTTCATTGTGATGCCTTTTGGATTGATCAATAGTGCGTCAAGTTACAACCGTTTAATCAGGAAGATTCTTCAAGGAACAGAAAATCTTCAAAGTTATGTCGACGACATTCTAGCACATAATAAAGGATGGAGAGAACATTTGAAGACATTGGAGATATTTTTCGAAAGAGTGAGACAAGCGAATTTGACATTGAAGCCGAAGAAGTGTTCAATAGGATATGGAAAGATTGACTTTTTGGGACATACGTTGAACAAGGATGACATAAGTCCAAAGGAGAAATCAGTGGATAAAATAATAGACATGCCACGTCCAAAGACAAAGAAACAAGTCAGGAGTTTCCTTGGAGCGATAAACTATTATCGGAAATTCATACCACACTGTGCGGAAATTATGGCACCGTTAAGTGACTTAACGAAGAAGATAGCACCTGGGATAGTAGAATGGAATGAAGAGCTGGAGGTTAGCTTTACAAAGTTGAAGAACGAATTGGCGAAAGAACCAATTCTGAGACTTCCAAATTTAGAGAAGGATTTCATCCTACAAACTGATGCAAGTGGGAGTGGAATCGGATGTGTGATAATGCAGCAGTACGAGGGGACGAATCATCCCATAGCGTATGCGAGCAGGAAGCTGTTAGAGCGAGAGAGAAGATATTCTGTGGAAGAGAGAGAGTGCTTAGCAATCATGTGGGGTATAAGCAGGTTCGACCGATATCTTTGTGGAAAGACATTTACAATTGAGACAGACCATTGCGGATTGCAATATATGAAAGAGGGTCGAATGAAAAATGCAAGGGTGATGAGATGGAGTTTGGCACTCCAAAATTATGCCTTTAACATTAGATATATTAAAGGGTCCGAAAATGTTATGTCCGACTATTTAAGTAGAGGGATTGTGTAGTATAAGTTGAGATAAAGTAAATGAAGAAGTGTAAGCCAGTGAGTAAAGTGTATTAATTGTCATGTCGTGTATAGTAAGTGAATTAGTTTACTAGGTTAGTTTGTTAAGTAGGTTAGTTTGTTAAAGCCTGTAAACAGTCTTTTGAAGGAGGGGCATTTGTAGCGGTAGAATGCTTCTTATCAAACAAACCTATTAAATGATGCATTGTATAAGTATTAAATAGGTAAGAATTAAGCTAGACAATATGTGGCGTATTGTAGATTATAATTAATATTACTTGTGGCATTAAGTTAGATAATAATAATAGCGCTATAACAATTCTTGAATACGCGCTACATCAATTATCGAAACACAACGAAGGGCAGAAAGCAGCGTCAAACTTGAGCAGACGGCAACAACGGCAGACGAAAAGTTAGACAGCGAAAAGATGGCGAAGGAAGAAGACGTAGATTTCTGAGCAAGGGCGGCCATTGACGATTGTGGCGTTCCTTGTCGGTAATTCAGAAGATCTGACGGTGAATTGGGTGTGGAAGGCGACACGTTGTCGGCCTGTCCCACTGGTGAGACTATAAGTCCTTGGGAATAGAGATACCAGGGCTTGTCGTACGGAAACTTTGCGAAGTTTGGTGAGACACTTGCGAGTGCACTGCTATCGACATCGGAGAAGATCGAATTCGGAACTACAATTGCGATTGGAGTTCGACGGCAGAAGAAAGGGGCGAAACTACAACAAGACGAGCAAGCGACGAGAAGCTACCGTTGCTTGTGGAGAAACAACGAGGTGGACGAAACTACAGAGTGCTGTGCCAGCTACAGCATTCTCCGTCTACGCAGCTACGGAAGAGAATTGGAAACGACGGCAAGCAAGAAGAAGGTGACCTTCCTTCCTCTTCAAACCTTCATTCCAATCCATACGAACTGAAGAACTTCTACATCTACGCTGGAAAAGTCCAACGTGGAAGATAAGAAACAAGCTATAATATTATTAGATAATACGCCACAATAAGTAGATAGGATTATTGATTGTATTTTACTGTTTGATATTGTTTTATTATAATATAATCTTTAAACGAATCTCAGCTACATTTGTTTTAGGTCCTAGTTCATTCTAATATTGATCACCCAATGGCCTCTGAGCATAAAGTTCCCTATTAAAGCTAGATTTAAAACCCTAGATTTTGATGGCAGTGACACTACACCACCGTGCCCCACTGTGTATGTTTGTAATACTATGCATATGTATAAGCATGCACCTTAGCCTTTATCAAGGGCGGATACAGAAATTTTCGAAGGGGGGGGCCAAAATTTTTGGTGTTGCCGGCGAAAAAAATTTTTTTTACCGCTGAAAAAACTGATGACTTTTTTTTTTTTTTTTTTTTTTTTTTAGTCGTCGGCCAATTTTCCGGGGAAGACATACCATTTCAACCGCCAAAAAAACTGATGACCTTTTTTTTTTTTTTTAGTCATCGGCCAATTTTTGTGAAAAAAAGTACTTGTTGAAACCAAATGGGGGGGCCACGTCCCATGCAATTTTTAAATGGGGGGGCCATGGCCGGATTGGCCCCCCCTGGATCCGCCCTTGGCCTTTATAGTAATTTCTCAAGTCTCAAAGAAGCTTCAAAAGCCATGCAAAAGCCTTCCTTTTAAGGCTGCTACTGAGTGAACACTAAACAGACAAATTTACAATTATTCAATGATATACTTAATAATATTGTTGCTAATCACATTACTGTAGTTCAGCATGACCTTAAAAGATATTACTAATAAAAGTGAATGCCTTACTTTTGTTTAACGAACACCTCCAGAGGTTCGAAAGTGATGAACAGAATTCCAACGAGTAGAGTCACCAGGAGCTGAGCACTGAGGATACCATAGACCTTTCTTAGAAACCCTACACAACAACAGAAAATAAGCCCGTGAATTCCCCACTTTCCAAGCGCTACCATGGCTCAACATGGTGGTCCATCGCCATCAGTACCGTAACTGGTCACGTGTGTCAAGTTCAAGTCTGCAGAGTAATGAATGTAATGACTGGTCTATGATTATACTGGACTGAAATGGGTCCAGAAGAAAAACTATTGAGACAGTGAAAGGCAACTCAGGTCATCGTTGCAGGCAGCAGTAAAAAGATTGTAAAACTAATTCCGATGGTAAGGTGAGAAAAACATAACATGCAATGTACTGCAGCGTGTAATCTGTCCTGACAGCCAAAGTTACATCTATCAACTTCATGAAATAACAAGGAGAATTGACGAAATTTTTTATCGTAATTTGCACCAAAAACCCCCAACTAAACAACAATTTTCCGAAAGGTTCATAAGCTATTTCTGAATTATCGAAGCTTATGAAAATGCTGCTCTTTGGTTTACTTGATAATATTGGGTTGATGCTCGCACTAGATAGTGTTGCTGACACAAAACTAATCTCCATTCCCAACCCATCTGGTATGTCCCCATCCCACCCCACTCCATCCGGTATGTCCCCATCCCCACCTCACCCCCATCTGGCATGTCCTCATCTCCACCCCACTCCATCCCCATCCAGTATGTCCCCATCCACACCTGGGATGTCCTCACCCCCACTCCAGTATTACAGCGTCACTCTCCAGTTCACGTCTAACATGTGGCATTCCATCACTTTACAATCAACACATTATGGTCACCTTGTCACCTTGTGCTGTCAGCTCGTAGAGCTCTAGCGATCGTCCTGATACACATTCTCCATTGTTCTCTGTTCGCAGACAAGTCCCTCAGTTCTTCCAAATTCATGCCAGTTATGTCGTGTATCTCGTCCATCCATTTCATCCTTGGTCTGCCGAGTCTTCTTCTTCCCTCACCGCAAGCCTGCATCATTTCCTTCTCCAAACCATCAGATCGCATTACATGCCCGAAGAATTTATTATTATAGTCGTTATGATTATTTTAATAGATTTATATATATATATATAATAATTATTTACCAGTATAACAAAAACATTATCATTATTATCACATTATGGTCGGTCAGTCTTAAATAAGATCAGCGCATGAAAGCAAAAATCTTACCTAGACGAATGTAGAAATGTGAGCTGGCAACATTTGAACCGTACATGAAATCGTCGACAATTGACGTCTTGCCAGAGCTGTGATCCAGCAGCGGTTCTCCGAACACGGTCGCCATCTTAGTACCTACAGTGCGCACAATTCACTGTAAATTATCCTTACAACATCTCTCTCAAGCACCTCTTTCTTGCTATCACACACATAATGCCACATCAACAGACACCTCACATTTGCATATTTTAGCAAAGAACTGTGCAACAGAAGTAAAGTATCCAGTTTTTGCTAGAAGCTATTCAGTGCATGACCGGTAAAAAAAACCAAAGACATGTTCCTGATAATGGGCACTCCAAAATACCTTGTGGTACACGGTCAAACAACTTGAACACGTGATGCCACAAGTTTTATGTCACTATATTTAGCTTTGATGTCACATTCAGGCAAAAAAAACTATGCTGAGGCAACGCACTGCGATGTAATACCAATGAACGAGGCAATACATGAGCTGTAGGTTTCGTGCCAGTTCCCATAAACAACTGCCACTTGGCGTAGCAAAAAATAATTACAGAAGATAGGTGCATCTATGAAGAGAAGAGAGATTAATTATCTGTCTCAGGAATGCAAATAAACAGATAAAACAGAATTGTTGATATATTTGGGTGAAGCATGAATCCCACCAATACACATGGAGACAATGTTCCAATTTAGGGAACAATGCTTCTGCATATATGCCAACACAAGGTAGCACAGTGAAAATATAACTTTAAAATCATCATAATATTATAACACCAGGCAACTATAACCATTAACACAATCATCAGTTTTTTTAGTAATCTATAGATAACAGCCTCGTGAGGTTGAGTTGAATGGAAACCACTTGATAGATTCGTGTTAAAGGACATCAGAAAGTCACAGTCTACACTGCGGCAACACTGAACTGAGACCATTTTAAACTGTCCATCGCAAAATATACGATCACAACCAGTAGCCTATCAACCGAATTTATAAAGCTTCAGTCAATAATAGGCCCTAATAAAAATAATAGCAGGTGCATGGTCGCTGTCATCCGTAGAAGAGTCATCTGGGTCTACGCGATCGATACCTTTCAAAATTCACGGACTACATTTATACATCTGTGAATTGTAAAGACATAACCGTAAAGACTTTAAGAGACAGCACTCGTTTCCCAACCATTGATAAAATAAACCAGTAAACAGTGGTCTAGCCAGCGATCATTAGGAAGTCTATAACCCCTTCAGCTCCGCCCATTTAAAAAATGGCTTCTGTCTACTGTAGAATGAAATTCTGAGGCTATTAAACGCACCCGCTTACCTCTGATCGCTCTTGTTTGAAAAATCTGCCAACTATCATACGCTTTTTAACAATTTTCTATTCCCAATTCGCAAGAAAAACAAATTTCCCAAAAATATTTATGCATGAACAGTAAACAGCTAAATATAGATTTATTCAGTGACAGGAAACTGTGACGAGCATAGATAGAATATATTGAGGCATTATTTATCTATGTTTTGCGCGCGCGCGTATTCGTCCAAAGATTCATTCATTCAAGAATTTATATAGTGCTTCTTCAAGAGGACTACTCAGAAGCGCTCCCGATTCTAGCACGGCAAAAAAGGAGAGTTTTGAGTTTAATAAAAAAAAATGTTTCAGTAATAACCCCAGCAAGTAGACGTAGCTCCTGTGGGAGCCCATTCCAGACAACTGGGCCGATCAAGGAAAAGGCTCTATGCTGCATCGTTGCAGTTCGTGCAAAAGGGACCAATAGCAACCCATTCTGTGCAGAACGAAGGGGCGGCGGTCTTGGGAAGTAGTAGAGCAACAAAGCTCTTGCAAGTTGTGTGGGGCAATTCCAAGTTGGCATTGCCTAACTAGGGCAGCAATCCTAAATTCAATGCGCTGCCGAGTAGGAAGCCAGTGTAATGTCTCCAGCATATAGCCGGACACATGATCAAATTTAGGGATATGTCCAATTAAACGTGCTGCAGTTAAACGTGTTAAAGATGTTAGCAAGTTAATTATTAGGCCTACAGGAGTCTAATTTTACCGTTTTTCCGCGCATGTCATCGGCCATGTCGGTCATATTTTGACATATTTTTCATGTAAATGAAGAATTTGCGCAGTCAATTCGAAGATGCCGGACATTTCTGAGCGCGAAAAAGACTTACTTGCGCTGGTGAGACATGAACAGTGTTACTAGGCTAATCGTCCATCACCAGCACAATTGAGTTGCTGAACATGATAAATAAAGAAATGATTGTAATTACAGATAGGCCTGTGTTGGGTACAAAATATAGGCGCGATATAAATTGCCATATATTAATAACTACAAAATGTTGGACCTCTGAAAATGACGTCATCGTATTGTTTTGCTGCATTAATTTCGATCTCGAAGTATTTCAACATGTACGAAATTTTCTGAAATTTGTCGTTCTTCATTGAAGTTTTCCGATTTCTGCTGTGCCAACTGCTGTTTCTTTCAGTTCTTCGTCGAAAGGTATGAGGTGAACCCAAATAATTGCAAAACATCGGATTTTTATCGAAATTTCCAACTTACAAAATATCGAAGTGATTTACTTAATTGCCGACGAGACTCAATCACTTCTAGCCTACTGTTCTACAGCGCGACGATGTAATTTATTTGTTGTATAATTTGTTTAATTTAATTTAAGTTTAAGTTTCTTAAATTTATTTTAATTTTTCGATTGAACTAGCCTGGTGAGACTCGGAGACTAATGTATAACCTAGCGCCACAATATTTTTATTTTTAAATTTTGAAGTTAAATTTTAACTCGAAATTTGAGAAATATACTGAGAGCCATCAGTCTAAAGTGTCACAATATAATATTTATTTTTACTTAGCAATTTAAGATTTTATTTTAGTCATTTTTAATTATTTGCTGGTTATCTTAAATTGTAAGCTACATTATAATATTCTATTTGTCACTAGCACAGGAAGACGATTGGCTTTCTTCGAGTCAAGAGGACAATGACTGGGTAGCAAGCAGTAGGAGTTGAATGTTCCATTATTCCAGTGTTTTGGCCATCAGTTGATGATATTCACTTAGGGCCTTTAATTTAAAGACGATGGAACATTCACAGTCCTCTTAGACTGAAAAACTTCTATGGCATCTTATTTCACTTAACGCTGTTTCACTCAAGGTGCAGTTTTGCATTTAGACAGGACACTTTACTACACGCTTTATTCCTGCAATCCAGATCTAATGTTGGTGACATGGACACTGAAACCAGTTCAACTATCATTACCGTAATCTCGAGTAGATCTCTGTTTTTTGTCTACAGCATCCAAAATGTTGCAAAATAAATTCGCTACTAGGCAGTTTGTAATTTTTCTCCCAATTTGCAATGTAGACGGATCTCTTTTTCTTGCCTAAATTGAGTAGACATAATTAAGTTGATTATTTCGACTTGTTTTATATTATAGTAATTGACTGTTACGTTCGGTTAGTTTTTCGCATGAACTAGGTCTATTATAATAGTTCTCACGAAGTTGATTTTTGCACTGTGTTATTGTGGGGAAAAAATCATGAGATCAGTACATAATATCTGGACAGTTGTTATGATAGATGGAGTGAAATTGTCTTATGTTTTCTGGTCAGCCTTGGTGATCTATAAAATTCTATATTATACCACAACTGTCTTAATCTCTGTTGTTTTTGATTGTCGGTGGAACGATTCCGTTCACTATCATGATGAGAAGTCCCAAGGATCCTTCTAGAGTATCGGCAGCAATGGACAGGTGACGCTTCTCTTGGCTGGAACAACGACCGACACCTGGCAACAGCTGTTCGTTAGTGCTATTGGAACCCAGAAGTAAGAATTTATTGTGAAAATTTATGTAGCAGCTTTCCAAATGAAGTCACATTTCGTATAGAGAAAGAGGACGGTTTGTATTGAAGAACGCATAGTGTGTTCTAACATTAACATTTCATCATATCTCCAAGACTAATTTGTGCCGATTCTCATAAGGTTAGAACTGTGTCTGGTGAATTTGGTTCTGTGGTAGAGTACAAGGGTGAGGGTATATAATCTTGATGGTGAATGTGGTGACACTCCTGTGGTAAAGTTCGGAGGTGAGGGTTATGTGGTGGAGTGCGCAGGTAAGTGTCTTGAGCTTGGTGGTGGATGTGGTGACACTCCTGTGATGGAGTACGGAGGTGTGGGTTCTTTGGTGGAGTTCGGAGGTGTGGGTTCTGTGGTGGAGTACATGAGTGAGGGACTGGATCTTGGTGGTGAATGTGGTGACGCTGTCGTGATGGAGTGTTGGTTGTGGGTTCTGTGGTTGAGTGTGCATGTAAGTGTCTGGATCTTAGTGGTGGATGTGGTGACACTCCAGTGATGGAGTTTTGTTGTGTGGATTCTGTGGTGGAGTACATGAGTGAGGGACTGAATCTTAGTGGTGAATGTGGTGATGCTCCCATGATGGAGTGTTGGTTGTGGGTTCTGTGGTTGAGTGAGCAGGTAAGTGTCTAGATCTTAGTGGTGGATGTGGTGACACTCTAATGTTGGAGTTTGGTTGTGTGTATTCTGTGGTGGAGTACATGAGTAGGGACTGGAACTTGGTGGTGAATGTGGTGACGCTCCTGTGATGGAGTTTGGGTATGTGGGTTCTGTGAACACTCAAACTGAAACCCAAATACCTGTGGTGGAGTTTTCCAGGTAAGTGTCTAGATCTCGGTGGTGAATGTGGTGACACTCCTGTGATGGAGTTTGGGTATGTGGGTTCTGTGAACACTCAAACTCAAACCCAAATACCTGTGGTGGAGTTTTCCAGGTAAGTGTCTAGATCTTGGTGGTGAATGTGGTGACACTCCTGTGATGGAGTTTGGGTATGTGGGTTCTGTGAACACTCAAACTGAAACCCAAATACCTGTGGTGGAGTTTTCCAGGTAAGTGTCTAGATCTCGGTGGTGAATGTGGTGACACTCCTGTGATGGAGTTTGGGTATGTGGGTTCTGTGAACACTCAAACTCAAACCCAAATACCTGTGGTGGAGTTTTCCAGGTAAGTGTCTAGATCTCGGTGGTGAATGTGGTGACACTCCTGTGATGGAGTTTGGGTATGTGGGTTCTGTGAACACTCAAACTCAAACCCAAATACCTGTGGTGGAGTTTTCCAGGTAAGTGTCTAGATCTCGGTGGTGAATGTGGTGACACTCCTGTGATGGAGTTTGGGTATGTGGGTTCTGTGAACACTCAAACTGAAACCCAAATACCTGTGGTGGAGTTTTCCAGGTAAGTGTCTAGATCTCGGTGGTGAATGTGGTGACACTCCTGTGATGGAGTTTGGGTATGTGGGTTCTGTGAACACTCAAACTCAAACCCAAATACCTGTGGTGGAGTTTTCCAGGTAAGTGTCTAGATCTCGGTGGTGAATGTGGTGACACTCCTGTGATGGAGTTTGGGTATGTGGGTTCTGTGAACCCACACACTCAAACTCAAACCCAAATACCTGTGGTGGAGTTTTCCAGGTAAGTGTCTAGATCTCGGTGGTGAATGTGGTGATGCTCCCATGATGGAGTTTGGGTATATGTGTTCTGTGAACCCACACACTCAAACTCAAACCCAAATACCTGTGGTGGAGTTTTCCAGGTAAGTGTCTAGATCTCGGTGGTGAACGTGGTGACGCTCTCATGATGGAGTTTGAGTGTGTGGGTTCTGTGAACCCACACACTCAAACCCAAATACCTGTGGTGGAGTTTTCCAGGTGTCTAGATATCGGTGGTGAATGTGGTGATACTACTATGATGGAGTTTGGGTATGTGGGTTCTGTGAACCCACACACTCAAACTCAAACCCAAATACCTGTGGTGGAGTTTTCCAGGTAAGTGTCTAGATCTCAGTGGTGAATGTGGTGACACTCCTGGGATGGAGTTTGGGTATGTGGGTTCTGTGAACCCACACACTCAAACTCAAACCCAAATACCTGTGGTGGAGTTTTCCAGGTAAGTGTCTAGATCTCAGTGGTGAATGTGGTGACAATCCTGGGATGGAGTTTGGGTATGTGGGTTCTGTGAACCCACACACTCAAACTCAAACCCAAATACCTGTGGTGGAGTTTTCCAGGTAAGTGTCTAGATCTCGGTGGTGAATGTGGTGACACTTCCATGATGGAGTTTGGGTATGTGGGTTCTGTGAACCCACACACTCAAACTCAAACCCAAATACCTGTGGTGGAGTTTTCCAGGTAAGTGTCTAGTTCTTGGTGGTGAATGTGGTGATGCTCCCATGATGGAGTTTGGGTATATGTGTTCTGTGAACCCACACACTCAAACTCAAACCCAAATACCTGTGGTGGAGTTTTCCAGGTAAGTTTCTAGATCTCGGTGGTGAATGTGGTGACACTCCTGTGGTGGAGTTTGGGTATATGTGTTCTGTGAACCCACACACCCAGACTCAAACCCAAATACCTGTGGTGGAGTTTTCCAGGTGTCTAGATCTCGGTAGTGAATGTGGTGACACTCCTCTGATGGAGTTTGGGTATGTGGGTTCTGTGAACCCACACACTCAAGCTCAGACCCAAATACCTGTGGTGGAGTTTTTCAGGTAAGTGTCTAGATCTCGGTGGTGAATGTGGTGACGCTCCCTTGATGAGTTTGGGTATATGTGTTCTGTGAACCCACACACTCAAACTCAAACCCAAATACCTGTGGTGGAGTTTTCCAGGTAAGTGTCTAGATCTCGGTGGTGAATGTGCACGGTGTCTCTCCAATGATCAAGTTTTGTTGTGTGGATTTTGTGTTGGAGTGCACAGGTACGGTAAGTGTATAGGTCCTGGTGGTGAAAAGTCTGTCTATTATCTGTTTCTTTCACTCTTTTTGTCTGTCTACTTATTCGTATTTTTTGATGTTATCGAAGATTTAAATCTGAACTGTTTGTTGTTGATGTCTTGTTTGAGAAGTATGATGTACCAAATTCATCATATTTACTCTGTGCAACGGTAGTAAAATATTGTTCAGATGTAGCAATTTGGGTATTCTGATCACCGCAAGTGTCTCGGACAGTTTTTCTTTATTTTTTGTCCCTATTTTCTGTAAGCTGGCCTTTACTCTTACACTTTCTCATGTTATTTGCAAAGGGTATATAATACGGATATTCTAAATCTTCACTTTATCTGTGCCTATTCCCCATATCTTGCTCAATGTGTGTATCTCTTGTTCTCCTTATGCTCACTCTGTTTCGCCCACATTCTTCCATTTACATGTCTACTCTCTTACTTTTAGTCTTATATGGTTATTTAACTTCTTCTAAACCTGTTTCTTTCTTTGTCGCTGTCTGTATCTGTCTGGTATGTCTCTATATTGCCTCTTCGTACTCTGGTTGCAAGTGCCTTTACTGTCTTTTGTTGTCAATCTTCAAATCTTTTGTCTCTGTCTTGCGTGTTCTGTGAGCCTCATACTTTTCGTATCTCTCTCTTAGACTTGATCTTCATTTCACTGTCAATCCAAGTTACTCTAACACACAGGCCATGCCTTTCTTTCGTTCACTTACTCACTCGAGCATTCTCAAAAATTAGACCTAAATAAAAATGCTGGGGCATTCGACAAATCTTAGCTGTCTCCTGCTCTTTTTACATTATACTACACCAGTGATTTTCCCAGGGTTCCGCGGGCGTCGGCCAGGGGTTCCGCGGCAGTTTGATATAAAATTTCATAATATCAACTGAAATCACAAAATCATTAACAGTCAGTCGAATTATTTCACAGCTTTAAGTCATTCTTATTTAAATAACTTTATTATGCGAATGCATTACTGTTTCTGTTGTTTTACAACATAATTTTATAATGATGACCACATGAATGAATCTGCGCGTTAGTCTTGCCATTTAAAAGAATCGTAGGCTATATCAAACGGGAATCTATAATGCCTAGATGCCCTGCGTCTTCAACTGTGTCGTTAAGACACAATTTTTTTATAATTGGCTTTTTGAACTATTCAGAAGGAAACTCTATTAACAATTTCTTCCCATTAGAATCTGTTGAGCACTGTAGACCAACGACTGGCTAGGTTTATTCTTCTTTGGATCCGTTAACATTGGAGATATATTGGTTAATTTTTGATTCAGAGGTATCAGATTTACCAAGTTTTGCAATTGTAAAGCCTAAGCCTGGCTCGCGAATTTTTAACCGATGGGCTCATGCACTATTTGCTATTCAAACATTACACAAGATGTGTCAAACAAGAATCAGATGGTCGATTAGGCCTATTGTGACAGATACCCTATTTCAGACGAGACGAAGGATGTAACCAGCGTTGGACTTGGGACTTGCCTTCAAACGAAGCTGAAACTCCCATGTAGGCTGAGGGCCCTCTGCCCCGCTATAAATAACCAGGCACAAATTTTGCAATAACTTTGAAAAAGGATGCTTTCTAACATAACAAAAACTGATCAAGCACTGATCTAGAATGCATCGAATTTCCATTTTCAATATTTTATCCGTTTGATAGTTGGTGAAATAGAGTTTACAGCAGAAATGCAGCTATTCTCTGATAGTGCTTTGGGCACTGAACGTATTTGTTGACACCGCAGAATTCTAAGGCATGCAATTGTAATGTACTTTTGTATACTGCACCAGAAGTGCAAATAACACACATTAAAAGTCTTGAACTGTTTAAAATTGAATATTATTATTATTATTTAATTATAAGTGACAACTTCATGCATAAGCTTATCTTGGAGCACTGAACAGATGAAAAGCGGAGGGTTCCGCGAGTCAATGAGTGCTTGAAAAAGGTTCCGTCACTAGAAAAAGGTTGAAAACCACTGTACTACACTGTACTACAGGTCCTATAGACCTATGTATGTCTCTATATTATGCTCTATATTAGCATCTTTTCTCATTTCCGTGAATGTGAATCTTTATCTTGCATTCCCATCCAATTGAAGGTAAATTTACTCAAATTGAGAATATTTCTAAAATTGGAATTTCTGTGGGATATATATACTACCAATGAAACTGGTGATAAAATTCGACTGCCTCATGAGCACTGACGTGATCGGACTACGGAGACCCTTGCCAACACCTCCACGTGGTGGTCTCTGGGCGTGTGGTGTTACCAGCTGGCCATTGTTTAATCAAGTTCCCCTGCATGCTGTGGGGGGGATTCGAGTGTCAGAGTGAGGGGATGACGTTCATTTTCATTTTTGGGCAGACGGCTACCAGCCGCTGAGCTATCGACGACACCATTTGATCGCCTTTTTTCAGACGACCTATTCTTTTAGTCTTTTGCTGGAAATCTAAGAAAAATTACCATTTCGCTACAAAAAACTTATTACTTTTTTTGTCTAATTTGGGGGTGGGGGATTCTTACACATTTAGTTTTACCGGAGGGAAATTATGTGTATTTAGTATTTACATGTGTAGACCTACAACATCTCGTGAGTTGTTTCTGAGGAGGAATTCGCTCCTGGGGAACTCCTCCCCCTCCCCCGAGATGTCTGGATTAAACACTGCCAGCTGGTTGACTGCATGGCAAAGATTGGCAGCTTCTTTCTTCTTTAGGTTCTCTGCCCTTCGGCAGGTTCCAACCTCCAATGACGCCACTCCTCTCTGTGCTGTGCCTTTTCCTTCAGTTTGCTGTATCCATTGACCATAATCCCTCCAAGCATCATTTGCCGCGGTCTTCCTCTCCCTCTCTTTCCTTCCATTCTCCCTTCTATGATTTCTTTCAGGAGGGAGTCTCCTCTTAACACGTGCCCAACCCAGTTCTTTTGTCTCTCTCTTATTGTTGTTATTAGCGATCGCTTTTCACCAACCATTTGTAGTACCTCCTCATTTGTTATATGCTCCGTCCAGCTCACCTTCTCCATCCTTCTCCAAATCCACATCTCGAAAGCCTCTAATTTCTGAATATCCTCCTTCTTGATAGTCCAGGTCTCCGACCCATACAGTGCCACACTCCATACCAGTGTTTTGACCAGTCTTTTCTTTAAGCCTTTGTTTAATCCTCCTCTCAACAATTCTCCTCTTTTCGTGAATGCATCCTTTCCCATTGCTATTCTTCGTTTCATATCGCTTTGACACCTTGCATCTGCTGTTATCATGCTTCCCAAGTAACAGAAGCTCTTGACCTGTTCCACCTCCTCGCCGTTGATTTTTATTTTCTCTGTTACTTCCTCCTCTTCTCGGCTTATCCTCATACTCTTTGTCTTTCCAATGTTTATTTTCATGTTGTATTTCCTTGAGGTCAGATTTAATTTGTCCATCATCTTCTGTAGTCCTTCCTGTGTCGTCGCCAACATTGCCTGGTCGTCAGCAAATCTTAAGGCTTTTATAAGTCTTCCTCCTACTTTTACACCTTCTTCGGTGTCTTCCATTGCCTCCTGCATTAGTTCCTCTATATATATGTTGAAAAGGAGTGGTGATAGGGGGCACCCTTGTCTTACTCCCCTTCCAATTTCTCCTTCCTCTGAACACTCTCCGTCTATAATTCTGATCTTTACTTTCTGGTTCATGTAAAGATTTCCTATAAGCCTTCTGTCCTTCCATTCTATTCTGTCCTTTATTTATATGCAGTGCTTTTTCTGGCAGAATGCACTGGAACGGCGTTCCAGCACCTTTGGGGCCGTCCATAAAAAATTGTCATATTGTCAGTGAATAATTATTATCATATTGTCAGTGAATAATTATTATATTGTCAGTGAATAATTATTATATTGTCAGTGAATAATTATTATCATATTGTCAGTGAATAATTATTATATTGTCAGTGAATTGTTTGTATTATTGTTGTTGTTATATGGAAAATGGAATGGACACACGCTTAGAGGAGATTCTCTGCGAAGAATAGTGGTCGAGAAAAAAATGGAGGGAAACGAACAAGATAAATGATGCCAGACTGGGAGGATGGTGGAGGTCGGATACCGAAAAACTCAAGGAGAGAAAGGGCGCAACGGAGGATGGAGTGGCGACATGTTGCATTCGAACCTGCCTATGAGCAGAGAACCTGAGGAAGAAGATACATGGTTATTATTAGTTACCGAATAAATGAATGAATACAAATAAAACATATAAATATTATATGCATTTTGTTTCTTCAGTGTGGTTACTATTTCATTTATTTATATGCAGTGCTTTTTCTGGAAGAATGCACTGGAACGGCGTTCCAGCACCTTTGGGGCCGTCCATAAAGTACGTCACGCTATTTTTGACCATTTTTGACCCCCCTTCCCCCTGTCAAAAACTGTCACAAATCTCGGACCCCCCCTAAAGTACGTCACACTTTCGAAAAAAAAATGTAAAAACATAACCATTTGCCTAACCCTCTAAACCCTAGGATACTATCCCTAATCCCTCTGATGGTGACGTGTGTCCCTAAACGCTTTGATAGTGACGGGAAATCAACTTTTATCCCGCCAGGCCGGGTTTTAGACACGCCTGGCCGGGCCGGGTCGGATTTTAGGTAATAAGAACAAAAAATTTAATAAAGAATTTTTTAAAAAATGTGTGACGTCACACATGGCCTGACCCCCTCCCCCCTGTCACAAACTGTCACACTTTCTTACACCCCCTCCCCCGGAGCGTGACGTACTTTATGGACGGCCCCTTTTCGCCAGTTCTTATGTTTTACAAGTAATTCCATTTTGAGTTCCGGTGTCACAGGATATTCTATCCTCCCTTGAAGCCATCCGGGGGATGAATTAATCTTCCCCCGGATGGAATATACTGGTGTAGACTATCTGGGAGGATTGAAAATGATTGACAATGCGTATCATCGCAAAATTTATGCTGTAATCAAATTTAAAGTGACCCTTATTGTTTTAAGTGTCCTAAACAATGTTCAGAGTAAGGCAAGTCGAATTTATTTAGTGATTCTAAGTGTTCGTAAGTATTCTAAATGTTCTAAGTGCTTTGAAACCAAAGCAAACAAAATTATCAAGAAGCCATTAAACACTTGTAGTGGGAGAGAAAAACAGGACATCTGGGCCCCCTATTAGAAAATCGTACGGGACGTGGCCCCCCGTTCGGAAATGGCATCTTCTTTTCCCGGAAAATTGGTCGATGACTAAAAAAAAAAAAAAAAAAAAAAAAAAAAAAAAAAAATTTCACCAACGAGACCGAAAATTTTGGCCCCCCCCTTCGAAACGTTCTGGATCCGCCACTGTATGGCACTGTTTTTTTTTAAAGCAGAAGGAAGTTAATTTGCAAAAATAAATACGCACGGAAGTGACTTTTTCAACTTTTCTTCATCTGGGGGATGCGATTAATATGGGGGATACATACTCTATTTCGTGACACTGTCACACACCTTTTTTTTTCCCTAGAAAAACACTATTAATGTAGACTATAAGTTACACTGTCTTCTGGCGAGTGTGCGAGTGCCATGGGTTCGCCAGGGAGCCCTCACATAGGGGCAAGAGGGGGCACTTGCACTTGCGCCATTAGCCTATGTCATTAGCCTATGTATAGGCTACAGGCCCACCGAGAGGGTATATAACCAGGGACTCGGATCTCGAGGCTTTGAGGATCCTGGGTGGCCGAGTGGGTTGTAGCCCGCTCGCCGCGCCGGCGGAGCGGGTTCGATTCCCCGGTCGGATCTTTACATACTGCGGGTTACTCGGTCGCAATATAAACGTGGAGTCGACGCTGATATCATCTTCGTAATGGAAAAGAGTCGTTAAACCAATACATTTCATTTCTCGAGGCTTTTACGCCTGGCGGCTGGGTGGTTATATGCATGTCCGATAGGCCTACCATGTCGTCTAAGAGATCGACACTCAGATCAGCGTTAAGCCGTGGTGTTGAAGTGGAGCAACGCACTCAAACCGAGTGAGATGGAATGATACCAAATCTAGGATTTATTTCGGGGGTATTTTACTCCACGAGTCCACCTTGAACAAGCCGACAATCAATTAACCGAAGCAACAGGGGTTTGGAGGATGAGTTAATCTATTGTAAAATGTCACAAATAACCAGGAGTTTAAAAATGACACCATCTCAATGCTTACAACATGGTTGTGTTATAGTAGATGCATTATTTCATAAAGCATTTTTCCATTTCGGGGGCGTTCAAAGCACCCCTAGGGCCCTAGCTACGGCTTTGCTTATTGAAATCGTAATTTCCAAAGTCCAAACAACTAAACCGCTACTCGAAAGCCAAGCGCTAGGCACCAGCTTATTCATGAACGCTGCGTAAAGTCAAAAGGGTTGTTCGCGAGATAAGTCAGAAGGTGGTAGCCTACGGATCGAGTTACCATATACATGTAGGATCAGAACCCTGGGCGGAACAGCTACTATATATAGGCCTAAGCCGTGTGTCGTCTGGGTCGAAAATTGGAAGGTGGAGGATAAGATAAGACTGAGTATACAGGCCTATAAGAGTTCTTGAAAAGGATCAGTGATTTCAGTTTTCACTTTCAGTGATAGGCTATTTTTTCATCCATCCAATCCAAATTCTATTTCGCTGCCACCAGAAATTATTTTCGTCAATCCACCAGCTTACAATGACGACACTAATCCCAACACTATAATATAAGCCTAATTATTATAATTCTAACCGACCTTCACGACGCTCAATTTTACGGACAGACAGACAGACAGACAAGCGGACGGACGGACAGACAGACAGACAGTTCATGCATGATGCAACAGGCTCCAGTTTTCGACGCGTCTTCATCAATGATGTCGCATAGTTTCCTCTTGGTGCTTTAGGCCTATGCCAGTGGCTGTGGCTGCACCGCACACATCCATCCATTGCAGCCTGGAGTTGCACGGTTGGCTTCGTAGACTGCAGCAGCACTGAGAATCAGACGTCTGGGTGGACGGCTCTTGGACGGCGGGGCGAATATCTTTGCGTTCGTGAAGGTTCCACAAGTCGTATAATATGTAGGCAATGCAGCGCCAGATAAGTGGCTCAAACTGCTCCGGAAGGCTAGGCATATCTAAGTAGGCCTACGCAGGAGCGGAAGATTATCGACAGTGGCGGCGCCAGGATTTCAGTTTCGGAGGGGCTGAAGCCCGTTCGCCGCCAAAATTTCTGACGACCTTTTTTTTTTTTTTTTTTTTTTTTTTTTTTTTTTTAGTCATCGATCAAAAATCGTGGATTTTCTATGTAAAATAATTAAAATGGCCATTTTTTTAGGGGGGGCTTAGCCTCCTGTAGGGGGGGCTTAGCCCCCCCCCCAGCCCCCCCCCTAGCGCCGCCACTGATTATCGAACTGTTGGAATCGTTTCGTTATTTGCGTCTGTCATCAACGAGATAGGAAAAAGCATTTAATAACGAGTTTTTAGTTTAAAATTTTCATTTCTAAAGAATAAATAAGTCTTTTTTGGGTTCAAGTCAAAAGCTGGTTGTCAGCAGCAGCTGAAGGCCTATCCATCGTAAGCAACAGCTATAGATATATTAGTCATCATCAGATAATATCATAACAGGAACTTCAACTCTTCGTATTCGCCTCCACCTTTCTCCAGGCTTGGCACTTAGTCTAGCACTGCCAAAGTACGAGCAGTAGCGGAGTTAGTGCAGACTATTAACCATGTCAAACATCATATAGGCCTAATCATAGGACAAGAGAGAAAACTACTCCAGCTGCATGATTCCCCCAAAGACCTGCCCGTTCAACCGCCACAATTAGAAAACGTCTACAACAGAGAGATAGACCGTTTTAAACTGAGCGTAGACAACAACCATGTCTCTTGTGCTGTCATCTAATAGCCGTTGCTACTGCAGCTTCTCCTGTTGCTGACGGCTACTGCAGTTGCATCGATTACCGACAACAGCTATCGATTACTGACAACAGCTATATCGATTACCGACAACAGCTGCTAGGCTATCGATTACCGACAGCAGCTGCTAGGCTATCGATTACCGACAACAGCTGCTAGGCTATCGATTACCGACAACAGCTATATCGATTACCGACAACAGCTATATCGATTACCGACAGCTGCTATCGATTACCGACAACAGCTATCGATTATCGACAACAGCTATATCGATTACCGACAACAGCTATCGATTACCGACAACAGCTATCACGGAAGTGTACAACAGCGACAACGCATACAGCCACAACCAAAGTGCTACCGTGCAGACGTCGTCACACAAGTTGAGATGGATTGGCTGACTGTATGGATTCTCTATGGTTCTTCGAAGCTGGAAGAACCGAAAAGGTGTTCTCAGAGAACTGTTCTGATTCGCATCGTTGTTCTGTTGTTCTGCTTTCTGGATGTCTGTCTTAGTCTTCAACGGGCAGGTAGGAATTAGGCCTAGCCTATCATACATCATTGACATTAAATTTTTATTGTGAAACCATTTTATTGTAAAGCCAGTCAGTGGCGTAGCCAGGAACTTATGATTTTTTGGTGGGTTTTATGGCCTGGCTGGATGCCCTTCCTGACACCAACCCAACAGTATTACAGTAAATAAAAAGGGAATAAAGTAACAGAGGGAATAAAGTAAGAAAAACAATTGTTTTTACAAACAATTGTTTCGTTTTTCTTATTTAAATGGATAAATAACCTTTAAAAACTTTTCCCCTTAGCTAATGGAGGGTTTAACCCCTTGGCTACGCCACTGAAGCCAGTGTAAATGATTCTAATTAAATCAGCAATTATTATGCAAAATCTATATATGTTAAAATTTAATGATTGAATAAGTACAGGAATGCATTCTCACACCATCCTGCATGGGGTGTGGTAATTTACTGACTTCCTTCATGCCTAAACAGCCGTTTCCAACCTAAAACCTAAGTCCAATTAATTACCAAAACAGTCCACTAAACCAAAGCGTTAGGCATAATTATAATCACGTGATTAACTCTGTGTTATTCTTATTTTTGCAATTATTATATTCATTGGGGGGCATCTCCTCGACACACCATTGAGAATTCAATTTGTATGTGAGCTATGGCCAATGGGATACATGTAGATGGGGAGGAGTGCATGGGCGGAGTTTATCAGGGGCTAGGGGTAGGGGGGCTAAACCCACAAGAAGACCCAGATTCATTTTTTCATCATGTAAATGGTATCTTTCCCCGGGCTTAGCCCCAAGAAGGCTTTGGCCCCTTCAAGAACGGAAACCAAACTCCGCCCATGGAGGGGTGGTTCAAAGCCATGGAGACAACGGTACAATATTAATTGGCAACTGAAGAAGCAGTGCTACCAAAGCAGCTCACTATGGCTATAGCACTGTATGTCTGTCTATTCGTCCGCTTGTCTGTCTGTTTGTTTGCATGTCTGTCAGTATGTATGAATTTCTGTCTGTCTGTCTGTCCGTCTGCCTGTCTGTCTGTCTATCTGTCTGTCTGTCTGTCTGCCTGTCTGTCTGTCCTTGCATTGACTATCCATAATATCAATTCAGCGAAATTTGTTTTCTAAGTATTTAAGGCCGATATTGCTTATTTCTAGTATTCTCTGCTCAAATAGCAAAAATAATAGCCTATAAACGATAAAATTATATGATCTGTGACTAAAAAACGTCGTTTCGCATGAGATAGCACACACGCATGGTCATCATGTGACGTTGATATTCAAGAGGGTGTGACGAAAATCCGACACAGGTTCACGCTTTATGTCCGACCTCTGACCTCAGTCTATCCAGATGCTCTTCCAGTTGCTTCTTCCAACCGCATCCGGTCTTGATGGTCCCCTCCCACACTCCTCGATCATTTATGTAGCGCCATTTCCAGTCGTATGAGATGAAGAAGAAGAGGTGGTTGGGCTGTAGAGGGACTATTGCATCGGATGCCCAGTGACGTAGCAATGGAGTGTGCAGATTGTGCAGCGTACATGGACCCCCGGCTGCACACGGGCCCCGATTGGAGAGGGTCCCAGGCTGGACAGGGTCCCAGCTGCACAAGGGCCCCAACTAGAGAGGGTATCCCGGCTGGACAGGGTCCCGGCTGCACAGGGGCCCCGACTGGAGAGGGTTCCCCCGGCTGGACAGGACCCCAGCTGCACAAGGGCCCCGTCTGGAGAGGGTCCCCGACTGGACAGTCTCCGGCTGCACAAGGGCCCCGGCTGGATAGAACCCGGCTTCCGGCTGCACAAGGGGACCCGACTGGACATGGGCTCCCGGGCTGTCAATGTAACTTTTTTTTAATTCAAGAATATTCAGTATGTAATGAAATAATTCGTGATTCATGATTATATCGTTTTCATTTAATTTGGTTTTCTGGTTTTCTGCCACTTTATTTAGGCAGGTTAATTCGTATAGGCTACTTCCAATGTTGCCACTTTTCTCGTTGCCCGGCCATGTCTAGGCCTAGTAGCTCCCTGCTAACCTCCTTCACCGTCCAGTCCATTAGCCTCATTCTGGCTCTTCGTCTTGTTTCCCCCTTCTCTATTCTTCCATTGACCATAGCTCTAAGGATAGAATAATTCGCCTCACTTGCTCTGACGTCTTCTGATTGTTTGCAAGAACTTATAAAAAGCATTCTTTCACAGTTATGCACTGGAATAATTAGGCAATATGAATGGTGAGTTGGTGGGGGGAAGGGGGAAAGGGGCGGTGGTGCATTGGACAATACACTGGCATGGCTATCAGTAGGACTCGATTTCGATTCCCGAAGCCGCCTATAGGGCGGACGTGCTTTGTAGGCTGCTATTAGCGACGTGTATTGCAGGATATATCTGTTCTGTTAGTAGATCTAGTTAAGATTTTGTGTTCTTGTGAATTCTTTCAACTGCATAATTGTGCACTGTAATCAGTTGTGGTCTGTCAACCGTATTGTTCAATAAAGGAAATTATTATCACAGTTACACTGGTGTTAACCTACTTGATCCCCTGGTGTTACATGATGCTTTGGTGTGACACGGAAATTATTATCACATTTACACTGTTGTTAGCCTACATCATACTCTGGTGTTACAAAGATACTTTGGTGTTACATGGAAATTATTATCACATTTACACTGTTGTTAACCTACATCATACTCTGGTGTTACAATGATACTTTGGTGTTACACGATACTCTGGTGGTGTTTCATGTGGTACTGGTACCGCACCCGGTGTGACTAAATCGTCCTTGGATCGATAAATATTCTGCCGGGGGCGGGTGGGGCTGCGAGAGAGGATGGAGCGAGGGTGTGGATGATTTCAAGGCGGGGGTAGGCTATACATAGCAGCAGCAGCAGCAGCATAGTACTGAGCTTTGGAATATGATTTCGAGTCCATGGAAGCGTCTGCAGAAGCCTCTTCCTGGCCGATGCTTCCTCCTTATCAGTCCATTGATCCGCCTGGATTGCTCGAGCGATCGGACGATAGATATGATCGATTCGTCATCTGGTTCGCCTGTGTCGGCGCAGGGTGAAGTGTGACGAAGCGTGGAGGCAGGGAAAGGGGGTGTGCCTCCGCCGTGGCTGGGAAGTGGGAATGGGGGGGGTAAATCAACCCCAAAGCAATATCTGCTAACATCAGACACCGTCGTGCACTATCTGTATTAATATTATTATTATTATTATTATTATTATTATTATTATTATTTTTATTATTATTATTATTTAATTTAATTTATTTATTATTATTATTATTTATTTTTATTTTTTTTCTAAATTTTATAAGAGGCACATATTGTCTAGGTCTCTAGGAGAAGAGATTGAAATCCTAATCACAATCTCCAGGACTTCTAAAACGCCACTCAAAAACCAGGGCAGTAGGTTATTCAAGAGCGTTGCATGGATCGTCTCTGCCTGAAAATCACGGAATGTCTTCATCTGTGGTTCAGATAGGCTGTATACGTTTTCTGGGTTCAGCAGAGTCGTCCAGCCAACACACCCACATCGGATCAACATAATTATAGGATTAACATTGGACCTATTATTTCATGGACCCATATTCCTATATGGAACTCACATCGAGCCCATGTGGGTCCCATCTATAATAGTCCGACCCATGGCAATGCTGAGGGCAAGGCTCTTGGCAACTTATTCATTGTATGGTCACATTGAGCTATAGAGTGCGTGGTAGAAGCGAGAAGATAAGCCGTCTGATCATTATGACAACCGGACCCAAGTCTCCTTTGCACTATACTTACGGTCAACCCTTTTGACTTAACGCAGCGCTCGTGAATAAGCTGGTGCCCCGCGCTTGGCTTTCGTGCGGCGCTCTAGAAGTTTGGAGATTAGGCTTGAATGGAAATTAAAGTAGGTCTAGGCCCATCGTCCTTTTGTCAACCATTAGAGTCTAGTTGTGGGGCGCGGTGGTGTAGCGGTGGCGTCGTTGCCTTGGAGCCGGAAGGTTCGAGGTTCGAAACCACCTCAAGTCACCGCGTAGGGACCTTGGGCAAGTCCTTCACTCGCAATTGCTCAGTGCATCGGCGTGAAACTCCGATGCAGTGTCCGCTTTGCAGTCGGGAGCGCCTCTGAGTAGAGTGCTTGAGGGGACGCTATAACAAGTGCACATACAAACAAACAAACAAAACAAACAATAAAAACATGCGCTGAACCGTCGCTTTACTCTCAGTTCACGTAGGCCTATAATACATAACACCGGACGGTTAAGAAAACTGCTGGTGCATGCATGTTCCTGAAATCGATCTGTGCTCTTGACTAATCCCACTAATCTGATTGCAAATTTAAAGAGGAGTGTTTAAGGTATACAGGCCCAACGGTCAACATTCTGGGACGAAGGAAGATGCGGGTTCGCTTCCCGCTGCCCTCCCCATAGGGTCACTCAACCTTCCATTCGGCAGATGCCATTGGCAGTCAAATTCAACTCCTGTAATCAGTGGCGTAGCCAGGAATTTATGTTGGGGGAGTGTTTGGGGGTGCTAGGGCCTGTTTTATGGCCTGGCCGGGTGCCCTTTGTGACACCAACCCAACAGTATTAGGCCTACAGTAAATAAAAAGGGAATAAAGTTAGAAAAACAATTGTTACTACAAGCAATTGTTTTGTTTTTCTTATTTAAGTGAATAAAAATAGCCTTTGAATTTTTTCCAATAGGCCAATGGGGGAGTTAACCCCCGAAACCCCCTTGTCCGCGCCACTGCCTGTAATAGCCCAACTTGTAATCTCTTTGCTGATTGTGATCATGCTGTTCTTGGTCAGTTGTGTGTCAGAAATTAAACGAAATTTATTATTGGATGAAGCCAGCAGCAGCGCAGCACGTGTGAGGATTTTGCTATTGTAAAAAGTAGCCTATAATTATTCAGGTAACTTAATAAACCTAACGAGTCACGTGTCTTTCCAGCTGTCTTACCGCCAACAATCGTCGAACAGCCGGAAATGGAAATGACGTACAGGATCGGAGAGAGAGTGGAACTTCCTTGTACCGCTTCCGGATCGCCAGTTCCCGAGTAAGTAATATTATTGGAGACGCTTACTTACTATCCTCCGAAGAGGAGGAGGAGGAGGAGGAGGAGGAGGAGGAGGAGGAGAGGAGACGGTTTGGAGGTGTGCGTCGAACGAAGTGGCTGGAAGGTCAACAACTGAGACATGACGGCTGGAATGATTATAGTGTCTTGTAGTGAGTGAGTGATTTGAGTTTAGGCCTCTTTAGGCCTACTACTTTATTCGTTCATGTATTGAGCTATATAATAGTGGAGTGATTTGAGGACATTGGTGATGCGGTAACGTTTAGGGGTTTTGGTGACTGCACGGGCAAGGGCTTTCTGAATACCTTGGAGGCAATTTATTGGGGTGGGGTGATGTCCTATGTTGAGGAGAAGAGAATTGCAGCATTCAAGTTTGCCTTGAACTTAAGATGTTGCGATAGAATGCCGTTAATTGACTTAGATGGCAATATTTCCTTGACCACATCTTTCTTTTCTAAAGATATTCGTGGACTAAGGATGGCGCTGCGCTTCGCATCACCGGAATAGACATGAAGGTTCTGCCTGGCGCTGGTACCCTAGTCATCGAAGAACCATCCTCTAACCACGACGGCATCTACCAGTGTCTTGCAAGGAACCAGTATGGAGTCGCGCTCAGCGTTCGAGCTGTGCTCAAACTGGCCGGTCAGTACGAAAGCTGTTGGCAATTTGACTGAAGAGAAAATTTAAACCCCTTTCGTTCCGTACAATTGAACCTATAATATATCTATTTATATAACGCCTCATTTTGATTTTAAGATGGCCAATGTATTTTCACATGAGCTATATGCATAATTATGACATAATTATTATTATTAAAGCAGAAGAAAGCTACACACAGCAAAGCCAAAATGGCGATGCAGATGAATGGAGGTAATGGATAAGAGGAGCGTGGAGTGCAATACTCATTGGAGGAAGACGAGAAAAACAGGAAGACATGGGAAAAGATGACGGAATAAGATGGAGGAAAGAATGTGGGTAGTAGGAAAAATTAAAATTTTACATCTATGGTAATTGAAACAATTAATTATTGTTCCATCTTTGATGATGTCGCAGGATTGTGAAAGCCTAATAGTTTATGGTGGTGGTTGGTGACTGTAGGGGTGGTAGTGGTGGTGGTTGTGATGGTTGTAGGGGTGGTAGTGGTGGTGGTGGTGGTGTATGGTGGCGGTGGTGGTGGTGGTCTTGAGCTCATGGTTGTAGGAAAATGTTAGTAGGCCGACTGTTCTGAGAAAAAAGTTGCTAGAATGTGGGTTAATATAACAGTGCCAATGATTGTTCGTGGTGATAATAGAATTGATGATGACGACGACGACTTTGATTACGTCAGTTAATCGTACGATGAAGATGACAACGACAATAATTTTGACCATTGATGCCAAAGATGTTGACAATTGTGGGGCGCGGTGGTGTAGTGGTAGGGCCTAAGCTCCCATGCTCGGTTCCTATAGGAAACAGAAGGTTGCGGGTTCGCATCCACCTCAACCGCCGCGAATGGACCCTGAGCAAGTCCTTCACTCGAAATAGCTCATACTACTGCGCTGTAGTCGGGAGCGTTTCTGAGTAGGATCTTGAAGGGGGCGCTATAGCAAGTGCACACACGCACACTGTGGGGCGCAGTGGTGTAGTGGTGGCGTTATTGCCTTGACGCCTGAAGGTTCGAGGTTCGAATCCATCTTAAGTCGCCGCGTAGGGACCTTTTGCAAATACTTCACTCGCAATTGCTCAGCGCTTCGGCGTGAAACTCCGATGCAGTGTCCGCTCTGCAGTCGGGAGCGCCTCTGAATAGTGTGCTTGAAGGGGC
>OX457048.1:32976346-32986346 GCA_949752735.1 Lumbricus terrestris | reverse complement strand
CAGAGCCGGAATAGCTGGTCAAAAAAATTCTAAATGGGGTCCATGACCGGATTGCCCCTCTGGATCCGCCCCTGACAGTGTCTGCATGTAAGCATAATTATGCGAATGAATGAATGGATGGATCGCTAGATGTCTGAATGTCTGATGCAGGCTACAAATAAATTAAACGAAGGAATAATTGTTGTCGAGAGAACAAAATAAATAAATAAATCGTGAATAATTTACGAATAGCCGTTTTAATGTATACATCGGATACATGTATGAATGTGTGGATATATAAATGAATTATATGAAGGCACGAATGAATAAATTTATGAATGCATAAATGAATGAATGAACGAACGAACGCATGGGTGGATGCTTGCACGTTTGAATAAATGAATGCATTCTTGGATGCTTGCAAATAATAATTCATGGGGTCTAGTTTAAAGCACGAACGAATTAAAGGACGAAATTTGAGAATTCTCGCAAGCATGAACGAATTTTTAAATGAACGTCGGAGAAACGAGGAGCGAACGCGCAATAAGGTAAGTAAGTAAGTAAGTGAAGCGATCGAAAGAGTGGTGAATAAACAAACATCCATTTTTAGTTCATTCTTCTATCCATCCTTCCATCTGTCAGTCACTACGCCGGTTGGCTTCGTGTGTATAATAGGTGAGAAATAAAAATTGTCGCCGTTTGAATTTTTGTCCGCAGCGAGTCCAGCGTGGCTCCCAGGAGGAAACCTGCAGAACGTTACCATCTCTGAGGAGGGTACAGCCGTCTTCGAGTGCCTAGTCAGCGGAACTCCCAAACCACGGATCACATGGTATAGCAATGGCACTCCTCTCCAAGGTCAGTTATGCTCAGCAGAACGATTACGACGCTGAGAGCAGTTAATGTATATAGGGTAACGTGGAGTTGCATGGACCCTGCGGTTATATGGATCGTCTCAGTAATGTTAAGTGGTTCATAATGCCCCAAGCTACCCTAGAATAGCATGTAGATTGCTGTAGGATCTCTTCTGGGTAATAATATGCGAATCTTTAGTAATAAATGATAATAATATTAATAAGACGATTTATATAGCTCCGTAGCTCAGTTGATGCCGAAGGAAAGGGCGCTGTAAACGAGATCAAAAGTTACTGGCAATTACACGATTGTTTTTAAACGGAAAAGTCCTGAATCTTTGCTTACATTGAACCTACTCACGCTTTGTCAGATCTTGCTCCGGATTCAAGGCTAAAGATTCTCAACGACAAAGTCATTTTCGACAACGTTACAACAACTGATATTCAGGTTGTACAATGCAATGCGAGCAACCGACATGGCTACGTGTTTGCCAACGCTTTTCTCAACGTAATAGGTAAGATGCTGTATCCGACATCTGTCTGTCTTCATCGAGCTTGCAAAACTGGTTATAAAATGTACCTCAGCTGAGGGGATAGAGTCAACGAGACAGACAGACAGACAGACAGACAGACAGACAGACAGACAGACAGACAGATAGACAGACAGATAGACAGACAGACAGGCAGGCAGGCAGGCAGGCAGACTGCAGACTATACTACGTTACGACAGACAGACAGACAGACAAACATGCAGGCAGACAGTCAGACAAACAGACAGACAGATAGAGAGCCAGACAGACAGAGGGGCAGACAGACAGACATACATACAGACAGACAGACATGCAGGCAGACTTCAGATTATCCTACGTTACGACAGACAGACAGGCAGGCAGACAGACATGCAGGCAGACAGACAGACAGACAAAGGACGAACAAGAGACAGACGATTATAATAAAAAAAAAAAATTAACGCATAATTTCGTCTCCTAATTTCAGTCTGGTTAGGTTAGCCCCCGAAAAGTCAATTTCCGACAAAACTCCTTATAAATTCTCAAAATAATACGTTACGATACAATACATAATTATATAAATTATATTTACGCAACTGATATACTTGACTGTCGTTACATTACAATTGATACAATTCATTGTCATTACATTACAATTGATATACTTGATTGTCATTACATTACATTACATTACATTACATTGCTCTTTTCCGATCGACGGTCAGCCTTTCCTCCTCGTCTCCTGGTAATTCCACCGGAAGCGATGTTCAAGGCCGAGGACCAGTGGGTCGTCATCCCCTGCCACGCAACCGGTGCACCAAACCCTCGCATTGTCTGGACCAGAGGGTCGACGCCTCCGAGGGTCACTTCCGGTCCACGATTCAACACACTTCCGTCTGGTGACCTTGAAATCCAGGTATAGCAAAGAGGGGTTTCTTCTCCAATAATATTTAGCTATTTAATTAATACTTTTCTGTATATCGAGAAATTAACTTGCCACTGAAAATCTTGAATTTATTCTCGGAATCGTTGACCGGGTTCACTATACCAGGATATAAGACTTTTCAAGTTGTCGTTGTATTGTAATTATTATTATATTCAACTTGTTCTAAATCAGACTATAAAAATAACCGCCATAGTTGCAGCGGAAAACGTAATCTTGAATTACATCTGTCTATGTAACTGTAACTATTAATATATAGGTATTAGGTATAGTCCTAGTATACAGTGCAGCTATCCAAGTCCAACCTTTTGACACCGCGGGCCACCAGAGAAGTTTTCTTGAAGCCGAGGGTTTCACCAGTGAACTGAAAAGCAACAAATATTAATGTGAATTGTTTAAGCTGTATCTGTCTTATCTTCAACCAAGTTCCAATAGCTCTGTCTCTCCAGATCGCCGTGTGTGATCCCAGGGTATTGTAGGCTATTGTATTGCGTCGCCTTAAGGCATTTATAAAGTGCCTCTAATATAGGGTGAGTCCGGTCGACATAACAGTGACAACGACTTGAACAGAACCTATATGCAGTGGCTGCCTATAGTATAATACTAAGCTCTCTGCTCAATGTAGAATTTTTCTTTAATAACGAGTGTTCTTGTTGATCATTGTATTGCATTGTATATAAGCATTTATAAATGTTAATAATGATGATGATGATGATAATAATAATAATTAATAATAATAATAATAATAATAATAATAATAATAATAATAATAATAATAATAATAATAATAATCACCGTCTTGGTCCTAATGAATTGATTCTAAGCAGGCGCTGGATAACGTCACGCTATTGTCTTGTGTAGGCAGCAGAGATTGGGGACAGTGGAACCTATCGTTGTTCGGCAATCAACAAATTTGGAACCGTGTCTGCTTCAACCCATCTTTCCGTGCGAAGTGCGTAGAGCTTTTTTCTCTTCCAGAATCACTCCTGTATAGCCTATCGTTGTCTAAATGTTTGTGTGCAGTCAATTGTGCAATTTTGCATTGTTGTGGGCAAAATAAATAAACTTGAAGCTTGAAACTACTAGCACCCAGGAAAATCGCAGATAGGTCCTAAGTGTGGACCAGCTAGCACCGGACTATATACAAATTATATATAATTTATGCGTATACACATATAAATATATATATATATATCAAATATCAGATACCATCTATCTATAATTATGACATTGTATACTATGCTTCGCTACAGTACCCAACACTTTGTTCAGGAAAATCGCAGATAACCATGGGTCCAGTAGCACCGAACTATATGCTATAATATTTCTATATATACAATATATAAAATATACTTTATACACACACAAATAAATACAATGCATGCTTCGCTACAAAACCCTATACTTTGTTCAGGAAAATCTCAGATAACAGTAGGTCCGCGAGATGTCACGATATCCGCTTCAGAGGACGTGGAGCTGAGGTGCAAAGCAACAACAGATGCCATCGAAATGCCACTCCTGCGCGTGGAGTGGCTGAGGGATGCGGCACCGGTCAACCGTGTCTCCGTTGAACTTCGACGTCTGGACAGCATCGAAAGCATCCTGAAGATCAAGAAGGCCAAGGTCATGGATACCGGTAGCTACACCTGTCTGGCTGGAAATGGAATCGACTCAGACAATCGATCTGCTCAGGTTGTCGTTGCAGGTAACTAACTAATTAATTACTCTCTTACGCATAGAATTGACTACAATGATAATATCAATAATAATCATAATCATAATCATAAATATAATTTAAAAATAATAACTATTATTATTTTTATCCCATGGCCCTGGAAACACTGGGCCCATCAACAGCGCAGGCCTCAATTTTATCTCGGACTTGGGCCACCTCACACTATATCTACTGGTGAACCGCGAGAGACCAGCTATTTATTTCAGAGGTTCTCAATCACAATTCAGCGCTTCAACTCCATAGCATTTAGTGGTTCCTTTAGAAGACCCACGCCCGAAATGGATGAGGTTTAGCCGTTCCAGGCACATTGCTTTTATATTTTATAAGTCCCTGGGGGAACAAAGTACCTCAGGGCATAAAAAATAATAATAGCAACAACAATTGTTGTTGCTGTTGCAGGGCTGTTTTTAAGGAATTTTTAGAACTGCACAACCCCTTCTTTTCTTTCCCATCCTCCATGGTAAATTTTTTCCAATCGGAGGAAAATGACCTTTTTTGCTAGTTTTAACTGTACAGAAGTGCTTCTTCATCATCGTCGTCGTCGTCGTCGTCATCGCCATCGCCATCGCCATCGTCATCGTCCTCGTCATCATCATCATCGTCATCGTCATCGTCGTCGTCGTCATCATCATCATCATCATCATCATCATCATCACCACCATCATCACCATCATCACCATCATCACCATCATCACCACCATCACCACCACCACCACCACCACCACCACCACCACCACCACCACCACCACCACCACCACCATCATCATCGTCGTCGTCGTCGTCATCATCATCATCATCATCATCATCATCATTATCATCACCACCATCATCACCATCATCACCATCATCACCATCATCACCACCATCACCACCACCACCAACACCACCACCACCACCACCAACACCACCACCACCACCACCATCATCATCATCGTCGTCGTCGTCATCATCATCATCATCATCATCATCATCATCATCATCACCACCATCATCACCATCATCACCATCATCACCATCATCACCACCATCACCACCACCACCAACACCACCACCACCACCACCACCACCATCATCATCATCGTCGTCGTCGTCGTCATCATCATCATCATAAATTTCTTGCGCGCGCAAGGTCACACCGAAATGTAAATCTGAGGCGCCGATAGTCAGCCACCAAAGGAAGATGCAATATAGACAGCCAAGCACTTAAAAGCCGAGGAGAAATAGTAAGTTTTGATCCGTTTTTTGAAGGTAGGGAGTGAATTTGAGCAACGAAGAGAGAGTGGAAGTAGATTCCATTCCTTGGGAGCAGAGGCATATCATCACACACACTGTGCAATGTCACAATAGGCTACATTGAATACAACCTTGCCAACCGTCCAATGTTTTTCAGACAAACCCGATCCTCCCTACAATGTCACCATCGTGCATTGCCGTAACAACTCGGCTACCCTGGTCTGGACTCCAGGCAGCGAGAACAGCGCCCACGTGACGAATTACATAGTCTACATGAACGCCAGCAACGACGTCACGAATGACGTCAGCGGGTCGCTCCACCTTGCGACCGTTACTGACCAATCGCCGATCGCCACGCTGTCCCATCTTCTGCCGTGGCAGAACTACACGTTCTACGTTGAGGCGCAGAATCGACTGGGTACGAGCAGAAGGAGCGAACCGACGCTGGTACCCTGCTCTATGCCGGCGCAGAGGCCGGCGACGAATCCCAAAGATGTCTGCACAGAGGACAGAGGACCAGAGTATTTCGTTATCACGTGGAAGGTCGCTATTTTAAAACAATACAATACGATACAATAAAATACAATACATGTGCTCGGATACTCTGAGTGCTTAAAGTGCGGGAAAATAAGTGCATGGACGCCCCTTGCCTTTCTAAAAGAAGTGCCTGGACGCCCCTTACTTTTCCAGGCTGTGCTGGCCAACAAGTGGCAGGTCGGCGTTCAGATATTAAAATAAGTGCATGGACGCCGTCCATGACCGTCCAGCCACACTTTAAACCCTGGTTCAACATAATGCTCTACGGCAGAGTACAGTTCTGTTGTGTCATTAGGGACTTCAGCATCCTCACGAGCTCACTTCTACTGTACTAAAAATGTACAATTTACTCTGAATTGATTAAAAAAGTTTTTTTATTGTGCTTTATTGTAGTGAAAAGGTATTTAGTGTTGGATTATAATTAACGACAGTACTCTACTCAATTGAATTGAAAAAAGTGTTCTTGTATTGTATTATAGTAAATTATTCCAAATTGAATTGAAGAAAAATTATATTATGCATTGTTGTGCACTACAGAGGGCAGTGAATTGAATTGAAAACTACGGCATTTTATTGTATTGTTTCTTTATTGTATTGTTTCTTCATTGTATTGTTTCTTTATTGTATTGTTTCTTTATTGTTTTATTTCTTCATTGTATTGTTTCTTTATTGTATTGTTTCTTTATTGTTTTATTTCTTCATTGTATTGTTTCTTTATTGTATTGTTTCTTTATTGTATTGTTCCTTCATTGTATTGTCTCCTTATTGTATTGTTTCTTTATTGTATTGTTTCATACACAATGAATGGCATTGAATTGTTGTTCAGGTGATGTCCAAAGAGCTTCATAACGGCGACGACTTTCACTACCTCATCGTCTACAAGAATCTAAGAAGGTCGAACGAAGCCGAGGTCACTGTCAAGGTCACGGACTGGCGTCAGAGTGAACTGGTCATCGCCAATCTGACTGAATTTCGTGAATATGAGATCTACGTTCAGGCAGCGAACCGTGAAGGACGAGGACCAGAACCGAGAAGGAAGAAGGGATTCAGCGGAGAGGACGGTATGTATGTATGTATGTATGTATGTATGTATGTATGTATGTATGTATGTATGTATGTATGTATGTATGTATGTATGTATGTATGTATGTATGTATGTATGTATGTATGTATGTATGTATGTATGTATGTATGTATGTATGTATGTATGTATGTATGTATGTATGTATGTATGTATGTATGTATGTATGTATGTATGTATGTATGTATGTATGTATATATGTATGTACATGTATGTATGTATGTATGTATATGACCATTTATATAGCGCCTTAACAAGAATCTCACGGTGGGCAAAGTTGGTCCATTTCTGCCTATAGCACTCCACATCTAAGGTTGAGTATTATTTGTTTTTTTTGTATGTGCACTTGTCATAGCGCCCCGTAAAGCTCCCTATACTCAGAGGCGCTCCCGGCTACAGAGCGAACACTGCATCGGAGTTTAACGCCGAAGCGCCCGAGCAATAATTGCGAGTAAAGGACTTGTCCAAGGTCCCTATACGCGGTGATTTGAGGTGGATTCGAACCGGCAACCATTCGTCTGCAAGGCGGCGAACATACCCACTACACCACCGCGCCCCACCTCTATTTGTATGCAATAGTCGAACGAAAAGAAGCAAACTCATATGCTTTTATGTGGACACAAATAATAATAATCACTGTGAGTAACAGCAAACCTAAACTGGTCTAGTACCTTGCTCTTGAGTGCTGTAATATGCCGAGCAAATTTTTGTCCAGAGTAACGGCCTCTGTTGTCATAGACCCTGGTCAAATCGGATCCATCCAACAGCAAACCTATAAGGGAATCAGTGAACGTGGCAATTGACCTAGGACAATATAGACAATTTATTTTTACCCATCGCCACCAAATGACTGAGGACAGGAGGCGAAGGAAGAGAAGGTGGGAGAAGTTGATCGGGCGACACTGCAGTGGTGACGGTGATGATGTTGGTGATGGTGGTGTTGGTGGTGGTGGTGATGTCGGTGGTTTTGGTGGTGGTGGTGGTCATAGGCGTACGGGAGATTTCAGCAGTGGGGAGGGGCAAAGATTTAACTTCTGCCCGAAAACTAACTCCTGAAATCTCGTGGAAAATACTACTTTTTCCGAGAAAAAAGTTGACGACTTTTTTTAAAAGTCATTTCCCGGTCTGCTTGCCCGGAAAAACTTTTTGCTCGATATTTGGGGGGCATTTGCCCCCTCTGTGCCCCCGCCTCGTACGCCTATGGTGGTGATGGTGTTGGTGGTGTTAGTGTTGGTGGTGTTGGTGGTGGTGGTGGTTGGTGGTGGTGGTAGTGGTGGTAGTGGTGTTGTTGTTGTTGTTGGTGGTGGTGGTGGTGGTGGTGGGTGGTGTTGGTGGTGGTGGTGTTAGTGGTGGGTGGTGGTGGTGGTGGTAGTAATAAGAGCTCTGCTTTGTTTTCATTGTTGTATCAGTTCCGTTGGAGATACCGCAGAACTTTCACATAAGACGATCGACGCTGAGGAGCACAAGCGTCGAGTTTGCATGGACGGCAGTTGACGAAAGACCCGAACGAATCAGAGGATCATTCAGAGGATACCAGGTAAATGAAAGAGCTTCGCCTCTTTCGCTTCTCCTTTGATCAACCCCTTTGATTATACCGCCATCTATGTAGGCCGACTATCATGCTTCGCATTTAACTCTTCGGTATACATACAGCATATCCCACCTTACCATAACTTATAGCCCACCTTGTCATGACTTCACCAGTTCAAAAATATTCCTTACCAGGGCTGTTTTAAAGGAATTTTTAGAACTGCACAACTCCTTCTTTCCTTTCCCATTCCCCATGGTAAATTACTTCCAATCGGAGGACAATGACATTTCTTGCCAGTTTTAACTATACAGAAGTGCTTCTACAAATCCGGTTAGAACTGCACATTTTGCGTACAACTGCACGTTAAAAAAACCCTGTTCCTTACCTTAAATTGCGCTAAATTCTTCTAAGCTTCTCTACGGTATAATTTTGTGGGGCGCGGTGGTGTAGCGGTGGCGTCGTTGCCTTGAAGCCGGAATTTTCGTGGTTCGAATCCACCTCAAGTCGCCGCGTATAGGGACATTGGGCAAGTCCTTCACTCACAATTGCTCAGCGCTTAGGCGTGAAACTCCGATGCAGTGTCCGCTCTGCATTCGGGAGCGCCTCAGAGTAGAGAGAGAGCTTGAAGGGGCGCTATAACAAGTGCACATACAAAATTATTCGTTCGATACTATAGATCCAGTTCTGGCGTCCAGACGTCGATCCCACCGAGGTCCGTTCAGAGGACGTCGTATTCAACCGGTTCGATCCGTGTCCCACGCAGTTCGTCTACTCGTCGAGCATCGTTCCTCTGTTGCCACCGCAGTCGAGGGTCCGGAGGGACGCCCCACCCCCACCTCCACCACCGACGGCGACCAGGGACCGACTGAGGACCTGTCGCTGGACGACCCACGTCAAGGCCTTCACCCACCGTCTCTGGCCTCACTCGCGCATCGCCGCCGGTGTCCTTGTCCTCAGCGGAACGCGGAAGGGAAACCTTAGCGACTTCATCGAGTTTATGACGCCCCAGGGGGGTAAGTGGGACACGGTTTCACTCGGGGTGGGTGGGGGAAATCGGGGTTATTGGGGATGCGATTTCATTCGGGATGGGTGGGTAAATTGGAATAAATGAGGTTACGATTTCACTAGAGGTGGAGTGGGGAAATCGGGGTAAATGAGGCTACGATTTCGATCGGGGTGGGGAAATCGGGGTAAATGGGGAGACGATTTCACTCGGGGTGGAGTTGGGGAAATCGCGGGGTAAATGGGGATGCGATTTCATTCGGGATGGGGTTGAGGAAATCTGGGTAAGTGGGACACGATTTCACTCGGGGTGGGATTGGGGAAATCTGGGTATACGTGGAGCTACGTTTTCACTCGGAGTAGGTGGAGAAAATCTGGGTAAATATGGTTACGATTTCACTGGAGTGGAGTGGGGGAAATCGGAGTAAATGGGGCTACGATATTATAGGGTGGGTCGGAAATTGTGGTAAATGGGTCTACAGTTTTACTCGGGGTGTGGGTTGGGGAAATCGGGGTAAATGAGGCTATGATTTTTACTCGGGCTGGGACGGATGGGAAATCGAGGTTTTTGCGCGGCAGCATCACTGAGAGATTAATCC
>OX457048.1:32953846-32971346 GCA_949752735.1 Lumbricus terrestris | reverse complement strand
ACATCTATGTTCTTAGCATTTATCGTTCTTGACATCTATGTTCTTAACATTTATTGTTCTTTACATCTATGTTCTTAACATTTATCGTTCTTGACATCTATGTTCCTAACATTTATCGTTCTTAACATCCATATTCTTAACATTTATCGTTCTTGACATCTATGTTCTTAACATCCATTGTTCTTAACATATAATTACATGTATGTTCTTAACATTTATTGTTCTTTACATCTATGTTCTTAACATCTATGTTCTTAACATTCATTGTTCTTAACATCTATCGTTCTCATTAACATCTATATTTGTTCATGTTCAGAAGTCGTGGTGACTTACCGGTTCGATTGGTTGCCGTGGATAGCAGTTTCTCTCAGCCTCCTCGCCTTACTCGTCTTCGCCGCTGTCACCATTGCCTGCTATCGAGTATGTCGGCGACGATGTGGAAAGTATTCAGGTGAGCGATAGACTTATCTGTTCTCCAGGTAAACCAATATAAACATGGAAGGAGTTTGGTTTCCGTTTGGGGGTAGGGCTAAAAAAACTTGGCCCAGAACGAGCGGCGCCGACAATAGTTGTGTCGCCCCAAAAAAAGTTTATGACCTTTTTTAGTCGTCAATTTCAAATCTCATGAAAATCACTATAAATAGCCATATTATATATATATATATATATATACTTCCCGGCCGAAAAAGTTGATGATTTTTTAGTCATTTGGTTGAAAGTTTTTTTGGAGGGGGGGACAAAGCCAGAAAAAGATACCACTTACACGGTAAAAAACATGAATCTGGGACCAGGGCTGTTTTTAAGGAATCTTTAGAACTGCACAACCCCTTCTTTCCTTTCCCATCCTCCCTGGTAAATTACTCCCAATCGGAAGAAAATGGCCTTTTTTCAACTAGTTTAACTGCATAGAAGTAGGCTACTTCTACAACTGCACAAATCCATTTAGGACTGCACATTTAGTGTACAACCGCACGTTAAAAAGCCCTGTCTGGGACTTCTTGGGGGGGGGCTTAGCTCCTGATAAACTGCACCCATGAATATTATTTAATTAGTTATTTCTTAACGCAACTCACAGCTGTGGTCATTCAGCAGCGCTCCCAGTGCGATTACCTCTATAGAGATAAAAAAAGAGTCTTTAAAAAAGAGAGACAGATGTACATGTTGATAGTGATCCAGAAAGGAGAGGTAAGTTTTGATATCTATCTCTGAGTAGTTTAAGAGGGCAGGGCAAGAAACTCGTGAATAAACCGAGCACTCGTGAGCAAGCCCTGTGCTTGGCTTTAGAGTGGCACTTCAGAAGTCTGGGGTTTACGATTACGACACTCGTAATCGTAACTAAATAAATAAATTACATTACATTACATTATCCGAAATTGTCTGCTTAAGCAATCTCCACGTTGCTAAAGCGACACTCGTAAGGTAAGCGGCGCAGGGCACCAGCTTATTTGCGACCACTGATCATGGGCGGAGTTTGGTTTCCGTTCTTGGAGGGGCTAAATTAAGCCTTCTTGGGGGGGGGCTATGCCCGGGAAAAAATACCATTTACGGTATATGGTGAAATAAATAAATCTGGGTTTTCTTGAGGGGGGAGGCTTAGCACCCCCTAGCCCCTGATAAACTCCGTCCATGCCACTGATCGGCCATTGCTGATATATAGATCTATGCCGCCTTCGAAATCAATGAGCTACGTAAGCGAAAAATGTTTATTTTTACAGTTCAGGAAAACGAGGCTCTGCATCGATGCAGCTCTGAAAGTTCCGAGATTGAAGTCACGAACCACCGGAAGTAAGAATACAATTTATAGATCAGCTGATTGCACTATATATATAGTATATATATATACTATATACATGTATATACTATATATATATACTATATATACTATATATACTATATTACTATATATATATACTATATATTCATTCATTCATTCGGACATTTATATAGCGCTTCTTCAAGAAAAAAATACTCAGAGGCGCTCAATATATATACTATATATACTATATATACTATATATATATATAGGCCAAGACGTCAGTGATAAAAATGTGTAGGTGCCGTAAACGACGTAGGGTAGGCTATACAGATGAAGACAGGAGACAGAGACAAATGGCGAGGAAGACACACACATGCACGCACACACATATGCATTATGTCCATGTATATATATTATGTATATATATATAGATACACATGTATTCATTCATTCGTGAGTTTCTAAAAGGAGCCTCTTCGTGGGGACTACTCAAAGGTGCGTACATGTCTATTTGAACACCTCCCCCCTTAATGAAATAATGCAAAAAAAAGTAATGCATTTACTAGCACATGATGTATACGAACTACAGTGTGTAATGTAAAATTGCGGAAAAGAGCGTTTTTTTGGACCGCCCTGAACGAGCCAAAAAGGGAAGAAAGCAGGCGATGACTAAAAACAGGTCGTCAGAAAATTTCGCCCAAAGGAAAAAGTCGGGACAAACACCCCCCCAAATAAAATCCTGGCTGCGGCCTAGGGTAAAAGTATGTTGCTGGCGGTGACTTATTCCAGGAAAGTCAGTCAGATGCAATCTATAAGTTTACGTGTCTGTTTACAGTGACTTTCTCCAGCAGTTGAGCAGAGGAATCCTCGCCACGGTGGAGGAGACAAGCGGATCCATGGAAAGCCTGGAGAAGCGGACCGTCATCAGCGAGTACGGAAGTTCGTGCGAGTACGAAAGTTCGGAGATAACTCAGTTCAACGAGGACGGATCGTTTATCGGTCTGTACACCACACAGAAGACGAAGGAACTGGAACCGGATACGACGATCCCATCCGCAATGTCACTTCTTATCTGAGTGCATGATTCAGCTGCTGCACTGTTGCAGGAAGGATGTCTCTTCTCACTGGATGTTCATCTGTATCATCTTCTGGATATTCAATTGTATCTTCTTCTGGCTGTCAATGCATCTATTTGTATCTTCTTCTGGCTATATCATCTTCTGGATATTCCTTTTATCTTCTTCTGGATATTCATTTGTATCTTCTTCTGGATATTCATGTGCATTTTCTTCTGGATGTTCATCTGTATCATCTTCTGACTAGTCATCTGCATTTTCTTTTGGATATTCATTTGTATCTTTTTCTGGATATTCATTTGTATCTTCTTCTGGATATTAATCTTATCTTCTTCAGGATATCCATTTGTATCTTCAGAATAGCGAGCTATATCCTCTGCATCTTGATCTATATAATATCTCCTAGCCTTCAAGTCGCCGCGTAGGGACTTTGGGCAAGTCCTTCACTCGCAATTGCTCAGCGCTTCGGCGTGAAACTCCGATGCAGTGTCCGCTCTGTAGTCGGGAGCGCCTCTGAGTAGAGAAACTTGAAGGGGCGCTATAACAAGCGCACATACCAACAAAGCATTAATGATTGATCAGAGTGCGTGGGTATCTTTATTGTCATAGTCTATTATACATGTGTGTCATCGTCATACAGCACATGTCTGTCGAAATCTATTAACCTGATCGCCATTGAAGAACACGATAAGATAAGAATACTTAAATTTTTATTTCTTCTGTGTTTGGATTGATCTGTTGCGGTCGATTGTATAATAAAAATCGATGTACTGTCTTAATCTTCAGCAGAAGCTTGATAAGATTCCACCTGTGTCTTATAATCTGTCAACGGTCAAAGATCACAGAGTATAAACTTTGGAAGCAGTCTCAACAACCCGTGAAAGGCCACAGTGAACGAGTTAGTTAAATGCACAAAACGACAATTTGTGTATACGAATGTGCACTTGGTATACAGCGCCCCTTCAAGATTTCTTCTTAGAAGCGCTCCCGACTACAGTGCGGACACTGAATCGGAGTTTCACGCCGAAGCACCAATGCAATTGCGAGTGAAGGACTTGCTCAGGGTCCCATCGCAGTGGCTTAGGTGGATTCGAACCTGCAACCCTACGGCTGCAAGGCAACGAACATACCCCTACACCACCGCGCCCCACATATAGGTCTATGTCGCTCCTTCTGTCCGTCGGAGAAATTTCCCTGTTGACCTGACTTGGGTCTACGCTGGAAAATGAAAAAAATCTACTTTGAAACTATTAAAGGGTCTGATGATGATGGTTCTCTGCCCGAAAGCAGGTTCATTGGCTTTTACGCCCCTGGGGATGAGATGAGTGAGGTGGTTTCCCGTTGCCTTCCCCACAGACAATGATGGGTAGGCAACTTGTGGTGTCCGGACAATTCGTCCCCGGACAATTCGTCCCGGACAATTCGGACCGGACAATTCGGACCCGGACAATTCGTCCCGGACAATTCGGACCCGGACAATTCGGACCGTATAGATCAAGTGGTATGCACGGACACAAACTGTCTCACACCCATCCACAGCAAGATTAGAAAATTTAAATAGATGGATAATTAAGGTTAGGGTTAGTTTTAGGGTTAGGGTCAGTATTAAAATTTAAATAGATGGATCGAATTGTCCAGTCCGAATTGTCCGGGTCCGAATTGTCCGGGACGAATTGTCCGGGGACGAATTGTCCGGGACGAATTGTCCGGGGACGAATTGTCCGGTCCGAATTGTCCGGGACGAATTGTCCGGGGACGAATTGTCCGGGAACCCAACTTGTCCAAGGTTGCTCCGCAGCAGCTTGCGCCCCTGCGTCCCACACGTGCTAGCCAGAGATATCTAAATCTCTGAATGTCAACTCCCAACCCGGGGCTTGAACCGCAGTCCGTTGTGACCAACAGAATATCTCGCTCTCGCTTACCGGTGTAGCTAACTAGGCCAACTAACGGGTCTACAGACTTGATATTTACTATTTTATATTTTACTATTATACTTACTATTATAGTTATTATATTATATTATTATATTTATTATATTTAATATATTTATTATGTATACATTACACTGTACATTACATTATACAGTACATTACATTACATTGTACTGTACATTACATTTTATATACAGTACATTTATATAACGCCGTTCAAAGAGCAAAACAAATAAGGGGAGCTCTCTGTGCCAGCCATATATATATTAAATATCAGTTGCAACAAGCCTGGTACATCAGTAAACCGAACTATGCACTGTAAACTATAGCAGGACTTTTAGAGGATATTTTATAACTGCACAACTCCTTCTTTCCATTCAAATCCTTCATCGTTAACTACTCCTAATCGGTGGACAATGATCTTTCCTACCAGTTTTAACTGTACAGCAGTGCTGCAACATCGCAAATCCCATTTTAGAACCACATTTTGTGCACAACTGCACGCTAGACAAGCCCTGCAAACTAGAAAAGCCACCAGTGTCCGGCCCACGCACACCCGTAGATCCAAACAACGGTTTTGTACAGATAAGTAGGCCTATATACCTTAGGTTTCCTGGTTCAATCGATAGACGTCGCACTGTGAGTATCCTGCCAGCGAATAGTACGTCACCCCGATCATGTCGGAGTCCTCCTGATGACAAACCCCGAACGGATTTCGAACACCGGACACGACGTGGTCGATGAAGTCCCCGGACGTCGAGAACCGTGAGAGGCGACCGTTCTTCGAGTCTGCGACGATGATGTTGTCCAGCCGATCGACGCAGACGCCCTTCGGCCACGCGAGACGTCCGTCGGCCGAGCCCCGGCCGCAGAACCTCGTCAGAGAGCGTCCTTGAGCGTCGAAGACTTTGACGCAGTGGTTGGCGGAATCGGAGACGATGATCCGGTCCTTGGTGTCGACGGTGAGGAAATCGGCCATGCAGATGTTGTCGTCGCCTGTTCCGTACGATCCGAACTCAAGGATCCGTCGTCCGTCGGGCGTGTAGACCCCAATGCGACAGTTGGCCCTGTCGGAAACGACGAGGTTCCCGCTGCGAAGCGCCCCGATGCCTCCGACCCACTCGAAGCTGCCCGACTTCCACCTGGAAACGACCTCTGACGATGGAGGAGCCTCGAGGAAGACGAGGGTCTTTGACTTCCGGTCGCCGACGACGACGACTGAACCGGAAGTGGTGAGGAGGACCGCGAACGGTTTGAGGGAGTTGACGGTGGAGGTCGTCTGGCCGTGCTCGTCGACGTAGTCGAGGGTTCCCTTGCCGTAGTCGGCGATGATGGCGTGACCTTGAGGGGTGAGGGCGATCGATGTGGGTTTGTGGTGGGCGTTCTTCGTCACTCGCCAGGACAGGGTCACTCCTGAGGCGCGAGTCTCAACTGCGCTTCCCATGGTCGTGTCTGCATTCTGAGCATCTTGCGATTGACTCGGCTGCACGAATAAGTACATAGGTATTTACTATTTAACCTATTCTGCAGTGGCGTAGCCAAGAATTTATTATGTGGGAGGGGGTTGAGGGTTTTATGTTATGGCCTGGCTGGATGCCCTTTCTGACACCAACCCAACAGTAGGCCTATTACAGTAAAAAGAAAATAAAGTAACGAATGGAATAAAGTAAGAAAAACAATGGTTACTACAAGCAATTGTTTTGTTTTTCTTATTTAGGTGGATAAATAACCGTTAAAAATCTTTTTTCCTAGGCCAATGGGGGCTTAACTCCGAACCTCCTTGTCTACGCCACTGCTATTCTGAGTTTTCAGACTTAGAGATTCATTTCTATTCAATCGCTTTTTATATTTATTCCTCGCACCTGTTATAGCGGACCTTCAAGCTCCCTACCCAGAGGCGCTCCCAACCATAGGCGGAGACCTGCGCCGAGAATTGGGGGGGACGGAAAGACGCGAGATTTTTGGAAAAATTTCTGACGACCGGCGAAAAATCCCGGGGATAAATTTATTTTCGCCGCCAAAAAAGTTGATGACCTTTTTTTTTTTTTTTTTTTTTTTTTTTTTTTTTTTTAGTCATCCGGCCAAAATTTCGACCTAATCTCCCCAAAAATTCTATTTTCGCCGCCAAAAAAGTTGATGACCTTTTTTTTTTTTTTTTTTTTTAGTCATCCGGCCAAAATTTCGACCTAATCTCCCCAAAAATTCTATTTTCGCCGCCAAAAAAGTTGATGACCTTTTTTTTTTTTTTTTTTTAGTCATCCGGCCAAATCTCGACCAAATTTTCTAGTTTCGCCGCCATAAAAAGTCTTGACGCTCAAACATTGGGGGGGGGACAAATTCATGGGCCGTCCCCCCAACACTTTTATTGGGGGGGACCGTCCCCCCTGTCCCCCCCTAGGTCTCCGCCACTGCTCCCAACTACAGCGTGGACACTGAATCGGAGTTTCGCGTCAAAATGAACGAGCAATTGCGAGTGAAGGAGTTGCTGAAGATCCCTGCGAAGCGGTTTGAGGTGGATTCAAACCTGTAACCCTCCGGCTGCAAGGCACTGAAGCCACCACTACAATACAGCGACTCACGAGATACAGTATACAGTACTGTATATTGCAGCCAGGCTGCACAGAATGACATCAAATGTCATACATGTAGAAGATAAGTTTGTAATACATGTAATAGCCACAAAGGGAGTCCCCAAAGGCCCGCTGGGAAAGGAGGGTCACCCAAGCGAAAATTACAAAGGGGAGTTAACCAAGCTAGCCGATTACAATAAAGTTCAATCAAATGTCAAAGTTTAAATCGTCAGCTACACGTAAAGAAACAAACTTCACACTCTATACACTCGAACAAACTATAGGCCTACACTTAATTAAAACCTTAACAACATGCGGTTTATGTCCGTATGAAGTACGTATCTGCTTAGGCTCTCAACATTAAGTTAAGTGCCTAAGCGCATCATGTTGACCAGCGCTGACTTTTTACTAACTGAATATTTGACTAAGCAAGCGAGCAAGTGAGCACTGAGGGAGCGAGTCACTGTATTCTTTTATTCTTTCGCATGGTGACTCATTCATTCAATTCAAATGTTCTTCGATTGTGATGATGATGATGATGATGATGATGATGATGATGATGATGATAATAATAATAATGATAATAATAAAAATAATAATAATAATAAATAAATTAATAAATAAATATTCTAATTATAATATTAACGATAGCAACAAATGACAATTTGTATGGCGCCTCACTTAGCCTACAACTGGATTGCGGGGTGGTTTGTTTGTGACATGGCATGGCAGGGGCGGATCCGAGGGGACAAATCCGGCCATGGTCACCCATTTAAAAAGTGCATGGAACGTGGCCCCCTATTTGGTTGCAACAAGTCATTAAAACAGGACACTAGAGAGGCCATTACTCCGACCAGGATGACAGATGACCAAAAAATAAGGTCATCAACTGTTTTGGCGGATAAAACGGTATCTCTTTTTCTCGGAAATTGGAGGAATGACTGAAAAAAGGTCATCAGATTTTTCGGCGACCAAGACGAAATTTGTCCCCTGTCCCAACCCAAGACCGAAAAGCTTGGCCCCCCCTTCGAAAATTTCTGTATCCGCCCTTGTGGCATGGTCTGTTTAATGCGCCATCCAACTTCCGTCATAATTTATATATAATATTGACACGTGACAGATACCAATGATTTGAGGCACTTACCGTGGAATGATTATTACCCTCCACTGGAAAGAATCGATTGTTCGTCTCCACTTTTCCGAATGCAACCAATTCCATGTCGTTCACAACGACGGTTGATTTATCCGTCCGCGTCACCTCGATCCCATTCACTTCCGGTTCCGGCGATGACGTCGAAGTTACGGGCGGGAAGAACCTGTTCCTCTCGCTCGCCTTCTGTTCCGTGATGACGTCACTTCCTGTCGATGCAGCAGGCGTCGTTAGGACAAGAGCCGAGTCGGGGATGTCGACTTGCTGTTGGTGTACGATGCGCCCGATCATCATACTGACCGTGGAACGAAACTGTGGAGCGGAAGAGTCAGAAGGTCCCTCATCGTCTTTCGGGGTCTCTGGATCGCTGAACGTCACCCGTTTCTTCAACTTCCGCTCGGCCTTTTTCGGGCTTTCCCGGACCGCTTCGGAGATTTCCGGATCAACTCGTACGGACTCGGGATTTTCCGGATCAACTCGTACGGACTCGGGATTTTCCGGATCTGTTCGTTGTTTCTCCTCGAGATGGGTGGGGAAGTCCCAAACTCCACCAAGCGGAACCTCACTGAGCACCCGACAGGTGGTTTCGGGACAGGGAAAGGCAGCGATGCGCATCACTGAACCCCGCTGCCGCTGGTCGTAGTATGAGCGGATGCAGTTGAGGCAGAACGAGTGTTGGCAGCCGGGAAGATAGCGTGGGTCGACCATGAATCGGAAGCATAGTCTGCAGTATCGATAACCGTAAGACATTCTGTTCCAATTTCCGGTTCAACTGCGGTTCCGTCGGAAGTCTATTATGGATGTAACCTGCAAGTGAAAAACTGACGTCAAGAGCGTCGCCATGTGAAAACGTCGGCAGATAAATCATATCGGACCAAGAAGAAGAAGAATTTCCGTGTCCATGTTGTGACCCAAAGTACTGCAATAGGCATAATTTTTTATGTATACGTAGCTGCAAATGTGCAATGAGTGCCTATATACCAGGATTTCTTGTAAGGAATTTTTAGAGCCATACATTGCACAACCCCTTCTCTCCCTTCCAATCCTCCATTGCAAATTTCTCCCAATCGGATGACAACGACCTTTTAAATATTTTCTAGCTGCACAGAAGTACTTCTGCAACTGCATGAAACCATTTAGAACCGTAGCATGCTGAAGGGAAAGAAAGTCTAAGTGTCTACCATAATAATAATAACCAACTGTGAACACAAATAGAAACACTTATTATATCACATTTGTGTTAGATTCACACGAAAAAATAACATTAATAAATATAAATTTTTTCACTTACGTCATAATTATTCTACCGGTTTAGAATCAACAGAAAGCATTTCCGGCAGCGTTCAGAATACATTTTGTATGCCACAAAACTTGTTACCACAACCGCCAGGCGTGCTGTCAAGAACTAGAGACGTCTGTCATTGCCTATCTCGCACTTGCGATGGCAGATGACAATAGTGTCAAAGGCTTCGAGACCTGTGTTGAATCCGATAATGCAGCAAGGAGACCGGCAGAGTGGTCTGCTGTTAGATACCACCGCAATTTAAGTACCGGTATCAGACAATGTTTGTAGTGACATCAAACTTTCCTAATGTGCATAACAATTTATCGCTTCAATTAAGTCACAAAACATAACATTTTCGGCAGTCGGCAGTCCATTAATATTAAACTGATTGCCTAAAACATCTACGCAGGCAAATTAAATGTTTGTGTTAAAAATAATGAGCTCATTGTAGGCCTATATGCCAATACGTAACTCGGCTGTTATGTTAAGGTGCGGGTGTTGTACACAATTGTCGCACATGCCGATTATTTCGTAAGGTACTTGAAGAAGATTGCGCACGCTCGTCTATGTCCATATGCTTGAGGTTGTCTGCATTTTTCAGAATCGCTGTCCTTGTGTGTGCGTGTGCATGTGTTTGTGTTTGTGTGTACGTGTCTGTGTGTATGGAATGGAACTTTGGTCTTTTTGAAGTTGTCACTTGTCAAACGCTCTACGCTTGCATATATATATACATATATATATATATATATATATATATATATATATATATGTATGTATATATCAAAGGAAACCTTTATATCGAGAAGATAATCATCAAAACAAAAAGAAGCCAGTTGGGACTTGCCTACAAAAGGTCCCATGCAAAAATATTGCTAGTCCGACCGCATGTACACGATATATATATATATATATTATATATATATATCTACATCAATATAAAAGCATCAATATGTATTTTTAGGTATGTCTATCTGTTTATCTGTATGTTCTTTCTATCTGTCTTTCTGTACATAATTATGTATGTATTACATATACATATACATGCATGTATGCATGTATTGTACTCGTCTATATTCATATAATTATGTATGCATGTCGGTAGTAGCACATGTATGTATGAATGTATGTATGTATGTAGATATGTATGTATGATTGTATCAATGTATGTATGTATGTAGATATGTATGTATGATTGTATCAATGTATGTATGTATGTATGTATGTATGTATGTGTGTATGTATGTATGTATGTATGTATGTATGTATGTATGTATGTATGTATGTATGTATGTATGTATGTATGTATGCATGTATGAATGTATGTATGTATGTATGCATGTATGTATGTATGTATGTATATATATATGTATGTAACTATGTAGCCTATGTATGTATGCATGTATGTATGTATGTATGTATGTATGTATGTATGTATGTATGTGTGTATGTATGTATGTATGTGTGTGTATGTATTATGTATATCGATTGCTGGTCTGTTCATCTACGTGATTTCTCGCCTACACTAGCACAGTGTTAAAAAGGCATCAATTTTAATCAGTCAATCAACTACTTTATCGCCTGCTTGACAGCATTGCACCTGCATGCTGTCTTTAATATCGGACGAGTCATTACGCTATGACGAAACGTACTGGCTCAGTAGTCTTTATGTGTGTGTGTGCGTGTGTGTTGTGCGTGTGTGTTCGCGCGCGTGTGTGCGCGCGCGCGTGTGTGTGTTAAATATTCTCTTTCCTAATTAAGTAGTAATTAAATAGTAATTGGTTATCTTTTCCGTTAATAACCGCTGCCATAGATTGAGTATTCGTGACTTTTGGGTTTAATATTCGCAAATATTCGTGAATATTAAGATTTTTAATATTCGTAAATATTCGTAAATATTCGTTAACGGGTTAAAGTGAACCATCGAAACCGCAATGTTACCCGGTAGGCCTACAGCAGTTTAAGTTTTTGTATATCTCCGTGACATTCACTCGCATTCAGGGCAGGGCTGAATTAAAATCTGCAATAATTATTAGCTTAATATGCTGAGATCGGGATAGTTTTTGCTTGTAGATCACAAGCAAAAACTATCCCGATCTCAGCATATTAAGCTAATAATTATTGCAGATTTTAATTCAGCCCTGCCCTGAATGAACGTAGATGAACAGACCAGCAATCGATATACATACATACATACATACATACATACATACATACATACATACATACATACATACATACATACATACATACATACATACATACATACATACATACGTACATACGTACGTACATACATACATACATACATACATACATACATACATACATACATACATACATACATACATACATACATACATACATACATACATACATACATACATACATACATACATACATACATACATACATACATACATACATACATACATACATACATACATACATACATACATACATACATACATACATAAATACATACATACATGCACTATTATTTCCTGCGTTGACATTTATATTTACTCATCCTGCTACACTGATATAAAACTGCTTTCTCTATTTGCAGTTACTATTATAGGCAGTTAAAATTTATTTATAATTTAGTCTACTATTGCTGCTACTTGCCAACTGTGTATCTCTTTTCAGTTGAGAAGGATGGTCAGAAGTCAGACAAAGTGACTAACATTAAGTATCGAATGTGATAGACTTATGAATGCTGCATGGCCACATTGGTCAGACCCAGCAGAAACCTGGAAGTTTTTAACAATAAATCTAGGACAGTTATTGTAACTTACTGATATAGGCCTATGCGTAGGCTATAAATTCAATTTTGTACATTTCATTCAGTAAAAGTTAAACATTTTCATAAATAACAAAATAAAATTAGGAATAAAGAATTTCCTGAAAGAACATAATATTTTACGAATATAGGCTAATATTCGTTGGCAGTTTTAATATTCGTTAATATTCGTGAATATTTGAAAATCTTAATATTCGTAATATGCGAATACTCAATCTATGACCGCTGCTACAATGGCCACTGCATAAGTGACTGCGAAGACCATAACGAAAACAGCGGACCACTGCAAAGAATAACACACAGGTCAATACACAGGTCATGCATGGCGCAGGCCACTGCAAAGGAAACCTCAAACGTCATTACAAACGCCACCATAAACGTCACTACATACAAATGTCACCACAAATGCACTATATATAGACAGATGCCAAAATAAGGACCACCACGGGAAAACAGTTACTACAGTTACTTATAGGCCCACAAGGGCCACGACAAGACATTGCGTACATACATAAATTAATTATAGGCCTAAATGTAATGCTTTGGAATCTCGTCATCTCTTTTGCATTTTCACAGTCAACTTCTCACCCGCACATCATGCAATATTTAGAGCCTGCAATTGCTATCACCTCTCGCGAGTTTCTGGCGGTGTTAAAGAAATCGTTGGGTCACCAGTCCTGTCAACCTTTGTGCATCATTTCGACAGTTTCGATCACCAAATTCGATTGGTATCAAGACGTCAGCAATAATTGTCATCCGCTTCTCATTTGTAGAAACCTCTGGCGGTAACATAATTATAGAAATCACGACCTGTGTTTGAACTGAATTTTCCATTGGAATCTTGCAGCACTGTGGCAGTTTGAGTAGTGTGCATAGTCCTTTATGACACCCAATTAGTGACGTCATCTGGGTCAAGGTCAAGGGCATGGCCAAGGTCAAGGTCATCTTAATTAGGTCACATTAATTAGGGCATATTAATTAGGTCACATTAATTAGGTCATATTAACGGGGTCACGCTAATTAGCTAAATTAATTAGGTCATATCAATTATATTATATTAATTAATAATAATTAGAATTTATTAATTATATCAATTATCGAACCCTAATTAGCAGCGCAAGCCCCACTCCGATCAGAAATGACTCATCGGAAGTGCCGCAGGGCATTATGGGAGCTGCACTGGCTTCCACTCCTCGGCACCCTCCCCACAATTCATTCAAATTTCATATCCTCACTTGTAAATTGAACCCTAATTAGCAGCGCAAGCCCCACTCCGACCAGAAATGACTCATCGAAAGTGCCGCAGGGCATTATGGGAGCTGCACGGGCTTCCACTCCTCGGCACCCTCCCCACCATTCATTCAAATTTCAATTCCTCGCATGTAAACTGAACCCTACTTAGCCGTGCAAGGTCCACACCAACCCTAAATGACTCAGCATATACTCTCACCCTCCACAACCTTCCACCCCACCCTCCATTCCACCTCCTCCCCCACCCACAATTAGCCATTTTACACACAAGACCAGCCCAAGCAGAGAACTGAGAACCCTAGAAAGCGACCAATCAGAAGGCTAGATCCCATAGGCATGGCATCTTTCGCCCTCCACAGCATTCAACCTCACCCTCCAACCCTCCATTCCACCCCTTCCCACCCACAAATATTCATTTTACACACAAGAGCTGAACATTATGGAAGCGAAAAACTTAGAGAGCGGCCAATCAGAAGGATAGATACTATAGGCATGGCATCTTTCACCCTACACAGCATTCAACCTCACCCTCCAACCCGCCCTTCCACCCCTCCCCACTCACAAATATTCATTTTACACACAAGAGCTGGCCAATCAGAAAGCGAGAAACCTAGGGAGCGACCAATCAGAAGGCGAGAAATCCTATCCACATTCCAACACACCCTTCAAACCTCCATGCATTCACGCCAAATACACAAATTTGACTTGCATGTATAAAATTTAAGCCTCCAGCAACAGCTAAAACCTATACATGAGCCCTTCAGAAGAATATAATTCATACATATGTACCAAAATATCATCAATTTTCGCCATTTTATTCGAAAATATGTATATAACAGCAATAAATACAATTAAATTATACTAAATTATGACAATTATTCAGAATTTGTTACAATACTAAGCAAACTATAGCAGTCAAACGCCATTTTCATATATATTTCTTCTATATTTCTTACATTTCAAGCAAGTACAAACTCAAAAACCGAAGAAACGCTCAGCCTTCCTTTCGGAAGATGGTAACATTTCTTACTTCCTTGCATCCACGAACTCAAAACTTAAGAACCTTGCACCTTCCACGCCCAAAATGCGGCCATTTCTAACTTTCTTGCACACACAAACTCAAAAACTGACAAATCCTGCAACCGCCCTTTTGGAAGTTGGCAACATTTCTTACTTCCTTGCACACTCGAACTCAAAAACCGACGAATCGCTCAGCCTTCCTTTCGGAAGCTGGTGCCATTTCTAACTTTCTTACATACACGAACTCAAAAACCGACGAATCGCTCAGCCTTCCTTTCGGAAGATGGTGCCATTTCTAACTTTCTTACACACACGAACTCAAAAACTGACGAATACATCATCCTTCCACTCCCAATATTGTGACATTTCCCAATTCCTTGTACACGAAAACTCAAAAACTTAATAATCTTGTAACATTTCACATCCAATATGACGAAATTTCTAACTTTCTTACACACACGAACTCAAAAACTGACGAATACTTCAACCTTCCACTCCCAAGATGGCGCCATTTCTAACTGTTTGCATACACGAACTCAAAAACCGACGAATACTTCATCCTTCCAATCCCAATATGGCGACATTTCCCAATTCCTTGTACACGAAAACTCAAAAACTTAAGAACCTTGTAACATTTCAATCCCAATATGACGAAATTTCTAACTTTCTTACACACACGAACTCAAAAACTGACGAATACATCATCCTTCCACTCCCAATATTGTGACATTTCCCAATTCCTTGTACACGAAAACTCAAAAACTTAATAATCTTGTAACATTTCACATCCAATATGACGAAATTTCTAACTTTCTTACACACACGAACTCAAAAACTGACGAATACTTCAACCTTCCACTCCCAAGATGGCGCCATTTCTAACTGTTTGCTTACACGAACTCAAAAACCGACGAATACTTCATCCTTCCAATCCCAATATGGCGACATTTCCCAATTCCTTGTACACGAAAACTCAAAAACTTAAGAACCTTGTAACATTTCAATCCCAATATGACGAAATTTCTAACTTTCTTACACACACGAACTCAAAAACCAACGAATACTTCAACCTTCCACTCCCAAGATGGTGCCATTTCCATCTTTCTTACATATACGAACTCAAAAACCGTCGAATACTTCAACCTTCCACTCCCAAGAGGGTGACATTTCTCAATTCCTTGCACACGAAAACTCAGAAACTTAAGAACCTTGCAACATTTCGCGTCCAAATGGCGAAATTTCTAACTTTCTTGCAACACGAACTCAAAAACCGACGAATACTTCAACATTCCAATTCCAAGATGGCGATATTTCTAACTTTCTTGCGAACACAAACTCAAAAACCAACAAATACTTCAACCTTTCACCTCCAAGATGGCGACATTTCTCACTTCCTTGCACACAGAAACACAAAAATCGATGAATCGGCCAGCAGTGCTATCAGTCGGAGGCAACATGGCCACCTTTCTACATCATACACACAAACACACACACACACACGCACACATACACAGCATTTCTTACGAGCCTAAGTCCAAATATCACATATATGCATCTTTCATTTCACAAGATGTCGCATCTTCACTCTTTCACACACATACACATGAAACCAAAAGCCATGGAAACACACAAGCTTCAAATCCCTAGATGGCGCACTTGCAGCATTTATCAAAAATGAACAAACTTCTGCTCGCAAGGTGGCGCCCGCGCAACTTTTCCTGCCCGAACATGATCAAATAACTAATACATACAGCATTTCTCATACGCGTAAGGCCATCTATCACACACAAACAACTTTCCCACTACAAGATAATGCACGCTCAATCTTTAGCACACACACACACACACACGCACACATACACACACACACGCACACACACACACGCACACACACACACACACGTACACACAGACAATTTTCCCACTACAAGGTAATGCACAGCCAATCTTTTGCACACACACACACACACACACACGAGAACTCTTAAAATTTCTAAGTTACAGATATATACTTTGTACAATTTTTCTAAATTAAGGTAGTAAAGACATACGAAACTGTGAAGAATGTAATATGTATAAGGCAATTGCACGAAATTCATAGATACAAAGTAGCAGGAATTGAACATTGGCACAGGCAAAATGATAAGTATGATAGTTGTGCGAGCGAATAGGACTTGGATTTTTCGAAATATTTCAAAGTCAGACGCGTGCTATTACCAATATACGAATTCAAACAGGCAAATTTACTAAGTATGAAATGCAGGAATTGCATGGGGGACTATGTAAGAGGCAAAGCGTGGGGGTGGGGAGAGGGGCACATTCTTCAGTTTGTGGAAACAAAGGTGTTCATTGTTTGCAATATGACACCAATTTTGGTAAAGTTAGGTTTGCAAGAAGTGTATTACATGACTTTTTAGGGTTGAGTGTGGTAATTTGGCGAAATATGGGGTGGGGAGAGTGTGCAGGATTAGATTTTGTGAAAACAAATGATGTGACGCACATGTGATGAGTCATCAATTTGACAAAGTACGATTATAACAAGCGAAGAATACAAGTTAGGGTGCGTGCGCCATATTACATGGCGAATTAGGTGTAGCGAACACACGCCACTTGGTCGAAATCTGCGTTCGACAAGTCGAAAACGCTAAGTTCCGAAATTTT
>OX457048.1:32858540-32953646 GCA_949752735.1 Lumbricus terrestris | reverse complement strand
TTAGCGTTTTCGACTTGTCGAACGCAGATTTCGACCAAGTGGCGTGTGTTCGCTACACCTAATTCGCCATGTAATATGGCGCACGCACCCTAACTTGTATTCTTCGCTTGTTATAATCGTACTTTGTCAAATTGATGACTCATCACATGTGCGTCACATCATTTGTTTTCACAAAATCTAATCCTGCACACTCTCCTCCACCCCATATTTCGCCAAATTACCACACTCAACCCTAAAAAGTCATGTAATACACTTCTTGCAAACCTAACTTTACCAAAATTGGTGTCATATTGCAAACAATGAACACCTTTGTTTCCACAAACTGAAGAATGTGCCCCTCTCCCCACCCCCACGCTTTGCCTCTTACATAGTCCCCCATGCAATTCCTGCATTTCATACTTAGTAAATTTGCCTGTTTGAATTCGTATATTGGTAATAGCACGCGTCTGACTTTGAAATATTTCGAAAAATCCAAGTCCTATTCGCTCGCACAACTATCATACTTATCATTTTGCCTGTGCCAATGTTCAATTCCTGCTACTTTGTATCTATGAATTTCGTGCAATTGCCTTATACATATTACATTCTTCACAGTTTCGTATGTCTTTACTACCTTAATTTAGAAAAATTGTACAAAGTATATATCTGTAACTTAGAAATTTTAAGAGTTCTCGTGTGTGTGTGTGTGTGTGCAAAAGATTGGCTGTGCATTACCTTGTAGTGGGAAAATTGTCTGTGTGTACGTGTGTGTGTGTGTGCGTGTGTGTGTGTGCGTGTGTGTGTGTATGTGTGCGTGTGTGTGTGTGTGTGTGCTAAAGATTGAGCGTGCATTATCTTGTAGTGGGAAAGTTGTTTGTGTGTGATAGATGGCCTTACGCGTATGAGAAATGCTGTATGTATTAGTTATTTGATCATGTTCGGGCAGGAAAAGTTGCGCGGGCGCCACCTTGCGAGCAGAAGTTTGTTCATTTTTGATAAATGCTGCAAGTGCGCCATCTAGGGATTTGAAGCTTGTGTGTTTCCATGGCTTTTGGTTTCATGTGTATGTGTGTGAAAGAGTGAAGATGCGACATCTTGTGAAATGAAAGATGCATATATGTGATATTTGGACTTAGGCTCGTAAGAAATGCTGTGTATGTGTGCGTGTGTGTGTGTGTGTTTGTGTGTATGATGTAGAAAGGTGGCCATGTTGCCTCCGACTGATAGCACTGCTGGCCGATTCATCGATTTTTGTGTTTCTGTGTGCAAGGAAGTGAGAAATGTCGCCATCTTGGAGGTGAAAGGTTGAAGTATTTGTTGGTTTTTGAGTTTGTGTTCGCAAGAAAGTTAGAAATATCGCCATCTTGGAATTGGAATGTTGAAGTATTCGTCGGTTTTTGAGTTCGTGTTGCAAGAAAGTTAGAAATTTCGCCATTTGGACGCGAAATGTTGCAAGGTTCTTAAGTTTCTGAGTTTTCGTGTGCAAGGAATTGAGAAATGTCACCCTCTTTGGAGTGGAAGGTTGAAGTATTCGACGGTTTTTGAGTTCGTATATGTAAGAAAGATGGAAATGGCACCATCTTGGGAGTGGAAGGTTGAAGTATTCGTTGGTTTTTGAGTTCGTGTGTGTAAGAAAGTTAGAAATTTCGTCATATTGGGATTGAAATGTTACAAGGTTCTTAAGTTTTTGAGTTTTCGTGTACAAGGAATTGGGAAATGTCGCCATATTGGGATTGGAAGGATGAAGTATTCGTCGGTTTTTGAGTTCGTGTATGCAAACAGTTAGAAATGGCGCCATCTTGGGAGTGGAAGGTTGAAGTATTCGTCAGTTTTTGAGTTCGTGTGTGTAAGAAAGTTAGAAATTTCGTCATATTGGATGTGAAATGTTACAAGATTATTAAGTTTTTGAGTTTTCGTGTACAAGGAATTGGGAAATGTCACAATATTGGGAGTGGAAGGATGATGTATTCGTCAGTTTTTGAGTTCGTGTGTGTAAGAAAGTTAGAAATTTCGTCATATTGGGATTGAAATGTTACAAGGTTCTTAAGTTTTTGAGTTTTCGTGTACAAGGAATTGGGAAATGTCGCCATATTGGATTGGAAGGATGAAGTATTCGTCGGTTTTTGAGTTCGTGTATGCAAACAGTTAGAAATGGCGCCATCTTGGGAGTGGAAGGTTGAAGTATTCGTCAGTTTTTGAGTTCGTGTGTGTAAGAAAGTTAGAAATTTCGTCATATTGGATGTGAAATGTTACAAGATTATTAAGTTTTTGAGTTTTCGTGTACAAGGAATTGGGAAATGTCACAATATTGGGAGTGGAAGGATGATGTATTCGTCAGTTTTTGAGTTCGTGTGTGTAAGAAAGTTAGAAATGGCACCATCTTCCGAAAGGAAGGCTGAGCGATTCGTCGGTTTTTGAGTTCGTGTATGTAAGAAAGTTAGAAATGGCACCAGCTTCCGAAAGGAAGGCTGAGCGATTCGTCGGTTTTTGAGTTCGAGTGTGCAAGGAAGTAAGAAATGTTGCCAACTTCCAAAAGGGCGGTTGCAGGATTTGTCAGTTTTTGAGTTTGTGTGTGCAAGAAAGTTAGAAATGGCCGCATTTTGGGCGTGGAAGGTGCAAGGTTCTTAAGTTTTGAGTTCGTGGATGCAAGGAAGTAAGAAATGTTACCATCTTCCGAAAGGAAGGCTGAGCGTTTCTTCGGTTTTTGAGTTTGTACTTGCTTGAAATGTAAGAAATATAGAAGAAATATATATGAAAATGGCGTTTGACTGCTATAGTTTGCTTAGTATTGTAACAAATTCTGAATAATTGTCATAATTTAGTATAATTTAATTGTATTTATTGCTGTTATATACATATTTTCGAATAAAATGGCGAAAATTGATGATATTTTGGTACATATGTATGAATTATATTCTTCTGAAGGGCTCATGTATAGGTTTTAGCTGTTGCTGGAGGCTTAAATTTTATACATGCAAGTCAAATTTGTGTATTTGGCGTGAATGCATGGAGGTTTGAAGGGTGTGTTGGAATGTGGATAGGATTTCTCGCCTTCTGATTGGTCGCTCCCTAGGTTTCTCGCTTTCTGATTGGCCAGCTCTTGTGTGTAAAATGAATATTTGTGAGTGGGGAGGGGTGGAAGGGCGGGTTGGAGGGTGAGGTTGAATGCTGTGTAGGGTGAAAGATGCCATGCCTATAGTATCTATCCTTCTGATTGGCCGCTCTCTAAGTTTTTCGCTTCCATAATGTTCAGCTCTTGTGTGTAAAATGAATATTTGTGGGTGGGAAGGGGTGGAATGGAGGGTTGGAGGGTGAGGTTGAATGCTGTGGAGGGCGAAAGATGCCATGCCTATGGGATCTAGCCTTCTGATTGGTCGCTTTCTAGGGTTCTCAGTTCTCTGCTTGGGCTGGTCTTGTGTGTAAAATGGCTAATTGTGGGTGGGGGAGGAGGTGGAATGGAGGGTCGGGTGGAAGGTTGTGGAGGGTGAGAGTATATGCTGAGTCATTTAGGGTTGGTGTGGACCTTGCACGGCTAAGTAGGGTTCAGTTTACATGCGAGGAATTGAAATTTGAATGAATGGTGGGGAGGGTGCCGAGGAGTGGAAGCCCGTGCAGCTCCCATAATGCCCTGCGGCACTTTCGATGAGTCATTTCTGGTCGGAGTGGGGCTTGCGCTGCTAATTAGGGTTCAATTTACAAGTGAGGATATGAAATTTGAATGAATTGTGGGGAGGGTGCCGAGGAGTGGAAGCCAGTGCAGCTCCCATAATGCCCTGCGGCACTTCCGATGAGTCATTTCTGATCGGGAGTGGGGCTTGCGCTGCTAATTAGGTTCGATAATTGATATAATTAATAATTCTAATTATTATTAATTAATATAATATAATTGATATGACCTAATTAATTTAGCTAATTAGCGTGACCCCGTTAATATGACCTAATTAATGTGACCTAATTAATATGCCCTAATTAATGTGACCTAATTAAGATGACCTTGACCTTGGCCATGCCCTTGACCTTGACCCAGATGACGTCACTAATTGGGTGTCATAAAGGACTATGCACACTACTAGTTTGGCTGGATAAAACTTCGTATACGGAACGCGCTGCAAGGAACTTCTTAGCTAGTTCGCTGCTCTTCACGAAGAACATTCTGATATACGGTACACATGTAGCATCTAGCTCCTCTCGTGAATATCTGGCGGCGTACCAAAAATCAGTATGAAACCGGCAGTGCTTGTATTTAAAATGCATTAGAATCCTGCAACATTGCGGCAGAGTTTCGCTGGGATTGATCCGGATCATACATTGAATTCGTGGATTATTATTGCAAATTGATCACTGAATTGAACTGACGTGAAGAAGAATAAGAAAAAAATCAGCCAGGTATCCATATTCTTAATTGGACTGGTTGATTTGAATGCTAAACAAATAACAGAATCTTCTGCCTATTTGCTCTCTTCCGTCAGTCATGCGACGACGATGAGGATCCAACATGACTTCTCCAGACTTCTCTACTTCTGATGAACTCCGCCACTGGTTGCACTCTGCAAGTGCCAGTCCCAAGCCTGGATAAAGGAGGAGGGCGTCGCTAATGGTCTTTTTTTACCACACAGTGACGTCAAACTGCAAATACTACTACTAATTCTGATAAGAACATTTGCTCTTGTCATGCTAATATTCATCTCCTTCACGTCTTCCCTGACGTTGTCTATCCAGGTTTTTGGTTGTCTTCCCCTACTTCTCTTTCCTTCCACATGCCCCCCCCGTGCAAGACCGCAAGTGGTAGTCTTGTTAAATAACATAATAACCTATACAGCAAAAGCTTGTGAAATTCTATCTTCAAGGTCTTGACCATGCAGCACAAACTAGATTTCGGAATGAAAATACCTTAAATGTTATATTGTCAGTGGCTGAATATAGGTTGACAGAGACAGATGCAAGCACACATGGGGGAGGGGGAGTGGGAACAGGAACGGATACATAAATCTCGGAAGGGTGCAAACAAATTTGGCTTTGGGTCTAAAAAACATTTCGCTGAACTTTCTCTGAAAAATCTGATGACCAGATATTTTTTACTCTTTCTCCCCCAAAACCTTTTTTAGTCATATGCTACTTTTCCCCCGCGGGGGAAAGGCCGAGCTCTGCGCCGACTTGAGAGTGTCGGCGGTGGCGAACAGGTCATTTTTGGTTGACGGCGGCGGCGCACCGACATACAAAAATCAGCGGCGGCGGTGCACTTTAGATGTCGGCGTCGGCGGCGCGGCGTCGTGGGATCAGTGCTCCAACGCCGTATACTTATTTTAAAATTTGTTACACAAGCAACATAATAATTATTATGTTATAAAGATATCCGTGATCAGCAATTAATTTTGGCAATTACCTGGTTCTAAATCAATATTCACGACAAACAATAATTATCAGATTAGACGATCCAAAAAAATTCTACAAAGGGTTGATTTACAATTTACGTGACAACGTTTTCAAATTCAGGCCTCCAGCTTACGTAACCTACTAATAGAAGTAGAAGGACTTCTTGCGCACTGACTGCGCTACCTGCCTATTTTACTCTTAACCTGCGTTATCATTATGACCCGTCAAAATTCTAGAGGCCCATTTTTCACACGACCTGCTGAAAATGTATAGCTGCATGCATGCAAACATGCATACATGCATACACACATACACACATACATGCACACTTACATACATAGATTATATGCACACGTGCATACATACATACATACATACATACATACATACATACATACATACATACATACATACATACATACATACATACATACATACATACATACATACATACATACATACATACATACATGCATACATACATACATACACACATACACACATGCATGCATACGCACATAGGTACCTACATACATACATTCATACATAAATACATACATACATACATACATACATACATACATACATACATACATACATACTTACATACATACATACATATATACATACATACATACATACATACATACATACATACATACATACATACATACATACATACATACATACATACATACATACATACATACATACATACATACATACATACATACACACAGACAGACAGACAAAGATAGATATAGACAGACAGAGACAGAGAGATAGAGACAGACAGACTGACAGACAGAGAGAAGACAGAGAGAAACAGGGAGAGACAGAGAGACAGAGAAAGACAGAAAAGACACAGAGAGACACAGAGATAGAGATAGAGACAGAGACAGAGGGACAAAGACAGGGATAGAGACAGAGAGACACAGAGAGAGACAGAGAGAGAGACAGAGAGTAACAGAGAGAGACAGAGAGAGACAGAAATAGAGAGATACGGAGACAGAGACAGAAACACAACGAGATGATTGATTGATTGATTCAGAACATTTATATAGTGTTTCTTCAAGAAACCTACTCAGAAGCGCTCTCTGCGCTGGCGCACTTCATCAGTTATCAAACAATGCCCAGTAAGCTGAAGAGTTACCATTGGTAGGCACACACTCACACCGTCACACAGGTGGAGCCAAGCAGCGTATTTCGTCAACAGATGACATGGATGGATGTTCAGAGTCTCTGGATCAAGTTCCATGGCGTCGTAAGGTAGAGCGACAACAGATGACAGCGTTCGCAAACATGATAATGGTGTCGACGAGTAGTCTCTCACTGGTGGTAGATGACACGTGTCCGGCTAATCGTCGAGAGACAAGGAGGAGACAGGAAAAGGCAATCGTCATGTCGGTCGATGGAAGCACCGCCAGTGACTCACGATCGTAGTAGCAGGAGAGAGAGAGAGAGAGAGAGAGAGAGAGAGAGAGAGAGAGAGAGAGAGAGAGAGAGAGAGAGAGAGAGAGAGAGAGAGAGAGAGAGAGAGAAGAGAGAGAGAGAGAGAGATGAGAGGAGAGAGAGAGAGAGAGAGAGAGAGATAGAGAGAGAGAGAGAGAGAGAGAGAGAGAGAGAAGAGAGAGAGAGAACGGGAGAGAGAGAGAAGTTGTGCAGTTATAAAAACGTCTTAAAAGATTCCCCGGTGTGCAAACTCGCATTCTCATTCACAGAGGCGTTTTAACATTGGTTTCTGTTTCGCATTGGCTGCTAAACACAGTTAGGCAAATACTAGCGCACGATGCAAAATTTCTTACAGCTACAACCACCTTATGTCAATAATAATGACTTTAGCTTCCTTGTTCTGCAGATAATCCAGTGAATCTTATATGCTATTAAAAATGAGAGCAAACGCCGAAATTAGTCACATTTCCATCAATTTTGGTAATCCACAGCGCTAAATCGCTGTAGAAAAGCTGAACATTATTATTTAAAGAAACGACGATTGTCAGCAATTGGAACTTACTTCCTTGTTCCGTAACTCACTGATGCGTATGAAAATGACTTTGTATGGCATACGCTGCGGCTTAAGCCATAAAAGTAATTATTATTCATATGGTTAAAGTTTTTGTCTCGTAATACGACCGATCTAGGTTAGGCCTACGTAACTCATAAACGGATTTCATATGGCAGGAGGTGACCTTACATTCATTTCGTTCATGCGTATCTGCCAAAATGCAACTTATTACATAGTTTATCTTTTCGCCCTATTTCATACTGGGCCAACACTCGCCGAATTTAATACAATAATGTAAGAAGCGCAATCACTCAACCTATCCCAAATAGCCTACCCCTCATAACCTTGTGGCAGTAAGCTGTTTATCATTATTCATCTTCTTAAACTCGGCATAATGAAGAACATAATAACTTGACATGTGAGGGCAGTATTGCAAAGTGCCAGTCAAATCTGTTGAGCAGGAAAGAAGATAAGCTTAATGGCCTAAGTGAATAGTGAAAACTAATATGTTGCATTAGACGCGTCGGTTTCAGTCTATATAATATTATATAGAGATCAATGATCAGAATTAATATTGTCTTGATTATTTAAAAAAATTATTTTAAATTTTTTTATAACACAATCATTCATTAAAAGACCAATCAAGCTTAAAACCAGACTAAAAGCAGAAAAGTGTTCAAGCATAAAGTGCGCTGTTCTCGTCCCCGGTGAGGCTGTGAGCGGTGCAAAAGTACCTCTAAAAGCTACGGCATTAAAACGTTGTATGCAAATTGAAATCCTCTGGAAGAGATGGACAATTTCCCTAGGATCGCCGGAAACAGTTGCACAACGGCGGCCCAACTCCAATAAAAATTCGCGACCCGCGCGATTGATGGGGCATTGGGGCCCAACGATTCAATTGCAGTTGGCACAAACTCATGGAAGACAGGAAGTGTCGAGTACTTGCTGCACTTTCGATCCGCCACATGTTCAGGTGCACCTCCGGATACCGTTGATGACAAATACAAATAGGAGACAGCACGCATATGTGTGGATGGCTGTGAAGTCCCAGGCAATATATTTACCTCTGGCCCATGGGACGAGAGTCTGGTCTTTTGCCGTCAGTTCTGATCAGGCCTGGAGGCTCTTTAGAACTGGGGATGTCAGCCGTCTTCACGAGTGCCCTCCACACCAAGTCGTTGACCGCAAAGTGTTGGGTTGTTCTTCCAGATGATCGTCTGCAGACCAACCCGTGGAGTCGGCGGTCTCTCCACACTGACACTGGTGCGGTGTACATAGATCCAAACCCAGACGCAGTCCAACGGCCACCCGGATTGCCTCGTTGCTCAGATCCAAGTCACAGGCGGTCACAGGAATAGTTGATAGCCAGTCTCCCGCATGAGGGGATGTCGCCGCAAATAGCTTGGTCATGTTGACCGGATCGCTGTGGGCGGCCCATACCGCTGTCCTATCTAGCTCAATCAGTGGTCTATCCCACACGCTCTGCCTGCTCCAAAGGGGCTCTGCACTGCTCGGCTGGGTGTTCTTGCGGACCTCGAGCAGATCGTCGATGCGGACATCATCCCACTCCTCCTTGCACAGAATGATACTCACGAGTGATTTGGTCGATGCGACTGATGCCAAGTAAGCTGACCAGCATCGAAACACGTCTAACTCCGAGTCCTCCATCTCTTATTGGGAGTGTGGCTTGTAGCCATTGGATGTTGTTGAGGCTGATGTTGAGGATGTTCTCTAGCCCTTTGCACATTTGATCATCTATTTTCTCGAGCAGTGGATGGGTATGGCATGGGGGAGTTCTCAGCAATTAGGTAAGTTTTGTTGCCCCAAAAACTTGCCAGCAGCAGGATCAACGCTGCCTGGGCTCGAAGGCAGACCAGGTCCGTCACTGCCCGTTCCAATATCTCGCTGTGCCTCAGCAGCTCCCCGTCCAAAACCCAACCTCGGAACAATGGGGCCACCAGTAGGAGGAGCGACTCATGTCCATCCGCTTTAGACGCACTTTGCCCTTTTGCAACAGTTGGCAAGTGACAAAATATGCAAATTATCAGCTTAGTGGAATTTACCATGATATGTAGTTTCTTTTCTTGGCTATAAATAGGCATAGTGCTCTCTAATATCTTGGGATATTATTTGGGCCGCTACGGTATAGGCTGCCTGACGAAGATCCGAGGCGGAACATTGTATGCTGAATGCAAATGTCAGCACTGCCAGTTCCCAGTTAGCAAACAATAACCAAACAATAACCACAGCCACTTTACATCACGATTATTTAAGACCTATAAAATATCACGTAGGAAAAAAAGAAACAAGGTAGAAGAGCCCTATGTTAGGATTATGTTTGGGCGAATATTTTGAACGACTCTAATTCACTTTGTAGCCTACAGGGTGAGCCAAAGAAGTAACTTTCAAAGACTTTTTGTTAATATTTGGGTCAGAAGTAAGTATTTTCCAATCAAGTTCTATTAAGTTAGTAGCCTACCTAACGGCAAATAATATTTGTAGGTATAAAGTCTGAAAGAAATACTAACATTTTAAACGATCAATATAATTTAATGATCGCGAAAGGAGCCAATTGCAGAACAGAACAAGACTCTCTACTCTGTGGTTGCTAAACGGCAGGACGTTGTAGCCTACGTGTAGGTCTACGGATGGTCGCCCTTCCAACTTCGCTCGCTGCTCTACGGACAGAATGGATCTTCATATTCCGTGGACGAGACCGCTTTAATCCAACACGCTATACAGTAGGATACACCCTTCTCCTTGAAATGACCCTCCATTTCTTCTGTAGTTAAACTCGTATCTGTGGTCTGCAGTGTAGTGCCAAAGGTATAGCACATCCTTGAAAGCGGTGGGAATAAAACTCTGTAGGTTGTTTCTACTCCAATTGCCCCATTGCCATCACAGCTACCAAGATACACTGTCATGGGGAAATCAGATGTCGATGAAGAGGTCTGGCCAATTGCTCTGAGACGCCGAGTTTGAGATCGCCATCAGATAGATTGTTATCTCAAACAAGGAGTTTCTACTATAAAAATTATTTGTCACGAGTTCATTTAGGATGATAGCCTATGTTAAGCCTCGTCTTTACTTTTCCTTAACGAAAAGCGAGACTCAGTTCGTTGACCATTCTGCATCCTTAGTTAACTAGGTAACGGCCCGCTATTCCGAGGGTCCACTATTCCGAAGGTCAGCTATTCCGAATATCCGCTATATTTTGTTGGTTATCCTTGTGGTTAGGGTTACAGTGGGTTAGGGTTAGGGTTGGGGTTAGGGTGGGTTAGGGTTGGGTGGGTTAGGATTAGGTTTAGGGTTATGGTTAGAGTTGGGGAGGGTTAGAGTTAGAGTTATGGTTGGGGTGGGTGAGGGTTGGGTTTAGGGTTATGGTTAGGGTTGGGGTGAGTTAGGGTTAGGGTTATAGTTAGGTTTAAGGCTATGTTTAGGGCTAGGGTTCGGAATAGTGGACCTTCGGAATAGTGGACCCTCGGAATAGTGGACCCAAACCAGTTAACTAGAGGTGACGGGCAATGAACCTTGCGGAGGCGAGGGAGGCGACGAAAGATCGGGGATTCATCATTCATGATGCAGGTTGACTATTATACGGTCGCTATAGGATTCATCGAATCGACGGCACAAGGTGCACAAGATGAATTAACTAGTTAAAACAATGTCATAATTTCTCTTAATCGGGTCTACCAATTTGCAAAACACGTTGATGTTTGTTCTCACTACCTACTTGTTAACACTGAAATTGGGACATTAGTCCCTTAAGAGTTTTCTCCTTTTGCTTTTTGTTAGTTTCTCTATCTGTAGTGTGTGAAAAAGATGTTTTGTAAAATACTGTCCTTTTAAGAAATAAAATCTGTAGTGTTCATAGGTAGAATTATTATGTTGCTGTTATCGCCGATTATGATGAAGATAACGATGGTGATTTTAAACGATCATGATTAACGTTTAGCATGGAGATGTTTCTCATTTAGATAACAATGTACGAGGGAGAATCGAATGAAGAAATGGCATCTGCGTTCATTGTTAGTACATGTCAATTGCTTCCGAAGTTCTCTTCTGCTGTTTCCGATCACATGCATAACTTAATATCCTCGAACTCTGCACCAAAACAATATTCAAGTTACACAATTTCGTGTGGCAGCACTATGGAGTTCTATATCCGACCACTCAATACCTGCATTGATGATTTGGATTTCTTAATTGTCAAAGCTAATCAGCTTGCATTGAGTGGCGACTTTCCATTGCTGCCAAATGATGTGAGTGGCTTGGAAGACACAATACAGTGCTGTAAGATTGAATCATACGAGAGATATCCAGGATTTGTTCGATTACGACACTGGGGGATAATGAACTATAATTGGAAAGATAAGAAGTATGAATTTAATGAAAGAGCTCTAACAAATTGCTACGCGATGTTAGACATGGATAACTTTGCCAATTGGCACCACCCATGTACACTCAAAAGAAGCGCCTTGCCAAAAACCCTGAGTGGTCCTGCAATTAAACATCCAAGAGATGTGCATATTGGTTATTCTCTTGGAAGTGATATGGTCTTCAGCATTTGGTGCCCACAATGGCCTAAAGAAGCTCAGGGTTGGCTCAATCGACCTAGGAATAGCGGATGGCCGACCGTTGACACCATCACCGAGGTTGTACAAAACAGTTGTCATGTTGTGCACGTTAAGCATCGTGCTTGCAGGGACGACAAAGCACAATGGAGATTGTCATTTTCATTTGCGGAAGTAATTTTACTTCAGAGTTGGACCGAAATTCAGCAGATTGTTTATCATTTGCTCAGGTTTTTTGCCAAAAACGAACTAATACAAAAGGATTGTCCAAAAGAAGAGGAGGTTTTATGTACGTATCATTTAAAGACGTTGATGTTATGGAGTTGTGAAGAGATGTCGCCAGAATGGTGGAATTCCTCTTCTGCAATAGCAGTCTGTTGTGATTTATTGAAAATTCTCTCAAAATGGCTTATCCGAAAAAATTGTCCAAATTATTTTATCCCAGAAGCAAATTTATTTTACGAGACATCCAGCTCCACAATCCAGCTTCAGAAGACTAAAGAACGACTAAGTGCATTCCAAAATTCTGGAATTCTAGGAGATTGGTTCATAGAAAATTACATACTTAAGTTCATTCGGAGACACTTAAATCCTACGCATGGCACACTGGAAGCAACGTCACATTTTGCGGAATATATGCTGCCGTTCTTTGAAGTTTGGAAACTGAGTGAATTAGAATCATTGGATTTATTATTTTTTTACCGTATTTGCATCTTCTCATAGGAACGGTCGTCCTATAATAAAATCTGGTCGAAATTCGGGACTGCGCCTGTGCTTCAAAGGAGAGTACAGTTCGAAATGTCTTGAATTCAACGTACACTGGAAACTGAGATATCTTCCCACAATAGAGAGACTCCTATGTTTTACGTACTATGACATCCTACTGTATATTTTGCATATTGCATATGGTTTGAGCTTTAGTGAAATCTCATGGGACGGGAGTCTCTTTGTCGAATTTGTCAATGCAATATCGATGCAACCAAAAAATATAATGTCCCCGTTTCATACCTTTCCGAAAGCGTACACTGTACGAAGAAGTCGGTTTCAATTCCTGCGCGCTCAGGATATCATGCAGAATTTAACTGGGTCAAATAGCCATTCGGAATGTCAACTATTGTCTCTCATGTCAAAACATTTTCTTGCAAAAGCTATTGAGTATGACGACTCGACCTCGAACGGCATTGCTCCTGTAGCTTTGGCCTATCTGGCTGCTCTCCATTTTTCAACATCAGAATACGAGCAGGCAATCAGATTCTGCTTGGAAGCTGTTGATAAGACTTCCCATGAGGATACGGAGACACTGAATGCAGGTTCGTTGCTATTTATTGACGATATTGCAAGAATCGTCGGTTTGTGCGTTCTTCAAAAAAGGATTGTCGACGATAATCTTCATTACATTGGTGGACGACTTTATCTTGATCTGCGTATTTCACCAGCGGTGTTTGCTGATTATTTGGCTTTATTATCTATCAAGAAAACTTCCAAAAATATAGGTTTTTGCCATGACTTGCGAGACTCAATATTTGCTATGGACGGATATCTGAATGATTTGATTAGGTCGAAATGTGCTATTTCAATGACGTCAGTGGCTGAATTCGGTGTGGCCAAGCAGATCGTTTATCGCAGAGCCGAATCATTTACAGAGACCGAAGCATCAAATGTGGACCCTTTGATGCTGAAAGAAAGAGTGATTTGTATTCTAATGGAATATGCACTAGAAAATATGATATCATTCAAATATGTGATTAACCAAGATTTTGAAATCCATTGCAGTACAGTTGACTGCTACCGTGCGCTCTATCTCTACAGGGGTCACCAATACGGCGAAGTGTTGCACTTATGTGATCTAATTTTGAAAGACACTGATTGCCAGACAGAACTGAAAGAATTTTCGTTTGCGAATGTTTTGTTGCTGCCACCGCTTGACTGCTATTTCGATAGAGATATACAATCTTTGCTTGGATTTCACACTCTCTTTTACTACTTTTCTCCTCTGAATGAAGATCTGCAGAAATATGAGGTAACTGATCAATCAACGTTTGAGCAATGGTTTGCCCGACACGTGTTCCACAATAAGTTTGAGCTCTTGTTTTGCCTGGAAAATCATTACTCCATTAAATGCCACTATTTTCTTGGAAGACATTTTCTTGCAAGGTATTTGAAACTCAAGTGCTGCATCGACTGCAATCGTCCATACAAAGAAGCACTGACCGAATTTTCTGTTCAAAAGATTAGTCTTCCGTTTGAACGCATCATTTGTACATTTCTTCAAAGAAAGATCGCAGTAAAGAAAACTAGCTCCAGAGTTTCATCGAATTAATGACGAAATTTTTGCATGAACTTTTTCACTTTGTAACACTTGATTTTGATGAGCGACACTAGCCTAGTTCCAAGCAGTGGCGTATACAAGGGGGTTGGGGTTAAAGCCCCCCATTGGCTTAGGAAAACTTTTTTAAAGGTTATCTATCCACACATAGCCTACATACATACATACTGTGTTTGCGAAGAAATGTTTGTCTGCCACACAATGGGAGTTAGGCTATCATGCAATCTTATCAACAGATCAGGGTGCTTGCAGTTCTTTAATTTTCTCTTGTCACACTGTGTCACACTGAGTAGTAAACTTGATCAAAATTCACCACCTTTCTTGATTTATCGGCCAATAATCCGAACGACCTCCACGCGAGACTCTTAGCATCTTGTTTAAGCCCAATTGCTATGCACAAGCAAGTCACTATAAGTTACGCTTGTTTTATGCGGAAAATGTTTAGGTCCTATATTTTCTTAATCTTATCCCATTATTTTGTGAGACGTTTCTCAAATTGCTGACAAAATATGATTTATTGGCCAATTGCCTAACATTGCTCCATTGTGCATATAGACAGGCCTATTAATGTTTGAAAGCTTAATTAAGCACCAATTTTACATAGGTAACGTACAGCGTGGAAGTTTGAGACCGGTGAGAAAAAAAATTAGAATTAGGTAGTAACTGGCCGGTGTCACGAAAGAGACTATCTCCCGCATTAATCGTATCCGCCCCCCCCCCCCCCCAATGAAGAGATCTAAGTCGAAAAAGTCACTTTCGTGTGTATTTATTTGCTTAAATTAATTTCGACCTGCTTTGTTTAGAACAATGACACAAACAGGTAGGCCTATGTTTATTGCTACTAGATAATTTTTTGCTTTGGTTTTAAAACACTTAGAACATTTAAAACACTTAAGAATGCTCAGAATCACTAAATAAGTTCGAGTTTCCTTTCTCTAAACATTGCTTAGGGCACTTAAAGCAATTAGAGTCAGTTTAAATTTTGATTACAGATTACAACAAAAAGTTTTTCAATCATGCGCCTTTTTCAATAAAGAGGTTAGAATGGTTTATTCCCCCGTATAGTCTAGACCGGTTAAATCCATCCGGGGGGTGGGGGGGTAGATTAATTCATCCCCGGATAGCTTTAAGGGGATATAGAATATCACGTGACACCGGCAATTGAGAATCACAAGCCTGCAGACAAGACCAAGCGCATACATAAAATTGCAGTGCGCCACCTCTTTGCAACGTAATAGTAACGTGTATCCTAATACTAGAGGGCTGACGGTTCTGTTCCATCCTAGCGGACTATCAGGCAGGAACGCACACACGACATTGCATTCACTTAAACCTACCTGGAGTTCATTTTACCTTTGTTGGCGATATAATTCAAATCGAATCACAAAATCCAAAAAAGTTTAAACGTTAAGCGCACTATTCGAAAAGTCCAAACAAATAGGTAGCATCATATATAGGTTACATAGCATTGATGCAAAAACGGTTTTGCCAGGAAATATTTAAATAGGCCTAGATAAGAGAAAGATTCTATATTCACTGACGCAACAATTTTTTCGCGAATTATGCAAGAGATGAAAAATGCAGCGAAAAGAAATAAAGAAATCCACGTGGCATCGGCGGCGTGCCGACAAATTTCGGCGGCGTCGGTGCGCCGACTAAAAAAAATCGGCGGTGGCGGCGCCAACAAAATGTCGGCGGCGCGGTCGGCGCAGAGCTCTGCCGCTGCATTGATTGAAAGCCTCTTGAAACCTGCTGGGGGAGGAGCACGTCCTGTACAAATCTTTATACGTATCGACAATATCCAGTAGATCTTGTCGACGTTTAAGAAATGACTAACACTACGCTTTGTGTATAAACTAACTTTATTTTCCACGAAGAAAACGAAAATCTAAAACCAACGAATGTTAGATACTTTCTGGAAGTCGAGATTACTGCGAGAGAATATAATAATCCTGCCATAGTCTGTTGAACTGTGGATATATTATGCTACAGGTAGTGGTAGAAAAATTGACACTCGAGGGTTAACTAATAACCGTAGACCTATGTAGCTAGACTAGGGCGTTCGAGATCACCGATGTCAAGAAACGAATGTGACACATTCTGGGTCAGGTCGTCAATACCCGCCAACCGGGTGCAATCGTTAATTCCAGTTAGCCTAACAGTCCCTAACTCATCTTTCGATCATTTTCTCTCAGGTGCAGCAAAAATTGACTGACTAAATTAAAAACCGTCTAACTATCCAACCCCGTTCTTGCATTGTGATCATCGTGTACCGATACGTCACATTCTGTATGTCTGTGTCACTCTGTCGGGCGCTTCCCTTGTCCGTCTGCAGCTGTCATAAGTGTAATTGGTAAACGCAGGACTACACCGTGGTTCAAAAAAGTAAACCAAATTATTTTCCATATTATCTCTAATACCTGATGACATATCACGCTAAAATTTTCCAAATATTTTGAGACTTGGACCAAGAATATGATTCCACAATTTCATGAGATAAAGTTGAACGGATACAAAGATATGAATCTTTCAACTTCATATGCCGAAATTTCAGTTTACAAGCAATTTTCTGTGTTTGAACCACGGTGTATAATCAGTGTCGTCTTAGCAGCATTGTTGACTTTGCATGGGTAAAGTAATGCTGTGGGTCAATGCTCAACAAGGTCATATAGATCTGCAAAGGTAAATGAAACCAAACCTATTGAAACATTGGCTCTTTCAAAATTCATTCTGAAATTTGCCCCTCCCCTTCTAGACTCAGAGAGCCACTGCGATATTGTGACTGCTCAGCCTTAAGACGGCACTGAATGCTCTACAGCCGCCTCATGGGTTTCATTCTCACTCGATAAGCTCTTCGAGGTCCGTGCTCAGAGGCGCTTCCGGACCAGGCCGTCATCATTATTCCACGAAATGACCCGGTGAGATCCAGGGCGAGGACCACTGGAGTTGGGGATGGGAGGGTTCAACACCCTTAGTATTCCTACGGGCCCCATACTAAAGTCTTCGTTGCTCATCCCAACTCCCGTGGATCAAAGACTGGCCACTATGTTGTCTATTTTTCTACAATTCTCAATTATTCTGGTGGGATCCTTCACCAACATTTTCCGTTTGAATAATCCTAACCACAATCCACAAACTTCTAAAGTGCTACTCGAAAGTCAAGCGCGGGGCACCAGCTTATTCGCAAGCTCTGCGTTGAGTCAAACGGCTTCTCCGTAAGAGTAGTCCAAAGAAGGTCCTGGTTCGTTTGCCTTAGGATCAGACAGGGGAGATAGGAGTCTGGCCATTGAGTCTGGGATAGAAATCGAGCCTTTGAGGGTCCTCCAACTGTGTACGGACCGTGCTAGCCCGAAAACAAGATCGCTGAGATGGTCGGCCGATGGTGGCCGGGTTGGGTGGGGGTGGGGTGGGTAGTTGATCCCGGGTTGGGTGGGGTGGGGTGGGTAGTTGGTCAAGGGTTGGGTGGTGTGGGGTAGGTAGTTGGTCTCAGGTTGGGTGGGGTGGGTAATTGGTCGAGGGTTGGGTGGGGATGGGGTGGGTAGTTGGTCCATGGTTAGGTGGGGGTGGGTTGAATAGTTGATCCAGGGTTGGTGGGGGTGGGGTGGATAGTTGGTCTAAGGTTGGGTGGGGTGGGTAGTTGGTCCCGGGCTGTGTGGGGTAGGGTGGGTAGTTGATCCCGAGTTGGGTGTGGGTTGGGTGGGTAGTTGGTATTGGGTTGTGTGTGGGTTGGGTGGGTAGTTGGTCCAGGGTTGGGTGGGGGTTGGGTGGGTAGTTGGTCCAGGGTTGGGTGGGGTTGAGTGGGTAGTTGGTCCCAGGTTGGGTGAGATGGGGTGGGTAGTTGGTCCAGGGCTGGGTGGGGGTTGAGTGGGTAGTTGGTCCCGGGTCGGGTGGGGGTGGGTTGGGTAGTTGATCCCGGGTTGGGTTGAGTGAGTAGTTGGCCCAGGGTTGAGTGGGGTGGGGTGGGTAGTTAGTCCCGGGTTGGGTGGGAGTAGGGTGGGTACTTAGTCTCGGGTCGGGTTGGGTGGGGGTGGGGTGTGTAGTTGGTCCCCCATCATGACGTCGCAAATCCCGCCTCTCTGTTGTACTGTCTGATGACGGGTTGCAGCGTCTTCAGACACTCCATCAGTTCCATCTCGACGAGGTAGTCGCGGCCACCGCCGCACGGACTCTGCTGGAGCGACCTCCGCCCTCCGCCCACCAGGAACTCCTCCTCCGCCTCCTGCTCCGCCGCGTCCGTCGACCGGAAGTCCAGTCCGGCGAGGGAGTGGTGCCGTCTGGCCGGAAACAGTCGCTCTCCAGGCAGCGTGAACGAGGGAGTAACGACGGACCCCGAAGGAAAGATGGGCGCGGTGTCCATGAAGGAGGTCCGCCCGAAGCGCAGGCCAGAGGAAGAGTTCAGCTGGCCGCAGAGGGACCGGTTGATCGTGGCCGTCATCAGGCGAGGGTAGGAGGATGGGTCGCCGCCGCGCGCAGACGGATGGGGTACGTGCCCTGGTAGTGCGTGAGGGCCGCGGGGGAAGTCTCGCGGAAAGTCGTCGCGTAGATTGTCCTTCTGGAAGTCGCCCCGTAGTGGTAGATGGTCCCCGCGAAGTTCCTTCTGGAAATCACCGCGTAGATTCCGAGGAGGGTAATCCCCGCCGAGTAGTTCCCTCTGGAAATCCCCTCGTGTGTTAATATTCCTGGGAAAATCCCTGCGTGGAAAATCCCCACGTTGGTCGTCTTTTTGGAAATCCCTGCGTAGGCTTACCATGTCCCGCGAAAAATCACGGCGCATGTCCGCGAATTCACCACCTCCTACTGCGCCTCCTCGCAGCTCCCTCTTGAAGTCGCTACAAACGTCTCCCAGAAATTCATGTGAAAATCCTCGTCGCAATTCCCTCTGGAAATCCCGTCTCGGTTCTGTGCGCTGCTGCTCCCTGGCGGCAAAGTCCGTCTGCCTAGACTCTCCTCCTCCTCCGCCTCCTACTCCGCCTCCTCCTCCTCCACCGCCATCCACACGGAATTCCCCGCGTCGCTCGCCCGGAAACTCTACGACGGGAAATTCCAGACGTCGTCGCTGCTGCTGTTGTTCAACAACCTGGAATTCCCCGTCGTCGTCGCTCCCGCGGAATTCCCCCGTCGGACTATCGACCATCGGCGGTGGCGGGGGCATGGGCGGCGGCGGCGTGCCGCAGTCCAACCCGGGCAGCGACCCGACTCGGTTGAAACTCGTCAGCTCGACCGGGGGCCGTGGGCTTCGACCCCCGGCTGCGGTCTCCTCTCCGGGAAGGGATCGGTCGGACTCAGGGGTTCGCCAGGCGACCGGGCTCCCACGGGAGGAGGTCAAAGGCGCCGACTCGGACTTGGGGCGCCTGCTGGGCATGCCGCGGTGCTGGCGGCGTGTCTTGCGGTTGCGCTGGGTGAGGCGTAGGATGAGGACGATGAGCACGGTCATGACTCCGAAGAGAAGGGCGAGCGTCATGTAGAGGAAGAAGTTCTCACGTCTCTCTGTAGCAGAAGCAATTGAAGCAAAAACATTTAATATGTTAATGAATTTATCTATATAAATAAAGAGAAGATTCTGTCTGTCTGTGTGTCTGTTTGACCGGGATGCACTTCCACAGTTTTTGAGCTTTTCACTCCAAATCTTTACTACTGTGTAGGTCTCGGCATGAGACACCCCAACGAGGGGTTGGCGAATCTCTACCACCATGGGGGCCAGGGTGGGGGCGAAACTCCCAAATTTGTTTGCACTTTTTTAGCAATTCCTCTGAAACTTTGTATCTAGACAGAGGGCCATCAGAGTCACCCGGTGGAGTGGTTGGCGAATCTATACCACCATGGGGGGTTGCGAAAGCCTTAATTGTCGCTATAAATTTCCATTGCCTTGCCATAGTTTCACAGCTAGACAGACTTTTAGGCGGGCCACCTCGCCTCTACTCAGCCCACACCTTGGTCCGCAGGGACCTGGTGGGGTATGGGTGGGGGTGGGGGTGGCGTGGGGGCGGTGGTGGATTTTTTCCCCAAAAACCGATTTTTCACGGGTGGGGTACCGGTCGAGGTCGGAGTGTGGTGTAGTGGGTGTTGGGTGGGTAGGGTGGGGTTCGGTGGGGTGGGGTTGGTGGGAGTGTGGGGGAGTGGGGGTGGAGTGGGGTGGGGGTGGGGGGGGGGGGAGTTTCAAGTGCTAATGTTACTTTCGAGTGCAACTGCCATTTTCGAGTCCTGTCTTGTCTTCAACCTTTCTCGGTCTTTCATGCACAAGTTTCCTCCACAATATATTTTCCAGTTCTCTGTCTCTGTCAGCATCAGATTGAATGACATTGCCATTTTGCCAAAATGCTCTCAAAAATGCTTTTGGAGTGCATTTTGGACTGCTAACGCTATTTTCAAGTGCTGGTGCATGGGTGCCATTTTCGAGTGGATGGATGGATGGATGGATGGATGGATGGATGGATGGATGGATAGATGCTGGTCGATATGTATATACTATATAACGTTTAATGAAAAAACAAAGTGACACATCGCACATGGGTACATAAAGAGACAGAAAAAATAATACTGAAAGTGACATCTTTAGTAACGGTCATTCTGTTATGCAGACATGGGCGGAGTTTGGTTTCCCTTCCTGGAGGAGCTAACTTATGAGTGTGCGCCTTCTTGGGGGGGGGGGCTTAGCCCCCTAACCCCTGATAAACTCCGCCCATGTATGTATGTATAAAGATGAGATGGATGATTTTTCTTCACGTCGGTATATAATAATAATTAATTATATGTAGGATAAAGTTGCGGTCGTCCTTTGCTGGCAACGAGATAATACAAAAGTGCGATGCATGGATGCATGTATATATATATATTATATATATATATTATATATATATATTATATATATACCTTGTATGTATTTCCAGGTCCATATCCATTCACTGACATTTCCATACCATCCGGAAAATCCTCCTCCTCCTTCTCCTGTCCCTCCTCCTCTTCCTCCGATCGTTGTTGTCAGGAAGGCGATTGTCGGCTGCAGAGGATGACGACCTGTTCTCCACTCATCCGTCGAATTTCTTCCCTGCAGTGCATTGTTCCCTTCAAAATAAAATAATTTGTAATATAAAATAATTACGTGTTCTATCCTGTCCAAATGGTCAATTTTTTCATATATTTTTGGATTCTTTGAGAGACGAGGGCCATATTTTTAGGCCTGGCGGGCCACTTTTGGCTCGCGAGCCACGGGTTGGGAACCACTGGCCTAGGCTATACACAAATTACACGTAGGCTTTTTTCAAAAATCTCTGCAGACTGCACAATGGCCTATAATACTTCAATGGATCTCTAATAATGGTTAAAATAAGGAAACCTCGATGTTGACTGGTGCTCCTCCGGTATTCCAGGTGCATCTGTGTCACCTCAACAATGACCTCCAACGGTTCGTTCGTAAGTCTTCGAGGAATACGAGGTTCTGGGACCTCGGACCTCTTATATTCGTTGAGCTCTGGAACTGGCGTGACCAGCTGGCGACCAGACTGACCAGTGGGGTTCTGCTGCTGACCCTCTGCAACAGCAGGGTCATAGTCGTCGTCGTCGTCATCGTCGTCTTCGTTCTCGACCACACCTCGAGAACGCTGAAGGCATGCGCTGTTGGACCGGTCCGCGGGGGGCATGTCGCTGGACACGGACTGTGAAAGAAAGCCTTTTGAGACTGAAAAGCATCGTAACAACAAATATCTAATTTACAAGAAACCTATCATAATATCTGAAAATTATCATTTAAAGTCCAACAATAAATTAATTATCATTAGTAAAATACGCATCCCATGGATTTATTTCTGTAATTTATTTAGCTCATCTATCTAGTCAGCAGCATCAACCGATTGAATATATATTGGACAATGGATTTGTCTTCCTCCTTTTGCTCCTGCTCCTCCTCATCACTATAATCATTATAATCATCATCATCATCATCATCATCATCATCATCATCATCATCATCATCATCATCATCATCATCATCATCATCATCATCATCATCATCATCGCCATCATCATCATCGTCGTCATCGTCATGGTCGTCTCGTCCTCATCATCACCACCACCACCACCACCACCACCACCACCACCACCACCACCACCACCACCACCACCACCACCACCACCACCACCACCACCACCACCACCACCACCACCACCACCACCACCACCACCACTACCATCACCATCACCATCACCATGCATCACCATCACCATCACCATCACCATCACCATCACCATCATCATCATCATCATCATCATCATCATCATCATCATCATCATCATCATCATCATCATTTTCGTTCTTGTTTCCGAATTAGAATTCAGATGCGTGTACATTCGTTTGACTGGCTGAACGATGATTTGAATTGAAGAGATGGTAAGACAAATAGACTGAGGAACACAGAGGCATACAGATAGACCCACATCGAAAGGGATTTAGACACAGCAAGAGATACAGCAGAAGTATATATATATATATAAGTATATATATATGTATATATATATATATGCTTGTTTGCGAGCGTCGCTCCCTTGAGTATAATCAATTAAGTGAGCGCAAATAGAAGCAAGATTAAATTATTAATCTTTGCATGGAAGCACAATGTCCAATTATTAAACTAAGCAAAGGATGAATGCAAATCAATAAATAACTATAATTATGACCTGACCATATTTCTACTGGGCAAAACATGACATCTAGTTAATAATAATAGCACTAATAATACTACTACTAATAATAATGATAATAGTAATAAAGATAATAATATTAATAAAGATAATAATAATAATAATAATAATAATAATAATAATAATAATAATAATAATAATAATAATAATAATAATAATAATAACGATTATGATAATGATAATAATAATAATATTGGTAATAATGATAATAACAATAACATTGGGAATCCAGCGTATCTGCAAGACCATAGGCTACAATGCTTTAACGCTGTGGCTTTCACAGGCCCTTTCTTAAGCGATTAATTGACATGGAGTAGGGTGGTTGTACTCACTAAAATTGACACAGCTTTGGTCTGTATGGGATATTTGTTTTAAAAAATAACAATAATAAAACTAAAATTATAATTGTAATTGCAAAAATAATTATACCAATATTAGTAATAAATATTATTATAACTACTATTATTATATTAACTACAACAATCATAACAACTCAACAGTAATAATAACTGTTTTCCGCCATTTGTGACACTTTCCACAGTATATACTACTCATTGTTTTGCTCCCTGGCAGAATTACAGTCTAGAAGTCTAGACTCTCAAGAACTCTTACCTTGGCTCATCTGATCCAATTCCTGGCAATTTCCTGACTCAGACGACACCCGCCTTAGGAGCTGCTCCGCCCCGATACTCTGGAAACCGTACTCAATCCTACCTACTTTGGACTATACTCTTACGGACAACGCAGCGCTCGTAAATAAGCTGGTGCCCCGCGCCTGGCTCTCGAATTGCGCTTTATAAGAAGTCTGGAGATTACGATGACGTTTACGATAGTTACAATTGACATTGAACAACATGTATAGATAGGATAGCACAGAGAAAGCAATGAGCTACTCACCAATGCTGTGCATATTAACTATCTATCTTGGATTATTACATACAACGGATATAAACCTGACGAAGTAATAGCAATAGATCTAGACACGACATGGAAACAATCAGGGCTTTTTCAACGTGCAGTTCTACACAAAATGTGCAGTTCTAAATGGATTCGTGCAGTTCTATAGAAGCACTTCCATCACAAGTTCTGTGCAACTAAAACTAGCAAAAAGGTCATTTTCTTCAGACTGGGAGTAATTTACCATGGAGGATGTGAAAGGAGAGAAGAGGATGTGCAGTTCTAAAAATTCCTTAAAAACAGCCCTGGAAACAATAGGCCATTGTGTCGATCATCATTGTCTTACCACATGCGTAGGTGACGCTGAACGGATGATCTTCTAGGCCTGTGCCAGGAGACACACACGGATCAAAGTCATTTGACACCGGACGCTGGTCCTTGGACGAGCACTTCCGCTTGCCCTGGCATTGTTGCTCGAAGAGGGGAGTGACACAATGTCCATCGCAATCTACGACACGTAAACAATGTAAACAATTTAACAATGTAAGCAATATAAACAATGTAAACAATGTAAACAATTTAAACAATAATTATGTACAGTTAACGTAATCTTGGTGAAAGCATCCGGCGCTATAACAGTGAACATGTGAATGTGGTTCATTTTGCAACGTCTCAATAAAACACCAAAATCATCATCATCATCATCATCATCATCATCATCATCATCATCATCATCATCATCATCATCATCATCGTCATCGTCATCGTCATCGTCATCGTCATCGTCATCGTCATCGTCATCGTCATCGTCATCGTCATCGTCATCACCATCATCATCATCACCACCACCACCACCACCCCACCACCACCCCCAACACCACCACCATCACCACCACCACCATCACCACCCCACCAACACCATCACCATCATCACCACCACCATCAGCAGCAGCAGCAGCAGCAGTATCATTAGCAGTATCATGATCACGATCAACTTCAAAATCATAACCACCATCATCACCATAGGCGTACGAGGCGGGAGTCCAGGGGGGGCAAATGCCCCCCAAATTTCGGGCAAATGTGTTTTTCGGGCAAAAGAGGCTTGGACGGGCAAAAAAATTTCGGAGATTTTTTTCGGGCAAAACAGGTACGGGAGGGATTTTTCGGGCACGCAGGGGTAAAAAAAGAAAAAGGTCGTAAGAATTTAGGATTTTGGGCAAATGACTAAAAAAAAAAGGTCGTCAGATTTTTCGGACGGGAAAATCTTAAAAATTTTGGGCGGATGACTAAAAAAAAAAGGTCGTAAGATTTTTTGGGCAAAAATTTTTTTTGCCCCCCACTGCCGAAATGTCCCGTACGCCTATGATCATCACCATCGTCTTTATATCACCATCATCGTCATCAATGTAAATAATTATATATAATTATATATATACACATACATGTACATACAATATATATATATTAAGCCTGGTCATAGCTTGTTTAGTCAGTTTGATTAGTATTATGCTATCTATGTTATTTCTGTTTAAATTAATTGATAAATTAATTAATTTGATTAATCTTGTTTGCCTACTTGTTCCCTTCGGTCTGTTTGTCAAATTGAAGAAGCATCGAACTTGACCTTGGAAGTTTTCTGCAGCGACTGCGGCTGCGGGGTCGGAGTCGGGGTCGGCGGTGGCGGGGTCGGTTATTTGAGCGGATAGGATGTAGATGAAGGTTGCCCTGAGACATCGCAATGTCCACTTCTCTCCAACACAAACAGTTCGACTCTGGAATATGTCTGAAACGAAATATTACAGCGCTAGAAGAAGAACAACCCACAGAGCGGGTATTCCTGGTTCAAGGAGCAAGAATGATCGTATATCAGTAAGGAAAACAAAGCACAGTTTGAATAATAGCTAGTCAGCTAACGAGTTACCTACCAGTATATATATATATATATATATATATATATATATATATATATGCTGAGAGAAGCGCGCTATATAATTAATGGTCAGATACAATGCAATGCAAAACAATATATATGTATGGAGGAATACATATTATACAGCAACATATACTATATACATAGCAGTATATATATATACTGCTATGTATATATATATATATATATACTGCTATGTATATAGTTGATGTTGCTGTATAATATGTATTCCTCCATACATATATATTGACCATTAATTATATAGCGCGCTTCTCTCAGCAACAGCCTTTCAACAGCGCTGCAAGATCGACTCCGAGAGAAAAAGCAGTAGATGAGGCGAGGAGAGATGAGGAAAGACTACGAGCCGCCAGAGAGGATGGCATAGAGAACAGATGGGATCAGGGTGAGAATTGCCGGGGGGGTTGGGGGGTTTCGACCCCCCCAGTCTTTCTTAGAGCCCCATGTTAAAGTATGTTTTTTACACCCCAATTCCAAGTGGATAATGGTCCAACCCCCCCCAGTTATTTTTCCACAATTCTCACACTGGATGGGATATATGGCAAAATCTTGGTAAAGGATCTTCATTTAATCATGACGGTTCAAGTGCCGCGAATGAAGGGGTCAAGCCGTTCACAGGATAAACAAACTGCTTTGTCGAGTGTCTTATGCAGTGGCGTAGCCAGGAATATTTCATGCGGAGGGGATTTGCCTGGCCGGATACCCTTTCTGAACCTAACCCAACGGTGCTACAGTAAATAAAAAGGGAATAAAGTAACAAAGGGAATAAAGTAAGAAATACAATTGTTACTACAAGCAATTGTTTTGTTTTTCTCATTTAAGTGGATAAATAACCTTCAAGAAACTTTTTCCCTAGGCCAATGGGGGGTTTAACCACCGAAACCCCCCTTGGCTACGCCACTGGTCTTATGTAATCGCAGGCCGCTTGACCACGGTACCAGTTTACGAGTATTATCCTACAACAACAGATAAGCGTGCCAACAAGGAAAGGTATATTGTGGGGCGCGGTGGTGTAGTGGTGGCGTCGTCGCCTTGAAGCCGGAAGGTTCGAGGTTCGAATCCACCTCAAGTCGCCGTGTAGGGACCTTGGGCAAGTCCTTCACTCGCAATTGCTCAGCGCTTCGGCGTGAAACTCCGATGCAGTGTCCGCTCTGTAGTCGGGAGCGCCTCTGAGTAGTGAGCTTGAAGGGGCGCTATAACAAGTGCACATACAAACAAACAAGATGACGAATGTTTGACCAGGCCTTCAATTAATTATTGACGGACGATCTAATTATAAAGAAGTGTGTAGACTATAATTTGCTCCAGCCAGGTTCTGAAGAGGTGGCGTTTGTTTGGATTGTATTATTCGGAAGAGGGCGCTTATGGTCCACATCTATTTATAGAATTACTCATCGGATTTAATCAGGCTTGCGCTCTCTCTACTCGACCATCGAGGATGCTTTTTGCTCAAGGGGTTCAACGATCAATAAGGCGATAATCAACTCAACTGGCCATCTACTCGCTGGAGGGCGCGTTTCACATTTGCGTCGACAGCCGGTGACATGAAACGGAGTATCCCCTCTGAAAGCTATCCGGGGGGATGAATTAATCTATCCCCCGGAATGGAATTAACCGGTCTATACTATCCGGGGGTATAAACCATTCTATCCCAGCATAATCCAAATTTTAAGTGACTCTAATTGTTTTAAGTGTCCTAAGCAATGTTCAGATAAAGGCAACTCTCGAATTTATTTAGTGACTCTGAGTGTTCTTAAGTGTTTTAAATGTTTTAAGTGCTCTAAAAACAGGGCAAAAAACAAATTATCTAGTAGGAATAAACATACCTGTTAGTGTCATTGTTCAAAACAAAGCAGATGAAAATTAATTTGCAAAAATAAATACACGCGTAAGCGTTTTTTTCGACTTTTTTAAATTTGGGGGATACAGTTAATACGGGGATACTCTATTTCGTGACACCGGCCCTTTATAAAAGTTACGCCAATCACCAGAGGCGGGACACTAAGGTCCCTCCTCCTCATCCTCCCCCTCACCGGGTCGGCATCGGAATAGGGTCCTGATGCTGGCGTTGTTTGTCTGACACGAGATGCTCACTGCTGCTGCTGCTGATGGTGGTGATGGTGGTGATGGTGATGAAGATGCGGCTGAGGCAGTGGTCGAGGAGGATAAATTCGTGCTGCTGCTGCTGCTGTTGATGATGATGTTTGCGTGGGTCACCGCAGATTCGTGGTGACACCTAGCGATGGCCAGGATCAAGAGAAAGCGCTGAATCAAAGAGAAAGCAGAAGTCATTATCATTGCAGCTGCTGTTGTAACAGTTGCTATTGTCATAGTTGCTATTGTCATAGTTGCCATTGTCAAAGTCGCTATTGTCATAGTTGCTATTGTCATAATTGCTATTGTCATAGTTGCTATTGTCATAGTTGCTATTGTCATAGTTGCTATTGTCATAGTTGCTATTGTCATAGTTGCTATTGTCATAATTGCTATTGTCATAGTTGCTATTGTCATAGTTGCTATTGCCATAGTTGCTATTGCCATAGTTGCTATTGTCATAGTTGCTATTGTCATAGTTGCTATTGGCATAGTTGCTATTGGCATAGTTGCTATTGTCATAGTTGCTATTGTCATAGTTGCTATTGTCATAGTTGCTATTGTCATAGCTGCTATTGTCATAGTTGTCGTCGACGTCGTAGGTGCCGGCACATAGTGGCGCCAGGGACACATAGGGACACAAGGGCTGCATAGGGCACACGAGACACAGTGATTAGGGACATATGGGCCCAAAGGACACAAGGGACACATAGGAATTTAGAGACACAAGGGACGCATAGGGGCTGATTTGGGCACATGAGGTGCACACTGCATGGGCACACGGGGCAAATAGAGGCAAAATGGACACATAGGGGAACAAGGGACCGTATAGGGGCACCTAATGGCACAAGGGAAACATATGGGCACAAGAGACACACAGGGAATATAGGGCACACAGGGGTATATGGGGCGCATATAGGAGAACATTTTTGCACATGGGGCATAAGAGTACAAGAAGTACGTAGGGCACATAGGGCCCAAGGGACACTTTTCTCCCACAGAAAAATTTACGACTATTTTTAACATAACTACTACTTTCTGATTTATAATTTCTAGCAAATTTCTTCGCAATATTGCACTCGTGAAACTAATGATAGACAGCGCGAGAAAGCTAGCTTTAGATAAAATATAATAATCAAACACATGTTCTTAATTTTCTTACTGCGCAATTTAGTCTAGGCTCTTGCAGAAGCATCTACGGGCGTCCATGTTCACACGTACACTAGAGCAACTGTCATCAACATCATCATAATTATGATTATATTGTCGCCGTTATCACCGTCCCAGTCATCACAATCGCGGCTTAAGGTCTATTTCGTCATCATCGTGGTCATCATTTTCACAAAACAGTGTTGCATGCGATCATTTCACATTTTTTATCGTCATCTCATCATAGCCTCTGACAAGTTCTCTTGAAGTGGCGCTATATAAATGTACAATTACAATTACAAATAGCTGTCGTCGTCGTCATCATCATCGATGCTATAATTATATCTGGGTCATGATGAACGTATTATGAAAATGACGACCGAAGTTAATTTTATTATTTAGCGCCAGTTTAAACTTACTGCGACGCACGGTTTTCTTTCCATGAAATTAAGTCAGCTACTCCATGTCAAAACGTCCAGAAAAACCTAAGGAACATAATGTAATGTAACGGAATATGCAGGGCAAAGAAAGTTTATATGGTGCTTTACGATCGTCTTAAGTGTGCGGTAGAGCAGGCATCGTAATCAGCGTCATCTTTGTTACCACCACCAACACCATCATCATCATCGTCATCATCGTCACCACCACCACACCACCACCACCACCACCATCATCATCATCATCACCATCACCATCACCATCATCATCATCATCATCATCATCACCATAATAATCACCACCACCACCACCACCACCATTATCATCATCATCATCATCATCATCATCATCATCATCATCATCATCATCATCATCATCATCATCATCATCACCATCATCATCACCACCACCACTACCACCACCACCACCACCACCACCATCATCGTCATCATCATCATCGTCATCATCATCATCATCACCACCACCACCACCACCACCACCACCAACACCAACACCAGCACCACCACCACCACCACCACCACCACCACCACCACCACCACCAACATCATCATCATCACCATCATCATCACCACCACCACCACTACCACCACCAACACCAGCACCATCATCATCATCGTCGTCATAATCATCATCATCAGTAGGCCTATGTATACCTGGATGCTACCTATGTTCCTCCTCCCTCTCCTCCTCCTCCTCGTCGTCTTCCTCCTCTTCATATTTCTTCTCTCCCTCCAATTCCTCCCCCCCATCTACTCTTCCTTTTCTTCACCCTCCTCCTCCTCTTCCTTCATATCCCCTCCTCCTCCTCGTTCTCCTCCTCCTCCTCCTCCTTCTCCTCCTAATAAAATCCATATCACGGTTGAAAGCATAGCATGCCGCTAACAGCTCTTCATCCACTGTCAAACATCCTCCCGTCATGTCCACATCCTCGTCCATGCACTGCCTTTCGAAAGTCACCTTCAAGCATCCTTGTCACCCAACGCCCGAGCCATGTTTAACATCGTTAACATCGATTTCCGTTACTTGCCGTTTAAACAGCGGCGCTATAGAAGCCAGTCGATTACACAGAATACTAACCAGTGGAAGAGAGACGAGATTCATGTAGCGCTATTATTCATACGACAATCCTGGAATGAAGAGGACGCCGACGCCATCCAACCAACCAGCCAGTCAGTCTCCAACCGCTTCTTCTGCTATTGAGTCGATTGCGCCGCGTATCAACAATCCACAAAACGAATTAATATTAATCGATCTATGAATATTCATCATTCGATGAACGCCGATCCAGGCGCCTTCGGTCAACGCGTCGCCCGCCGCGGCCCGCCCACCTCATTAATATTCATCGATTGGTAAAGACTCCCAAGCGACGGCGACGCTGTATACACGCATTAATTAATAATTAATCGCGAAATTAACATGAAATCAACTGCATATCATGTAATATCATTAATATTGAAAATTAGATTATTATTAGTCGTCACGGAGATGTTCTGTATAATAACATTAAATTATATATATATATATTAGTAGCCTATCAATCGTCACGTTGTATTATGAATATTCAACGAAGCGCTTGGCGCTAGAATTCGTGGCGGCAACGAGTGGTAGCCTAAGCTAACGGAATCCCGGATTGCTCCATCCGTCACCGCACTGTACCTGTTTTCCAGCGCTTGCAAATACTCTATCCGTTGACCTGACCTGCCACCCGGCAGCGGCCCAACCACCCCAACTGTCTGTCGTCCCCTCCCTAACTGTCTCGGCCGCCGTTCGATAACGCTGTCGCAAGCGCTTCCTGCGCTGACGACATGCCTTGCAGGTCCCAGCCTCGAAGCGTCCACCGGTGTGTGCAGGATGCCGAATGGCATTCGCTGAAATGGGACGATCGCACCGGCTGCGAATAGCGGCAATTTTGAACCACGTGAAGGTGACCGATTTTTTACCAATCAAAGAAAAGGATGGAAACACGAGGCAACGATTTTTAAGAAGTGCTATTATAGTATGTGTGTGCTTGTACAATGCGGGTATAAAACTGAATTATTTATTACACGAAACAGCTACTACACGGTTACGGTAATTATTCAGCAAGTAGGGTTATTGTACAACGAAAGCTAAGGAAATCCAATAGCCTATACAAACCTTAATTTCTCAGCTCTGTCTTCTTCGATTTCAGCGAAGGCCTATTTGCTCGACTTGGCATATTTTTTCATTTCAATCCAAATTTTGTTTATTCAGAGAGTTCAACTTGAGGTTGCTAAAAGACATCAAAACGATCGACACAACAAAAAGGGTGCCATAAAAAGTTGAAAACACGAAAACGATTAATTTAACCATTAAGGTAATAAGATCCCCAGAGAGGGAGTGTCCCGCTTTAGCCTACCAGGCTACCTGAACCACCACGATACACGAATAATTATTGTATCAAGATAGCACAGAGTGTGGCAGAACTTTTTAAAGAAATTGCTAGGACTGCACACAATCAGTAATTTTAATCTGGTGTGGCTTTAGTGGCCAAAATTTCTAAATTTCCGTAGGTTAAGTCGTTTGCCAGAAGAGATTTTGCCAACAAATTCACAAGTCGTCGGCTACAAAATCTGATGACCTTTGTTTAGTCATCAACTCGAAATATGGCCTGCATGCATGCATAATTATTCACTGCATAAGACCTTCGTTCCATTTTGCTCTTCCGTTGTGAGTCAACCGCAGTTACCTTTTCCTATTGATTAGCACTGCACAGGATTACTTTAACACTGCACGAAATCATTTACAACTGTTACAACCGCAAATTTTGTGTAGAACTGCACGTTAGAAAAGCCTTGGAGTGTAAGGTAAGTCTGGGTAATAAGGCCCGGGTGGAAATAAGGCCCACCAAGTAAAACATAGAATATCTCCGAATGTATTCGTCAGGTGTCGCTATAATTTAATTTTATTGAACGGGTTTCATCTGCGAACTACTCTAGTTACTGATAAGTTTTCTTTTCGGTGGCATGTTTGAATTACGCAGATGATAATATTTGTGCGATAACTTATTTCGCAATTATCGTATTTTCGTATTTATTACTTTCTTAATTAATCCTCAAACCGCGTAGTGCATGCATGTTGCTATGATAATATTCGTTAAGAGAGGATATTAGAAAGACGATATAGGCTTAAAAATAGAGTCTGCACTTAGGAATAACCGGGATCCATTTTTTGAATCCATGGTGTGAGATTGAGGGTAACAAGGCCCAGCTTTTTGTGGGTAATATGGCCCTATTATTAGGCCATGGGCCTTATTACCCACAACTCCGGTACTAGTGGTACACATTTAATTGTTCATGATTTAGTACTGGATAGGAGTTCTTGAAGCTGTTTTAACACAATTATGACTAATTTGTAATAAAAGCAAAGCTGTCAGAGGAAATTGGAGTCAGGAGAACCTGGAAAAGGCTCTCGAAGCTCCTAATGGTGGTATGTCACAGAGAAATGCAGGGGCTGCATTCCAGATTCTATGCATCCATTTGATAAGTTTTGGTTCCTGTAAATATGAGCTCAAATGTGATGTTTAAAATTGTAAAGCAGACGTTTATACAACAAAATAAGACAGTTTTTAGTAGGGCCTTATTACCCGACATGTTGGGTAATAAGGCCCACTTCATGACCTATTAAAAAAAATTTTTTTTATAGGTCATGACAATTTATTTGATCAAAATAATTAATTCATTATCTAACTACTTCCACACACTCCTCATATAGCTATTTTGCATTACTCCAGGTGCATACCAGTAGTAGTTATTTAGTAAAATTCCTTAGGTGGGCCTTATTCACCACACTTACCTTAGTAGAAATTAGGGGATAACAATTAAGAGAAAAGACGAATGTGAGGGAGGATACTATTAGAGATAAGAAGAGAAATAAAAGAAAATCGTACCCAGTGTTTAACCTAGTCCCCTGCATTGGGAGGAGAGTCAGGTGTAGTCTCAGTGGGGTTTTTTTTGGGTGGGGGGGTGAGAAAAAGTTGGTTTTGGCCGGACATTTTTGGGCAGACGGCAAGTTCGCCGACGACATCTTCATCGGCAAAATTTTCTGACGACCTTTTGTATTTAGTCATTTATTTTGATAAAATAATTCCAAGAAATTTACCATAACCGCCGCTACTGAATAAAGCCTGGTGAACTTTTTTAGTCGTTCTGTCGAAATCTCATGAACATGCACCATTTTAGTTGCAAAAAATTACTGATGACCTTTTTAGTTTTTACAAATCTTTCCTTCTAATTTACAAAATTTTACCAACATGTGTCCACAATTATATGTATGGACACAAGCCTGTTCGGTTTTTCTGGGGCTGGGGGAATTCCTACAAATTGACTTTTCTGGGATGGTAGGCCTACATGTATTTATATGCGTGCAACACCTCGCGACTTTTCCTGGGGGATTAACTCCTGGGGCAACTCCCCCCCAGAGACGTCTCGATTAAACACTGCAAATCGCAATCGTACCTGATCAGGTGCGGTTTGCCAATTCCATCGTATGCCAAGCGCGTCTGCCTCCCGGAATTCTTGGCGCGGCCGAAACAGACGACAGGCGGCGTAGTTAAGAAGGTCGGACCATGGAATGCTTGCAAGTAGTATATGAGAGCAAAGTAGAAGACGCCGTAAGGCGGAAAACTGGGGGGTCGGTAGCTCAGTGGAGAGAGCGTTGGCCGATAAACTGAGTAGTCATTATCGCGACACGGGTTCAAGCCTCGCTCAGTGCAAAATTTATTTGAATTTTCTGTTAGCTGCCCGTGGCGCTTTCTGTTGTGTTGTTTGCCTCGGGTCTGTTGAAAAATAAGTTAGCCCCTCCCACTCCTGGCTTGCCCGATCAGGAGCGTTCCAACACTTAGGCCATTAGTGTTAAGTTACCGAACCTGTTGTAGCCGACCTGCGTGTCGTGCGAAGCTGGCCGTATTTCGTATAACTTGTACCCGTGATCGTTCTGCGGTGTGTCAGATTGAATTTGAATAAACGAATATTATTATTATTATTATTATTATTATTATTATTCCTTTTAATATCTTCAGAAAAACAACATTAGTATAAAAGGAATTACACAAAAAACTATGGAAGCAGTCAGTGGCTATTGTTACATCGCCTCTAGAACCCGGTCAGCTAAAGTGCCTCGAAAGGCCACCGAGTTGTAACGCTGAACGGTTATAGAGAGACGTTGCAGCAAAAAACAGGTCTCTCTCAGCTCGCCGGAAGACAAAGTTAGGATGCGGCCTAAATCTGACAAGAAGTTTAGGCCATCAGAACAAATTGGACCTAAGGTCTCAAGGGCTAGAGGGACAAAGAAATGTGTGTTTGTAAGATCGACATATTTGTTATTTTTCCTCTCCGCTGCTATCTCGGCTGCCGCACCCGCCGTCGTTGCCGTGGCCTGGATATATGAAGGTGCAAGAGTGTCAATTACAGTTGCATCCCACACAAGATGGCGACCCGCACGCCATGGAATCATGGTCAGACCGTCTGGTCGTCTGCCATCCGTGCGTAGTAGTCCTGGCGGTTCCTTTATGGATGGGATCCCTGCTTTTGCAAGGGAGCGGTGTATGATGTCATTGACGGTGCTATGGCGAGCGATTCGACCGAAGCCGAGAGAGCAGGAAAGACCGTGATTGCCTCTGGCGTCAATTTGGGCTCCGCAAGGGCAAGTGTGGGGTTGACATATTGCGGCTCCAAGTCGCAATCCGACGGCCACTCGAATGTCCTCGTTGTCTAGTCGTAGTCCACATGCAGTTATCGGTAACGCGTGGAGCCAGTCGCTATTATTATTATTATTATTATTATTATTATTATTATTATTATTATTATTATTATTATTATTATTATTATTATTATTATTATTATTATCATTATTATTATTATTATTATTATTATTATTATTATTATTATTATTATTATTATTATTATTATTATTATTATTATTATTATTATTATTATTATTAAAACTGCGCCACTGCTTTCACTTTGGCAATGCTAGTCCCGAGCCTGGATAAAAAAGGAGGGCGACGCTAAAGATCTTTATTATCATACCGTGTCTTTAAACTGAAGCCCTAATCCCTCAATCGAATCCCACAGAGTCCCTCTCCTTGCAAAGGTATGCTAGATTTAAATAATAATCTGGTCCTAGAGAACTGATGTTGTCAATCGCTATCTACACCTTTCTCTTTCTTCTTAACACCCATCTTTCTCTCTGTCAATTTTCGCACGGAGAGCGCTAAGGAATGTCCATGGCTGGGAGAGACGCTACATAAATTACTAATTACATTACATACGCCCACACACGGTTCTCGTTCATTTTCTATTATGAAGCAGTCCACTGCACGACCCACACGGTCAACGCTCCTCTGTGAAAACATTATCTGCAGAGTAACAGTCAATATTAAAGCGCCGACTGGTAGAACGCTGAAAACACGACTTGTGATGATTGCGGTGTTATAGATGGGACGATCGGTGTGTCGCTGTCACGTGGCATTGTACTGTATTGTATTGTATCTGACCATTTATAAAGCGCTTCTCGCAGCAAGAGCCTTTCAGAAGCGCTCCCAGTGCGTTCAACCCCGAGAAAAAAGCACGTTTTCAGACGAGAGAAAGACGAGGATACACCAGACCTACCAGAGAGGATGGCAGAGCGAACAGATGGGGGAGGCATATATTATGGGCACGTACCAGACAATCACCGTACCAGACATGTAAATGGACACCGTAGCCTACCATACCAGGTCCTGTAAATGGATAACAGAAAAAATATTTATTACAGAAAACGGAAGAAAAGAAGCAGTTTCTTGAGCTCATGATAGCCTGAGACGCAGACTCATGGGTTTGAGCAATAATTGCTTGCATAGCCTAACGACCTTCTCTTTGAGCAACAGTATTTTCATCAATTCACCTGCTATTGAATCAAGAATTAGCTTACTTTCATCAATCCAACTCCTATTAATTTTAAGCAAGCACTATTTTCATCAATCCAACTTTTAAGCAAAGAATTTCGTCAGTCCGCTCCGAATAATTGTCCGCTCCGAATTGTCCGGAGTAAACGTTGCTCATTGTATCTCTAGGATCTTGCTCAAGACGTGTCTGAATACACATTCTGTCCGTCATTGACACCTTGGACATTTTAATTTTTTAAAGAAATTTGATTTGCATTGCTTTAATAACAAAATTAATAATCTGACAGATTCCTTATTTGCCAACTTGATTGTCATCTTGCTAAGTGACTTCATGGTGATGTGCAGCTACGCTGGTACCCTGTTTTTGTTTAAAATAGTTATAATAAAATGAACATCTGGCTATTTGACAATAATTAATGGAGATGAGACTCAATAAAATCATGTTTTTGTTACTTTTCGTTGCGCTACGTTTTTGAATCGTCAAAAAACGGTGGGTGGCCTCACTAAAAGTGATATAACGTTCTGTTCTGTTTGAAATATTTTGATAAAATTTGACCACTGTACGTAAATATGAATTGCCTTTAAGATTGTAAAGTTTCATTTAAAAATTCTATGTTTAGCCAAGATATGGGCTTAAAAACCGCAGGGAGTTACTTTTTTTATGGCCCACCCTGTAGATAATAATAGACCTATAACTTCACTGGTTGCACTCTGCCAGTGCCAGTCCCAAGCCTGGATAAAGGAGGAGGTCTTTGTTACCACACAGTGACGTTAAACTGCAAATGCCGCCGCCGCGCGGCTGCCAAGGCCGAAAAAAATGGGAGCATGTGCTTAGCGTGTCTCATTCGTTAGTTTTGCGCTGAGGGCCACGACTGTACGTCTCACTTATGCGAAACATTCATCAACGACCACTAAATCGTTTGCTTCAACCCGAAGCACACGAGGCTTTATAATTATATACCAACGGCCGTTTGTGACAGGCGCCCATATCTTCCACTCTCTACTTGTTTGCCGTAGACTTAGAGAAGAACATCGTCGTGTCCCGCTGATTAGGTTAACTAGCGAAGCCATCGCCGCCGTTGACAACAACAGATGGCGCGATGGTATAAAAGAAACTCCACGGTCTAAACGCTGGAGATGGTTTGCTATGCGCATTATCAGCGCTAGGGACATGTTCTGTGTTCGGCCACCAATTATATTTTGTCACAGACTGCGTATAATGTCTATCTGTCTGTCTATCTGTCTGTCTGTTTGTTTGTTTTTCTGTCTATCTATCCATCCGTCCGTCCGTCCGTCCGCCCGTCTGCCTATGTCTATCTGTCTGTCTGTCTATCTATCTGTCTGTCTGTCTGTCTATCTGTCTGTCTGTCTGTCTGTCTGTCTATCTATCTATCCGTCCGTCCGTCCGTCCGTCCGTCCATCAATTCATCCATACATCCATCCATCCATCCATCCATCCATCTATCCATCTAGCTAGCTATCTATCTATCTATCTATCCATCTATCTATCGATTCATCTATCTATCCATCCATCTATGTGTCTATCTGATGAATTTATATAGCGCCTCTCAAAGAGAACTATTCAGAGGCGTAGCCTATATCGCGTGGTTCTATATACGGTGGATGTTGCATAATAATATAGGCCGACTGACTTCTGTATAGGATTTGTAAACACAAAAAGACATTATAAATTCAGATCCAGACTAACGATAACATGCTGTCGTTTGCATTTATATAGTGGCAGCATGGCGAACCATAGGCTGCAAAGAAAAATATATGGCGCTCTCTAATCCTAACTGCATGGTGACATCTGCATGGGTTAGAATGTCTGCTGTGTGCAGCACATTATGTATATTATAATGATTATGTAAAATTATGCAGGGATATATATATAATTATATATCCGTAAGGATGCGATATATATATACATATATATATATATATATATATATATATACATATTAATATATATATATTAATATATATATATTCTTCATACATAGGCTACATCGGATACAGAATATAATGATATACTATATAGGCCAATAATATTTATATAATTATATATATATATATATATATATATATATATATATATATATTATTGAGTAAGAATCGGATGTATAAGCACGTCTATATATTATATCGGATTTTAGCCGATGACACAACTATAGATGGAGCTTTGCATCCCGACGCAGCCATTGGTTGCGGTTGTGTCTTAAAATAGTTTAGCCGTGAAATTGGTTCCGCTGGTTAATTGCAGTAGTTCCATCTACTAACGACTAAAATTTAATTGCTAGCCTTCTCTATCGTTCAGAGCAAGGTGAGAATTGCCGGGAGTTGTGGTCTCAATTTAACCCCTATAGTCTTTCTTATCCAGAGTCTTCCAAGTAAACACAAACCAAAACCTAACCCCAATCTATTTTTTCTATAATTCTCATTCTGGTGTTCAGAGATTATATCGCCGCATAAAGATGCCACGCAAGAGATGCAGCGCAATGCTAGGCCTAATTAAGTCATTAGGGTCTAGTAGCCTACGAGAATTGTAGAAAGATAACTTGGAGGGGGTCGGGGTTTGACTATGATCCACGTGGAATTGGGGAGTGAGGAGGTGATTTAGGTTAGCTACAGGGCCCGAAGAAAGACTTAGAATCGGGTTGAACCCCCTTAAACCCCCGATAATTCTCACCCTGATCTGGCCAATAGGTCTAAGTCTCTAAGACATGACCTGAATTTTCCCGCCCACAGTTTTTGTCTTCAGATGCTCCTTCCTAATCGATCCTTGGTCTCTTATTATTCCATGAAGAACCTATCATGTCCTACGGACTCCTGCCTCATTGCATCACCCTACTCAGATTTAAAGCGAGTGCATAAGTTTCACTTTGGTAGGACGAAAATTATCTATAAATAATTATGTCTCAAAATGAAGCCACACCCAGGACGTGCCATTTCCGACGAAGGCCCAGCCAGACGACGACAGTGGGAGGAGGGATGGACAGCTACTGTTCTGGACGAGACACACACGGATGTCCAGGCCATCTGGTGTACGACGATGCAGGCACAATTAAGACCAGCGCGAGGTCCGCTAATGCAACTGCGGACATCGATCGATAGAGGCGCTTTTCACGCAACGCGGTCGGCCATTGAAGGAACGCGTTGCGTGTCCATCAGAACTGAAAAGAACGAAAGAATTTGATTAAAAGGAGGGGAAGAATAGGGAGTAAAGGAAGAGAGGGAAGAGGATAAGACAAGGAGGGTGAAGAGGAAGGAAAGTGTAAGCAGAACAGTGTTGGATGATGAGTTAACGAGGCGAAGCGAAGGAAAAAAGCTAAGTGGCTACGCACTGCAGTCTGACACCAGATCTGACAACTTTTATAGCGCCCATGGACGTCCGCAGGAATTTTTCTAGGGGGGCGCAAACTTGCAAATAATTGTCACAGAGGTTAAATAGGTTGTCGAAAGCAACAGATCGCTCCACCTTCGACGCTGGCTCCCTGTCGATCAGCTGTCACGGAACCAGCATGCGAAAAATCATAGACATTCATTGTCGCTTTGTAACAATCAAAACCAAATAATCAACATTTATCTGCAATTATGCGAACAATCCAGAGGGGCGCAAGTGCGCCCCCTTGCGCCCCGCTGCGGACGCCCATGATAGCGCCGCTACAATTAATTCATTCTTAAGACTAGACAGTCATCAATCGATTGTCGCTTCAAGCGAAATTGTTGTTGAGAAATTATAGGGCCTGCGTCTAGTGTGAGTGTCTGTTTATATATAGCAGGGTCATTGCACACGCATTGTAGGCTATAACACTGGTGTGACCCATTTCTATTTCAATCGTGTGCGAACTGCGAACAGGCGGGAGCCGCTGCCTACATGTTTTCGGACTCAAAAAGACAGACAGAAAAAACAGATAAACTCAAAGACAGAGAGAGTCGGGGCGGATCCGGGGGGGGGGCCAATCCGGCCATGGCCCCCATTTAGAAATGTCTTTATTTTTGACCAGCTATTCTGGCTCGGATAGTTGACGTAGACCCCATGAGTAATTCCGTAGTAGACCCTTCCCCGCACCCACGAAGTCCGCACACGAGGTCCGTACGACTAAAAAAGTCATTAACTTTTTTGGCGGATAAAATGGCATCTTTTCTTGGGAATTGGAGACAAATGACAAAAAAGGTCATCAGATTTTCCGACGGCCAAGACGAAATTTTTTCCTCTTCTCAAGACCGAAAAGTTTGCCCCCCCCTTCGAAAATTTCTGTATCAGCCCTTGAAGAGATTATGGATAGTCTGCAGGATTCACGGGAAAAAATTGCTTCAGGATTAAAGCACGCACCAACTTTCACCTAGCGAATGCATAAAAACGAACACTATGCGTATGCCCTATTATTATTATTCAGGTATAATAATTAGACTAGCAATCCCTTAAGCTTGCCATGAGTAGGCTATGAAGTGTGAGAATTGATTAAAATGACTGGGGGTGGGTTTGGACTATGATGCAAATGGAATTGGAGTGTGAAAAACAGACTTTACTATGGGGTTCTGTTCTAAGAAAAACTGGCGGTTGAAACCCCCAAACCTCCGGCAATTCTCACCCTGTGTGGCGATTTCATTTTTCATGGTCTTGGTATATTTTCTTGCTTGGCAAAGGTTCATAAGGGCTGGTTGCCAGTCATCTCTCTCTCCGTAACCTCATAGTCAGCAACTCATTTTATAGCCGCGTTGGCAAGGGGAAGATAGAGTATGAAAGTATGCATAAAAAAACTTCTGTCCTGAAGATCTGAACCCTAACCTGCTGGCTAATAGACCAGCACACCAACCCCAAGACAATCCTGCACCATGATTTCATGCTTGGATAGATGCCTGCCCGACTCCTTTGCAGCTTGACTGATTACACCCGACTATCAATTATATTTTGACTAGGCCTGAGCTGGCATCTGCAATTTCTGTTTTTGTTAATGATAGCATAGGCCTGCATGCAGAATAGCTACGGTTATAGCCTGTGCGCATTCCAGGCCTCTGCACATAATGGACTTAGCCTCCACTCTCTAAAACAGCTCAAATTACATTTCTTCCTTCAAAAACGCAGCTCAAAACTCACTGTTTCTCCAGGGCAGTTTTTAACTTGCAGTTGTACACAAAATGTGCAGTTCTAAATAGATTTGTGCAGTTGTAGAAGCACTTCTGTAGGCCTACAGTGAAACTTAGCAAAAAAGTCATATTGTCCTCCGATTGGAAGTAATTTACCATGGAGGATCGGAAAGGAAGGATCGAAGTGGTTGTGCAGTTATAAAAATTCCTTTAAAACAGCCCTGTGTTTCTCACGGACTCTCGAGCACATGGATTTCAAACTGCATCTTCTGGCAACCATGACCCAGATTCACATTTCAGTGTGACCTTGCGTGCGCTACAGATTTAATTAATAATTATACTTATAATAACAACAATAATAATTGTAATAATGAGGACCCAAATGAAAAGGTTTTGCAGGGAATCAAAATGCCATGAAATCTGTCACGGTCCCAACATCATTCTGTTGGACAATCCAAACCTAAGGTGTACCTAAGGTGTCCAAAAGTGCAATACACATTTTCCACCGTGACTTTAACCAGTCAAATCAAAATTTCCACTGAGCTACCGTTAATCTCGTTCAACTGAAGTTAGGAATGATTCTGTAAGCTGTTGGCAAATGTCATAGTATGAAAGTCAAATATGGTCAAAATATAGTTTATTGACAAAATAACAAGGCACCTCATTCTCTTCAACAAGGCCATGTCGATTGTATAAAAATTTACATTGTTCTGACTTTGCTGCCAAAATAAAAAAGCTTGAACTGTTTGGATCTGGGAACACATTTACAAACATAAACCAGCAATTCAGTTATTCAGAATTACCATAATTATACAATATTTGCAAGTATTTATATTGCACTGCTAAACGAATTCCTATTTACATGAAATTGTCGACATCATGATTCAAATCAAAAAATCACAGAAAAAAAACTAACTATTTTCAGCCAATGAAAATAAATAACTGAAGGCTAAATATACACAGCTAATAAGATCAAGTGCAAAACATTTTCAAAAAATTAATGGCTGTTCCAACAACTCTGGCTGATAGAACATGATTCAGACATTGAACATGATTTAGACATAGAACAAAACAAGTTTACAAATTGTTTAAGACAATACAATACAATACTTTACTTGATATTGCCCTCATTCCAAAGTTCAGAAGTGCACGCATTCCCATGCAAGTACAAGAGAACATTGATAGCACTGAGCACCCAAAACGTGGAGGACATGCTCATGGTCCCTACACAGTGACTGCCTCGGATGAGGTTCAAAACCCTACTTTCCGCAGTACAGGTCGACCGCCCTAACCAATAGGTCGACCGCCCTAACCAATAGGTCGACCGCCCTAACCAATAGGTCGACTGCCCTAACCAATCAGCTATCGTGCCAGATGATGCCAGGGGTTCACCTATCGGACCATCGGTCATTTTGCTGTCAATAAAATTTGATCGCAGGTCAGCTGTTGTATTCAGTCTATAAAAACCATCTCCTCAGACGTCAGCAAGACAAATCAGGTTGGTGTGGTCACACATCTCCTCCTCTCTGTCGTTGTTGTCATCCGGTTAATTTATCAACGAGTTTTATCACATCATCGTGGCCAATCTTAATTCCAAACCGCTAACAAAAGCTGCCGTTAGTCATAAAAGTGATCTTCTGCAAGCCACCATTGCCATTTGATCAGTTTATCGTCGATCGTTTACGCTTGATCCATATAATCACCATCTCCATTAATCATTGAGCGTTCTGACGACATCTAAATCAATCTTCCACAGTTTCTGATCTTTTGTTTCAATTCATCCAGGTTGGAATACGCGTAATAAGGTTAATTCATTAATTATTAATAACTAATTGTTCATTTCTCTTGCTCTGACCAATCATTTCTTCTCATTCCTGAGTTGTTCCAAGGTCAATCTTCTGCAAGCCACCATTACCATTTGATCTTTTTATCCTCTATCGTTCCTAGCATCGGAAATCCATCCGTTGTCATTTCCGATGCCTTAAGATTCATCCAAACTCATCTGTGTCCATCTACTCCCATCATCCATTAACTCATCCTGTCATCTGACATTATTCCTGTCATCTGATATTATTTCCTGTCATCATCCATTATTTCCTGTCATCTGTCATTATTTCCTGTCATCTGTCATTATTTCCTGTCATCTGCCATCATTTCCTGTCATCATCCATTATTTCCTGTCATCATCCATTATTTCCTGTCATCATACATTATTTCCTGTCATCTGTCATTATTTCCTGTCATCTGTCATTACATCCTGTCATCTGTCATTATTTCCTGTCATCATCCAGTAATTCATCCTGTCATCTGTCATTATATCCTGTCATCATCCATTAATTCATCCTGTCATCATCCATTATTTCCTGTCATCATCCATTACATCCTGTCATCTCTCATTAACCATCTGTCATTACTTCACGTCATCTACGTTCATCTGTGTTCATCTCCGGCAGCTGCCGTACGAGCTCCGTAACCTGGTCGCTGATTAGAATCGTGCGTCGTTCGATGTAGTTCTTGCTGTTCGTTTCCATCTGCTCGGGATAGTATCGATAGTTCGCCATGATCCCAAATGAACCCGTCACACCACGACTCGACATATCCGCCATCCAGTTCAGGCGCCATAACACGGCTCCATTGCGCAGGTGAAAGTTTCCTGCAAAAACAATTGATACGATTTCTATTAATAATAATCTCCATTTAATTGCAAAATGACACAAAGCAGTATGATTATTATAATTCATAGTATTGTACTGTATTAAATCGTTTATAAGCCATCTCTAGTAGGGTGAACTATTCAGAGGCACTCCCAGTGAGCAAGGCCCACACGAAGGCTTTGAAAAGAAGGCAGAAAAGAGAGACTGCCAGAATGAACGGATGATCACAGGTTATAAGATGAGTCGAATTTAACTTTTTGGCAGCCATGCAAGGCGTGCATCATGCACCATTGCTTGATTTACCAATGCCACCTGGCGAATGGAAGGTTGAGTCGACCGTTATTTTCGAGTTAATTGCAAAAGAAATGCAGTTCATTAATCGAGTCACGAGATGGCGCTAGTGTACTTAATTTTCTCAGCATAAAGCATTATAGCAATTGCCAATTTCAGCGGGGAAAAAACCATTTATTGGTAATAGCAAATTCTACGATATAGACAAACAATCCTGGGGTTGCAGGCACTGGGAGCAGTTCTGAAAGGTTCTTGCTGCAAGAAGAGCTTTATAAATGGTCAGATAAAATACAATACAATATAATTAGCAGACCAGTACATTATTTTAAGAGTGGAGGCAAACAACCGATGTTGAAAATACTTACCAACAGGATTCATCACGTAGCCTCGCTTCTTTGCAACGTAGAGGTATCGCGCACACTGTCGCAGCAGAAAGGCCTTTAGAGTGGAGAACCAGTGCGGCCGTTCCACCCACGTACTGGACTGCAGGACGTCCCGCAGGACCGTAAAGATGGAACTCTCCGAAGAACCAAGGACAGCGGATAGGTCGAGAATCTCCTGAGTGGACAGCAAGGATTGGTCCGGGTCTTCACCGATATCTAATCAAAGTAAAATAGCAACAATAATAATAATAATCATCACACTCTTGTAGGTTAAAGCTAAGGAATTTATTTACAAGCAACTGAACTTACAGCAGAATAGCTATGGGGGTGTTTTGGGTGCTTGAACACCCCCCAAAATGAAAAAAATTTAATGCATTTACGAGCACAAGTCATGATGTAAAAAGCATGAAAGAAAACGACGAAAACACCCCAATGGTAAAAATATAATTAATAAATTGGTCATATTTTTGAAGATTTCGTACGCATGACTAAAAAAGGGAAGATCATCAGATTTTTGGGAAGGGAAATTTGTGAAACACCCCCCGAAATAAAATCCTGGCTACGGCCTTGAGGGTACCTGTACAACAAGGTAAAGCACAGCAAAGGTACGTTTAGGCAAGTTCAATGACTCAGCAGACTGATATGTAGGTATGTACGTGAATTATTAAGGCAATTATTTAGATGTGAGTGAACTTACAGTAGAGTAGGGCACCAGTACAGTAAGGCAGAGTAAGGCACCAGTACAGTAAGGCAGAGTAGGGCACCAGTACAGTAAGGCAGAGTAGGGCACCAGTGCAGTAAGGCAGAGTAGGGCACCAGTACAGTAAGGTAAGTCACAGCAAAGGTAAGCTCAGGTAAGTTTAATGACTCAGTAGATTGATAGCTTGGAGCACTGGTCTTGTAGTGCAGACAATGCAATTCTGAATTCTCTTCCTACTTCGAGATGTTTTATCCTCTTTGCCTCTGGCAGTAATTATGCTGGGACCATGTGCAAGTCCTTCACTCACAAATTTCTCATTGATAGCAATCGGGGGCTTTGTCAGTAAACAACGGTGAAAAATAATAGATAATAATAATAATACTAGGGCAACTCCTAGTTCCACGAGCACACTTAGCTGCCAGACAACGATTTCTCGGTTGTGGGGACATCCATCCCCTCAAAGTTGCGTTTATTACATCTTACCAATCGAACATTGTTTCATAAATCTCTCATATAATTTTTTCTTTCGCCATGGCTGGATTGGGAGCACCCCTGACTAGGTTCCTTGAAGGCGGGCCCCATATAATAATGAATGAATAAATTAATAAAGTTAGCTTAAAGGAAGACCTTTAAGTCAAATATGGTCAATTGGACATAGTAGGTTAAACAAATTTAAAGCAAGGTAGAATGTGTTCAGCCAAGTTAAGAGAATATCTCAATAATTTTAAGATAATCATTCATCTACGCGGCTAACTGCCATGGCAATGATATCTCAGTGTATCAAGTTTCCTTCGCCAGTAATTCCTTTACCACTACTCCGCTGGAATCTGTTACCTCGAAGGTGGATGTGGAGGTTGAGTTCATCGACGAGCCAGTCTCGGAAGCCGGGAATCGGAGAGAGGCTGGCAAACTGATTCATCCGAGGAAACTCTGCTTGCAGTTCCGAGATTATCCGCTTTATCAAGTGATTGCCAAACTCTATACCCTGAAGACCTACAAACACAAACAGTTATTTAATTTAGGCATTTCGATAGAATGTACATAATTATTTACATTTCATATACATCCATACCATATTCTTACTATTTTTAATTATTTGTATTTTTAACTATTATTATTTTAAATTATCATTATTATTTTTAATTACTAATATTATTATTTTTAATTACTATTATTTTTGATTATTATTATTTTTAATTACTACTGGTATTATTTTTTACCCGATGTAGTTCTAATCTCTCAGGAAGCAAAATATTGTTCGGAGACTGTTATTTGGTGGGTTCTGGAACAGCTACGCTTCATCCAATTCTGGCCAGTCAAAAGTACACCACCACCACCACCACCACCACCACCACCACCACCACCACCACCACCACCACCACCACCACCACCACCACCACCACCACCACCACCACCACCACCACCACCATCGCAGTTTCTAACCGTGACAAGAACTGATTAACCGATTTACAGCTGAACGAAACGAACCTTTTTGTGTAGAAGCGATTGAATAGAATACAGCGGTTGTCATGGCGATGGCGTTCTCTTTGGAAAGCACTTCCACTGGAGCTTCAATGTCATGCTCCCTGTCACCAGATGTTGTCTGCAGGTTTTCCAGTATCGACTAACGTAGAAGAAAATATAAAAATCAGCAAAATGTCGTTAACACAATCAAGTCATCATTCATTACTGACATCGTTGCTAGTTGTTAAGACACAGGCAAGATCAGCATGCTGATCAGGTACACAAAAAGAGCCTATGATTACATGTAACCAAATAGAGCAAGCAACATTATTCACGTAAGGGTGCAGAGATCGAACAGTTGGGGTTGGGAGGTTCAACCCGGCTAGTTAACTACGGTATTATACTTCCCATCCAGTTAATTTCCGAAATTTGTCTTGGGGTTAAGCGAACTCTCAGTACAGATTTAAGTTTCATGTATATCGTTTTCTTAATCAACAAAATATTGTCTGCTTAATTAAAAGAAAACTATCGCCCTGCTTTTCTCTGTTTTCATTCGTACCACTTCAATCATTTATCGTAATCATGATTGCCACTACTTACTAGAGCTTCTGAAAATAACAATCAATCTTGAGCATTCCAACAAGAATTCTTCATCGCTTGATTTTTTGGATAATGCTAAGGCTCGCAAGGATATTATTCACATCCAACACAATTCAGCACATATACTTGGGCCTTAGGCAAATACGAAAATCTGATCACAATCAGGGCTGTTTTTAAGGAATTTTTAGAACTGCACAACCTCTTATTTACTTTCCCATCCTCCATGGTAAATTACTTCCAATCGGAGGACAATGACCTTTTTTGCTAGTTTTAACTGTACAGAAGTGCTTCTACAACTGCACAAATTCATTTAGAAGTGCACATTTTGTGTACAACTGCACGCTAAAAAAAGCCCTGGTCACAATATCAGGACATGCAAGAACTTTTCAGCGCATCTCAAGTTAAAAATTAACACTTCACTCACTGCATATTTAAAGTCTTCATGTACCGGGCATAGACTGATGCCTGTCTATGCAGTTTGATCATACAAGACTTCAATTCGACTGGGCACCTAGTGAAGTCATCCACAGCACGAGTTTATTTGTTTGTATGTGCACTTGCTATAGCAACCCTTCAAGTACTATACTCAGAGGCACTCCCGACTGCAGAGCGGACACTGCATCGGAGTTTCACGCCGAAGCGCTGAGCAATTGCGAGTGAAGGACTTGCCCAAGGTCCCTACGTGGCGACTTGAGGTGGATTCGAACCTCTAACCTTCCATCTTCAACGCAACGATGCCACCACTACACCACCGCGCCCCACGAGTACAACGACTGCACAGAGATAGGTTTACCTGCATGTTCCCTGATATCTGTGATGTGATGGCAGCGTGTACCACGACGACCGGTTCCCTTGGCAACGTGACATGCGTGAACGCCAAACAGCGACGATATGGTCCGACTCTCCGTTTGAGGTCGCCCCAGTTCCGTATTGACTGAACCGCTTCATAGGCACAAATCTACAACAACAACAACATCCTCATCATCATCATCATCTGGATTGCTTCGTAGGCATGTGCATCTTTATCATCACCATCAACACCACCATAATTAAGTAACAACATCACCAACATCATCATAACTATCACCTGTGTACTTCATTGCAGTTGACATCATCATCATCATCATCATCATCATCATCATCATCATCGTCATCATCATCATCATCATCATCATCATCATCATCATCATCATCATCATCATCATCATCATCATCATCATCATCAAATCAACACCGCCATCATCATCATATCGTTGCCTTGTTTAATTTTGGAAATTCTCGAACTGCTAAGCTGGCTGATTATAAACAGTTGCTAAGCGGTCTGTTCTAAGAAAGAATGTCAGAACTTAAAATCCTGATTCACGACAGTAACTGTGTATGGACCTTGAGCAAGACCTTAAAACAAATCTACACAGTGAGGACCAGAGTAAGAACCTAGCACTAAACTACTCGGTAAGGACCAGAGAAAGACCTTTAACGCAAACCTACACAGCAAGGACCTGAGTAAGACCTTTACACAAAACAGATGATGATGATGATGATGATGATGATGATGATGATGATGATGACGATGATGATGACGATGATGATGTCATTAATGATACCAGCTCAGGATCCATTGACTGATAGGAAGTGTTAAATAATAATAATAAGATCCATTTATTAATTTAAAGTTAAGAGCATGCAGTAAGACAATCAATCAATCAATCAATCAATCAATCAATCAAAAAGACAACATAATAAGTACTTAGTGACAGATGACAATAAGTTGAACAGGAGATGAATCTAACTATATTCTGGCCAGCAAGGTGCCTGCTGCCCAGATCATTTTTCACAGCTACCCCATAGGGAATGGAAGGCTGAGTCAACCTTATGGAGCCAGCAGATACCCAACCCACATCACTCAGATCTAAGGGATTCTCGTGCCGGTGTGCAATTACCATTCAGCCAGCATACTGTGTCAAAGACAGTAGTAGTAGTAGTTGCAGTTTAACGTCACTGTGTGGTAGCAAAGACCATTAACGACGCCCTCCTCCTTTATCCAGACTTGGGACTGGCACTGGCAGAGTGCAACCAGTGGCAGAGTTTCAAAGACAGTGGATCTTATTTACCACCTGAATAAAAATGCTGACTACCTTTTGCAAGAGATCACACGGTGACTCCCAGGTGACCTTTTCCAGACGAAGCGACCCGACCGACATCCAGATGGAAAGGAGGTTGTGGAGCACGGAGTTCATTGTCTGCAACAGATGACTGTCCTGGTCGACTCCAGGCGACGCAATTATCGTCTGCAGCAAGCGAAACAAAGGCGGAACAATACATCGATAGAACAATGCTCGTCAAAAAGAATCACAAATTTCTAAGATGGTATTTAAAGGCTAAGTGTAGGGCACCAGCTTATTCACGAGTGCTGCATCATACCAAGAGATGTTCCTTTAAGTAAAGGATCCAGTTGCACGAAGACCAGACATGAAGAAAGATAACTTGGGATAAGGAATCGAAATGTCTTTTGGGGTACAGCCACACCCAGTCATCTAAAGGCATTTTGTTTTGAACCCTTGATTGCAGCTCTTGTCTTAGAAATAATGCAGAACAGAGAGGAGTTATTTATTCTGGAACAGTCTTCCTCCCACTCTGGGAGTGGCTGTCTCAGCTGACTCCTTCAAATCTCGACTCAATACTAATATTTATTTTGTATTAGGTCTATCTTGCTGTTAGTAGTATGTGAGGCGTCTCTGCAATGACATGGCTATGTCAAAATGCCATAGAAATCGTCACTCCGATTATTATAACTTATTATTATTATTATTTATAACAAGTTGGTAAGCATACTCTCAGTGTCCACTCCTTACAAATATCTCTGGACATTAGTATTTATTTTAGCAAACAAGACATACTTATTTTAAAATAAAACCTAATCAGATCAAACAATGAAGGAAATCATGATGACATTGTCTTTGCCGCCTCATCTCCACGACTACAGCATTCTCGTCATAATAACGTTCAACCATTACTTTCGATTACAGATGAAAATGATATCCAGGTATACTTATTACTTACGATCACATCAGATCGAAGTTGGAGAAGAAATCGAATTCCGTTTTCGATCCGACTGAGCAGCGTGAAGAGTTGTTGATAGCGGGGAACCAGCGCACAACGAAGTCGGTCTTCAATCCGTGACGACCGAACGTTAGATTGATGATTCTGAAAGATAGGTTACAGAAAAACAAGAAGACATTTTAATGCACAAGAAATAAGTCAATGGTCAGGCAAAGAGAAGAAACAAAAAGACAAGAAGCCTTGATCAACAGCATTAATTTTTTCTAATATACCCAGTGCACACCAATTCCGAACAAACAAAAACAGTATTTAGTAAACACCACAGAAAAACCACACTGGCAGTCCTATATGGTGGCAGTCACTTCAGACACGGAATAACACATTAATTACTCATTAGCTCATTTAAAAACACCAACAAACAAGATACTGACAAAACAACGCTATTATACGGGAGGTCAATTAATATCTAGAAATTTTTAAGTATCTCACGAAAGCGCTTTAACTCAGACAGTCTATAATTTATGATGCTAACTATTATTTTGAACTAGACATAAACATCAAGTAGCAAAACAACGGACAGTAAACTAGAAAACAAGTCATCAATGTCAGGCTCATGCACACACGTGTAGCCAATCAACAGATTCCCATAAACAAGCTCTGGTACGGATGTTCAGAATGATCATAATAATTATCTTAATGCACGCAAAATAAGTCAATGGTCAGGCAAAGAGAAACACAATCCAATTCTAACCGTTGGATATGTTTGATCAAAATTCAGTAAGTCAATGAAACCAGAAGCAGGTGGTGGAGGGCACGGATTTTTTTGGTGTGCAGCTGTACACAAACTGGGCAGTTCTAAATGAATTCATGCAGCCATGGCATTTTTGTGCAGTTAAAAATAGTTTAAATTGCTCATTCGTATCCGATTTGGAATAATTTACCATGGAATAATTTACCATGGCATATCGTATGAGAATTTTTAAAGCACCTCTTCCGGTACTAGCTATTCAGAGGCGCTCTCAGCGTGACCACCATAAGGAAATAAGAAAGTATTCAAGCAGCGAAGGGCTGAAGATGACACTCTCAATAGGATCTTGCTATGGATAGAGAGAGGGAGGTCATTCCACATAGAAGGACCACAATACAATGGCAAAGGAGGCATGGTGTTGGGCCATGGCAGTACTTGCGCAGAATCTGCCAGAGATCTAGCCGATCATCAGACCACAGAGGCGGAAAGAGACTGCGGAGAGGGGTATGCTCAACTACTCACAAAAATATCTACTAGCATTTCTGCTTTGGGCCAGTCATTTTATCTAGACCAAGCACAGCGTGCTGCCTAGCGGTCGTCATAATCACCTGTGCCACAGCGGCAGAGGTCAGCTGAGCAGCAAGGCGCTCGACGAGTTGGTGGTCCACTCCAAAACAGCTGGACAACATCCGAAAGAAGATGGCCTTCTCTGAAATCGTTAGCGTCCCGTACAGCTGACGAAGAGATCGTGCTTTCTCCTGGTAATTAACAGGCATAGTCAGTCAATCAATCAATAAATCAATCACAAAATTAAACAATCATTTATTCATTCAAGTCATAAGACCACCTTTTTCTCTCTTGGTCTAGTGCACTGTGATAGGCGCTATAGATCTAAATGTATAGATACAATACAATACAATGTAGATACAATACAATACAATTCATTATTCATTCATTCATTCATAATTAGCATTTATATAGCGCCCCTTCAAGAAACTACTCAGAGGCGCTCCCAGCCCAGCCACGGCAAAAGAAAAAAGATTTAAGGGACTTAAGGAATAAGGATTGACTGGTCAGGTGGAGGAGATGGAGGTTAAGGGGGAGGTCATTCCAGATTGACGGCCCCACAACCGAGAAGGCTCGGCGCTGTCTGTGCAGATACAATACAATAAATACCGGGTAGATGTTTTCAAATCAGATACATATGTGAACAGTGAGTCAATCAATCAATCATTTAAATCAATCAATCCATAAATCCATCATTCAAATAAATCAATCAATCAGTAAATCAACCAGGCAATGAAGCAAGTCACGAAACAGGTTCAATGCATCCAAATTACATACATTGTGAACAGAGCGACTCAGCCAATAAATAAAATCAATCAATTATTCATTCACGTCCTACACACATGTCTCCATTGATGTCACATAAAATACTAAATGAAAATCGCCCGAGAAAGAAGGTTCACGACGGACACACTGTGATTAAGCCATCTGAAAGTCTCAACAGTGACTAACAGAGACCAAATGAGTGCAAGGAAGACCAAGTGAATAGAACAACATTAAACATTGAAGCCAGATCTTATTGGGAGATGAACAAACAAGATACACAAAGCATAGAATTGAGTAGATGCAAACTAACTGTTTGGCCAACTGTTTGTGTCTGTCGGTCTGAACAATTAAATCAACCAATCAACAGCCATCTATCTCTCCAACCAGCCAATCAACTTCATACAGGCAGTCCATATAGTTGTCCAGCGCACAGGTAGTATTGTAATATGTAAGTAATCATAACTTGTAGGTAATCTTAAGTCATCCATTCATTATATAGATTTTAATAGCACCCCCCCCATTCAAGGTTACTACTCTGGAGTCTTTCAAAGGACCCCATCATAAAGTCCTCGTTGCAGCCCCCCCAAATCCACATAATTCAACGGCTGAATAAATTTTTATGCAATTCTCATACTGTCCATTCGAACGGCAAACCAGCGAAACCAGAAGACGCCTCCTCACCTCAAGGGCAATCAGGTTGGCCTCTGGGGTGACGAAGATGTCCTGCAGCTGTGTCCGAATGGATTCCTCCGCATCGTACGAGGTCGTGACCTTGAGGTCATCTGCGAGGTAGCTTTGGCTGGGGCTCAGCTTCAGGTTCAGAGGCGAGTAGCATCCCTGGAAAGAAGAAGAAACAATCACTAGTCAGCAAACAAAATGTCTGCAAAATTAGGTCAGTTCAACAGCAAACTAGGTCAGTCTTAGCGCATACTGAAATATGGTTGTCATTGTTAACTACCAATACTGTACAGTACTGTAAAACTGCAGTACAACTCATCAATGGAAAGGGTACAAGTACAAGTTGCAGGATACAACTCCTCCTTCTTCTCTTTTTCCTTCCCTCCTCTCCTCCTCTTGAGCAGTCAAATGAGCAATACATATTACAATACAACTGACATTCATCAATGATGCATTTATAAGTATGTATGCATTAATTAGCATAATTATACAAAGCTCAACAGTTTGTTTGTTTGTATGTGCACTTGTAATAGTGACCCTTCAAGTACTCTCCACTCAGAGGCGCTCCCGAATGCAGAGCGGACACTGCATCGGAGTTTCACGCTGAAGCGCTGAGCAATTGTGAGTGAAGGACTTGCCCAAGGTCCTTACGCGGCGAGGTGGATTCAAACCTCGAACCTTCCGGCTTCAAGGCAACAACGTCACCACTACACCACTGCACCCCACAACAGTGCTAATTGAAGCTGGGCAACTGGAAAAGTCAACCATCAATCACAATCTCCACTCTTCCCCTTCTTGGCAGGGCTTCATTAAAGTGGAGGAACGGTACACATGACTCGACAGATTAACAAACTTAAATGCCAGGGATATATTTATATTTACCTAACGATAACCTTTCCATTGAAGAGTTGTGTGCCGTCCTTTTAATTAATACTCCTCTGTGATAATATGTCCGACCCTAGATATGCCCTTCATGGATTAGTAATTTACCCCATCCATGATATATCTACCAAATACTCCATTAGACCTTGTTTACATAATCAAAATATTCGGTGCTCTCTCACTATGAATGGATTTAGATTTAGTGCTAGGATGCTGAACAGTTTAATATAAATCATGTTTCACAAACATATCACTAAATGTTGACATAACATTATAACAAGCGAATTATAATACTTTGATTTTTATCATAATCGTCCCATTGTGGATTTACAGCTGCAGTGCATTAATATAGATGACATTAAGTACTAATTTAAGCTATTTTGACAGATTTGTCTATTTATCAAGTTCTTCCCGTTCTGGCTCAGAAATGCATTCAATCCATCAGAGAACATAATAATTATTTATTTATTGCTCGCAATTAGCTATAGCGCTCCTTCAAGCCCTCTCCTTAGAGGCGCTCCCGACTAAAGCGCGGACACTGCATCGGAGTTTCATGCCGAAGTGCATGAGCAATTGCGAGTGAAGGACTTGCTCAAGGTCCCTACATAGTGGCTTGAGGTGGATTCAAACCTGGAACTCTTCGGCTACAAGGCACCGAACCCATCACTACACCACCGTGCCGCACGATAAAATATATCATTGATCCATTCATCCGCTCGTCCAAAGATCAGTGAACAGAGACATCTGGATAACTCGAGATCAATGTCTTCATTGATTACTTGATGTAAGAATCGAGAGAGCAGTGGACAGATCAATCCACAGTGGTCCATGTATCAATGGTCGGTTGGATGGATGTATAATTGTATATATGAATGTATGTATGTATGTATGTATGTATGTATGTATGTATGTATGTATGTATGTATGTATGTATGTATGGATGGATGGATATATGGATGCATGAATGTATGGATGGATGGACGGACGAATGAATGAATGGATCAATGGGTTACACATCAATACACCCATCTGGATGATCATTTCTCAACAAGGTGATATGGATGGATGGATATATGAACGCATGGATAGATGTATCGATGGCTTAATGGATGGATGGATATATGGATGGATGCATGGATGTATGGTTGGACGAATGGATCAATGGGTTACACATCAACACACACACACACATCTGGATACTCATCTCTCAACAAGGTGCTCAAACTTCTGCAAATGTATACCTATAGCAGGTAAGCCACGGTAAATGTGTCTTGCTACCAGACAATTTCTGCCTATACGGCCATCAATCACCAGCCATCAATGGTTTCTGGAAGTTTAGTCATCCCCCTGTTTTTTCGCGTGATTAAAAGCATTTGCTTTGGAAGCCCCATTCCCAGAAATGCTTTCACGCACAATTCATCTATAATAGTGAGAAACAATATCAATACATTGTCTAAAGCCAAACATAAAAACAACGTCAGCCACTCGAACCTGCTGCGGCCAAACTCGTTCTTTTTTTATCCAAACGTGTGTATACCGTACGCAGTGGTCCGTTAAAAACTATCATCCACTTGGTTATGGTGACCTACAGTCTTGCAGTTTATGGCGGGATCAGACTCTAGATAACCTCCTGCTTACTGGATTCGGCTGCAGCACTTCATTATATATACAAAGGCCACACTGGTACCAAAAATAAAATTAATGTTAAAGGAAAAGGGCATTTGTTGACATTTTAATCATCCGTACATTAACCCACAATTCAGAGGTCCACATACATGCATACATACATACATGTAGATACATATATACATTACATACATACATGCATACATAGACAGACACAGCTAGACAGATAGACAAACAGACAGACATACATACATGCATGCATGTACGTATGTATGCACCTCAAAACTCACTATTTCTCCTTGACTTTCAAGCACATGGATATCTAACTGCATCTTCCTCAGCTGACCACCTACGCCTCAGATTCTCATTTCGATGTGACCTTGCGTGCATCACAAATTTATTTAATTAATAAATAGATAATAATACATTACACACACAAATACATATAATAATAATAATAATAATAATAATAATAATAATAATAATTACGATCATATGTATATGTATATGATCTCCTTGTTCTGCAAGCAAGGACTGCTTTGGTCAAAACTCTAACTTTCGTGGCCTTCATTGAACCTGCACTTTGGAGTCAGCTGTCACCAAATGTTGACACATTCTTCATTTAATCAACTGGCACCACAAGCATATTTTTACTGCTGTCTCGAAACTACTTTATTTTCTCTGGGTCTTTTGCATTGGGACACCTCTAATTTGTGTGCACTATGAGAGGTAATTTATAAATAAAATACAATATATATATACAAGTATATACCCAGTATATGCATTTCACATGGAAGGAGACCATGTATGTAGGTACTCGTGTGTGTGTGTGTGTGTGTAATACTGTGTATGTATTATATATGCAAGCAAATATATGTATATATATTATACATGGTTAATGGTTGGTTGCAAGCGCTTGAACAAAATGGAAATAACTTAAGCATCATTGAAAAAGGAAACGTATTTCAAAAATACCATGTCAAGTGGTCTCTTATCGGAGAGCACGATGTTTTATGAACCACTATGTAAATATTGGCCGTAAGCTGAATTATGCATATGTAGAACAGAGAAGATAAGTGACAACCATATCCTTGTTTCGGTTGAAAAACTGCGTGCCACCGACACTGTTTACGTCCTAAATTTAGAAAAGCTTTCTGATTCATGGAAGCTGTCGGTTTCTAAATAAAGCGGCGCTTCTTCGAAAGAGGATCAATCTGTGCAGAGAACAGTTGACCAAATTACTTCAAAATTGCTCCAGGTTGTGATCTGGACAACTGAATTATGAGTCAAAGGTTTCATCAAATGACTGCCTAGACTAGAGTATATCACGACTGAAGATACCGGCTGCCCTTCATGGGAAATGTGGGCAGTCTGGAGTGCAGACTACAAATTTCCAAATAGTCAATTAGATGCAGTGCACGATACCATCTCTCATTTTAATATTAATTCATTCCAAGAATTTTTATAGCACCTCTTCAAGAGACTACTCAGAAGCGCTGCCAGCCCTGGCGCAATTAAATAAGTAGAATTTGAGTGACATGTAAAAAGCAGGCAATTTTAGCCTAGGCATCAATCGCTTAAGGCTAATGGGAGGCAAATCCAGATGGTAGGACCCACATGTTCATATTGCGTGGGGCGCGGTGGTGGTGTCGTTTGCCTTGAAGCCGGAAGGTTCGAGGTTTGAATCCACCTCAAGTCGCCGTGTAGGGACCTTGGGCAAGTCCTTCACTCGCAAATTGCTAATCTGGCTTGGTAGCCATATCAGCAGCGAAAACCTGATGGCACATGATGATGATGATAATTTTAACAGTTATGATGATGATAATTGTAACAATAATCATAAAAGTCTTACTATATATCATTACCATCATGAACACAAAAATTTAAAGTCACAAAGCCATACAAAAAATTTACATCCAAGGTTTTGTATGTGCACTTGTTATAGCGCCCCTTCAAGTTCTCTACTCAGAGGCGCTCCCGACTGCAGAGCGGACTTGAGGTGGATTCGAACCTCGAACCTTCCGGCTTCAAGGCAACGACGCCACCACTACACCACTGCACCCCACGAAGGTATGGCTGATCCGTCATAGTTTTACATTTCAAGTGACAAGTGACGTCTCCTTTGCTTCTGTGTGTGACATGAATGGTGTGGCAAGGTGGCCGATTGGTTGGCCTGTGATGCAGAGAGTACGGGTTTGATCCTCGTCCAAGGGGGTTACTGTGAAGGGACCTCGAGCAAGTCCTTCACTCACAATTGCTCTGCAATACAATAATTGCAGTTGCACCGTCGAGGTTTCTGTGCACTTCTGAGCTTTGTAAGAAAGGTGATATCAAATTGCAGTAGTATTGCATTGTATAAATGTGACTGTGGATTAGGAAATCACCTTCTCAGCTCAACATCCAGAAGCAAACAGACAGCTTATGGTGGATAATTATAAGCAATCCGAAACCAATAAGGTTTCAGTTGAGCATGAAGTGGCACAAGTTACTTTCCGTAGTCACATACAAGCTCAGTTGTATGTACAAATGGGGGTTCCACAAAATGTACGAGGTGCAACAAGGGACTCGAAGGGAGAGGGGTTTGAAAATATGATACTTGGCATACATTATATACGGGTGGGTCTCACATGTGTAAGAAGTGCACACGATAAGAAACGAAAAAAATAGAGAGCACATTGTCATCTGAAAACTATGCATGATCATTTGACGCCAATTCTCGAAGACTTGAATACAGGGATAGAATTCCAGCAACAAAGAAATTGCCATATACACAAGGAACAGTACTAACCATTTTTAGATGTGAACAAAGAAAAACAATGTTGAATAGAATAGGATCGAGAACTAAGGACGGATTTTAAATACTTTTGGCGAGACTTCAGATTTTATTTCCTAAGCCTTGAGCCAAATTTGAATGAGATTCTCTGATGAGCAGGAAGCCAATGCAGAAATTTAAGTGCAGAGGTTACATGCTCGTATCTCAATTAATTACTTGCATACCAAGACAGAATGTTGACCATCGTATGCGTAGATTATGCCAAAGTCAAAGTTGTATCAATTGGCACATGGAAGCATGCGTTTCTATATGCCACGTTTGTTTGTTTGTATGCGCACTTGTTATAGCGCCTCTTCCAGCCCTCAACCGCTACTCAGAGGCGCTCCCGACTACAGCGCGGACACTGCATCGGAGTTTCACGCCGAAGCGCTGAGCAATTGCGAGTGAAGGACTTGCCCAAGGTCCCTACGCGGCGACTTGAGGTGGGTTCAAACCTCGAACCTTTCAGCTTCAAGGCAGCAACGCCACCACTACACCACCGCGCCCCACACGTTGGATATGACAATGCCATTTAACACGGCTACGGATATCTCGTGTCAGTTAACTTAATCTGTTTTAAATGTTGCTGGGATTCTAAGCTTTGGTCATATATATCTACTTGCAGAATGTGCTGCATTGGTTAGTACGGTTGCCCTGCCAGTTGCACTTCATCTACACCTGCATATTTCAGTGTCGTCCTTTTCGTGTCATCCTTATCTGACCTCTGAACTCTTCGCTATGCAACACCGGGCAACAAAGTTGTTCCACATACCCTCATTAGGGAACAATCTGCAACTTATCCTGAGGAGACGCTATATAAAAGTGTAAAGACAATATTTACAAAACGTATTTATAGAACACGCATGCACTGCCCAGCATTTTTATACTCGATTTCACTGATCACACATACAAAGCGAAACATACATATTACTGTACAGTGTACAAAATATTTCTTTTAATAGTACTCACCGTACAGTCGGCATTTTTACTATCAGGGTCCAGCGTAGGAGAGACCTCCTTTTTCATGGGTACGTCCGCCATTCCATCTGATCTCACAATTGAAATCTACACGGGGTACTGCGTAACAGCACAACTTCAATACGCTAAATCGTCGCCGAAACGACATCAAAAACAGACTTGCACTATTTCTCACTAAATACCCCATCATAATAGTCCTCCCCGTTTTCCCAGTAAGCGGCCACGGGCTGAGCGCGGCCCAGATTTCGTGGTAGTCCTTCTCGATTCCGAACAAATCTAATTCTCAGAAACCATCCATCGATATTCAATGAAGTCTGTGAACTTCTGAAGAATAGTTTGTGGACTGGAAGGCAGGTGCACATAATTGTGGTCATGATTTCACTCTCAGCGATAGATTGCGCTCCACTTAAAATTCCATTTCTATCGCTAAGTATCATGTTTTGAATCTCCAAAGGCATTTGTTTATTTTGCAAACATAATTATTCGTCAGGCTGCTTTGATAGATGCAACTAATTAAATACCTTTATTGGCAAATATCGTTTGAAATTTTTCGGAACTCCGATTATCGCCCAAAAACCTGTACAAAGCGGTTAAAGAAGAAGAAACCAGTCCTGTGTATAGAGTCCTTGCATCTGCCCTATTCCGGAGCCTCAAGAAAAGCCTTAAGAAACTAATTTATTTGCGCAGTCGCAATTAAGCGAAATTAATTTTGCTCACTATATGCAGCCTCAATGAAGAATTAGAATCTTGATCGCCATAGAAAATTGGACCCATCACTTTAAAACGCTGGTTAAAGCAAAAATGCAGAGTATAGTGTACTCAGCTAATTGGAACATTGATTTTATTTACTGCAGTAATGGAAAAATCTTAGGAAGACGCACAATTATCTTATAATTTTATGTAGGCAGGGGCGGATCCAGGGGGCAAATCCGGCTATGGCACCATCCACGGGCAAAATAGTATCTTCTTTCTTGCCGACATTAGTGAAGCCTATAACTTTATTTAAAGCTGCATGCCAATATGGCGCTGATGTGTCAGCTTTGGGTCTGCGCTGAAGCAACAGTCCCGCTTAATTCCATTGGGTTGTTAACCCATGTTCATCAATGATCTCGCTAATGGAGGCTAGGCGTAAGCCTAACCATATTCAATCATATAATTATGGCAAGCGTCACAAACTAAGCTAAAAGAAACGAAGCGCTACAGACTGCCAACGTGTATCCGCGTTTTTTGTTCAATTGCTACTATATACAGCCAGCCGTTGTGCCTGTGGGCAGTGGGTCGATGACGCCTTTGCTCTGACAGGCCCGCCCCTAATTTCTAAGCGCATTATTAGGCTAAGAAACGCAGTAATTACTGTTTCGACTCGCTGATATCAGGCATAATTTTATTTGCATTATTTCATATAATGTATGATTAGCCTATTATACCTGTATAACATAGCCTATATTCTATATATAATCATCACTTAGCCTATGCAAATATCAATATAGGCCTACAATGCTATGCATAGCCTATAATTTATATAAATAGGCTTTCATTATAGCTATTGGGCCTACATGATAATTCTCTCGTGCACACAAGCTGGAGTAGCCTATCATAATTATGAACTGATGCAGTGCAACTTTAAATGAATGTTTCAAACCCCGCGCTATTGGGGCGTACTTTGATTGCCTCTGCTTAGCCTAATTAAGCTTTAATTGCCTAGGCCTTCTAGGCTACTGTCCACATGCTCTCAGTCACAGCGTAGGCCAAACTCATTGGTGCTCATTCGTCCCACAACAGAAAGATAATTATTATGTTCGCAGAAGTTCCATTTTAGGGGCTATAGAGGTCACACACACGCAGGACACATCATAATGAGTTGACATTATTGTGGGGCGCGGTGGTGTACTATAGTGGTGGCGTCGTGACCTTGAAGCCGGAAGGTTCGAGGTTCGAATCCACCGGCTCAAGTCGCCGCGTAGGGACCTTGGGCAAGTCCTTCACTCGCAATTGCTCAGCGCTTCGGCGTGAAACTCCGATGCAGTGTCCGCTCTACAGTCGGGAGCGCCTCTGAGTAGGGAGCTTGAAGGGGCGCTATAGCAAATGCACATACAAACAAACATTATATATTTATTTATATATATAGGCCTACACACGTATATGTATAGGGGTTTCGATCAAATGGTGCACAAAATCGTAGTCTAGTATACGTACGTATAATATTATACGCCTATGATGCATTACACATTTCGAACCTGATGGAATGCATCGTGGAATGAGCTGCAGAACTTTAATGATTACTCAGCGCCACTGTGATAAATATTGTAGAAATATATCTGAGAGACCAGACCAGTTTTATGTGGAGTTTGTGTCTGCAAATGCAATGCAGACGGTATACTGTGGTTTTCATAAGAAAAGGAGAAAAGGGGTCGAAGCTCCGCAACCCCGGTAATTCTCAATTAACCTGTTCAACGCCGATGTAGAGTTTGGACTTGAGCCCAAAGATTTGGGCCTATATGCATGTTTACCGCATAATTGTGACGAACGCATATATATATATATATATATATATATATATATATATATATATTTATATGCTAGGATAATTTACTCCTACATCTGATCGATACTTCGCGGTACGTAGGACTGAGTGGTACGATCCTAATCCTATAATATTAGGCCTACGTCGTACCGCTTCGGCTATCGACGTACGTAGCATGGGGCTGCATGGGGTCGCAACCTACTCGGTGTTTGTCAACTTCATACTGTCTTATCTTTGCCCAGCCGAGCTTAGGCTATACATGTAGGCTAGGCATCCCGACCATGTGAAGAACGCGTCATCTCTGGAAGCATTCGAATCAAAACTCAAGACATATAGGCCTGTATATGGCCCTATGCATATATATGTTATCGGTGGCACCTAGAGCCCTGCGCCGACTTGAGAGTGTCGGCGGCGGCGCGCCGGTCATTTTTAGTCGGCGGCGGCGGCGCGCCGACCAACAAAAATCGACGGCGGCGGCGCCATTGAAATGTCGGCGTCGGCGGCGCGGCGCGGCGCGGCGTCGTGGGATTAGTGCTCCAGCGTCGCATACTTATTTTAGAAGTTGTTGCACAATTAACCTATGTTATTAAGATATGCCTGTTCAGCAATAACTGTTGACAATTATCTTGTCTTAAAATAATATTCATGAGAAACAATTATTCTCAGAACAGACGTTCAATAACAAAACTTTACAAAGGCTTGACCATCAAACCCCATGACAACTTTTCAGATTCCGGCCACCAGCTTACGTGACCTACTAATAGAAGCTAAAGGACTGTTTGCGCAGTGGTGGTGTAACCTGCCTATTTCACTCTTGACCTGCCACAAAATTGGACTTATTGTGAATGAATACAAAGTCATGCAATCTTGTCAACAGATGAGGGTGCTTGTAGTTCTTTAATTTCCCTTGTCAATGAACACTGAGTAGTAAACTTTGTCAGAATTCGCCACCTTTCCTGATTTATCTTCAACTATAATTCCGAACGACTTCCACGCGAAACTCTTAGCATCTTTTAAAAACCTAATTGCTGAGCACAAGTCTTTCGATCTAAACAAGTCAAGTCACAATAAGTTAGACTTCTTTAATGCGAAAAATGTTTTTCGTTTCTTAATCGGATCACATTTGTGAGACGTTACTCAAATTGCTGACAAAATGTGCAATCTACAGAATTTGTATTTACTTTTCAAACTGGACAACTTTGGTACTGGATCTTTGGTCCTCTCTCGGACCGTCATCATGGAGTATTGTTGATCCTAGTTTATTCCGGCTATGATCATTTTAACTGGACGTAGGCCTCTATCCGTGTCTATCGGAATCAAACTAAATAAATGCCTTTTGAAATCTACTCCACGGGTTTCCCACAATATAAATTTGTCTGAAAACATGGAAATTAACTGGACTCCGTTATCCATTACTTTCTTATGTATATTAACTGTATTTCATTTCATTGTACCACACGTGTAAACCAAAATGCGGTTTGCAATTGGTGAATTAAGGAATATTATTATCTTAAATAGGATCTATTGGCCAATTGCCTGACATTGCTCCATTGTTCATATAGACTGGGCTATTAATGCTCGAAAGCTGAATCGCCAATTTCACATAGGTCACGTACTGGTGAGAAAATGGGAATTAGGTAGTAACTGGCAGGCAATGGAGAATCACAAGCCTGCAGACGCTACCAATCACCTACAAAAATTGCAGAGCGCGAACTCTTTGGAACAAGGTAGTAGTGTATATCCTAATACTAGGGTCAGACGGTTCTGTTCCATCCTAGCGCATGTTCGAGCCATCAGGAAAGAAGGCACACACGGCATAACAATTCACTCAGGCTTCCTGGAGTTCTTTTCACCTGCGCTGCTGCCATGACTCAAATCGAATAACAAAATCCACAAAGGTTTAAACGTTAAGCGCACTGTTACAAAAGTCAAAACGAATAGGTGGCTTCATAGGTTTCATAGCATTGACGCAAAAACCGTGTTGGCAGAAAAATTTAAGCAGATAAGAAAAAGATCAATTTCATACTGACGCAGCAATTCTTTCGCGAAATCATGCAAGCGATGAAAAATGCAACAAAAAAACAAACGAATCAACGTGGCATCGGCGGCGCGCCGACAAATTTGCGGCGGCGGCGGCGCCGGCGCGCCGACCCAAAAAAATCGGCGGCGGCGGCGCCCACGAAACGTCGGCGGCGGCGGCGCGGCGCGGCCGGCGCATAGCTCTGGTGGCACCGTGGCAGGACCCTCAACCTGGATGGTCTTCCTCTAAGAGTAAGGCTCCGCTCCCTTTCTAAAAGTCCTTAATTCTCATGCTTTCCTCTTTCAAGACTCTCATAGCCTATCATCATTCTTAAGACAGTTTTATTTGGCCGCAGGTTGGGAGCGCCTCGATCTGACTTTGAGTAACCCCCTTGAAGATCGAGGCGCTAGGCCTATATATATATATATACACATGTATATAGCCTATAGGCCTACAAGGCTATAGGCCTAAATAGGCCTACATTGAATGAATGCCGTTTTATGCTATTGCAAGCTCTATATGTTCTGTTAGTAAGCCTAGTTAGGATTGATGTCAAATAATAATAATATTTAGAAATTTAAGACTTAGTGCTATGGCCGGGTTCGTAAGCATTCAATAAAACACCGTAGCAACGATTCAGAAGCACTTAATAATATATAAGACAACTGCAAAAACTGTAGGCCTACACTGTAACCAGTTGCAGTCCCGGATCTGTCAACGGGATTGTTGGTTTGTTGAATAAATGAATAAAAACTGTGAAACAGAGCAGGCAGCCTGCAATACAACGGCGCTAATATATTATATATGTATAGGAATCAACAGAGCATGTTCATCCTACGGCCCGGGGTTTCGGGTTTTGAGCTCAGCTTCCAGCATATAATTTTTCCGAAAAAAGATAGCTTAGTATATAGGCCATATGTTTTTAATTTCCTTCCTTGTGTTACAAGTTGCGCGGTGTGCCATCTTAATTTTCGTGAATAAACGAAATATAAGCTTATTTTTGCATTTTTGCATGTAAATGCAAGAATAATTTTACCCAAAATTAATGAAATCAAAGATCTGCTGAACTCTTTACCTGTATCTATACTTGCATTAACAGAAACCTGGTTGAACGAATCCAATACTGATCTAATAAAAGTGCCTGGTTATCAATTTGTTCATCGTTCCAGAGGATCTGGAAAGGGCGGAGGAGGAGTGGGATTCTTGATTAGAGAAGAAATCTCGTACCAAATCCTAGACTCGATAGGATCCGATTCCTCTCCTTTTCAATTTTTTGAAGGTCTTTTTATTCGCCTAGCACATAAAACTGGGGCAACCACAGTTGGAGTTATATATCGGCCACCTGGGCTTAAACTAGAAGATTTCTCTGAAGAAATTAACAACATTTTAGATCATATGCTAAAAAAATCAAAAGACATAGTAATTTTAGGTGATTTTAACATGGATCTCTTGAAAATTAATAGCCACAAAGCCACTGCTGATCTCTACCATTGCCTAACCGCCCATCATCTATTGCCTCTCATAACCAGACCTACCAGGATCACTGACCATACATCTACATTACTAGATAACATATTCACTAACATTTGGACCAAACTTATTTATTCTTCTATTCTCATCGAAGACATCTCTGATCATTTACCAATCATAGCATGGTTTGATTTTAGTTTTAGTCCTATTAAACCTCCTAACAAGCCTCAAACACTGACATTTAACCTCAGTGGCGGCGCTAGGGGGGGCTGGGGGGGCTAAGCCCCCCCTACAGGAGGCTAAGCCCCCCCTAAAAAAATGGCCATTTTAATTATTTTTACATAGAAAATCCACGATTTTTGATCGATGACTAAAAAAAAAAAAAAAATCGTCAGAAATTTTGGCGGCGAAAATGGAAAATTTTCATGAGATTTTGGTCGATGACTAAAAAAAAAAAAAAAAAAAAAAAAAGGTCGTCAGAAATTTTGGCGGCGAAAATGGACAATTTTCATGAGATTTTGGTCGATGACTAAAAAAAAAAAAAAAAAAAAAAAAAGGTCGTCAGAAATTTTGGCGGCGAAAATGGAAAATTTTTCCGCGGGCTTCAGCCCCTCCGAAACTGAAATCCTGGCGCCGCCACTGTTTAACCTAGTATCTGATGACCATAAAGCCAAATTTTTGCAATCCTTAGACTCTACGGACTGGTCTGATATCCGTGAAGCTTGTACGGAACTAGACACTGATAAGGCCTATGACCTATTTCTTAGCAATTATAAGAAGCTTTACGATGATTCTTTTCCAATTTCCACTAGGACTTATGCTCGCAACTCTATCCCAAAAAAGCCCTGGATGACTCGGGCACTGGTAAAATCTAGTAATAAGAAAGCGAAACTATATAAAAAATTCATAAAAAATCCAAATGAGGCCAACAAAAGGAAATTCATCCTATACAGAAACAAATTTAAGAAAGTTAAATTGCAAGCCGAAAAAGATTATTATGCATCCGAATTTTTAATCCATAGTAATAACCTTAAAAAAACCTGGGGTCTTCTGAGGAGTAGGCCTATACTGGATAGAGATACTAACAGTCTAGTAACAGAGAAACTGTAATTACTGCATTGAATGTAAATGGTGAACAAATTACTGACCCTCAGACTATAGCAACTAAATTCAATAATTTCTTCACAGGCATTGCACAATCTCTTGTTAATAAAATACCTGCTGCAACTAACTCTTTTTTCTCCTACTTATCCCAACCCCTTCCACATTCTATAGCATTAATTCCTTCTACACCTTGTGAAATAATGAACCTTGCGCATACCATTCGCACTACGCATAGTAAAGGAGTCGATGGAATTGACCCTGCCATAGCCCTATTAACACTGCCTAAAATTGCAATTCCGCTATCAGAGATTGTCAACTGCTCATTTACCACTGGAGTATTCCCCTCTGCATTGAAAACTGCCAAGGTCATACCCATTCATAAAAAAGGCCCGAGGGACAATGTTTCTAACTACAGACCGATTTCTGTACTCCCATTCTTTGCCAAAATATTTGAAAAATTAATGTATGCACGTTTAGATAGTTTTCTATCAAAAGAGAAAGTACTATTTCAGTCTCAGCATGGATTCCAACAGGGTCATTCTACCTACATGCCCCTTCTAAGCATACAAGACAAAATCTCTAATGCAATTGAAAATAACGAATACTCCCTTGGTATCTTCCTTGTATACCCCGCAGTCGATCGAGTCGTGGGCTACGATCGACTTGGGTCGTGCGACGATCGACTCGATCGACTTCGTCGACTCGCCGACCTTTCTACGACTCGATCGACTTGGCTCGGCCGACGATCGACTCGATCGACTTCGTCGACTCGCCGACCTTTCTACGACTCGATCGACTTGGCTCGGCCGACGATCGACTCGATCGACTTCGCGTCGACTTGACCTAGTTTTGTCTCTTGCTCACCATCTGCAGTTACATGATCTTAAAATGAAATTAAACGATAGTAGATCCGTGTCATAAATCTGTGTGACGTAACAATATGCCTAATTTCGTATATATTCTCAGTGAATTTATAGATTTGCACTGTAATCGTAGTGACGTCACAATAGGCCTCGTTTTAGATTATGTAAATGAAATTAAATAATTATCACGGTTGATCTGTGCAATAATTGAAGTTAGTCACAATAGGCCTATAGCTTATACTCTCAAAATGTACTTCTATAATAACAGATCATTATCCTAATCGAGGTTAGCCACAATAGGACTATTTCATTCTCAAAATGAACTTCTTTAATAGTAGGTCTGTATCATGATCTAGGTGACGTCACAATGGACCTAGTTCTATATTCTAAAACTGAACGTATAATAGTAGATTTGTATAATAATCAGAGCAATGTTGCATTTAAACAGCCCCAGTTTGTATTATGAAAAAAAATAATATGACAGCAGATCTGTATCATAATCGAAATTACGCCACAACAGACCTAATTTCGTTTTCTCAGTGAACTTAGTTAATAGTAGAATTGTATTATAATAGAAGTGACGTGACTGACGTCATAAAAGGCCCGTGTTATATTCGCAAAACGAACATAATATACTGGTAGATCTGTACAATAATCGAAGTGACGTCACAATAGACCTTGTTTATATGCTCAATATGCACTTCTATAATAGTACATTTGTCTCATAATCGACGTGACGTCACACTAGACCTTGTTTATATTCTCAAAATGCACTTCCATAATAGGTCTGGTACATTTGTATCATAATCAATGTGACGTCACAATTGGCGCTGTTTTTTTTTTAAATTCTTGATGTGAACTTAATTATAATATAATAGCAAAATTGCATCATAATCAGAGTGACGTTACAATAGGCATAGACCTATAGTTCTGTATTCTCAGCATTAATGAAATTATATGACGGCAGATCTGTGTCCTGATCGAAGTGACGTCACAGGATGCCTAATTTCGTTTTCTCAGTGAACTTATTTAATTGTAGAATTGTATCATAATCGAAGTGACGTCATAAAATGTCTCCTTTTATATTCTCAAAATTAACATCTACATGACTTTACAGGCATATAATAGTAGATCTGTATCATGCTCATTCAGGAGCGGATCCAAGGAAGGGGCCAATCCGGCCATGCCCCACCCCATTCAGAGATTCGCATATGACGTGGTTCCTCTCTCCATCAGGTTTAAAAAATAAGCTGTAGGCCTATATATCAACGCAACGGGAACAGGAAGGTGAGAGAGAAAGTAGGCCTAGCACGTGACTAAAAAAGTCATCAGATTTTAAAAAACCAAAGTCGCCACGGGTTTTTAGAAGTTTTTTGGGCGAAAGACTAAAAAAGATTCTTTCGGCGGAAGACCAAGGAAAATTTCTGTCGGTTCAAGATCACAAATTTTGTCCACGTACCCTTCCAAATTTTTTTATTCGCTCCTGTTACCCTGTATTCGTTCAACTCAAATCGAAAACGCACGTCTATTATAATAGTCAACTTTCACAGTTCCACTAACACGAAATCGACAGCTGCAAAAAGGTTCGTTAGCTGAACTTGTGTGCAAAAACTGTATAGGTCACTTTGAGACTTCAAGAAATAGTAGGCTAAGTAAAATATTTCTAAGTCTGGTCGAGTAGATGAAACAACAATTAATCGACTCGACTTAGCAAGACTCACGATCGACTCGACTTGCAAGTCGACGATTTTTCGATCGACTCGACTTGGCAAGACTCACGATCGACTCGACTTGCAAGTCGATCGAGTCGACGATTTTTCGATCGACTCGACTTGGCCGAGTTATGATCGACTCGATCGATCAACTCGATCGACTGCGGGGTATACTTCCTTGATGTAGCTAAAGCCTTTGATTCTGTAAATCATCATATTTTGATCAAAAAACTTTATAACTATGGAATTAGAGGGACACAATTACAATGGTTTGTTAGCTATCTTGAAAATCGTTTTCAACTGGTTTCTGTTAACAATTGCACTTCTGATCTACAACTCATTTCTCACGGTGTCCCTCAAGGATCTAATCTTGGACCTCTTTTATTTTTAATCTATATTAATGATTTACCTAATGTATCGCCTTCTATGTATTTTGTACTATTTGCTGATGATTCCAACTTATTTCATTCTGATAAATCTATTGATACCCTATTCGACACTGTTAATTCTGAGCTTCACCGAGTCGTTGATTGGTTTCGATCAAATAAACTTACTCTAAATTTGGATAAAACCAACTACATCCTCTTCAGATCCCATAAGAAAAAATATCCCAATGAACTTCCTATTCTACTTATTGAAGGGACTCCTATCACCCAAGTAGGCCTAACATCCACAAAATTTTTGGGCGTATACATTGACCAGCATCTAAATTGGAAGGAACACATCAATAATATCTCTAGCAAAATTGCTAAGACTGTTGGTGTGCTATTTCGCTCATCTAAACTGATTCCTGTCTCTATCCGGTCTATGCTATACTATTCTCTTATTTATCCTTATTTAACCTACTGTAATTTAATTTGGACGTCTACTTACAAATCTAATTTTATCAGACTAGTCACCCTTCAAAAATATGCAATCCGTTTTATAGCTAATATTCCTCGCCGAGCCCACACCGCTCTGTATTTCAAGGAATTTGGATTATTAAAGATCGATCAAATTAGGCACTTGCAAATAGGAGAGTTTATGTACCGTTATAACCATGGCCTATTACCACTTGTATTTAATGATTTCTTTAACCTTACCTCTGATCGCCACTCTTATTCAACTAGAAAATTAACTGTTTATGACCTTCCCTACGCACATAATAATACTCGTCGATTCTCTATACAATATACTGGCTCCCAATGTTGGAACTCTCACCCTACACATCTTCATTCCCTACCTAACACAAGATTATTTAAGCATAAACTTCGCCTTTATCTACTTAAAACACTTCCTGATATGTAGGCTAATGGTTAAGGTTTCTGCTCAGTGGTTTCGCCAAGCCCTTAGTTAAGTCTTTAGTTAAGTCATTAGTTAAGAGTTGTTTTTCTCGTTATATACAGAAATGTCGATTGCTTAATTTGTTTTTCTCTCTTCCTCATCATTTTTTTTATTCCTGCAATTGAATGTTCTGTCATGTTTTTTCTTTTATATTTTACATGAATTATGGGTGGCCCTATTAGCGGGATTTTACATCCCTTCTGGGTCTCCCCCTCTTCACCAAATTCATGTTAATGTATTATTCACTGCCATAATTGTATCATGTTTGTGTGTTGTTTTGGCTGAGGAAAAAAAAATAAAATAAAAAATAAAATGAATCATATGACACGAGGTGCTTCGACTTTAAGTAGCGCTACAATATTATTCAAACTAATGAATATTCAAAAGGAATGTTCGACGGATAACCGCGAGACATTTCCGTTGTTGATGTGGTAGTTCAATAAAAATTCTCCACTTCACAAAGTCTTGTTATTGTTAAAGTAATAGATTAGAATGATTCACAGTCTCTTCATTGTTAACAATTCGGGGTGAGTCTCTTACTTTGTCGCTGGGTTAGCGTAAAGATGGATCTGGCTGAAAATGTGGCCGATGGTTGCATCCTCCGCCTCCTGGCGATAATCAAGACGCCCCTGCGCCGTCGTCGGACGACACCCTGATTGCGTGTGACGACATAGAGAGCTGTTAATGTACGTTAATCTGATCAGAGTTATTGCGCGGAATAAAAGTAAAGTAAAAGTATATATATATACTTTTTAGGTGAACCATTGACGGCACTGTACACATTTACCCCGACAGTAAATGTATGCCACATTGACATCTAAACAAATTCATCACTAACAGAATGTGTTAACTGACGATTTATGAGGCAGTTGCAATGCATTTTATGTAAAATTTCCAGAGTCAGTATGTATGTCGACATGTCGGTTATGTTGATTGAAAACAATTGATTTAGAATTTTGTAAGAAAATCAATCAATAATCACATTAATTTATATAGCGCCCCTTAAAGATATCTACTCCAAGGCGCTCCTAGCCCAGGCCTGGTCAAAGCGAAAAATGGTTACAGTGTGTTGTATTTATCTCTTCCCAAGTAACCTATAATATATGTTTTTCTTGTTTTTGTAGGGATGTGTTCTTGGAGAAGCACTGGAAGAGTGTCATTCACAGGTCCATCTGCGACTACTTTTTTGAAGCTCAGGGAAAGGTACGGAACTTGATGAGAATGATCTATCAGTTGTATTTGCTGGTCTAGTGGTTAGCTCACCGGATTGTCAACAGAAATGTCAAAGGTTCAACTCTCTGCCATAGCAGACATTTCTTTTGAGGTCTCAGCTCCACTGGCACCCCTTGCCCCCTTGTAATTAGTACACTGATAGTACATGCGGTTGGTGGGAAGATGAGGTGGTGAGGGAGAGGACTGATGACCCTAATCTGATTATCAAGTTGGTAGCACTTCATAACCATGGATCGAAATCGTAAATCATTAATTGTTATCTTAAATACATGCATGTGTACATTGTGTATGAGTGCTTGTTATAGTGCCCCTTCAAGATTCCTACTTGGAAGCACTCCCGACTACAACCTGGACCCTGAATTGGAGTTTCACACTGAAGCACATGATGAATTGCGAGTGAAGGACTTGCTCGGGGTCCCTTTGAACTCGCAACCTTCCGGCTCCAAGGCACCGAGCATAGCCCTACACCACCGCGTCCAACAAATATATAGAGCCACTTCAAGACAATCTTCTCAGAGACACTGGGGAGCTGACAAGAAACCACGATCGAGAAAGAATGGTTTTCAAACACTTGCGGAAATGGCTGAGCACTGCTTGGGTTAGCTCAGTGAACTCTTCTTTGGCCTGGCACTGATTGGTTATGTGTTAATCTGTGGGTTGCGGTGGTGCAGTGTGTATATGTGTTGCCTTGCAGCCGGAGGGTTGCGCTGTAGTTAGGAGCGCCTCTGAGTAGAGAGCTTGAAGGGACGCTATAGCAGGTGCACATACATACATGTCTTAATTTACGTAGGCTGCAGGACCCGATGATGTGCCACCTGTCCTATCAACACCTCACCATTACCTGATCAACATTTATCGAAATCAACTCTACTTCATTGCAGTCGTCATGACGGAAGGTGACACAAGTTTTCTTTCTCTGTAATTAGTATTCTCACTATTTTCCATGTAGCGCAAGAAGTTCTATTTTTGACTTATCATCTTAGTGAGTGCAATAGTCATATGCTCTTCGATTTACATATTTTTACTATAAAAGTTACATTACTTTGGCAGTTTATTTAGAGTTGAGCCCCCAAACTCCCAAAACTACCACTGCAGTCTACTAGGTCTATTGAATTTGGATTTAGACTAGATGTTTGTTGGAGGACTGTGATGTTTTACCGTAAGTCTTGATGATGTTTTACCGTAAGTCTTGATGATGTTTTACCGTAAGTCTTGATGATGTTTTACCGTAAGTCTTGATGATGTTTTACCGTAAGTCTTGATGATGTTTTACCGTAAGTCTTGATGATGTTTTACCGTAAGTCTTGATGATGTTTTACCGTAAGTCTTGATGATGTTTAACCGTAAGTCTTGACGCTGTTTTTCCAGTTCCTCCTCTGTTTGTCATCGAGTTCTTGCATCGAGTCGTCGCAACATTCGAAGAATATTTCTCCGAGTGCACGGAGACAGCGATCAAGGAAAACTACGTCATTGTTTACGAGGTTTCATTCATTCTTTCGTTCATTAAGAACATTTATGATGTCACCCTAAGAACATTTACATGTTACGCTGCGAAGTGTTCCAGCTCAGCTTCTGAAGAAGAGGGCAACGTTTTGCTATTGTGGGTCCCTCAATGTGGAATACGTAGCAGGATTCTGGTGTGGAATTCACCTGCATCTTATTGCTGCTTGAAGACCTTTCTCTTTTCATGGGTCTGTCAAGCTGAGAGCTCTGCTGTGAGAAGCAATATATGAATGCGATTTTAGATTAGATTAAATTAGGTTTTGGGTCCGTCCGTGTTCAGCTAATAAAGATCAACAGCCAATTGAAGCCTTGTTCTTGCAATTGTAATTGTTATCATACATTTATATAGCACCACTTCAAGAGAACTCCTCAGAGGCACTCCCGACCTGACACCAAACCACAATCAAAGAGAATGGTTTTCAAACGCTTGCGAAAAAGGGGCAAAGAAAGACAAAGAAGTTCATTACGGAGACTAATAGGTAACTTATTCCAGAAAGACGTACCGTCCATAGCAAAGCTTCTATGTAGACACAGACATCTTGCGTATGGGTGTCATTGATCTTGGAGAAGATAATGCTCAGAGCAAGGAATAGCGGGACTACTATAGAAGTTGAGGATGCTGAACATACCTGTGGATGTTGCACTATCTTGACCTTAGGGTTGTGCTTTCGTAGGACGTGATGTTCAAATCGTTGCACTCAAGACAGTGTTTAGCATTAAATTTAGCTTTATGGAATTTTTGATTTATTGAGACCTTGCCGTATTTTCAGTTATGTTTTATAGAACAGTTTCACACGTGCTCTACGAGGCTAGGAAGGTTACTGTTGCTACATGGTTGCTATTGTCTGCTGCTTTGCTTTGCTTCCAGCTCTTGGATGAAATGCTGGACAACGGGTTTCCATTGGCAACGGAATCGAATGTTCTCAAGGAACTGATCCGGCCGCCCAACCTTCTGAGAACAATTGCAGACACCGTGACTGGCAAATCAACCAAGTATGTTCTGGTCTTTGGAACATTCAATGACCACATTCTCTGCGTGAAATGCCTGATCACTAGCGTCTGGGTGACCACATTCCCTGGAAATACCGCTCCTGGAGTGGCGCAATTGTCTATTTGTTGGCATTCTGGATGCATGTGAGGCACCCTTGTAACGGCATGACTGTGTTACGGCGCTATGGAAACTGTCGTAATTACTATTACTATGATGTTGGTGTGTATGTAGTTTTGCTGTTTCGAGGTTCCAGCATTCTGAGCAGGCTCTGTGTAATGACCATGGAAAGTTATTCACCCACACTTGTCTTGTACATCAGATTCACACACTTATTTAACTATGCCACAGAAACTGGCAAGTAATTTCATACATCGAAGTAAAAAGTATCGATGTGTTGCTTTGAAGGTGCTATTGAAATGTTTTTTAATTGATTGTGTATTTGTTTAACCCTTTGACGATGAGCATTTAATAAAAGGTGGCTGGGGAACCAAGGCACCTCATTGTTAATCAAGTTTTGATTGATGTTAGGATCCATGTGGTTTTGTGAGAATTCATATTTTCTGTGCTGAATTGATTTGAAATGGAAATTACTATGACTTGGCAACTATTGAGTGATTTTAAGTAGGGTGGGGAGATGGTTGAATAATAGCATGCTAGCCCCATAAGGTTGACTCACCCTTCCACTCTCTAGGAGTGACTGTAAAACGACTGACGCCTTGCAGACTGCTGTACAGTAATTCAACTTCGGTTACACTTACTTGGGAGGCGCGGTGGTGTAGTGGTGGCATCGTTGCCTTGAAGCCAGGAGGTTCGAATCCGCCTCAAGCCACCGCGTAGGGACCTTGGGCAAGTCCTTCACTCGCAATTACTCAGTGCTTCGGCATGAAACTCCAATGCAGTGTCCGCTCTGCAGTCGGGAGCGCCTCTGAGTAGGGAGCTTGAAGGGGCGCTATAACAACTGCACATGCAAACAAACAAGCTTCAATGTCATGTGATCTTACTGCATATATATATATATATATATATATATATATATATATCATTTTGAATTAATAAACAAATATCAAATGTATGAAACACTCTGAATGAACAAGTGAATGAATGTAAGGAGTTAATAATATAATTAATAATATGATTATGCCTTAATTTATTTAAAAGACATTTGCAAGAAGTTTGACTGGTTTTATCAGATTGGTTTGTATGTGTCGCTTGTTGACAGCATGAGTGACACGCTGCCAACTGGTCAGCTGTCGAACGTTCCCTGGCGTCGTACAGGAGTCAAGTACACCAACAATGAAGCTTACTTTGACGTCATCGAAGAAGTTGATGTCATCATCGACAAGTCGGGATCCACAGTTTTTGCGGAAATTCAGGGATACGTGAGGAATTTTTCATGATTGTTTTTTTTACTGAGCACGTCTTATTCTAGTCAGATGTTTGTAAAAATGCCACTCACAATTTTAGTACTGCTTCTTACCGAAATCAGCATTTGTGTCGTGTTTTTCTGCTGATGATATAGTTTTCATTGATGGTGGTGTCAAGGAATTGCTCACTTGAAAATTGGAAAGTTGCCCCGGGATATCATCTATGGAGACCGTGTGACTGTATCACTACCAACTCCTTGCATCCTCCTCGTTCGTTGCCTGCAATTAATAAGTTCGGGTCTTGTAGCTGAGCCATAATGCAGAAAATGTATGAGCTCACATGCATTCCATGACTTTGCCCCAAGGGATTTGTGATGAAATTGACTGCAGCTCGTCACTGAGATTCACTTTCTCTTCCTGAACAGAAAATTAAAAACCCACTATTTCTCCTTGCCTTTGAAGCACATGGATATCTAACTGCATCTTCTCCTGGTGACTGACCATCATCCATGCAACGGATTCACATTTCAATGTGACCGTGCATGTGCTAAAATCTAATTACTTATTTATAATTATATAACAATAATATTATGTACTCGTAGATGCATAGGTGTTCCAATGCCTTGTCTTTCTTTAGTAAGGCTGTTATTGTTGAAGGCATGCCTGCTTGTTTCATTGCCACATTGTTAAAATGACCAATGTTGTTATGTGTCCAGATGTTGTATTCCATATAAATGTGGTTTATGGATTGGATTAATAATCGCACCTTCTACTAGAAACACACGATAAAATCACAATTAATCGTGTGATGACGAGGAATGCAAGGAGCTAGGACTCGGTGATGCAAACTTAGAGTTGGGGAAAACCTTTATTTTTGCGAATGTCTGAATTTCCTACTCTCATTCTTTATGTAGTTTTTTTAATTTGTTGTCTCTAAATTTTATGCTTTATGTTGACTTCTGCAGATTGACTGCCTGATAAAGTTGAGTGGGATGCCTGATCTGACGCTGTCGTTCGTCAATCCAAGACTTCTCGACGATGTCAGCTTCCATCCCTGCATCCGGTTCAAGCGATGGGAGGTGGGTGGTTAAATAGCTGGTACACGGTTTTCTAGTATATTTCCAGTTGCACGATATTGCTGTGTCAAAACAGTGCTTCCTCTGAAAGGCCTTTTCTGATCTTATACATATTATTGTGGGGCGCAGTGGTGTAGTGGTGGGTCTGATGCCTTGGAATCCGAGGTTTCCAAGCTCGAATCCACATCAAACCGCCACGTAGGGATCTTGAGCAGGTCGTTCACTCTCAATTGCTTCTGCGCTTCTGCGTGAAACTCGGATGCAGTGTCCGTGCTGTAATCAAGAGTGCTTCTGAGTAGCGATCTTTGAGGGGCGCTATAGCAAATGTGAAAAATAAATAAATATATAAATGTAGGCTATTTGGGCCAGAAAAGTGTCATCAGTGGCCCAGAAATGACCCGTTGGGAGGTGGATAGTAAATTATAGATGGTAAATGATATCTTAGTTAGTGCCTAAGCATACATGATTCTTTGACCTCATAGGAACTTCTGTAGAGGCATGTTTGAATTATTGGCTATTAACAGGGATGTTGTTTCACCTTGTAGATCAAGTCGCATTGATACAGCTGCTAATTTAATTTAGTAACGATGTCATATTGAAATTGTGTTGTTATGGTTACCGCGATGTTGTTTTATAGCACCATGTTTATTGTCATATCTTACAGAGCGAGAGAATTCTGTCGTTTGTTCCCCCGGACGGAAACTTTCGCTTGATCTCCTACCACATTGGATCGCAGAAGTAAGTCAACTAGATAAGAGCTGTGCAAATGTGGTCATTGTTTCGTAAGGCAAATATTATGACACCAACCGATACTTCACTATAATCACACTAAAATTTATTGTGTTGATCAAACCTAGTTAGAATTGGGTGTGCCATATCTGAGCATACATAATTTATTATTTTTATTTCTCCATTTCAATAGTGCCCCTTCAATCTCGCTACTCTGAGGCGCTCCCGACTACAGCGCGGACACTGCATCAGAGTTTCATGCCGAAGCGCCCGAGCAATTGCGAGTGAAGGACTTGCCCAAGGTCCCTACGCGGTGACTTGAGGTGGATTCGAACCTCGAATCTTCCGGCTTCATGGCAACGACGCCACGCCTACACCACCGCGCCACCTAATAGTGACAATGTTGCCGATAGACTAATAAAATGTAGTCTCTTACACTCGACTAATACTCTTCTTACTTGACTAGCAACTGCTTCAAGTTGCTTGTGACTATTGATTAAGACAATAATTGTCTACGAGTCAACCAAAGACTGCTTGATTAGCCATCAGACCGCCATGGGCGGAGTTTATCAGAGGCTAAGCTCCCCCAAGAAGTCCCAGATTAATGTTTTTACCGTGTAAATGGTATCTTTTTCGGGCATAGCCCCCTCAAAAGCTTTCCATGAAATGACTAAAAAAAGGTCATAAACTTTTTGGCCTAGAAATATATAGTAATTTTTATGAGAATTGAACTTTTTTGGGCCGACACAAGAAAATATTGTCGGTGCCGCTTGTTCTGGACCAAGGTTTTTAGCCCCCCCCCAAAAAAACGGAAACCAAACTCCGCCCATGCAGACCGCCTTCATGATGTCGCATGGGGTTAATTGATAATTTTTGATTGTGCAACGATTTCAGCATGGTGGCCATTCCAATCTACATTCGCCACAACATCTCGATACGCGAGGGATCCGGCGGACGACTTGACATCACTATCGGACCGAAGCAGACGATGGGCAAGACCGTAAGTTGAACCCCCCTCTTCATTACACACCTTTATATCTAATAATATTATGCAATAAATTGAATAGCACATTGCATGAAGGGAGTAGTCGCCTTGAAAGGGTGCTATATAAATTCTTGTGATGAACGAATGAATGGTGATGTCTGCAAGTTAAATCATAATAAATGATTGCGATATTATGTTTGAGCAACGACTCTATGTTCAAAACAATGGTTACTCATGAAAGTGATTGCATATCCATTTCAATCAAATGTTTAAATTTTGTTTCTGATTTTAAATACGGTGTTTTTTTAATCTCCACAGGCAATTTTGTACTTCACGTGCATGTTTATTCGTCGATTTGTCTTGATAAATTATGTAATTGCTGAATGCATTTGTTATGCAAGCAAGATTCAACATTTCCCTGACCCGATTATTGCTCCAAAACTAGTCACTCAAAGCTGTGTAAAATTTGATATATAACTATTTAATAGTTTCCAGCCCTGTGGAATGTGTGTATACTATCAGTTAGAAAGGCTGTCACTAGGTCTTTGGTGGTAAGTTAGGCATTTGCTGTGATGTGTGTAGTGCAACAGAATATGTCTGGAGCCCAGTTAAGTGTACAGGAACTGCCAAGCGAATTATGCTTGATAGGATATTTAGATGTCTGCATGCATGTTTGTGTATGAATATGATGTGTGTGCATATGATTCAGAACAACCATGATGCTTGTGATGATCATATTAAATATGAAAAACATTTATAGTGATTATGATTGCTTTGTTTATACAACCATGTTATGTTAATGCACCAATGTTAATACTGATTCATTCAAGTATTTATATAGCACCTCTTCAAGGAAATTACTCAGCCACCATCCTTGGTGACTGGATGGTGGCTGATGATAATGAGGACAATGATAAATGCTATGGTTATATTGATGTCTTTCAGGTGGAGAATGTCGTTCTGGAAATTCCCTTTCCGAAGTCTGTGCTGAATGTGACGCTCACTTCAACGCAGGGAAAGTATTCGTTTGACCCGGTTACCAAGGTGATGACCTGGGACGTTGGAAAGGTTGACCCCAACAAACTGCCAAACATCAAGGGAAATGTGAGCTTAACTGTGGAATGTTATTTGTGTACCTTAAGATACAGTTGTTTTTATATTATTTTCGTACATAACTTTCTACTGTGCACACTGCTACTCTGTAAGCATGTAACTCAGTCATGATGTGGTTTTTTGCACTGGTCACAAGAGAAGCCTTCACAAGTCTGACCAACATGGCTATGATGTGTAATGTTTTAATTTCATTTCAATTTATGATTAGTGATAATAATGATAATTCTTTTGATATAGTTTTTACTTGTAGCTTAGTTACTACTTACTACCGGTATATTGATGAGTCAATTCTGCTCTATGTAATTAATTATAACAACGTTAATGCATCAGAATCAGTGACACATCATCTATTACATTGTTCAGCTTCAGTACTAAGTGATGTAATTGTAGTACCGAAAAAACTAAATAATCATTTCATTACTTCAAGTAATAACATGATGCATTAAAAATGACAATCTACTTCAGTCAGCTGTTTGCACCAGTTTTAAGCTGAAGCAGTCTTTGATCATGTGACATATTTCTTTATTGGACCAAATTGCAGAAGCTTATTATGATCATTGTGAGCTGTGATCTGAGATGGAAACCAAGATGAACGAACGGAGACATGTATGTGCACTGAACGATTAAAGGGTGTTTGGTTGAAGTTAGTACCAGAACTTAGCACCAGGCGGTATGCCTAGATTGTGTTGGGAAGCTTAATTTGCTGTAGTTACATTCGATTGTTGTTATACGAGTTTACTTTTGAATTTAGATTAACCTGCAAACTGGAAGCTCTCCGCCTGATGCCAATCCAACCATATCCGTTAGTGTTATTGAGATTTTGTTTTATTTAAGTTTCTGGTATCGTAAATGTACAAAAGTTAGAGATCTAAAAAAATTATACAAAAAGTTGCGGTGACTTTATTGTGTCAACATTTAATGGTTTTAGGGATGGTGGCTGTTTTGGTGCATGTTAAGACTACATTTGTATTTATTTTCTCCGACAAGTTGCAGTTTTCTTGGAGAAATTGGCACCATGATACATAAATTTAATATGGAAACATATCTTACACCTTGCTAGATCTTTCTAGACTGTGCTTTTTTTTCTGCTTAGTCCCTTGAAGAGGTGCTGTAGAAATTCTTGAATGAATAAAGCTAATTGATAAAGTTTGAGCAATTGTAGTTTTGAAGATTGTGATAGTGGTTGCTAGGATCTTTTGGCTGATGCGCAGGCATGTGTAACATTTTTACAAATTTAATATGGCACCATACTCCCTTGAAGGTTAATGTTGAAAATGTTACCTGTTATTTTTACAGGTTCAATTTTCCATTAGTCAGATGGCTGTATCCGGGATCAAAGTAAACAGACTGGATATGTATGGGGAGGTAAGATTTCTATACCCACAAAAACCAATGTTAAATTTTTTATTATATCTTATCACTATTATCTGTACTGTCGCTGCACTGCTATTTGGTGACAAAGTTTCCATATTATGTATTAAGGATTGTTCAAGTTCCCTGTTGCTGGTACCATACTTGTTCCCATCTTGAACGACTTGAACCTGCTGCACATTGTTGTTTGGTCTCATCCTTTTCAATAGAGCCCAAGAACTTTGTTTCCGTAACAACGTTCAACCTGTGTAATGTAATAGCCATGCAGTAGCCATCTTTAGTATATTGTCTGTTGCAGCTCTAAAGGCAATAAAATTTAGTTCACTATATCCTGCTTAAATTGCACTATTAGCAGAGCCGTTTTAAGGGACAGGCCCGCGAGGCCCGGGCCTAGGGCCCCGCGCAACAGGGGGGCCCCGCGGCGACCCAAAATGCTACATTGCATAACAAATTAGCAACATGTTATACGAACTTTAACATGTGCTAAGCTTAAATTTATTTTACACAGTACACTTGTAATACAAAGATTGATGTGCTCTAGCTGTGTATAGGCCTAGGTTCTTCTATCAATATTAATAAACGTAACAAAATGACACACATGCCCATAGAAGGCATGAATAGAGTACCGGCACTCTATATCTGAGACTGAGAGTTTGAGACGGGAATCGGGTTACGTTCAGTGTTTAATCTAAGCATCTCCCAGTGTGGAAGGAACTTCACCCAGAAATGACTACCCAAAACATTTGACCAAATTATAAGTTTGAATTGCTGCTTACATTATTGTATAATACACGAACTCTAGTAATATACCGTGATATTATTTACTATTGTATGATATTATGACGATAAAATCTATTAATGTAATAATATGATACAATCATCTTACAATGAGTATAATTTACTGTTAATATTTGTACAAGTATTACTATTTTTGTAAAACCAATTTTCGACTTTTTAGTGCTACCTTTCAAATTTAAAACTGTCGAAATTTAAAAAGGTTTTGTTACTTGAACACTTAGTAAAACAGCATCATTAGGCCTACTACATGACTTCCAGATTTTGGCGGTTCTTCCTTGGTTTGTGTAACATTTGTGGCAATTCCGAGAACTGTAGGCCTATCCTCCATGGTCAACAATACAAGCCTTTTTAGCAACGCGCGGGAATAAGTCAATTCCAATGCAAGAAAGTAGGTCTTATATAATTATAGCCTAGATCTGTCTGCAGTTATTCGTTAGGCTACTAGGCCTATTATGCTGTTGGCCTAATGGTCCAGAAGCAGCAGAACTGAGTTGCTGAATTTGATACGTCAAGAAATTATGATTGTAATAATAATTATATTAATTTTATTGAAACTTTCAACCACTCTTGTAATCAGCACTGAAATAATAATCTGTAATTTTGCTTAGATCCCAGCTTACAATGCTGCATGTGGCCTATCATTACAATGTGGAAACTGAATAAGGAATTATTATAATTGCAAGAACAATCATAGAAGTCTTAGACTAGGCATGTCAGCACTGCGAATGTTGAGCAATTTTGTAAAGATGGCAGCTTAAAATGCAATGTGAAAATTCAACAATTTCTGACTTCATGGAGGGACACATTCGGACATTCCTTTCCCATAGCCCTCCCGTCTCGGCGCTACACGTCTCGAGCAATCGACCGACAAAAATGTGTGTGTAAATACTTGTTCTCCGTCCCCAGAAACCTTGATTTGGCTAGAGTAGATTAGACTCGTGGATATGTTTAGGATTAGGGTTTGTGCCTAGGGCCCCAAAACTCCTTAAAACGGCCCTGACTATTAGTAAGAAATTCTTCTGGAATCAGGTCACTTCTCAAGGGAGACAAGAGTACACATTGACCAATTGACACAGTGCCAATTGAAAAGCACAGTCCGGCAACTTCGAAAGACCGGAAAAGTTATGAAAAATATGCAATCACCTTGCGTGCATAACGAGCATATCTGCAATGTGGAAGCTAGTCCATGTGGCTGCAGTGAAGTTTTACATGATTCTGTGAAGAGGCAGTAGTTTAGTTTACCTTGTGAAAGCTGAAAAAAGGTCAAACGAGTAGTTTGGTTGAAATTATCAAATGTTCAGTTGTGCATTTTTCATACTTGAAAGGTCTCGTGCATTTTTCATACAGTTTAAAAGGTATCTTGACATGCAGCCTTGTGCCAATTATTTTCTGATCTGTCTTAACCGTTTTTGTTTTGTTCAGAAATACAAGCCGTTCAAAGGCGTGAAGTACGTGACGAAAGCCGGAAAGTTCCAGGTTCGAACCTGAGCATCAAGATCTGATTAGCAAGTAATTCCAAAAGAGCACGCACTGGAGGAATGTGGATCCACTAAGAACAAAGTGAACCATTTGTGGAAACGAAAGAAATTTGTGTACTATTATCAAATCTGTACAGTTCAATCAGAGACACGAAGCATAAACGGTCGACACGTGTAGAAATTTAATTTAAGAAGGCGGACTCTGTAAGAGCCAGCTGGAGCACTACTTTTCAAGTATTGTCTTAGATGGGATGGTTGTGATGGGGGAACGCTTGCCAACATATGGCCTTTCACGTCTTATTCCGAGTTTCGAAACCCGGTATGCCTTTGTGAAATTATTTGTTGTTGAGCCATGTAAAATATAGAAAATACATGAAAGGGTTGGTTCATATTGGTTGTTTGGTTAATATTGTCACCGTATTCAAGCTTTGCACAAAAGATCTGCACCTCAGTGGACTGTTGACAGTTGCCCAGCATTACTCACATCATTACATCATTTTGGATTTGAAGGGGTGCTATCATGGGCGCCCACACATAGGGGCAAGAGGGGGCACTTACCCCCTGGATGGAAAATTGATTTTCCTATTTTTAGTTGCTACTTTTTGTCAGTTTTTGGTTTTTAACTAATTTCTTTGCACTAAAGCAGAGATGTTACTAACAATGCATAAAGTAAAACTGAGAATGAATATGAATTTTACATCTCTTGGAAAAAATTAATTCGTGGCTTTTGTGTTTTGCCCCCTCTTGCAAAAATTTCTGCGGGCGCTCATGGGTGCTATATAAATGCTTCCAATAAATACTGGTAAATAGTTTGCAGTGTACCACTTGAAGTCTCAAGGATTGTGTGTAGAGCATCAACTTCAAATTTGTTTCAAGGTCTCTATCCAAGAAATATTTGATCATTGGCGTTGGCATGTATGTCTGGTCATGCATTGTGACTCGTGTATACCAGTCATTGCACAACACTTGATGGGAAATATATCCATGGGGACAACCATTCTGGCAAGTACATTAACATTATGGTATTTCAAACTTCTGGCCTATGCAAAAGGCTTACAAACAGAACTGCTTAGCAAACATGTACTAGGCACAAAACTCTAAGTAACAGGCAATTTCTTTAGAATATTATGCATTATTGGAAGCAGAAATGGTGTTTCATCAATAACCAATAAAATATCTTGATTCAGGGACATGCTTCCTTAAATAAATAGAACAATTAACTCATCCCCATTCAGATATTTTCGATTTATTGCTAAAATGCCAGCAACAACACTGCAAAAATCTACAATTCTTTTCCGAAAACATGGACCCTACTAATCCAACACAGATTCAGTTCTTTTAAAGAAAAGCAGCCCGGGCTTCAAGACCTAAATCCATCCATGTTGAATCAGTTCTCGCGTGCCATTCTTCAACGAGTTACAGATGGGCATATGTTGCAAAGCCTTGTGAAAGTTGCTGTGTGCTCAACTGTCAGTTACAATTAATGAAGAGTTTAAAACTAAGAGTCAGTAATCTAGAAATCTTCTAACTGGAGACATTCGGCTGCTGGCTCAGGTTGCCGAAGCCACGTAGGATTCTGTTGTGCCACTTAGCTCAGCAAGTAGCCTCTGAAACATCAACAGAATTATTTCTCACGTTAGGTAAATATCTTACGCTCTGAAACATCAACAGAATTATTTCTCACATTAGGTAAATATCTTATGCTACCATTGGTGCAGTGTGACATACTGTTGAGCTTGGCATACCGTAAAAATTGGCAAGATGAAATAAATGTGTAGAGACGCAATGTAAGAAATTTATTGAAATGAGAGCTGCACAAATGAAATTTTATATCGGTTGACTAAGTTCTATATAAGTAGAAATGAAATACACTACAAAGACATGGGAAAATGCTAAAAATTTACATTTAGTCTGCAGCACCGACACATTCCTTGATTATAATTTGGGAGCAGGGCAAGATACAAATCCTCGAGTCGTGGCCATAAGACTCATGGTCAAAGGCTGCTTTAGATCTGGCACCATATCAATTTTCCTATGGCAACAGATAGGTTGTGCTTTAAAATTTACAAATTCGTACATATGTGCGAGTACATATAAATATGCACCCATACACAGATAGCCTAAATCCGGTCCACGTACGCGATATGTGGACAGCCCTCTTGACACCTGTCATTGATGCAGAGGCTAAGAAAATGAAGTCGCCAACACCTCATACTCAATTACCCGTGGCTGTCTCAGGGCTGGCTTATGGCAGGGCTGTACTCAAGGGTATACGCGGGACGGGTCGCGGGTATATGGCGTATGCTCACCTCCGTGAAAAAAATGACAGCGTATACTCACCTCAGTAAGACCAAGTGGGTACACGCACGCAAAAATCGCGAAAGCAGAGCGTTTTACTCTGTTTTAAAGGTTTTTCGTGCGAAATATCACGGCCAAAAACTTTGATGACTAAAAAGTCAGAAATTTTTTGGCCAAAAAAGTCTTTTTTTCTGGCGGCAGCGTGTACTCACCTCAAAAGCTCTGAGTACAGCCCTGGCTTAAGGGACTGCTCTTCTTGCATAGGCTAACAGTTCAGTCAAAGAACCGAGCCACAAGGGCTTATAAAATTAATACTTACGGAAGTTTCATGCGCATGAAGACGCGGCACATGAAGAACGAGACGAGAACACAGACGAGCGCAACGCACAGCAGGAGAATGCGATTGAGCCGCGGAGTGGACGGCTTGTTCGTCTGGTCAAGAATGACGAAGCCAAGGCCACCCATAGTGAAGAGGAAACTGGACGCAAGGCCCTCCATGATGTACTGACCGTTTACACGATACTGCATGAAGGCCACCTGAAACCACGCACACAAGGGTAACCGAATACATCATTCAATGCCAACAGCTGTCATCGAATTATATATATGTATGTCTGTATAGATATGAAATTATGTACCGGTATATATAATTTTATATATATTATATACATAGATACCTAATACACAGGGCTGTAATCAAGGGTATATGGCGTATGCTTACCTCCGGGAAAAAACGACATCGTATATTGACCGCAGAAAACCAGAGTATACGCGGGTATACAGTGTATACTCACCTCACAAAGAGCGTGTGGGTATACACACGAAAAAGGCAAAGGATATTTAAGTGTATTTTTCACAAAATCCGGAGCGAATGACTAAAAAAGTCATCAGATTTTTCGGACGGGAAAAAATGGGTAAATTTTTGGCCGGATGACTAAAAAAAGGTCGTCAGATTTTTTCAGACAGGAAAAAAGGGCAAATTTTTGGCCGGATGACAGCCGTTAGAAATTTTGGGCCAGAAAAAGTCAGTTTTTCTTCCAATCAGAGTGTACTCACGTCAAAATTTACCAGTACAGCCCTGCTAATACAATACGGTAAGAATTTGATCACAGTGCTTCAAGTGAAGATGATCATTTCAGTTTGGAGTGTCCAACACTGTGTGGAGGAAATGGATTGGAGGAAACATTTGAGACGGCAAGCGAGTTTGCAATTACATCAACCCTGTAAAACCATTCAGATTAGATAGAAGTTCTGAATAAAAATTCTTGGCTAATTTCTTACAGGGCGTGAGTTTCCACGCTCATCCGTTGTTGATCCTAAACTTGGTGGCTCCACGATAACATCGTAGATGATGCCTGCAATTCAAATTCAAACAAAGCCATTAATCAACTGATTTGCACTAAAAAAAATTGCTACTATAACTGCGTTTAAAGTATCTTAGTTGGTATTCAACGAGGTTTGAACATGCGAAAAGAGAAAACTTTGTAGTTAGAAACTCCATAAAAATCCGTTTTAAATTAAACAGAGAACAGCTATGTAGCTCAAGTACGCAGCCAAACACTGAACCACAGGGGCACGCCTCCCTAAAAAACTCGATTCAAATTCGAAAAATTCACATGACATCTGCATTTGAATTATATATATTCGTTTAATTCGTGAAAAACGTCCAGGTTGACACACCGCAGCCTGGTTAATTAAAGAAGTTTAAGTTGAAGGACGTGTCGTCACAATATATTCGTGGTAACAAGTAGGATGTCCTTATTCTTGCATCCGAATCCTAATTACACGTATATAATTAAACAAATCAGTAGAATTTATAACATTTTATACTAGTTTTTTGATGGGCAACGTCATCAGGTGATGCTACCAAATCCGCAACGGCAAGCCATACGGGGGGAATGGCAATTTACTTACCTCCAGTGACCAGGAAATAGGACAAGAGGACGGCAGCAAAAACAACCATTCCAGATGGCATCTTCAGCCATGGAGGCCGCCTTAACCTCAGAGAGGGGCATTCTAAAACAGAAAAGGGAATTTTGTACAACGACTCCATGGCTAACAACGTTGCTTGTCAAAACTACCTAGACTACATATTGTCCTTCCACGACTCAGAGGCGACACCATCCAATGACGTCAATTTTGCACTGCGCCATCTAGCAGTTGCCGAACGTAAAATAGTCTCGCATAGCACAATTGACGCTAAATTATTTAATCAAACTACGTTGTGAGAAATTCTATCATGGCGAATTTTTGTCTCTTTAAAACTTTCATTAAAAGATTCCACGGTCATAAGACAAAAGTTAGCCACAGTAAAAATTATTAACACCCAATGTAGTCTGTGAAATTGAGATCTAGTTTCAGCTCTACAACGATATGAACTCTACAAAGGAGCGAACGCAGACGTGGTCATGGACATTATATCACCAACAGAGTAAACGCAGTGATATATATCTTGTAGCGCTATTAAAAGATTTCGCTCAAGGTACGTTCGTTCGTACGTACGTACATGTATGCATAATGCATACATTCGTGGAGCGTGGTGGTGTAGTGAGTATGTTTGCTGCCTTGCAGCCGGAGGTTGCAGGTTCAAATTCACCTCAAGTCGCCACGTAGAGACCATGAGCAAGTCCTTCACACGCAATTGCGCATGCGCTTCGGCGTGAAACTCTGATTCATTGTCCGCGCTGTAGCCGGGAGCGCTTTTGAATAAAAATCTTGAAGAGGCGCTATAGGAAGTGCACATGCATGCATACATACATAAGCTCACATACATACATGCATACTTACATACACACATACATACATACATACATACATACATACATACATACATACATACATACATACATACATACATACATACATACATACATACATACATACATACATACAAACGTACGTACGTACGTACGTACATACATACATACATACATACATACATACATACATTCATGCATAGGCAGCATAGCCTACATATGCCTACATACTAAAATTAATATACTTTGGGCACAGGTTCAGCTGGGCTGTTATTTTATTATTTTGGTTTAACAACTTGGCTTGTTTCACTTTTCAGATGGGTGTAGCCGTGTAGGCCCATAGCATTATTTTGTCGGAGTAGGCTTAGGCGTAATATCAAGCGGTCAGATGCAAATCGAGACTGGCAGTCGTAAATTGACCAACTGGAGAGTTATTGCTGAAAAGCCAAGTGCTAGGAGAGAGAATAGGCAGACAGATAAAAACCAGGGACGTCATTTCAGCTTTTTTCAGGGGGGGGCAAAAAAAAATTCGCGGGTCAAAACTCCACAAGCTTCGTAAGTTCTGTATTTAGCCAACATGTGCAAAACTGTGCTTAAATGAGATGTTTTATTCATGCTCATATTTATTAAATCTACTTATAGGCCTTTCTGATTCAGTGATGAGGTATATTTTAAATGCCTACTACTTTAAATAGACTATAATTGTTTTGCACTTGTTATTATATACCGTGATATTATTTACCATTATATGATTATAATAATGGTATTATTTACTATGATATATGATAGTATCATATTAAAAGAGTAGGATTTATTGTTAATATTTGTACAAATACTTTTTTACACAATTAAAATAACAGAAATAATCTTCACCTACAGAAAAATTTGAAACATTATAATGGCCATTGTTCCAGTTTATATTATTGTATTACATAGAATTGTATTACATAGACCGGGTTGGACCATTATAATCTACCATAATATTATTGATTATTATATAATTATAATGATATTACTTACTATAATAATAGTCTAATAGATGACATCATCATGAAATGGAAAATAATTTACTGTTAATACTTGTAAAAATAAAAAATTACCATTAAATGTCTTATCTCCACTATCCAGTGTAATCGTTCAAATTTCAAACTGTCAGATTTCAAAATGTTTTCTTCCTTGAAACACTTAATAAAACAACATCATTATTGCTTCCCAATTTTGGCAGTTTGGCAATTCTTGCTTACTTTGTATACCATGTTTAACCATTTCTACTAATTGTGTTGTCTTGAACTACAAGGGTAAGCTTATTCCAGTACAACAAAGTAAGCTTACATAATTATACTCCAGTCTGCTGCTGTTACTCATTGTAATATAGTCCATTAGCAACAGAACAGAATTGCCTAACTTGATACACAAAGAAATTATTATTGCAATTAAAATTACATTTTGATATTGATATATTAAACCGCTCTTTTTATCAGCACTGAAATAATAGAGTGGTTTTGTCAGGATAACATCCTACATGCTATGATTACAATGCGGAAGCTCAACAAGAATTTGCTATTATTTTAAGTGGACCTATATTTTTGAAGTCTTAGACCACTCTTAGCAGCACACAAACAGCAATTTTGTTCAGACCACAGCCTAAAATGGTGCCATTGCACTGTGGAAATTCAAACAAATTTCTTGCAGTCATGGGTCACATCCCTTCCCCAGGAGGGGTCCAGATTAGACACTGCTTTAATTTGTCATTAATAACAATTCACATAGCAATATTGCATGCTGCATGCACTAAGTCTGCAATAATTATTTTTGCCTTTGGGTTAATGACTGTTATCAGGGTGAGAATTGCCGGGGGGTTGGGGGGTTTCGACCCCCCAGTCTTTCTTAAAGCCCCATGTTAAAGTATGTTTTTTACACCCCAATTCCAAGTGGATAATGGTCCAACCCCCCCAGTTATTTTTCCACAATTCTCACACTGACTGTTATTATCTATGCCTATGGGATCATTCAAGTGGTGGTCAATGGCTTGTGATTATATCAACCTGGAAAAGATATGACTGAAAGAAAATTTTAATATCCAGGATTTCATGTATAAGAAGTAACCTGCTTATAACCAGTGCACTAGAAAAACAGTCAGTTTGTGTAAATTTCCAGTTCAATTCGATGTCACATAATAGGCCTACCGTGTGGAATGTGGATCGTTGTGAGTGTTTACAGGATGAACTCTCATGTCCTTTGGTCCTCTTCAGTTCTCAAGAAAGCCCAATCATCAGCTCTACTGAGCGTCATTACATTGGTAACCCACACTTATACCTCTCCCCCAAGTGCCCCAACTGCTGTATGCAGTCAGCCCCTTGTAATACATCTTTCTGCTGTGTTCTCTCAGAACTTCCCGCTCATTGTCCTTTGCCGGCTACTTGCCCCCGGTGTTGGAGGCTGACGAGAGGCGACTCCGCTCCAGGTCCCCGTCAGACGGGGTGGGGTGCTTGTAGGCCTAGTGCTTATAAGGCTCAGAGGGAGAATCATGCATCAGATGCCTGGCTGCTTCATGTTATAACTGGGTATTGGTCGGCTTGTACTACATGTGTGGCTGACAGAGGACCCACACATCTGGTGACCTTATACTGACCTGGGACTTTATCTAGAGGGAACAAGCCAAGCTGTACGTCTTTCGAGTATCAGCCTGAGCTCATTCCCTGTGCAGACAAGTGTAAGTTGATATCTGTGGCTATGAACTGTGTGCACTGTGTGCAGCTCGAATCTACCCGCACATACAAAACCACAGAAGTCATCGTGAAGACACAGGCCTTTTGGTATTTTGAACAACGTGTGGTGTTGCAAAGCAATGCAAAATTTGTCATGTGTAATAACAATCGGTCAAATTCAGGGGGGGGCAAATGCCCCCCTGCCCCCCCAAATGACGTCCCTGATAAAAACCACACGAAATTGACAAAGACCTTTTGACAACGTGCTCGAGGCTGCGCATTGCCTAATTATATTACACGACCAAGACATATAATTGAATTTCCTGTCGAAACGTACAGGTCAGCTCGACACTGAGACAACGTTCCCTCTAAGCTGCGCGGCAGCGCGGCCGCGCACCTCATTTTAAAATCCCGCGCAGCAGTTTCAAATCTCCGCGCACAAATTTTGGTGGAAACCGTGGAAGTGCATATAAACTAACGTTTTGATAAATTTATTTAACTTGACGTAAGTCATTGATTTATGATCTTATATTTTCCCACCGAGTGGTCAATATCTGTGTGCGCGGACGACCACCAAGCTGCCATCTAGCCATTCGATAGTCAATTATCCCCGGACGAATTCCCCAACTAATGACTATAACCGCACCCCCTCCAGAGCTTTGTAATGGCTTGACCCAGGCTGGAAGCACGTACGCTCCCACCTAGGTTGAATCTGAGGGACGATCTAGTCACGGCTTTGAAGAGAATAATTAATGCCCAGTTCGAGTTGAGCGCACCACTCATTGAGTCACAAATAGAACATCTGTTAAGAGATAACTAATCACAAGGGATGCTCCAACCTCATCTTTAACTGTGTCAGTCATTAACTTGGACGTCTTGGCGACTCCTGCTTTGACCCGAAACCAGAAGACCGGCTTGGCACCAACCAATTTAGAGGGGATGCTTGCTGATTCTTATCAGCTGCTTTGCCGTCATAGGCGGCTGCTCCGGCTGGTAAGTTAGTTCCAACAGGTGGAGCCAAAGAACCCTCCAGTCATCCACTATAGGTGAGTGGAAAACCCTAGGCCTAGGACGATGCCGTATGTTGCAAGCCTGTCTGTCAAATGGCAAACAGATCACCAGAGTTGGATTTCACTTTGGAAGTCAGTTTAATACAGGGTTATTTCTTAGTGAGTGAAATTTGTAAGCTTTGTCGAAACGTAAAGCGAATGAGAGTATATGAAACAGCCTTTTCAAAGAAAAGGTATTCTTCTAATTTTAAAAATGATTGGCTTAGCGAGATCGTAAAGATGGAGCTTCCAGCGTCAGTAGAATAGAAACAACGAGAATTGGCCTGGCAGTCAATATCGACAGGATTAATTTTATCAACAATTATGGTCGTCGCTGAAAGATCGGATGCAGCAAAATTTTAGCGCTGAACATTATTTTGATGCTAGATTAAGAACTACATGTACATGTAGCCTCCATCATTTAGTCTCAGGTAGGCCATGTCTATAGTTCAGTTTTGGCTTGGGTATTAGCCTATTCATCGTATCACTAATATTTTCGTTTGCGATAAGTATTAAAACCATATAATTATGTGATTTCTGCGAAATAGGCTACATCATCTATAATCTAAAAATGGACATTATTATAGATGTGTAATTAGCGTGGTTTGGCCCGTAGATTTTTCAAACACAAATTTAATGTTTTTGAAAATATGGCGCCCACGCGGAAATTTGTGTTGCTCAAGTACCCGTCAGCTCCGCGCACACAGGAAAAATATTAGAGGGAACGTTGCACTGAGATTGTGATAGGCCTACCTGTGTAGCCTATAAGCCTACGCAACGCAATAGGCCTATGCTTATTTTTTAATGTGCGAATTTCCTATGTAGCAATTTCCTTTTGAATGCTTTGTCGTGTCGCATACTCATCTCAAGCTGTCGCTTATTTTATAAGCTCACCAATCAACACGTTTTGCGACAGACATAAACTGCGGAAGAATTACGCTTGACAGACGTATGATATTACAATCCGGGCGGAAGCCACGGCGTTAATTCTGGCAATTTCCAACACGTCAACTTGCCAACTCCAAAATGCATGCTTTATTTGCCTGCGTCCATTCGCAAGATAAATTATTAACGAATATAAAATTATAATTATGAAAAGCAGTAAAACTATGCTGACATTTAGTATGTTTAGTAGCATACATGTATTATAGGCTGATTTGTGGATGTTTTCATATCCCGCCATTAAGGTGATAGGCCTATACCGCGTCGTGCGCGAATCAGGCAATTTGTCTGGCTCTCCGTCTGATCTTACCATTACTGCGGATCAGGTTGGGTAGAAACAACCCCCATAAAATTGTAGAAACAACCCCATAAAATTGTTGCATTCTTGCTACACATTAAGCGCCTGCCGTTATAAATCACCTCCCCAGCTCAATCATCTTTAAGCACGTCGGCCACATGCATATGCGGGAGCTATCGGTTTCCATATAATAAGGGAAATAGATCTCCAGGAAGCTTCCAAGGATATCCATGCACAGCAATAAGCGGTTTACGATCAATTCCGCTAAATAAGAAAGTGGCCTGTTTCACAATGAGAGGTGCAGTGGACCTTACCTTTAGAACCTGCCGTATTATTATAATAACGTTTTGAAAAGTCAGAAGAGGACAATGGAATAGATTAGGCCGAGTTATTATATCGAACGCCAAAGAAAGGATCGAGTTCTGCTCTTATATTAGTCATGTCATATATATATATATATATATATATATATATGTGTGTGTGTGTGTGTGTGTGTGTGTGTGTGGGTGGTGTGTGTGTGTGTGTGTGTGTGTGTGTGGTGTGTGTGTGCGTGCGTAATACGCTCACTACTATTCGGACACTGCAGTGCACAGATCATCTCTTGTTAGGCCTACTGTTTAATAACGACACTAGGGTACTAATGATGATTATTGTCGCCCTCCTCCTTTATCAGGCTTGGGACTGGCACTGGTAGAATGCCACCAGTGTCGAAGTTTCAGTGCACAGAGATTTTACAGCTGACTTATAATAAGACATAACATGTGGCCTCAATGCAGTCCTTTTGGTTTTCGCATTATATTTACCAAACAGACATGAATACTTTCAATATAGGAATTAAGACAGTAGACAGCTGCTTCACGAAGTGGTGACAGCTACAATGACTAGCTATAGGCGTATAATAGCTTGGGACCAGGGTGGCCCAAATTAATGGGATTGGCAGTATCATTGCTTCACTCCAGGGCATTTTAGCTTGCATTTGCACACAAAATGTGCAGTTCTAAATGGATTTGTGCAGTTGTAGAAGCAGTTAAAAATAGTTGAAACCAGTTCATTGTCATCCGATTGGAAGTAATTTTCCATGGACGATGGGAAAGAAAGGAAGCGGTTGTGCAGTTCTAAAACTTCCTTAAAAAACAGCCCTGCTTCACTCATGCACCATTTTCAGTTCCGCGACCCGTCTCTGACTTTCTGGCATGCAGTTCGTTATTATACGAGTAAGGTCTGCATATACCAGCCACTCAAGACAAAGCAGATAATGGTTTGCGATTCTGCTCCATCTGCACCCGAAGACAACTCAGCTGTAACGAGTACATCGACTGTACACTGTCCGTGAGTAGACGAGACAGCGAGGAGGAAGGAATGAAGAAGTCTGACTTTATCTGCTTAGACATCATAATTATGTCGAGGGTCAGAAAAATGAAGTCTATAGTTTATCATACCCGTGACTGCCTCAGAGCGGAGGGTCTCTTATTCTACTTCTTCTTCTTCTTCTTCTTCTTCTTCTTCTTCTTCTTCTTCTTCTTCTTCTTCTTCTTCTTCTTCTTCTTCTTCTTCTTCTTCTCTCTTCTTCTTCTTCTTCTTCTTCTTCTCTTCCTCTTCTTCTTCTCTTCGTCGTCGTCGTCGTCTTCTTCTTCTTCGTCGTCGTCGTCTTCTTGTTCTTGTTCTTTTCTTCTTCTTCTTTTGCTTCTTCTTCTTCT
>OX457048.1:32408540-32853540 GCA_949752735.1 Lumbricus terrestris | reverse complement strand
AAAGGTGGGACGAAATGGCGGAAGTCATTTCCATGGAGAGGGACCAAGTCTACGTAGGCATGGTAGTTGGCCTTGACCTTTATCGCCGTTTAATCTTGATTCTTATTAGGTTTGTTTGTATGTGCACTTGCTATAGCGCCCCTTCAAGCTCTCTACTCAGAGGCGCTCCCGACTACAGAGCGGACACTGCGTCGGAGTTTCACACCGAAGCGCTGAGCAATTGCGAGTGAAGGAATTGCCCAAGGTCCCTACGCGGCGACTTGAGGTGGATTCGAACCTGCAACCCTTCGGCTGCAAGGCGACGAACATACCTACTACACCACTGCACTCCACTGTCACTGTTCTTCCATAAAAAAATCGTTTATCTCCCAGCATCTTACAGGGATCACCTTGCACTTAGGGCCTTTTACCTAGCGGAATTTTCTTCCCTTCAGAGGTACCTATATTGTGTCCGTGCACTACCTTTATCAACAATTGATTTTTCTAATCGTATTTGTTGTCTTCAACTGTCCAGAAAAATGATCCTGTGTTTGAATATTTGGGAGCAATATATGAAAAAAAGCAAAAGTCAAAAACTGAATTATATATACCTACTTAGTACGGGCCCCTCAAACTTGCCGGACCCATGGGCCAATAGCATTTGCCTCGCCCTCCTCTCTCGGTGGCGCTGGCCTGAACATTTGCTGTATTATCATGGGCGCCCGCAGAAATCGTTGCATGGGGGCGAAACAATTGATATTCGCCTCTGAATATTGTTAGCAAGAGCCTGAAAAATGCAAAGAAAAAATTAGGAACATGTGTGTTTTCATAGAGTTTTCTAAATCTAAATTTCTCAATTTCACTTTGTGTGTAATTTGTAGACTATCATTTAGACCTTTAGTGCGAAGAGATTGGTTGAAAACCCAAAATATTGCAGTTAAAAATATATGAATCAATTTTCCAGGGGGCAAGTGTCCCCTCTCGCCTCGGTGTGATGACGCCCATTTGTATTATGCAATTTCAAAAGGGTGCAAAATGCACGTCGTCGTTCACATTTTGAGACGCTCGATGCAATTGCCCAACGGGAGAATAGACAATTTTCGAGAGCGTCACCGGTAGCACTCCATTCAATGCATATTTCATTGGAATCGTTTCAATTGGTGTCTTTCCCCACGGTCTCTGCGTCGGGACTGGGCGACATCAGAGTCACGTAGCGACGACGAGAAATAAAAATAACACTTCGTGAAATTATTCTTGTCAAGTTAAATTCACCATTTTTGGACACGCAATCCGTATCTATTAGGGAATGCTATTAAGTGCCCACGCAGCCTATTATTATCTAAATGGAGTGCCCCTGGACAGAAGGACGTCTTACTTTTGAAAAACTTGCTTGAACTCGTTCAAACAGCGATGGGCAAAGAGCAGTCTTAAATTAAAAGCACTTTTCTGATGAATTTCAAGCGAGACATGGCTGTCTAAAAGTCGACATTATTATAGACCTATAGATGGACTTTTATTCAGCGGCGTAGCTAGCTTTTCATGGGCCCGTGTGCACTGTGCAGAGGTCCCGTATGGGTCCCTGTTTGGCCTTGTATGACAGGTATCTTTTAGTTCTTGCAATCAAGATCACCATAACTAATCAATGGTATTTGCTATTAGGCCTATAACATATGCAATACAACTCACTCACAGACTCACAGTCACAGAATAAACACGAATATGTTGCACGAATGACACAGATGAATTATAGGCCTGAAGTGCTATAGCTGAAGTGATTTCTCAGTCGAATTTGAAATCCATCACTTTGCAGACTTATCCACCAGTGGCGGCGCCAGGATTTCAGTTTTTTTTTGGGGGGGGCTAAAGGGGTTAATCGTCATTTTTTTATATTTTTGCATGGAGAAAAAAATGGATGGCCTTTTTTAGGGGGGCTCAGCCCCCTAGCGCCGCCACTCTTATCCACCTATTATTTGCCAGTAGGTCTACTAGCAGGCCTACTTAAGACAATGCCATGGCATCCTACAGTTTTATTTATGGCATGTTGTTCAGCAAAAATGCCATTCATTTATCAGTTCTGATCCATGATTTGCAATTTGCAAAAAAAAAACCACAATCATCAATTTGTCATAGCAAGCCTATCGAAAAAACGTTTAGCAATATTTACTGCAAGTGCAAAAATGGGGCAAACAGGGCCTCCGTGATCCCTTTGCACTCTGACCCACACGTACGTGCTCAATTTGATGTCTCTCTGATTTTCGGGGTGAGAGCTGGGAGGATTTGAGAGCAGCATGCGAATTACAACAAAAATAACTTGGATCAGACAATGAGTTGTGCTGTGAAGAGGTGAAAAGAAGACTTAACTATGTGACCCTAAGAAAGACTAGCGAGGGTCGAACCACCTCAAACTCCAGCAATTCTCACCCTGGTTGAGGCAGATGTGAGGTCACTATAGACGTATACCGTTACCCTGTCCAGCAATTGACCGGAAAACACGAGCATGCCTGTCACAAGCATGAGGTTCCTGCAGTACACCATTTAATTACTATTGGCCTACACGATCGTGACAGATAGACGGGCATATAATTACCACAACTATCATTGATAGCACAGGCATGCCCTTATCCTTTACATAGGGAAGCGAATCAGCGAAATGAAAATCTTATGCCGATATGATTCGTTTCATGTTCTCCACTTAAAACCGTATTAGGTTCTATTCTTTATTAACATTCACACACACTAACGTCATCTTGCATTTTGACCATCATGACTCGAGACGAAAACACAAGTTAAAAAGAGATAAGTACGGCAAAGAGTTAAGTACGGTAAAGAGTTAAGTACGGTATAGTTTGCCTGCCAACAGCACAACTGAAGAGAAGTAACAAATTAGCCTAAAGCTAAAAACTACATCTGTCACAAGATAATATGAATTACTAATTAAGTTAGATTAATAATTTTACAATTTCCGTGGGCCCCTGGAGGTCGTGGGCCCGTGTGCTTTGCACACATTGCACACATGGTAGCTACGCCACTGCTTTTATTAATGACAAGATGGCGTCTAGTTTATCTGGATAAAAAAAGACGCCATCTTGGCTTTATCCGCCGGTCTCCCATACGGACAATATTATTGTCGGTGAAACTGATTCCTGCATGAAATTGATGGATGCCGTTAAACTCTTAGATGTGAGTTCAAGTTACTGAGATTTGGTTTCAACCGAAGGCAAATAAAGTCAAATTGCGATTGCTTTGTCGTTAAAACCAGGCGATGCAGAAACAAAGCGGCGAAATTGCAATATCGCGACCGATTCATTGGACATTATTATAATGACGACACTAACCCGACCAATAACTCTAACCGACCCTCACGACGCTTAACCTGATCCTAACCGACACTCACGACGCTTAACCTGACCCTAACCGATCCTCACGACGCACTACCTGACCCTAACCGACACTCACGGTCCCCGATCCTGCAATTACGTCAACAGAACTAGGCGATGGAGGCAGATTAATCATTTCAGGGTTGCCAGATTTTCAAAATGCTACATGTCGCGAGAAAAAAGTAGCCAAAAAGTCGGGAGGTGAAAGTCCAAAATTATAATTTCGTTTTATAATTTATGTTTCTTGAACAATCCGGTTGACAGACCGCAACCGGTTATAGTGTACAGTTATCTAAACTAACATCAATCTTAACTACTAACAGAAACAGACAGCCTGTACAGTACAGGCTGTACGACAACAGCGCTAACAGCAGCCTACAAAGCGCGTCTTTACTGCGTAGCTCAGTGGTGAGAGCGCTGGTCGTTAAACTGAGAGTCAGCCGCGCGGACCCGGGTTCAAGCCTCGCTCAGGGCAAAAATTTATTTGAATTTTCTGTTAGCTGCCGCTGGCGCTTTGCTGATGTGTTGCTTGACTCGGGTTCTGCTAGAAATAAAGATAGCCCCTCCCACTTCTGGCTTGGCCGACCAGAAGTGATCCAGTACTTAGGCCATTAGTTAAGTTACCGAACCCACTGCTGTAAAGCCGATCTGCGTGTCGTGCTACAGTGGGCCGTATTTCGTATAACTTGTACATGTAATCGTTCTGCGGTTTGTCAGATTGAATGTCAATAAACGAAGATTATTATTATGACTTCGGGTATAGAACTCAGCACCGTTGATCTCCATGCCAGTGTGTTATCCAATGCGCCACCAGGAAATGAAGACATTAGCAAATATTGTGCTGTAACTATATGCACATTAAAAACGCACTTTATTGGCATGGGCGGAGTTCATCAGGGGCTGGGGGGCTAAATCTCCCCCAAGAAGACCCAGAGTCATTTTTACCGTGTAAATGGCATCTTTTCTCGGATGACAAAAAATTTTTAAAAAAAGGTCATCGACTTTTTGCAGGAGATTTTTTTCGTTTTCTGGACCCAGCAACAACAAACAAATTTAACCCCTCCAAGAACGGAAACCAAACTCCGTCCATGTTTATTGGCTTCGTTAGTTATTTCGCAAGACATGATTTTTATGATGAAGCCATCAAAGTAAAAATTTAGATGGCAGGCAGCTTTGTTCTTACCATAATTATGCTAGTCCGCATGCCATAAATAGAGCATGGATTAATTAGTCCTATTAAGCGAGTAACCCGACATATGACACGCTAATAAAGGTAACCTAGCAAGCTATAGCGGTCAAATAATGAGAATTCATACTGTTACCCTTGCGCGACCGGCCGACCGCGCGGTAATTCGAAAAGAGCCCAGAACATCGCGAGGTCGAGAGGCCGAAATCTTCAGTCGCAATCTCGAGCGCTTTGAAAAGTAGCCCAACTCGCGTTTTTTCTCGACGACCTGGCAACCCTGCATTTGCGCCCATCGAGTTTGAACTTGATCTCCGAACGGACACCATAAAGAAGAGGGAGTAGAGGCACGGACGCGGGTCGGCAGGGTGCTTGACTCTTCTTTCTCTGTCAATTTCCTAAATCGAGATTCCCTGTGTTCCTCCCCCCCAGAGATGTATCTGGCTCTTCTTTTTACAAGAGTCGATGAGATGACTACCGTATCCTCAGCTGACGAATGCATATTATGTATGTATGCATGTATGTATGTATGTATGTATGTATGTATGTATGTATGTATGTATGTATGTATGTATGTATGTATGTATGTATGTATGTATGTATGTATGTATGTATGTATGTATGTATGTATGTATGTATGTATGTATGTATGTATGTATGTATGTATGTATGTATGTATGTATGTATGTATGTATGTATGTATGTATGTATGTATGTATGTATGTATGCATGTATGTATGTATGTATGTGTGTGTATGTGTGTGTGTGTATGTACAATGTATGTATGTATGTATGTATGTATGTATGTATGTATGTATGTATGTATGCATGTATGTATGTATGTATGTATGTATGTATGTATTTATGTATGTATGTAAAAACTATGTGTGTATGTCTGTATGTATGTATTTATGTATGCATAAGAACTTGTTATAGCGCCCCTTCAAGAATACTGCTCAGAGGCGCTTCAGACATCAGCGCGGACACTGAATTGGCGTTTCACGCCTATAAGTGCACGAGTGATTGCATACGAGTGAAAGACTTGTTCAGCGGCCGTTTGACGTGGATTTTAACCCGCAACCTTCCGGCTGCAAGAAATCAAACATACCCACTTTACCACCGCGCCCCACAATATCCATATGGACGAGAGAGGAAAATGCGGGACTTTCAGAAGAACACGGCTTGACACAGGTGGACAGCTCTGAACAGGACCCATTCATTTGGAGATTTGCAGACAATATCAAACAAATCGAAAGGCACTTAAGCGGAATAGCGAACTAAATTAACGATTCCACCGAAAGCGTCTCGTTGTGAGGAAAAATTATAATTAACTGTCAACACAGTCATCAACTGAATCGCAAATGCACGCGTGGAGTGCACATAATTATCTTCAGATTGCAAGAGACATACGGAAAATTATACGCGACTTGCAATCAGTCACTCTTAATAATTATACATGTAGCGTAACACTCCCGTGATTAGAAATGACGTAGAGTAGCCTACACGGTTAAATAGTTAATGTGTGCGACGCAATATAATTGGCGTCCATGTTCGTGCCTGGCATGGAGAGTGATTTTAGCCTCATCAAATGGAATCTGATCTATTGAGCAGGGCTGTTTTTAAGGAATTTCTAGAACTGCACAACTCCTTCTTTCTTTTCCCATCCTCCATGGTAAATTACTTCCAATCGGAGGACATGCAACGACCTTTTTTTACTATAGTTTCAACTGCACGGAAGTGCTTTTACAACTGCACAAATCCTTTTAGAACTGCACATTTTGTGTACAACTGCACACTAAAAAGGCCCTGCCATTGAGCGGCTCTCCAGAGTCTCCTAATTGTCTCCTTGACTAGACTATGGCGCATGATGGCAGTCTGTTTCAACGCACTGAGTACCGGAATTTAGTAGCGTTAACACGTTGGCCGCGGTTTACGTGTAAACACGTAATTGATTTTCTATTAGCAGGCGCGGTGAGCGTGTTAACACGTAATCTAGTTTAAGCATTATAAAGACATCTTCAGCGCCCTGTTAACAAATGTAGCCGCGTGTAGATTACTGCTAAGGTTTCTATAGCCATCTAGTGAATAATCATGCCTAAATTTTTATTACAGCTGCTGCTATACCTGGTGTTTAGAGCACGTGACACAGGCTTCTGCCTTCTTGTCTGCGTTAGCGAGAAAGTGTGATAATGGCGACTCGTAAGAGGTTTAGTACCGAAGAAATTTTGAGGATGATAGATATGTCAGAAGACGAGAATTTTGATGACAATGACAGTGATAGGGACAGTGACATTGTAGGCCTAGCTGATGTCGTAGATAGTGATGGAGATAGCGATGCTACAGAGGCATACGATCTCCCTACGGTTGACGAGGCAGGCATAGGCAGATCGGATGACCCAGATTCCGATGTCGAGTCCTTTGTTGCTGCTGCTTCTGCTACGGAACAAACTAATGCCTCGGCATCGACATCTGCATTTACACCTCGTGTTTGGCAAGTTGTTGATGGCAACTACACGCCAAATGTAGAGTTTCAATATCATCACACTGCGGGACTGAACAGTTCTATAAATCTCACTGCTGAGTCGAGTCCGATAGAATTTTTCAAGTTATTCTTGACGGACGATGTGTTGATGTTGATGGTGAATGAGTCCAACCGATTTGCGGACCAGTTTCTTCAAAAGACCGCCTTGAAACGAAAAGCAAGGGCCCATAACTGGGAACCCACAACAGCATCAGAAATGGGTCGGTTTTTGGGACTCATCTTTCTCATGGGGTATGTGCACAAGGCAAAGATTGAGGATTATTGGAGCACGGACCCGAATATTGCCACTCCTATATTCAATCAAACTATGCCTCGAGATAGATTCGAAATCTTACTGAAATTTTGGCATTATTCTAACAATGAAGAGTCGCCAGAGAACGATCGGCTCTTCAAGCTGCGCCATATTTGCGATCTCCTAGTTGCACGCTTCCAAGCTGTCTACACCATGGAACGTGACGTATCTATTGACGAGTCAATGGTACTGTGGCGTGGACGACTCACATTCAGACAGTTCATTCCCGGGAAGAGACACAAATATGGCGTGAAGCTATATTTGTTGTGTGAGCCGAGTGGCTACATATACAACATGCTTGTATACTGTGGCAAGATGGATGCGATATCAGGATTTGGCCATGCAGAGACTGTTGTTCTGAAGTTGATGGACGGTATACTGGACAGAGGACATGTCCTGTATACTGATAACTTCTACACGAGTGTTCCACTTGCGCAACAGCTTCTGGACAGGAAGACCTACCTCTGTGGAACGCTGCGTAAAAATCGGAAGCATTTGCCGGAAAAAGTGGTCTCAGCGAAGTTGAAAAAGAACGATGTCGTTGCTCTGAGAAGCCGAGAAATCATGGTTTCGAAGTGGAAGGATAAGAGAGACGTTATGATGTTGTCCACTATTCATGCAGGCAGAATTTTTGAGGGTGGCAAACGGAACAGACGTGGAGAACTTATCAAGAAACCGGACTGCGTGCTCGATTACAACGTTCGAATGTGCGGTGTAGATCGGCTGGACCAGCTGCTTTCCTACTACTCGCCACTGCGGAAGACCCTCAAGTGGTACAGGAAGGTTGTCCTACAGACGATCGACATGGCCATGAGCAATGCCTTCTTGATGTACAAGAGAAGTGGAGGGAATCGTCGGCAGATATGGTTTCGCTCTTCAGTCGTAAGCTCTCTAATGAATACGCAAGATCGACCGGCCGCGGCTTCCGTTGTGCTAAGAGGATTGCATCATAATAAGGCGTCGGACCTGTCACGGCTCTCAGGGCAGCACTATATGGACGTACTTCCTCCCACTGAACGCAAACAGGCACCATGTACCAGATGCGTCGTTTGCCATAAGCGTGGAATACGCAAAGAAACGCGGTACATTTGCAGCACATGCGTTTCTAAGCCTGCGCTTTGCGTTGTTCCCTGTTTCAAGGATTACCATTTCGATGCACAGTTTTAGGCCTACTGTAAAGTAAAGTATGACAGAGAAGTTCAGAAGTAACTGTTTATTTGCCTTGTTGTTATTTACATTTCATATTTACTAACATCAATAATAAATGCTATTTGTCTTTGTAATCCAGTCTTATCAGAATTTCCGATAATTGCGTTGCTGGTTGCCGTGCGCACAGGGCCGCCGCGCCCCGGGGAAAATAATTGCCGCGGTCAATGTGTTAAATGAGTGGCATGTATCTGGCGACTGGACAGTCCTTAACCACGGCGTCTATTATGGTCATTGTCACTTTTCAACTCGGGTACTAAAAGATCCTTCGCTTAGTCCACAAATTAGCCACGTGTGCGCCACAGCATGTCCCTTGCCACTCCTGTCCTCGTTGCCATGGGAGTGGCTGTCCCTCTTCCCTGCTCATTAACCAGGTGCGGGAACGTCCTCTCCGACTCCAGTGGACGTAAATCCGTTTCGATATGGGAGGATGGAAGAACGCCGAGTTCTTTAAGAACGACGCCATGCAGGCCTGGACCTGAGTGGCGCAGGAATCGTAATTTTTTAAAGTATATATACCCAATGCATTGGGTAAAATTATCGTTTTAAATTTACCATAGGCGTAGGGGACATTTCAGCAGTGGGGGGGCAAAAATTTTACTTTTGCCCGAAAAATTAAACCCGGAATAATTGACGTCGCGCACACATAGATATATACCTCTGTAAAAATAGCCATCTCTGTTCTTGCATCCACACCCGGGGACAAGGGGCAAATACCCCGGGGCCCGGCCAAATTATAGGGACCACGCTGGGTAATTTTAGGCATAATTATAGGCCTATGCAAATTTATTATGTAGCCTATGTATATATTCCTGACGCTTAACCAGTTCAAAATTCATACGAGCAACTGATTAAATTCATAATTGTAGATTGTTTTTCATTGTAACTAATCATCTACAAAGCGCCTCAGAAGGGTGAACCGTTCAGAGGCGCTAATAGTGCGCAAAACCACGCGCGCAGAGGCAGGTTTTAAGATGAGAGAATGAAGAAGAGAGACTGCCAGAGAAAGTGTAGAGCGAACGCAAGGTGAAAGGCACTGAAAGCTCATTACAAAGAGAAGGATCATTTGTGGCAAATGATCGAGACTGGGCAATGGCAGTTCTACGAGGAGGAAGAAAGGGTCAAGTCTGTTGGATGAACGAAGTGGACGGTTGGAGGAAGTTGAGTGAGGCCTTATCATAACGTCGGTCAGATATTTGGGGCAAAATCCTCTGAGCCTTGAAGATCAGAGTGAGGATTGTATGTGAGCACGGAGAGAAAGCCAATGGGTGGAGACAGAACGGCGAAAGACCCTGAGACACCCTAAATGAAAAATAAGAGAAACGTACGTGTGCTTTTGGAAATGTGCTCAGTTCAGGTATTATCCTACCCGTAATGTAAGTGAGCTATCAAGTGCAACATCCTGATCTCGCACACTTGGGGCCGTCCATAAAGTACGTCACGCTATTTCTGACCATTTTTGACCCCCCTCACCCCCTGTCACAAACTGTCACAAATCTCGAACCCCCGCCTAAAGTACGTCACACTTTCGAACAAAAACTTTAAAACATAACCATTTAACTAACCCTCTAAACCCTAGGATACTATCCATAATCACTCTGATAGTGACGTGTGTCCCTAAACGCTTTGATAGTGACGGGAAATCAACTTTTATCCCATCAGGCCGGGTTTTAGACACGCCTGGCCGGGCCGGGTCGGATTTTAGGTACTAAGAACAAAAAATATAATAAAGAATTAAAAAAAGTGTGTGACGTCACACATGGCCTGACCCTCCCCCCTGTCACAAACTATCACACTTTCTTACACCCCTCCCCCCTGGAGCGTGAAGTACTTTATGGACGGCCCCCTTGACAACAAGAAAAAAATTGTAAATTTTTCAGAGGGGCAGACCAAGATCTGCACGTAACACGTTCAATGTTGATGATCGCAAGATTATCGTGTCTATTTTGCCTCATGACCAGTAGGCCTAGACTTTTCGATGTGATTCAGGCAGTGTTCTGTTGCACCAGTCTGTGAATTTCCCCAAATGCCACGAATAGTCGCAATTTTCAGTCAAATTTCCGCTCTTGAATTTGCTGCAGCTCTAGCCATTATTTACCGTGAATTCGGAACTTTTTCGGGAATTTCTGCCATCTATAGTTGTTGTTTCGAGTTTTATTAGCATCTATATCCACTCAATTAAAAATCTGTCCACGGTTCACCTCTAAGTCTCAAAGTTATAGAAATTTTCGCCTCTGCAAATGTTCCTGAGCAGATAGATGCTAATATCTAACTCGATTCGGGCAAGATTTTCGGGTAAATTTCGGCTCTTGAATTTGTTTCGATTCTGGCTATTATTTACAAAATGCTGCCGTGAATTCAGAATTTTTCGGGAATTTCTGCTATCAATGGTTGTTATCATTTAATTAATATCTAACTCGATTCGGGCAAGATTTTCGGGCAAATTTCGGCTCTTGAATTTGCTGCGATTCTCGCCATTATTTTCAAAATGCTACCGTGAATTCAGAACTTTTTCGGGAATTTCTGCTAACTATGGTTGTTGTGAGCTAATATCTAACTCGATTCGGGCAAGATGAAACTGGGAGATAATGTGGTGAACTAATGAACGTTGAACTTCAAGAAGTTTGGTTAATATTTTTTCGGGTCTACTTGCCCGAAAAAACAGACTTGCCCGAAATTTGGGGGGGCATTTGCCCCCTCTGGATCCCCGTCTCCTACGCCTATGAAATTTACAACGGTGGGGAGGGAAATCCTTCACGTTGTCTCCCCAAGCCTAAAGTGGGGAGTGGAATTCCCACCTTTCCCAGGATGAGAATTGCCAAGAGCTTTTAACCCCAGTCTTTCTTATAGCCCCATAGTTAAGTCTGTTTTTCACACCCCAATTCCCAGCGGATCATAGTCCAACCCCCAAGTTATTTTCCACAATTCTTACACTGCCCTTCTCTCCCCAGGATTGACGGCCCTGTTCTCTCATCCACCATTCCACCCTCTTTCCATCCACCCCATCTCTTCCACGTCGCACATGATGACCTCCAGCACAACTCCAATTATTCTAAGCGTCCTCCAACATCCAGATTTTCCTCACCTAACAAAACTCCATTTGCCTTAATAAACTTCACGCGTCTTGCCATCCAATCCTCCCATCCGCGCGATTTCAACAATTACACTCTGTATGCTTTGTCACCTTTCTTCCTGTCTGCCTCACTGTCAGGTCATCTGTCATCCTCCCTCCGGGGAGAACCCTCCCACAGTGAGTCTCACTCCCACTCTGACAATCACTCTGTCAATTAACCCCAGCTTCATAGGATTGCTATTTTTCTAGCTCCCTTGTCGGACAGCTGTACGTACTGACCGGTCGGTCTCGCGGTCTTCATTCCGAGCACGTGTTAGATGGGGAAGATAATCTTGCGCTATAAAAATCGAACGGCGCTATATAAATATGGGTTCAGACAAGGATATCCGGTTCATAGATGGCGCAACTGGTAACGACTGACGTCATCCCGCACTTCCTCACACACACGCACACACACACACGCACGCCCTCACACACACACGCATACACGCACACACGCACGCACGCACACACACAACGGTACTAAATAGTCTCTTCTGTAGACAGGTTTTAAAGGGGGCAGGACAGAATTTATACGAGGTCATTTTTCTTGGACTGCGTCATATACCACCGCCTTCGAAATTGGACATAGTTGTAATGATTATGATGATAATAACAATAATAGTAGCCTAATGATGATGGTGATGATAGTAATAATAATAATAATAATAATAATAATAATAATAATAATAATAATAATAATAATAGTAATAATAATGATAATAATAATAATAATAATAATAATAATAATAAAAATAATAATATCTTGACCAGAAGTAGGAATTTCCAAATCAAATTACACAGGCTTAAAGGCAATTCATATTTACGCACAATGGCCAAATTTTACCAAAATATTTCAAACAGAACAAAAGTTATATCACTTTTAACTAGTCCACCAACTGATTTTATGGTCCACTCTGCATGCATAGTACAAGTCATATCCGCACTGGCTTATTTACATTCCGATATAATAGCCTACATGAATAATGTTTATAGATAGGCTCTACCACAGCTTCATGTTATTACAGGCTTAGAGCTGAAGAAAATTTATTCCTAACTCTTTAAGCGCGTTCATCTATAACAGTAAATCACCCAGCGATTGTGGTGTGGTGGACCAGTCACGTAATACTAGCGCTATAAAAGCGGCATTTGCCCGCGCCAATGAAACGACATGGCGGTCCGGATTAGAAAGAAGGCCGATTGAAATTTCGGTCGTTCGGTCGGTCGTGGGATAAGAGCGAGCGAGCGAACGCCGGTGTCACGAAATATAGTATCCCCGTATTAATCGTATTCCCCCAAATGAAGAGGAGTCGAAAAAGTCACTTTCGCGTGTATTTATTTTTGCAAATTAATTTCCATCTGCTTTGTTTTGAACAATGACACTAACAGGTAGGCCCTATACGTTTTTCCTACTTGATAATTTTTTTTTATTTGTTTTTAGAGGACTTAGAACATTTAGATTTTAGAACACTTAAGAGCACTCAGAGTAACTAAATAAATTCGAGTTGCCTTTCTCTGAACATTGCCTATGACACCTAAAACAATTAGAGTCTCTTTAAACTCTGATTACAGCATAAATTTTTAAATTATACGCATTTTTCAATAAAGGGGATAGAATGGTTTATCCCCCGGATAGTCTAGACCGGGTAATTCCATCCGGGGGGATAGATTAATTCATCCCCCCGGATAGCTTTAAGGGGGTAGAATATCACGTGACACCGGAACAAGCGGCTCTGCAGCACGTCGGGGAGTGGGGGTATTGACCTTCGGTAATTAGATGGACCACGTCTCCGTAGATTCTCGACGCAGACGAAACATTGATAGATGGAGGTATAGCGAGAAAACGTTGGAGGCTCGCCACCTACCGGCGGGGAAGTTTCTTTTTAGGGAGGTAGCTGGTTGTCGGTTTCCCGGAGAGGCAAGTTGGTCCTTATGGATCGCTTTCGACACAAGGCAATCGAAATGATTGCCTACCGATCAATCCGTCATCGTCAACGGAACCAGGTCTATTGTCGCCAAAGTCTTATACGAGGATTTACCGGATTAGGGTCGGCTTTTAACCTGACGGAGCCACGTGCTTAATTGTTAGACTTCATGGTGGAGAAACCGCAAAGGCGTAGCGACCGCCCTCCGAACCATCCGACCGAAGGGGGCCTCGCACGGAAAGGGGGCCCTAAAAGTGGAAAAAGTTAAGGTATAACTAGGTAATTGACATTTATTGATGCTATTGCACATAGTGTCAGTTTTACTGAGAAAACCATTAAGTAAATACGGAATAGGGCCTGCATGTAGGCTACACTGTAGGTCTATACAATACAAACCCTGTAGCCTATATTGCATGAAATAAATACCACATTCCAGTTTCTGCATTGTAAAGGACCCCGCCGCCTCGACATAGGCTCGGAGGGGCCACGCTCTTTGTTGCTATACGGCCCTGAGAAACCGGTTGTGTTATTGAAAAGCATGTGGTTAATGTCGTTTAATTGGTATTCATGCGGCTTATGCAAGACGATTGTTGGAGGTCGTTTTTCATCGCTTGCCCAAATCTGGTGTTTCACTTGCAGGGCTGTTTTAAAGGAATTTTTAGAACTGCACAACCACTTCTTTTCCTTCCCATCCTCCATGGTAAATTACTTCCAATCGGAGAACAATAACCATTTTTTGCTAGTTTTAGCTGTAGAGAAGCACTTCTACAACTGCACAAATCCATTGAACTGCATATTTTGTGTACAACTGCACGTTAAAAAAAGCACTGTTCTCTTGTGACAAACGAAAAACTCTTGTAACCAGAAATGACAAAACCAAATTGAATGTTGAAGCAGTGTCGGCGCCACACCATGGAGGGCAAATGCCTTGGTATAGAAGAAGCGTTTGCTGTGGTCGTTGCCCTGCCAGAATTTTTGTTCTGCCCAGAATTTGCTCGGGTATAAATAGCCCTTTGCGCTGGTTACTTGGATTAGTAGGCCTACCCTGGTTATGCCCTGGCCATAAAAATGCCTGGCGCTACCACACACAAACACCCATGCCGTAACCAACGGTGTGTCCTAAAAATAATTTCGGGCCGAAATTGAAATCGATTTTGAGGGAAGCAGCAATTTAAAGGCACCTTTTCTAAAGGGCTAGTTGTGTCCTCGTCATAGGCGCAACCACCCTATGGGACCCACGGGACGCGTCCCCCCAACTTTTGAGTGGTCCCATTGACTTTATCATTATGGTCCCCCCCAACTTTTAGGACGGTTACTTGGTGATTCATTTGGTCCCCCCCCCAACTTTTAGGACGTGATTGCACCTATGGTCCTCGTGATATAATAACTATTATGCGGGCGTCCTGCGGTTGGCGCTTTTGAAGTTTTGGGTTTGCGATTACGTATACGAGAATATGTCAAATAAGTTGTCAGTATTAGTGACAAAAAATCTGTTCGTTCATGGTGTTTCTCGTGAATGGTGTATATAATATAGTGATAGCCAACAACCAGGGCATCAGAAGTTCAAGTTACAACAGGAAAGAATCGTTCGGTGATCCGATCGCTACCGGTACGTCAATGAAATGCGTATCTGACCTTGTCTTGAAAAGGAGAAAGGAAGGCCTGGAAGGGCCTCTCTTGTATGCTTTGGGAGAAATCTAGTGTGTGTGTGTAGTGTGTGCATGTGTGTGTGTGTGTGTGTGAGAGAGAGAGAGAGAGAGAGAGAGAGAGAGAGAGAGAGAGAGAGAGAGAGAGAGAGAGAGAGAGAAGAGAAGATAAGAGAATATAAGAGAAGAGAAAAGAAGAAAGAGAGATAGATAGATAGATAGATAGATAGATAGATAGATAGATAGATAGATAGATAGATAGATAGATAGATAGATAGAAGAAGAGAGACAGAGAGACACAGACAGAGACAGAGACAGAGAGAGACAGAGAGAGACAGACAGAGAAAGAGAGAGATAGATAGATAGATATATAGATAGATAGATAGATAGACAGACAGACAGACAGACAGACAGACAGACAGGCAGACAGACAGACAGACAGACAGATAGATAGATAGATAGATAGATAGAGAAAGAGACAGAGAGACATAGACAGAGACAGAGACAGAGAGAGAGACAGAGAGAGACAGAAAGAGAAGAGAGAGAGAGAGAGAGAGAGAGAGAGAGAGAGAGAGAGAGAGAGAGAGAGAGAGAGAAGAGAGAGAGAGAGAGAGAGAGAGAGAGAGAGATGAGGGCGGTAGCGAGGGAAGGAGAGACAGACAGGCAGCCAGACTGAGCAGAGAGAGCCAGAGACAGAGACAGACAGAGAGAAAGAGATCAAGAGAGACACACACACACACACACACACAGAAAAAAAGAGAAAGAATAAAAAAAAGAGACTGAAAACGTGCGTGAAGGATAGAGAGAGAATCTGCGGATTAAACGTGAGTCCGTCGTCGTTCTTTTGTCGGTTCTACACTTACCATCGAGAGGAAATAGAGTCGTATAATACAGTGATCCCTTTATCGTCTCAGCGTCTACGGGTGGATTTTTACTTGTCCACAGAAGAGAGAGAGTGACGGGGGATTGCGATGGAAAGAAGAATAGTCCAGACTGAATCTCTTCATGTAACAGATGGAGGATTGGAGACGTGAGTGATTAAGACTTGGAGACTGATTGTTCTGTCCATTCCAACATCATTTGTCTTCTTCAATTCCACTTTGATTGTGATCGAGGAAGACAAATGGAACAGTTGATAATGGTTTGTACAGTATGTGCACTGGTTATAGCGCCACTTCAAGCGCTCCACTCAGAGGCGCTCCCGACTGCAGAGCGGACAACGCATCGGAGTTTCACGCCGAAGCGCTGAGCAATTGCGAGTGAAGGACTTGCCCATGGTCCCTACGCGACGACTTGAGGTGGATTCGAACCTCGAACCTTCCGGCTTCAAGGCAACGACGCCACCACTACACCACCGCCCCACAAATGGTGATGACGCCATAGCTGTTGTTGATGACAATGATGAAGTCAATGATGCAATGATGATGAAGTCATGACAATGATTTAAGATGAGGTCTGTGATGTAAGACAGGACGAGATGAAGGAAGGTTTAGACGAAGTGAGAGTCCATTTTACTATTCATGTTGCAATGCATACCCTATTCATGTCTTTGTGTATGCATGCATGCATGCGTGTATGTATACACGCACGATCTGAACATTTTTGAACATTTTTGCAGCGCCATTTGAATACATCTCAAAGCGTTTATTACAAATGTTATGGCGCTCTTGAATAAGCTTGTGCCCTGTGTTTGGTTTTCGAGTGACACTTTACAAATTTGAAGATAAAATTTATACGATGCTACCGGTCTAAATGAAGAATCCGATCATCCTCAAACGGCTGATGATCGGTGTTGTTGCCATAGAGCGAAAGAGATAGAGAGAGAGAGAGAGAGAGAGAGAGAGAGAGAGAGAGAGAGAGAGAGAGAGAGAGAGAGAGAGAGAGAGAGAGAGAGAGAGAGAGAGAGAGAGAGAGAGAGAGAGAGAGAGAGAGAGAGAGAGAGAGAGAGAGAGAGAGAGAGAGAAAGAGAGAGAGAGAGAAAGAGAGAGAGACAGACAGACACAGACAGACAGACAGACAAAGAGACAGAGAGACAGAGACAGAGACAGACAGAGAGATGCCTGCAGAGACAGAGACACACAGGGAGAGTAGGGTGTCCCAACAAATATTTTTCTAGAAACTTGAAATGCAGTCCCCCTAAAAAGTTTCCATATGGTCCCATAATAACACCTGTAAAGTTTTATGACACTAAAAAAATATTTAGGGGTGGCTCAAGCCGCCCAAATTTAACCCATATTGGCATAATTTGCGCCTGATGTGTCCAACTTCTAAATGCCTTTATATCCCAATCGTTGATCCTATTATAACAAATTTACTACCCTTGGAAAGCTCGTGAATGGTAGAATTAACAGGTATTTAACTTTATTGGATACAATGGATATTTTGGGCATAGTCTTAGGCTCAAAAAATGCAAAATCGAGAAAAATTTGAGATTTTTGAACTTTGGACACAATATCAGTGCACACACAACTAATCATTGGGAGTAGTCATTACAAACTCTTGATAATGTAACAAGTCGTGGTTTTAGCTCCTCCATACCTTCATCTGCTTCATAGTAAGAAATTCTGAGGGGGCTGTGAGGTTCAACCCCTATTTGTCCTAGGACCACACAGTAAAGTTTTAATTGCACACCCCATGCAGCTACACAACAAATCAACGTCTGGACCGTTATTTTTTTACTATTCTCATACTGATCTGCTGATTCTACATCACTGCACTCAAATTGTTCTTCAGTTCTACGTTCTACATTTACACATGTCAACAAGATTGTCACAATTGTGGTTAGAAAACATGTGCCTGTGTTTTTCGACAACCTGTACGAGAAATTGTCTCCGATCTACGTTCTTCGTTATCGTTGAGCTGAAATTCTGTATCAAAGCTGCGTCATGTTTGTTCAGCACAGTCATTTACACAGACCAACGTTATGAAAAATCACACGTGGTCTTATACGATTGGCTATCTCGCCACTCTTTCACCGAAAGATCGAGAAAACTATATTTGAACGCAGCATGGTTTGGGAAAAACTTTTAGGAAGAGATAACCCCGTTATTCCACATTAATGAGAACTCACTGAAAGAAGAGAGAATTGCTATCTCTTATATCTTAGGTGCTGGTATACCAAGAATGATGTTGCATCATTTTCAGACTTGTCATCTAGAGCAGCATTGCCAGAATTATAAAGCTATGGATTAATTCAAAGAGAGCAGTGACTCTACATGAGAACACCGCCTGACTGTAGATGTCAATCACAAATCTGAGACTTGTTTGGGTTGGATGCCCTGTAATTCACGGTCGTCAACTGTATATGTGATTCGTTTCCATCATAAAGCAATTAGATCTACAGGGTGGCTCAAAAAAAAACGTACCACCGGGGAAAATGCGATATCTTCGCAGCCGATTGGGGTTTTTCTGCGAAAATTTCACAATTTGAAGGGGAATGAATATACAACAATCCCTGAAAGTTTCATTTGAAACTTTTCATGTTTGCAAAAGTTACAGCTGTTCAAACTTAAAATTTCGTTTTTTCAATTATCCGGAGAATCATGCTCCAATACAAGTGATTTCATTAGGATGTTTGGCAAATTACAACACACACACATTGATGATGATGTCATACGACCTCACTATGAGCTGTAAAGAAGCTGTTTATGAAGCAATCTGCTGGTATTTGGTGATATTTTATAGATTAAGGTCTCAATTGGTGAACCCAAACAATGAACGTCATGGGCAAAGTTTCTGCAAAAGATAAAATGGGAACTCGGACTTTGCATGAACAGAGACTGAGACATCGCGTGATCATAGCAAAATACCCAGTGAAAAGTGGAGCCTGAGCACATTGAAGACTATCTGCAAACGGGTTTATGTAACGAAGATCAGATGTCGGAAGAGAGGCAGGAAGTGGTCGCTTGATCTGACGGAAAAAGCGCGATTTTCACGAAATTCGCTTGGTAATCGAAAGGTCAAGTTTGCAAAGCAAATCGTGGTTTCGGCATCAGATATGCCGGCGTGTGTTGCGGCTGCAAGAAAAGACTGCAATTAATCCCATTCAGTAGGTTAGATGTCAAACTCATCATTGAACTCGCTTATCCAGACTCATTGAAGACCAGGAATGCTCTAACATCTGGTTTTATTATGCAGCAGGACAGTGCGCCTGCTTGCTCGCACGGCAAGGTTGATTATGATGGCGCTACCTTATTGACATCAACTGAAGTAAATGCATTGGCAAAGATGATTTACAAACTCGCCAGACCTTAACCCTCTTGTTTATCACGTCTGGGGAGCTATGCTGGAACGCTGCAAGACATTTAATCCCAAGTTGGAGAACATTGGCCAGCTGAAGCAAGTCTTGCTGCTAATGTGGGGTCAGTTGCCGCAGGACCCGACCAACAAGGCCATACTAAGCTTCACAAAAAGAATTTGAGCTTGTGTTAAGGCAGAGAGTGGACACTCTCATTATACCTTACAATAAACTGCAAAACCGAATGCTGAGGTCGTAGGGAAAAGTGATATCATATGACATGGAAATCTACAAGTGACGTAAATTTTCCGCGGATATTTGAAAAAACGAAATTTTAAGTTTGAACAGCTGTAACTTTTGCAAACATGAAAAGTTTCAAATGAAACTTTCAGGGATTGTTGGAAATTCATTCTCCTACAAATTGGGATATTTTCGCAGAAAAAGTTCAATCGGCGGCGAAGATATCGCATTTTCCCCGGTGGTACGTTTTTTTTTGAGCCACCCTGTATATTGCCTTACCCATCCAACTTGCTCTGTGATGGCAACAGGCTTGCGAAATGCTACCGAATTGTTCAATCCAACCATGAATACCAAGAGTTTTGAAAATTCTTGATAGTCATATTTCGAGTATGGCCACGCTAAAGCTGTTCAGTAATGAATTCTTATGATTTGTTAGATGCAGACTGCAGTAGCATTGGTCGAGGGTTTGGTTGATGGTGAACCAGATTGGAGCATTCATCTTTAAATGGCTTGCAGAGCTTAATTACAGACCATTGATGGACAAATTTTTACCAAGGACACAAAGAATGCACCAGGCAACTGGACTTAAAAGATTTCTGTGATGTTAACAAGATGTTACGACTGATGGCTGATGTAGAAGGGTGCAAGGCATTGCAAACTCTATTTAATATGCAGTTATTGAAAGCCGTTGTCTCAAAGCATTTGCCAATAATTAGGCCTAATGCATCACACTTTCACGACTTCAAAAGGTTCAAACTGCAACCGTTGATTCCTGTCCTGGTCCAGAGGTCAACTTTAGCACACCAACATGTTTGTAGGCTACTTCCACCAACTAGAGAAAAATCAGACTGACAATCTGTTAACCTTATTCATTTCTACTCCACTGATGATTGCCATGTGGAGGTAGCGACCTGCAATCCTAGTGCACGACATTTACATCATTCGTTTGCTCGAGAGCTTAACTGTCGTCCTTATGCTTGAAAAACCTCATTCGCAAATACAATAAGGTTGCATATTTGTAGATTTTAGTATTTCAGAGCAATATAAGGTTATTAAGCAATACATAAGCACGCTAGTGGGATCAAAGTGTGGACCTCCGAAAATTTCAAACTCATAGGCCTATATGTCGCACGTATAATTTGTGACAACTTACACATATTATATGTGAGCTTTGAGCGGCCTCTAAATATTTTCAAAATGTCCAGAAATTTGGCAGGTACTATCATAGGACCATAAGGAAACTTTTTGGAGGGACTGCATTTCAAGTTTCAAGAAAAATATTTTTCCTGTGCAATCGTGGGACACCCTAATATATATATATATATATATATTATATTTATTCGCGTGTGCATGTATAGGTTTGGCTTGGTTATGTAATGGGCGGTTGTATATATTATATGTGTACATATATGAATATATATATATATATATATATATATATATATATATATAGAGAGAGAGAGAGAGAGAGAGAGAGAGAGAGAGAGAGAGAGAGAGAGAGAGAGAGAGAGAGAGAGAGAGAGAGAGAGAGAGAGAGAGACTATAATGTGGCTCTTATTTACTGCCTCAGCACATTTTATATCCCGATTTAGGCGTGCTCGCTTGAAGCCAAACTTGCACCGACTCCCTATCGCATGCGCGCATCTGATATATACTGGCTCCGTTTTCTGGTATCCAAAGGGTGGCTGAAAATTGCTCGAATATGCCCATAAATACTTCTTTAACTCCAGGGTGGGCCAAAAAAGTGATCTCTAAGGCGTTTGCCAATATCTTGGTCACAGATAAGAATGTTTAAATCAATTACGTTTTACACATTTAAAGGTAATTTATATCTACGTACAATAGCAAAAAAGCACCCAACAATTTGAAGCAGAGCGTAAGTTATATCACCTTTAGTAAGCCCACACATTGTTTCTTGACGATCAAAAGACATAAGGCAACAGAAAGTAACCGAAACAATGTTGTCAAGTCACCTCTTAAATAATTGTTATCACATAGACTTGATGTTAATTCACAATATGTGTTCAATGTGTCAGCCACAGTGCCCCAAACTTGCTTTGAGTCTCTTTGCAGGGCCGAATTAAGGCATGTTCGACATGTTCGGCCGAACAGGGGCCCCCACACTTTATGGGGCCCCCACACATGCAATAATATTTGTCATCACTGTTAATCATGATAGTAAAAATGAGTAAAATATCTCGGAACAAGTTGTCAAATTATTTTAAAGCTATTGATTTTAGCATAGGCCTAATACTTATAATTTGTGAGCATGTGTGGGGGCCCTTATTGTAGTTTCCAATTCCAAGTAGACTTATCTTAAAATCGGCCAGAAATTCTAGCAAGGGCTATCAGATTTAACTATTCAGATCTATATGACTAGACTATAGACATTTAACACATATTCTAGCAAGAGCTATCAGTTTTAACTATAGCCTACTTAGATCTATATGATTTTATGCACTTAACACCTCTTCCGATCGAAATTCAAGTGATATGCAACGCATTTATGAAATGACATCATTATCAGGGGCGGATCCAGGAATTTTCGAAGGGGGGGCCAAAAAACTTTTGGGCTGGGGTCGGAAAATTTTTCGTTGATCTTTCGCTGAAAAATCTGATGAACTTTTTTAGTCGTTTTTGGCCGAAACCAGAGTTTAATTTAGCCCCCACCTCTGGGGGATTGAGGTTTCCGGAGGGGTAGATAATTGACCGTCTGAAGACAATCATGAGGCGCGCAGCGCCGAGAGTGGTAGGGGAGGGGTGTGGGGAGGGGATATGCCCCTCCCCACCAGAAACTTTTTGAATTTTCACATTGCAATGGTAGCACTTTAAGCTGTTATCTTAAAAAAATAGCTGTACTTTTCAGTGCTTGTAAGAGTGCCATAAGGTCTGAATAAATATAGACTTTACTTAAAAACTTCTTTCCCGAAAACTAGATGTTCTTTTTTAAGTAATCCGCCGGAAATCTTCAAAAAGGGTGTTCAATTTTCCTTCCCAAAAAAACTGATGACATTTTTTGGTCATCCGTGAGAAATCTTAAAAAAGGTGTTTAATTTTTCGTCTAAAAAGAGTGATGACTTTTATTCTTCCGTGCGAAATTTTCAAAAAAGGTGTTTAATTTTGCATCGCCAAAAACTGATGACTTGTTGTAGTCATCCCTGCGAAATCTTAAAAAGGTGTTTATTTATTCGTCTAAAAAGAGTGATGACTTTTTAGTCTTCCGTGCAAAATTTTCAAAAAAGGTGTCCAACTTAGCATCCCAAAAACTGATGACTTTTGTAGTCATCCGTGCGAAATCTTAAAAAAGGTGTTTAATTTTTCGTCTAAAAAGAGTGATGACTTTTTAGTCTTCCGTGCGAAATTTTCAAAAAAGGTGTTCAATTTAGAATAAAAAAACTGATGACCTTTTGTAGTCATCCCTGAGAAATCTTAAAAAAGGTGTTTAATTTTTCGTCTAAAAAGCATCCCAAAAAACTGATGACTTTTGTAGTCATCCGTGCGAAATCTTAAAAAGGTGTTTAATTTTTCGTCTAAGAAACTGATGACTTTTGTAGTCATCCGTGCGAAATCTTAAAAAAGGTGTTAAATTTTTCGTCTAAAAAGAGCGATGACCTTTTGTAGTCATTCCCGAGAAATCTTAAAAAAGGTGTTTAATTTTTCGTCTAAAAAGAGTGTTGACTTTTTAGTCTTCCGTGCGAAATTTTCCAAAAAAGTGTTCAATTTAGCATCCAAAAAACTGATGACTTTTTGTAGTCATCCGTGCGAAATCTTAAAAAAGGTGTTTATTTTTCGTCCAAAAAGAGCGATGACTTTTTATTCTTCCGTGCGAAATTTTAAATAAGGTGTTCAATTTCGCTTCCCAAAAACTGATGACTTTTTAAGACTACAATAAATAAAATACTTCCCACTACTGAATGAAATATAGTAAGATATTAATAAAAAACAAGGAGTAAACATGTGTTATCATTCACCGCATTTTCTTGCACATACATGTATAGACTAAACTCAAAACTTAACATGTTTCGCCCTGAAATTTTTTGGCATCTCCAAAAAATAAATTACATCCCAAACACTGTTGTTAGTGTTAACTTAATTTGTAATTAATAGTTAGTTGTACTTAGTTATAATATTGTTTATTGGTGTTAATGTTTTTACAATTTACTACGAATATATACACGAATAACATACATTGCATGCCATAAATCATAGTTGGATACTGTTGAAAGATTGTTTCATTTCGTTGCTTTATATAAAGACAATGCAATTGCGTGAGAGACTTAGATTAGATTTTAATTACATTTATACATTATTTTTATTATAGATTTTAATTACATTTATACATTAATTCTCCTGTACATGACTGACACCCCGGAAAAAAAATTTGGGCCACCACGGATGGGGAGGGCCACGTCCCATGGTGATTTGAAATGGGGGGCCATGGCCGGATTGGCCCCCCCCGAATCCGCCCCTGATCATTATACACTCTTTGCTTTTACGAATTAGGTCTAGGCCTACTACTTGCGTAAACGCGAAAATATAGGCCTATATTAGTGTGTGATCAGTGGCGGCGCTACAGAAGAACAAATCATGGCAAATGCCCTAGTACAAATCCTTTGCATTGGTCGTTGTCCTGCCATAATTATTATAAGACTGCCAAAATATTTTCCCTGCCAAGAATTTATTTAGGGCATAAATCGCTTCTGCACATTTTACTTGTATGACTGCCCTGACTTTGGATGCCCTGGTAAAAAAAGTTTGATTCTAATATTCTTATACGGTAATAGATGAATACTTTAACGCTAGACTGGAATATAAAGAGACATGTTCATATTGTAAAAAAAGAAGGATCGAATTACTAACAGTGGCAGCGCCAGGATTTCAGTTTTGGGGGGCTGAGTTCTCACGGAGGAAATTTTCCATTCTCATCCGCAAAATTTTCTGCCGACCTTTTTTAGCCATCCGCTCGAATTCTCATGTAAATTTTTCGTTTTCATCCGCCAAAATTTCTGACGATCTTTTTTAGTCATCGGGTCGAAAATCGTGGAAATGTAAAAAAACCCGGATGGCCTTTTTAGCGCCCGGGTTGCCTTTTATAGGGGGCTTAGCCCCTAGTCCCCCTAGCGCCGCCACTGCAGCTGATGATTACTAATAGACGAGTGTTGATTTGTTGAATATAACACGTTTTGTGTCAATTGTGTGTTTCTTTTCAGTGAGTCTGTAAGGTTGGGGGCCCACAGTTTTACCGAACAGGGCCCCCACATTTGTTAATCCGGCCCTGTCTCTTTGTAAAGTTTAAAAAATATATTTGCTGATGCGTTTAAGAGATACCGTAGGTTTTCCCATATCAACTCCAATGCGACCATCAATACATGTTTTCGTGAAATTGTTTTTGTGAAATATGGCTTGTGTGTGTGTGTGTGTGTGTGTGTGTGTGTGTGTGTGTGTGTGTGTGTGTGTGTGTGTGTGTGTGTGTGTGTGTGTGTGTGTGTGTGTGTGTGTGTGTGTGTGTGTGTGTGTGTGTGTGTGTGTGTGTGTGTGTGTGTGTGTGTGTGTGTGTGTGTGTGTGTGTGTGTGTGTGTGTGTGTGTGTGTGTGTGTGTAGTCTAAGATACGAATGGCTTTAAGCCTGTAAAACTTGATTGAAAAAATTATTATTTTGGCCAACATATCTTCAAGGGGATTAATTTTTTGGGTCCACCCTGTAAATGCAAAGGCCATTACCCGCATCCTTGCACTCCTCAGCTGTTCGTTCTGATATATTTCTTCCCTGCAGGAATTGTCTCTGCAACATCAGGCGTTTGCTGTGGATATAGAAGATATTCCATATATGGAATGACCGTCAAGAGCCAATCGCAGGGCACCAGTTTATCCACGAGCGCAAATTCATGCACGCCCGCCCGCAGATAGTTTTGGTGGAGGGAGTAAAGCACAATGGTCTACAACGGCAACACGTTTAGGAAGAGCTAGGAAATTGCAAAAAACCTTTGAAAAATCAGGAACATGGATATTTTCAGAGAATTTTTCTAGTGTAAAATTCAGGTATTTTAGTTTAATTACTGTGTGCATGCCATTTACTTTGTGCGTCGAAACCAGTCCGAAGAAATTTGGCAAAAACCAAAAAGTAGTATTTAGGAAATTGATGTTAATTTCCTGGACGTCATAAGTGCCCCTCTATGCGGGGCGGGGGGGGGCATGCGCGAAACCAAAATCTTTGGCCTTAAATTCGTTACGATAATTATATATGGGCCTATATATACCTACACGTATGCACAATTGCACATAACCTATCTATATTTTTTGCATATGCAAATAATATATATATATATACATGTATAACCCAGGAACCGTATGCTGGGTGTCCGGACAATTCGTCCCCGGACAATTCGTCCCGGACAATTCGTCCCGGACAATTCGTCCCGGACAATTCGTCCCCGGACAATTCGGACCGGACAATTCGGACCCGGACAATTCGGACCGGACAATTCGTCCCCGGACAATTCGGACCGGCTATAGCCTACTTTAGCCTCAGTCTATGCGTGACTTGTCCATTCTGGACTAGGCCAACCTATTGCTTTCCAAATATACCTTTAATGTCATAGCCAAGTGAGGTAACGTGTTATATTATGTTTAGGCCTACATTTGCTTTGAGAACAAAGAAATAATTTTCAATTTCGAATTGAATTTTAATGCGCAGCAGTATCTCCGGTCGACATCTGTATACGGTAATGGTGTCCGGGACGAATTGTCCGGGGACGAATTGTCCGGGACGAATTGTCCGGGGACGAATAATTGTCCGGGAACCGTATGCTGCATATAGATTGTATTATAGAAGGACAGCGGGCCATGCATGGGTGAGAATGGGGCCTTGGAGATGTGTCATGCATGTCCTTCATGTCCAAACCAACAGATATATAGATGACTGGGATATATATCTATATATCATATATATATATATATTATACAGACCGCACATATTCTCCTACTTTCTGCCAGAGCTGAAAGTGGTTTGAAAAAATTGCCGGGTCTCTTTGGCTCAAAGGGTGCTAGATATACAAGTGTTTATTCAAGCGCCAAAAAATTAATGCCACGGGTCTGAGACACGGACAGACCCGGCTCGCTTTCAGCCCTGCTTTCTGCAGATGTCCTTATACGATTGCTCACACATAGTTATTTGGCGGTTCTAAGAAATATCTTCTCATCTACATGTAAATCGGAGGCCGCCCTGTTATGTCGGAGAAATCTATAACTGATGCTCGCTGTTCTGTATTCGGAAAAGACGAACGCTGTATAAATTGGTCATTCTCTTTGTAATGCACTTTCTCCTTCTGTTCGCTCTACAGTATAATCATTAATCAGCCTGGCAGTATCTCTTCTTAATTCTCTCTTCTCAAAGCCTGCTTATTCGGACGGGTTCCTGCGCACTGTAAGCGTTTCTGCAACATGAACGGTTTACCAGATTAGAGGCACTTTATAAATGCTTAAATTATAATCCAATACAACGTAAAATTTCCGAAACACATGCATGTCGACGCAAAATGAAGTCGCTTGCACATCGTGTGGGGCGCGGTGGTGTAGTGGTGGCGTCGTTGCCTTGAAGCCGGAAGGTTCGAGGTTCGAATCCACCTCAAGTCGCTGCGTAGGGACCCTGGGCAAGTCCTTCACTCGCAATTGCTCAGCGCTTCGGCGTGAAACTCCGCTGCAGTGTCCTCTCTGCAGTCGGGAGCGCCTCTGAGTAGTAAGAGAGAGCTTGAAGAGGCGCTATAATAAGTGCACATACATACATGCACACATCAGTGGCGGTGCCAGGATTTCAGTTTCGGGGGAGCTGAAGCCTCGACCGAAATATCTCATGAAAATTTTCCATTTTCGCCGCCAAAATTTCTGACGACCTTTTTTTTAGCCATCGACCGAAATCTCATGAAAATTTTCCATTTTCGCCGCCAAAATTTCTGACGACACTTTTTTTGTTTGTTTTAGTCGCCAGCCCAAAAATTGTGGATATTCCACTGTAAAAAATTTCGGATGGCCCCTTTTTTAGGGGGGCTTTGCCCCTCCCAACCCCTTCCCTAGCGCCGCCACTGTCATACATACATACATACGTCCGCCGTTCCTTCTCAGAGTTGGTTAATGCTCTGTTCTTCTTTTAATATCACACGAATTAATGAATTAATGATCTAGGAAACGTGTACACAAAAGAACGACGAGATGAATGAGCACCAGAGGGACTTGTAGCTTCGTTTTTTTCAGTCTTGCCAGGATTAAGGCTCGGGCATAGGCGTAACGTTCTATTGTGACGGTGGTGTCAAGTCACCACCACTTTTAAAAGTGGTGGTGACAGTCACCACCACTTTTTGGTCCGACAAGGAAATATTTTTTAGAAATATGAAAGCATTTGGCTGTCTAACATAATAAAGGCTATTCATGATTAACATCGCAGTAGCGCCAATACTGATAGCCTAGAGGCTTCCACTGTCACAGCGTGTTCATTGTCCACAGCCATGGCTTAAATCATAAGGAGCGAAGGGAAGGAATTCCCTACCATTTTAAATTTGGGGTGGAAACGTGAAGCAATTTTCTCCCACAAATCGTTATGGCTCCGAGCAGTACATGGCATGCCAACAGCCTCACAAAATCTTCTGGAATCATTGTTATTATCAAAATAGCATTGAAGTGCCTTTACCCTCCTCAATTTTTTTCCTTTCTATTAGACTACATGTATATGTGGAAGGGTCAGCAAGAATAGAATAGGAAGAATCTGGATAAAAGAATTTGAAAGAGCTGTTTTAAAAATTGATTTGGTTTTCCGTGAGTGGAAAGATCGTGGAGTTTACCAGCGAGAGAGACGAAAGAGTAAAGAGTGAGAAGGGAGAAGGGAGTGAGAGAATTCTCACATGAGTTCATACTAAATTTGTATATTGAGAAGAAGTACAGCGCAGGGGTTCTCAAATTTTGCACACATGGGGTACGCCAGGCGCCGGTTAGGGGTAGGGCCTAGGCGAAAAATTTCAGAAATATAAATTTTTCTTGTGTTTATGGACTTTGTGTCCATCTTTCTTTGATTAGCAAAGATTTTTAACGTTGCAGCATAAAACAGCATATTCATTATTTTATGTCTTTCACAACATATAATTAGGCTCACATACCATATACACAGTGGCGGCGCCAGGATTTCAGGTTTTGGGGGGCTAAAGAGGGTAAATCGTCCAAAAAATTTATTTTTACAAGGGAGAAAAATGGATGGCCTTTTTTAGGGGGGCTTAGTCCCCCTTAGCCCCCCTAGCGCCGCCACTGTATATACAAAGATATTATATAGCTGTAGACTATAAGGTCTTTGCTATATAGGCCTAGTGCATGCAACATATGTTTGTTTAGGCATATTATTATAATTTTTGAAACAAATGGTGTTTAAAAGTGAGCCAGAAATTCTCAGCGTAGGCCTTTAGCCTAGAGCTCAAAACAGGGGAGAGCTGAATAATATTGGCCTGGTCGAGCTTAATTTTTTTATTCCATTCAGCACGTCATAGGCCTATATGTGTGAACTGGTTTTAAAACTCGACTTCCTGTCAAAGACAAATTCGGCCTTACAATTTGCGTTTAAATTTGACAAATATTAAATCAGATATTTTAAATCTGCCCTAGTAAAAACAAGCCCACAACACCCCAACGCAATAGGTTAGCTCTTTCTTACAGGGGTTACTGGGTTAGGCTAGGCTATAGGCCAATTTTGCCTCTTTGTCAATATGATTACAATGATTAAAACTATATATATATATATATATACATATATATATATATATATATATATATATATTAAATTTTGCTACTTAATACGACTCTAATACACGGGGTGGGGACAATAAAAAACGAAGTTATAGAACTGCTGGGCAATGTTCCCTCTAAGGTTTGCCGGTGGTTGTGCAAAATTGGAATCACTTGTGCAACAATTTACAGTTTAATTTTTTGTGTGCAATAAATTTGCGGTAGAAAGAAAAATTGAGTTAAACACAAATTCAAGACAATAATTATCAAAACCTGTGCTGTACATGCGCGTGCTTCCGTGTGTTTGTGTGTGCGTCTGTGTGTGTGTGTGTTTGTGTGTGTGTGTGTGTGTGTTTGTGTGTTTGTGGGCCTTGCACTCATGCCTATGTCTTTCAAGTCATCAGCTGTAGAAATAATTCGTGTTCCGCTGCAGATCTTTCATGCAGAATCATGCAATTAACTTCGTAAATATTATCTATTGGCCCTTACCAGGCGCCCGGATATATAGGTTTGTGGGGGAGGAGGCAAAACACGGTGAGCGGAGTCAAATTTCTCTGTTTCACTTTATGTATCATTAATAGACCTCCTAATTCTATCATTGGTGTTTTTTGTGCGAATAAATTTATTAAAAAAACAAAAATATAGGCCCTACATATTTGTTTCTACATTGTAGGGCCTATGCTAGTCATTAAAATAGGTGTCAATTTTCCTGTGGGCTAGTGCCCCTATCGCCCCTGTTTGTGAGCAACCATGGTCCTGATGTTAAATAAAGTTTGGTCCTGATGAGACTATTTACATGGTCAGCTATTTCTGGTTTTTGCTTTAATCTGATTCAAAATTCCATCCCGACTTGCCCCACGGGTCACAGACCCACACTTCTGGTGGTCAGTTACACATGGTGAACGCGCAACTAATCACTTAATTAACCTGTGCAAATGCCCAAATCGCATATGCAGGGCCCAAGCACTGACACTAATAATTACAGCCATTATTCGTCGCAGTCATAGACATCCTCACTTTAAGAGTCGCCACTAAACGGATTGGAGATGTATGTCAACGGGGATAGCTAGATCGCATGCGCAAACTGACAAAGCGGCCGGAGATACTTTACAGCACTATCGCCGTTGGTTTACATCCTAAATGCAGATTTAAGCAAAATTGCTACAAGAACAAAATAAAATTATTACGTAACTCAATCGGATTTTTTGCGCGGCAGATAAAATCTTCTGCGCGGCAGGAGTTTTTCTTCTGCGCGGCCGCGCAATCGCGCAGCTTAGAGCGAACGTTGCTGCTGGGGTACATGAAGCCGAGGAAAGAATTGAACTGAGAAGTTGTGTGCCAAGGAATAGTCACCACCACTTTTACGGGGAAAGTTACGCCAATGGGCTCGGGAGATGATAGATGACCCTGACTTGAGCTTTGAGGTCGCTTGAAACACTTGGGGGAGGGAGAGGGAGGGAGGGGTAATGGAGTTCCTTTTTGCGGGCGACGTACGACGGACGCCGCCTTGTAAAGCAGTTCTAGTTATGCATCATTTATTAGTTTATTTTGTCGGTCATTCGGAAAGGACGAAGCACCGTCTGCCTGTGGACGAGATTTGTCATCAGGGGAGGAGGAGGGCAGAGACAAGATGGCGACGTCGTCATCGTTGGGTCATCGGTCGGAAGTCTCCTGGGGTATTTATAGTCTGTGGTGCGGTCGTCTGGGTGAGTGAAAGGACGCGCGGTGTATTCACCTGCAGCAGCTATTGACAGATCGGGCTTTTCAAGAGACATTGGCTGATCGATAAAATATGACTGACGACTAACCGACTGACATAGTGATTTGCTGAATTATCGATCAGCATATTTATTAATTGACATACTTACTTACTTACTTAGTTTGTGTGTTTGTATGTGCACTTGTTATAGCACCCCTTCAAGCACGCTACTCAGAGGCGCTCCCGACTGCAGAGCGGACACTGCATCGGAGTTTCACGCCGAAGTGCTGAGCAATTGCGAGTGAAGGACTTGCCCAAGGTCCCTACGCGGCGACGTGAGGTGGATTCGAACCTCGAACCTCCAGTTCCCTGACTTAGTACTTAGTTCTTCCTGTGTAGGTCTGCACAACGGGCAACGCATCTCCTCCACTCGTCCCTGTCCATCGCCAGCTCCCCTGACCTCTTCCCAAGATATCTCCAAACACCCCAAGTCGTCTCTAATGTTGGTCTGCCAGTTATTCCGTCGTCTTCCTCTTTTCTTCTCTTCCTTTTTTCACCAGAATTCCACGGCATCACCTGTTTGGTCCTGCGATTAATTATCGTCCATATACGAAAGACTTGTCCCAACCAACCCCAATCCTCTCCTTCTGATGATGCTTTATATTTTTTTCTAGGCGTCACCTTACAGCATGACCTCAGCGTAGGATCCCATGTCAATGAAGTATTGGGATCATGTGCAAGTTCTCTTTACGCTCTGAGGTTACTACGAGCTAATGGTCTACCTCCTACAGCCATGTACGCCGTAACAGAGGCAACAACTGTTGCTAAGCTGCTCTACGCTGCTCCTGCCTGGTGGGGCCTTACTACAGCTGCAGATCGACAGAGACTTGAGAGACTGCTCTTAAGAACGCAGCGTATGGGTTACCTCCCATCAGGTGCCGCAACAGTTGCAATGCGAGTAAGTTTGGCTGAGGACCGACTACTGCATGCAGAGGCCAGGAACGACTTCCACGTCCTTCGAACTCTTTTCCCGCCAAAGAACAACCGTCGTCCAGGTCTCAGGGCTCGTATGCACAATTTTGAACTTCCGAGCAAAGATGGCCGAAACTTTGTTTCTAGAGTCCTTTTCAAACATATTATTAAAGCATAGTCTAACTATTGATTCAATTTAATTCCAATAACTGATTGCTTCCTATAATATTAATATTTTTATTTCTGTGTAATTTTTGTCTATCTCAATGTACCACGGTTTGCCAACCTGTTCTTGCTTATTAAACGAATATACATACATATCATTCTGTCCCGTCCGCTCGCCATAATGGCCCCTACATGGCGGGTTAAAATGGATTCGAACCCGCAACCTTCCGGTTCCAAGGCACCCCAACCAAGGCTGTAGCTAGGGTGTGTTTTGGGGGTTTGAACACCCCCCGAAATGGAAAATATAAAAGATAATAGAATGCATTTACGAGCACATGATGTAAAAACCATGAAATAAAACCACGAAAACACTCCCGAAACGGAAAATGTAAAAAAAAATAGAATTAATTGGTGACATATTGTGAAGATATCGGCCGGATGACTAAAAAAAGAGAGCAGTTTTTTTACGGGAAACTGAAGAAACCCCCAGAAATCAATTAGGCTACTGGCTACGGCCTTGACCCCAACACACCAATGCGCCCCGTAACAATGCACGGCAAAAGAAAAAAAAATTCCCAGTCGACGACTCAGAGTTCCACTTATCATTTCGTTGTCATAAGACGTAGCCTACATGTAGAAGAAGGTCAGACCATTGATCAGCCACGGGCAACAGTATTGATACCGTTGGCTATTGCAACCACATACATCGTCAGAGGACGATCGCCCTCGTAAATCTGCTGTAAAAAACCAGCGAGGCTTCCGTTCCACATTCTATTGGTCATCGCTGACCGGAGATCGTCCATCAAGAAGTCATCTGCAGCCGGTAAAAAAAACTCACTGTGGTCAGCGGCATTGATTGGTCATCGCTTCCGGAAGCAGTCCGAGTGAGTCCGCAGAACAGCGTCGGCAAAGCCCAAATTTCTTAGGCCCTGCGTTGAAGCATGGGCGGAGTTTATCAGGGGCTAGGGGCTAAGCCAACCCCCAAGCAGAACCAGATTCAGTTTTTTTACCGTGTAAACGGTATCTTTTTCCGGGCTTAGCCCCCCCAGAAGGCGCATAAGTTAGCCCCCAAGAACGGAAACCACACTCCGCCCATGCGTTGAAGCTAAATATATATAGGGCACTGGTGTAATTGCGAGCGCTGCGTCTTGTCAGAAGGGGGTTGTTCAGAACATGCAGTGAGAATTGTGGAAAAATAACTGGGTTAAGACTGGACTATGAACCACTTGAAATAATTGGGGTGCGAAAAAGAGACTTTACTATGGGGCTCTAAGAAAGACTGGGGGGTGGTTGAAATCCCCTACCTCCCGGGCAATTCTCACCCAGGTTTTATAAGATGTCATCGGATTATCTCTGTCTGGTTGCCAGAACGACAATAGCAAAGAGGAAAAAAAGATAGTAGGGTTATTAGTTGATGCTATCCTACTTAGGCAGGTTTATCAAAAAGCATCGTCAGTTTTCTTGTCTACCTATAATATATATATATATATATATATATATATATATATATATATATATATATATATATATATATATATATTTGTGGGGGGGGCTGAGTGGGGAATGTTCTGCTTTATTTGGTCCAACCCGACGCTGAACAGCGTATGCAATATATATTTATCGCATATACATGTGGGCATTGATATCAAAAATACAATTCCCAATACTGCTAAAGCAAAGCAGTGATTTTCCAACGAATATCTTATTCAGCACATATAGCCTATCCGCCTGCGAATCGTATATATATATAGCTTGCAAGATGCTTTTTTATATAGTTGCCGAGTAATAGGTTGACACGGGCGCCGCCAAGCGATCGCCACAGGCAGTCACTGTCGTCGTGGTCGGTGCGCTTTGTTCGTGAGGGATAAAAGGCGATGCTAAGTGGCATCGGGCTGCGGACAACGCGGATTCTGCGAATGGAGAGGAATGGATGTGCTTCCATCGGTTAAGTAGACGGAGAAACTGCATTGCGGTCTCGCAACGTGTTCCGTGTTTGATTGTTGTATATGTATAAATACATTGTGTATGTATCTCGGATGTCGGACCCCATCTCCGTCGAGAATATAGAAGCTACTTCGACAATAAGGTTTCAGAAATGTGAAGCACGTCTATTCTTGAGATATTGTGTCGTACAATCAGACACTGTTGGACGTACAATCAGACACTGTTGGACTTACGATCAGACACTGTTGGGCGTAAAACCAGACACTGTTGGACTTACAATCAGACACTGTTGAACTTACAGTCAGACACTGTTGGACTTACAATCAGACACTGTTGGACGAATACTGTATTAGTATAATACTGCCGCAAGTTGTTATCGGAACAGATTATTTTATCTGCAAGAAGTATAGCTTTGAAAATAGATCTATCAGCTACTTCACGCAGGGCATCATTTGTCTGAAGGAAACCACATTCCAGTCACACTCTTCAAGGTAACATCCCGGCTCCCATCGCCAATGTAAAGACTATCGCAAACCAGGCGCTAGAGAAGTCGCTATAGATTTGAACAGACTATCTAATGCCAACATGATCGACAACACTTCGCTCCTAGACTACTGCTGCCACGACGATGCCGATCTGCTATCCCACAGCAACTCGACCGGAACCGATGAGTCATCGTCAACGGACCGGAACGCCTCAGCGTCGGTCAAGCGTGACAGCGATTCCGGGTTGAGCGTGACGCTGGTGATGGTGACGAGCTATCTGGTCATCTGCGTCGTCGGCCTGGTCGGCAACACCCTGGTCGTGTCCGTCATCGCTAGGTTCGCAAAGATGAAGACCGTGACCAACGTCTACATTCTGAATCTATCCATTGCGGATGGACTCTTCTTAATCGGACTTCCGATGATAGCCACGACGTCCATTCTCAGGCACTGGGCGTTCGGATCTCTCCTCTGTAAGGTCTACTACGTCCTTACGTCCATCAACATGTTCACAGGTATTTCTTTCTTATATTATCTTATTTATCGCACTCACAGGTAGGCAACGTGGGGCGCGGTGGTGTATAGTGATTGTGGCGTCGTTGCCTTGAAGCCGGAAAGTTCGAGGATCGAATCCACCTCAAGTCGCCGCGTAGGGACCTTGGGCAAGTCCTTCACACGCAATTGCTCAGCGCTTCGGCGTGAAACTCCGATGCAGTGTCCGCTCTGCGGTCGGGAGCGCCTCTGAGTAGGGAGCTGAAGGGGCGCTATAACAAGTGCGTATACAAACAAACAAACAGGCAACGCTCGGCCAGCTGCGTAGCCTGCAGCAGATATAATACTTCTCACTCTCGAAATTTTTTAAAATTTATTTTGTAACTTTTCAAAATCAGCCAATTTTGTAGCCTGCAGCAGATATAATGCTTAGTACTTTCGAAGTCATTTCTAACTTTTTAAAATCAGCCAGCTTTGCGACCTGCTGCAGATTATGCCTATCACTTTAGAAATTTTTATTGTGTTTCTTAACGCTTAAAATCGGCCAGTTTACAATCTGCTGCAGATATACTTATAACTGTAAAAATTGTTATTTATTTTTTGTTGACTTTTCAAATTCAGTCAGCTTTGCAACCTGCTGCAGATATACTTATCACTTCAAATTTAAAAAAATATTTTTTAACTTTTTGATATCAGCCAGCTTCGCAACCTGCAGCAAATGGGCCTATAATATTTTTCACTTTATAAATTTTTATTTATTTATTAATTTAAATCAGCCAACTTTTGCAACCTGCAGCAGATATTCGGTTCAGATTTTTACTTTTAAAATCAGTCATTGTAATTTAAGCAGCCGAGATATATAACCTACGAATCACTTTAGACAATAAAATCTATTTTTAAAGTCAAATTACTAGTATAGAAAGGTTTTTATATAACCGGAATACACAAGCATGCATGTGACATGACTTATTTGTATGAAGTTTCTGCGGCGTACCATTTAATTGCAATACAAGAACGTAAAAGATAAGCGGATATGATCACACCTATCCTAAACGGTAGCATAGGCCCGCCTTTGACCTTTGCACAGGAAAGCTTGTGAACGAAAATCAGATGCGGGTATCATTCGTTTACTGTTCTCAGCTTACAACTGAATTAGATCTATTATTTATTGTCGTTCACACACATTAGCGTAATTGCGCAATCAAATTTTGGCCCTACATCTGTCAAAACATGACTCGAGACGAAAAACAAAAACAGTTCAAGAGAATTCAGTACAGGCCTGCCTGTAATAATAATAATAATAATAATAATAATAATAATAATAATAATAATAATAATAATAATAATAATAATAATAATAATAATAATAATAATAATAATAATGACGACAATTTCTATGGCGCCGCAACACAGCACATGCCGTTACAAGGGCGCCTCTACAAACACAAACACAATCTGTCAGATGTACGCCTGTCTGCCTACCTACCTGCCTGCCTGCCTGTCTGCCTGCACGGCAGTTGACAGACGTCAGCAAAGTAGCGAAGTAGTCTAATGCAAGACTTATGTTCACAAAACTACATCTATCACAACATAATGTGAATTACTAATTAGATTTGATTATACATGTAGGCTAATAATTCAACAATATCTGTGAACCCCTGGAGATCGTGGGCTCGCATGCTTTGCACACATTGCACACATGGTAGCTACGCCGCTGATGCTGTGGGGGAAATTAAGGTTGAATGGCTTCAAGGAGATTTTTCGGCATCCATTAAATTATTTGCATGGCTGTCATTGAAGGTATACTGAACTGTTGACCAGTCACAATACTTAAAATAGGTACTTGTTTCATAGAATTATCACTATTCAACCAGGTCATCTGAGTGACTTTCAACAGTCACACCCGAAACTAGAACTGTTCTTGGTGAACGAGTCAGCTCTATTCAAGGGCCAAGATTTTGGAAGTCTGTCTGTCTGTCTGTCTCTGTCTATCTGATTTGTGTGTACTTTCAATGACTAATTCAGGTGTACTTTTCCTTGATTGATTCGCAGGTACCTTCACTCTGACCCTGATGAGCGCAGATCGATTCTTCGCCGTCTGGTATCCCATCAAATCCCTTCGATATCGGGCCACAAAGTTCGCCGCCATCGAGATCGCTCTGACCTGGGTCGTGTCATTCGCCCTCATGATCCCCATCGTGCTCTACGCCAAGCAGGTGCCCAAGAGCGCCCCTCCCGGCTCCGGCCCCGGCCCCGACCCTCTGGCTCCTTCACCACAGGTCCGCTACAGCTGCCAGGTCCACTGGCCGGCCGAGCATCCCATGGTGGCAATCCGTATCTACTTCGTCTACAACCTCCTGGTTGGATTCGTCATACCAGTGGCACTCATCTTCATCTTCTACCTACTGCTGGTCCTGCGTCTGCGCTCGAAGCGGCTGAACCTGCGCCCCGGTGGCGGCGGCGCCGACAAGAAGCCACGGCGCGGCCGACGGAGCGTGACGACGCTCGTCACGGTCATCATCTCCGTCTTCATCGTCTGTTGGCTACCCTACTGGGCCTTCCAGGCGCACATCATGTTCGTCGGGGGTCCCCTTCCACCCTGGTCCATCAACCTCTTCCAGTTCTTCACGGTGCTCACCTACTCCAACAGCGCCATCAACCCTCTGCTGTACGCCTTCACGAACGACAGCTTCAAGAAGGCGTTCGTCGCCGCCTGCCGCTGCAGCCGGCTGGGCTCCGACTCCGACGGGCGATCGGAGACCGTCAGCGGCGGCGGTGGGTGCTGCCGGCCGAAGAAGGGAGTGGCCGTGGCGATGGACGGACCGTCAAGGAGGCGTCTGATGAAGGCAACGCAGGCGACGGTCCTCTACGACTTCTCTGGGTCAGTCCAGGTCGACAATGAACCGGACAAACCGGAAGTTGTGGAGGAAGAAGTAGGAGGAGGACGTGCGGTGGAAGAATCCGGCGAGAAGCTTGACGCGTTGAGGAGCGAGTCGGAGGGAAAAGTGAATCCGAAGGCGAGCGACGAAACAGCTGCGCCGTATAATAACGAGACAGGATCTCAAATGGTTGACGCTATGTGAGAATGAGGCATCGTCTGAGTGACGTCATAAGAATTGGGATGCTCTTGTATATTGGGGTTCGTTGGTTACCGAAGACTCCTACCGACCTCTTGTGTACAGTCGAAACTCGAAAGAGACATTGGTGGCGCGAGCTACATGTACAGGGTGCGCCAAAGAAGACCCACCTAGTTTTTTGACAATATCCTGACCAAAAGTAAGAATTTCGAAATGAAATTTTACTGGCTAATCGACAATTCATATTATTTACACATGATGGCAAGATTTAATGAAGATATTTCGAACAGAACAGAAGTTGTATCACTTTTAGTGAGGCCACCCACCGTTTTTTGACGATTCAAAAACGTGCAACGTCGTGCATGTGTATAGTTTCAGCACCACGCGTCAGAGTATCGGAGTTACTCAGAGAGTCGAAGACATTAAAATTAATGTAAAGACATTATAAGATTAATGTCAGCGAATTTGTGGCAGGTCATATCTCATAATTGTGTCAGGTCAAGAGTAAATTAGATGGATCAAATGACCAGCCGCGACCAATCATGGTGGCGTCGCCAATTGCTACATAATCGATTCGAAATGACCACACAGAAGAGAGTTGAATGTAACAGATCAAAACAAGTTCTCAGTAATGAACTTAACCTTCACCGTACACAAAGCAAGTTCTTATTACCAAACGGAGAGAGACTGCACTTAGCGAGAGCATCGGTAAAATGACAGAAGAAACGGAACAATACAGTCGTGATCCTAATCGTAATCTCCTATGCTTGTATAAGACTTACATCTCGAAAGTCTTAAGAACAGGGTACCAGCTTATTCAGAGGCGCTGCACTAGCGCTATTTAAGCGACTGTCAAGGAGAGGATAGTGAAGTCAAAGCGAAGATGTCTACACATGTTTTGGCTCTGTGAGGCAAATACATGCGTGCATGACTTTTTAGAAACATCAATACTTGATTTGAAAATAATACAATGATATATTATACATTGATATAGGATAATCGTTGTGTAGGCCTATAATTTTACCCTCCAAAGGTCTGTACTTGACTGAGGTTCGCTTACATAAGTTTAAACACTTCCCACCGCAAGTTCCAAAGCCATTGAAACCAATCACGGTAATAAACGAATACATGCATTCATGCAAACAAGCCAACAAACAGTATTATTATTGTTATTGTTATTATTATTATGAACAACTTTTTTTATTGCAAAACAGACAAGTTCCTATGCTAACATCGATTCCGAAGAGAAACAATTGCAATTATGGATCTAGGACCTCGTCCCCGGTGTCATGCATAAAGGTCCCTCTAAACGCTATTGCGTTGTAGCGCTGCGTACAGATGGACAGGCGCTGATATTATTTTGGTCTCCTGAGGGTCGCCCGTGGCGGCAGACAGTCGATGACCTAGTTCCACAATAAATTCGCGACCTGACATGTTAATTGGACCCAATGTTTCTAACGCGATCGGAACGAAGTTGTGGGTTGGAGAGAGATCTGCATATTTGGCTATTTTGCGCGAGGCGGCCAGTTCAGCCGCACTCCCAGGTGTTGTCGCTGTCTTATTTATGTATGATAAACCGCGCAAGTATATGTATGCTGGTTGAGTCCCAGGTCATGTATTTCCTCCAGCCCACGGAATGACCGTCGACCTATCTGGCCTCTTACCGTCGGTAATTATTTTCATCATTATTCAAATATTTGCTTTCTATTGTTGCTGTTGTCATCATTAGTAATAATATTATTAAACAAATAAAATTTAATTTGTAGCGCGCGCAAGGTCATAAGGGGCTATTAAATTATACTGGTGTCCAGTACATCAACGATCTCCTCTGCGATAAGCAGAGAGGCCTAAAGCTGAACTCTTGGGCTCTTACTTAGGCTACTCGCGGCTGCTATAATAGTGCATTGATGCTCTTTCTCAGTGGATGCATGGCCTTAGAACCTAGAATTGGTCCCCTGTTGTACTTCACCTGGTGCCCATAGTGGGGCGCGGTGGTGTAGCGGGTATGTTCGTTGCCTTGCAGCCGGAGGGTTGCTGGTTCGAATCCACCTCAAGCCGCCACGTGGGGACCTTGGGCAAGTCCTTCACTCGCAATTGCTCGGGCGCTTCGACGTGAAACTTCGATGCAGTGTCCGCACTGTAGTCGAGAGCGACTCTGAGAAGAGACCAGGGCTTTTTTAACGTGCAGTTGTACACAAAATGTGCAGTTCTAAATGGATTTGTGCAGTTGTAGAAGCACTTCTGTACAGTTAAAACTAGCAAAAAAGTCATTGTCCTCCGATTGGAAGTAATTTACCAAGGAGGATGAGAAAGGAAGGAAAGGTTTGTGCAGTTCTAAAAATTCCTTAAAAACAGCCCTGGAAGAGATCTTGAATGGGCGCTATGGAAATGGAGAAATAAATAGATAGATAAATAAATAGAGGCCACACCATTAAGTTTCCTTCTCACTTAAATGCTTTTTATTTAGCCGTGGAGGGACTGGGAACACTTCTGAGTAGTTTACCTTAAAGGCGCGCTATACAAAAAACTCATTAATAATAATACTCTAACATATTCTGGTAGACCTACTTGGTACTGCACCCGTCGGCCTACATAAATATCTCTAACGCGGCTGTATCGCTTGAGCGAATATTAAAGAATGGACCTCTCTGGACGTGGCTTTTCCATGAAGATACAATCTGCCCAGAGATAAGACGCAGTTCGTAATTATATTACTGAACCCGTGGAATGTAGGCTATAGTCTGTACTTGGCTTGTATCGGAGTAGATAATTACATTGCGTTTTTATCAGATCTTTTATGTAGAGATCTTGAAGGGGCGCTATATAAATTTATTTGATTGATGTGTATACCGGTATACACGAATAGGCCTACATCATCAGCCTGTGAATATCTTCGATCAATACAAAATCGTCCTCGTGTCTTCGTTTGCCCGATCGTGCTTTGATTTATCCTTTCTCTTTCCTCCTCTCCTGCCTGACGTTCTCATCTAATAAAATTTATGTGTCAGATGCAATACGTGGAAGACTGAAATTTTGTTAATGGCATGTCGATAAAGCAGCAAGGGCGGATACAGAAATTTTCAAAGGGTGGGCCAAAATTTTCGGTGTTGGGGCAGGGAAAAATTTTCGTCTTGGTCGTCAAAAAATCTGATGATCTTTTTTTTAGTCATTTGTCTCCAATTCCCAAGAAAAAGATACCAATTTATCCACCCAAAAAGTTGATTACCTTTCTTCGTGGGTGTGGGGAGGGCCTATAGTACAGAATTACTCATGGGGGGGACCCACGTCAACTTTCCGAGCCAGAATAGCTGGTAAAAAAAATCTAAATGGTGGGGAATGACCGGATTGCCCCTTCCTGGATACGCCCCTGTAAAGCATCACAGGGAATAACATAACTTAGCATCGCGCATGCATACTGCATAAGATAGCTCAAAGTAACATATCGACAACTAACATATTTCCACATCCCATACCTTACGTAGGCTTAACCCTTATCTTACGCGGTGACGGGACACGGGAGGGGGGGTGATGCGATATGTTCCGTGCCTTGAAACCTCAAGCCGTCGCGAAGTGACCTTGAACAAGTTGCTCATCCATAATTGTCTGTGAGGAAGGCAACGGGAAGCCACTTCACTCAGCTCATCCACATGATAAAAAAAGAGCCAATGGACCTGCTTTCAGTCAGAGAAGTCATCATCATCATGCTTTAAATCAGTGGTTTAGGAGACGTCTAACCTCGTAATCGTAATCGTAATCTCCTAATTTCTAAAGCGCCACTGGAAAGCCAAGCGCGGGGCACCGGCTTATTCACGAGCGCTGCGTTGAGTTGAGTTAGAAGGGTTGTCCGTGAGAGTAGTCCGTGGTGGTCCGGGTCGAGTTCCCATAGGATCAGGATCAAATGCGTTGAGTCAAAAGGGTTGTCCGTAAGAGTAGTCCATGGTGGTCCGGGTCGAGGTACCGTAGGATCTGTGCAAACTCATCTGAAGATAATTGCTAAGGACACTCAATAGGAGGGCTGTAGTCGAGGGTACATACTGGTATAGGCCTACAGCGTGCACTCATCTCACGAATATTTGTGCGTGTTGAGTATTGAAAATGACCTGCAGACATGTCCATAGGAAACTGTATAGCGTGTAGGCTACTCAGTACTCACCCATAGTTTTGCCAGTATTGTACAGTCCTGCTCAATAGTCATTGTTTTCGATTCGCTCTTCGAAACCGCGCTAGTGTCCATCCAAGACATACCACATGCCCGTACAGCTCTTGCTCTCAAGATTCCCTCCTTATTATGTTGGAAAAATTATCAGTTAATTCTTTCGTTCAGTCCAGCCTGCCTGCCTTTATTCCTGCCGTCTGTCAGTCCTAATACCTTCTCCACTTCATTGCCTGCCATATTTCGTTCAATCACAAAACACCTTCTCTCTCTCATTTCTGTCTTCACTCCTTCTCACCCCTTCCTTCTCCTAATCATGGAAGTACTGGTAAATCCAGTTTCCTCATTCAACGCTTTCCTCCTTATTGACTGGTGGGCCAAACACCTCTTTTCGTTGTCTCAAGACCACTTTTTTTTATTTTGGTGTAACGCACTGGTAGCGCCTCTGAATCGTGTGCACTGTGAGAAGTAAAAAAAGTTAAGCCCATCCAGTTCCATGTGGAACACAGGGAGGCGCTCATCTCCTTTTCAATGGCCTTGAGCCAGCAATGGACGAATCCCTAGGTCCTGGATACGAGGCCAGTGTATCGCAGGACCTGCCGTTTACTTCCCAGCTTACGCCGGTATCAAATTAATTATACAGCTTGGTGACAGAGGCACGTGTGCGCAAACAACTTGCCCAAGGTCGCTATCCGGAGTCGAACCCGCAACAGCATGCTCCGTGAGCAAACGCATTACCGATAGACCGCCTAGTCGCACTGTGAGAGGCGCTATCTAAATTTGTAGATATACAATACAACACGATACAATACAATTCCTTCGTTCATTCCAGTCTTCCCGACCTCATTCCCGCCATCTTTCGCTCAGTCCTACACCCTCTCCAATTCATTCCAGTCTAACTTTTCCTCATTCCTTCTTCTCCCTTTTCCATCGCTTCCAGTGGCGTAGCCAGCTATTTTTTCATGGGGGGGCAGTGGGGTGGCAGCTTAAAATGATGGGGTGGCTACCGTTAGCAATTAAAGCGTGCATCGGCATCGGTATATTGCCATAGACTATGTATTTTTAGATTTTGGATGTATTACAGTATTGGACATAATATGCATGCAAGTCTCACTAGCTTTTCTGTCCCACAGTGCACTATAGTGGCCTGTCCCACTTTCCCATCACCCACCCTATAAGAAGTTGTACAGGAAGTTGTATAAAAAATAAAATAAGTCATAAATTATATAGCATTCTTTAATTCTTTATCACTCGTAAAAGTAAAAAGTAAAACAAACGCAGGGATTGGGGGGGCAGCTGGGGGGGCAGCCCTTCCATTTGGGGGGCGGCTGCCCCCTCGTGCCCCCCGTAGTTACGCCACTGATCGCTTCACTTCCTGCGGAATTTCCATTTCCCTTCGTGAAAGCCCATTTAATGGTTTTCCCGATGATCGTCAGTCCTCCTGATCGTCTAATTGCCCTTCACGGCAAGCGAGGTCTTCCTCCCCAAGTCTTCCGTCGATCCACGGAATTATTCTCTCCGGTCCAGATTTATCGTCATCCCGTCGCCGCTGATGGTTCGCCTTTACCGGATTGCATTTCGGAGGCGACGCAGGAAGCCGTGCTAACACGCTTCCTCCTTCCTGTGTATTATGCGGTGATAGAGCTCGGTTGCGATCAACGCTTTTTGTTTCTGCACCAACGGGACAATAATTATATATGGAGTCAGTAGATTCGATCAACACGTTGAATCGTTACATCCCGTTTCTTGCACTCAAGGTTTCTCATGCATCTCTACAGCATATCATCGCATAACACACGGGCGCGGTGGTGCAGTGGTGGGTATGTTCGTTGCCTTGCAGCCGGAAGGTTGCAGGTCCGAATCCACCACGAGCCGCTTCGTAGAGACCTTGGGCAAGTTTTTCACTCGCAGTGGCTCAGCGCTTCGGCATGAGACTTCGATTCAGTGTCCGCGCTGTAGTCGCGAGCGCTTCTGAGTTTAAATCTTGAAGGGACGCTATGACAAGTGCACAATACACATACATGTACATACATACATACATACATACATACATACATACATACATACATACATACATACATACATACATACATACATACATACATACATACATACATACATACATACATACATACATACATGCATGCATGCATGCATGCATCATACATACATACATACATACATACATACATACATACATACATACATACATACATACATACATACATACATACATACATGCATGCATGCATGCATGCATACATGCATACATACATACATACATACATACATACATACATACATACACACACACACATACATACATACATACATACATACATACATACATACATACATACATACATACATACATACATACATACATACATACATACATACATACATACAACGCAGCTTCTCCATTCTCCTCCGTCATCGTCCCCCAGACACTGTAGATGCTCTCGGGTGGTTTTCTTCCAACTCTTTCTTGTTCTCCTCTTCCACGTTTCCCCCTCGACAACCCATTTCACTGCCTGGTTAATGCGTCACAGCGCTGCGTAAAACAGAAGAAAAAATTAACCTATAAATTAGTCGGTCAGTGTAAGACTTTTTAAACGAATCCTCCATTCCGAAACAGAGCACGCAATTCCCACGTGCGTGACATGTAGGCACAACTTAAAAACTAAGAAACACAGGGAAACAATGAGCCCAAGACAGCCCCGATATATACACAGGATTACAAACAAGGCCGTAGCTAAGGGGGGTGTTTTGGGTGTTTGAACACCCTCGAAATGTAAAAATTAAAAAAAATTGAATACAGTTACTAACACATGTTGTAAAAACCGTGAAATAAAACCATGAAACATCCCCGAAATGAAAAAGTTTGAAAAATAGAATGAATTGAATTCGCTTGGATGACTAAACAAGTCATCACTTTTTTTCAGATGGGAAACGGGAAACTGAGGAAACACCCCCCAAGTCAAATCCTGGCTGCGGCCTTGATTACAAATGATCATGTCTGACGGAACTGAAGACAATGCAGGTTTTTAGGCTTGCAGTTCTACAAGAAATGTACAGATCCAAACGGATGGCGCAGTTGTGTTGTAGAAGCACTTCTGTGCATTAAGAAATAGTAGAAAGGTAGGCCTAATTGTCATCTGATTTGGAGCAGCTTACCATGGATAATTGGAAGGAATGGACTGTGCAGTTAATTCCTTAAAAGAGGCCTTAACAGTGACCTGTTTTTGCAATTAGCCTAAAAGTCACAAATTCATTTAGAACTGCACATTTTGTGCAAAACTGCACGCTAAAAAGCCCCGGTGTCCACTTAACTTTCCATTCGACCGTTAACGTTGGTAAATTGAGTATTAGGATGTAATAGGCGCCTTGCACGGCTGCCGACAATTCAATTCGACTTCTGTAATAGATTTGTGATGATCTGTTCATTACTGATTGTAATTATACTGCGTTGTGTCAGTTTGAAAAATAAACGAAGACAATAATTACTGTAGGACAGTGGTTCCCAACCTTTTTTGACTCCGGGGCCACTTTTTCTACGTTGGAGGACACGAGGGCCACTTTTTTAAAGTTGAAGGACATTAGAGGGACACTAGGCTAAAAGTTAATTAGCAAAAAGCACACAAATTTTTTATAATTGATTCAAAATAGAATTTTGACGTCATTTTTAGAAGTCAAAATAAAATAATTTTTAATAGAAAATAATTATGTGTTCTATCCTGTCCAAATTTTCAAGGTTTTCATATATTGTTGTTAATTCTTTGAGAGATGAGGGCCACTTTTTAGGCCTGGCGGGCCACTTTTGGCCCGCGGGCCACGGGTTGGGAACCGCTGCTGTAGGACCATGCAACAAGTGACTGGTTGACTTTCCACGAATATTGCAGTAGACCTATCTTTAAAAAAACCTAGCTGTAAGTTGCATGATTGTATAAGTTAGTAACCTGTTTAATGCCAGTGAGATTCCAGATCTGTGCGAGAATTTACGAGAGCTATACTATAGATTGAGCCTGTGTAATGCGATCCAGGTTCCGCCCCACACGGAAAAACGTAATGAGGGTAGAAGGGTCACGATCAGTATAAGAAATGGTAGCCATTTCAATATATATATATATATATCAAATATAATATGCATAAATATGTTAATACATAGGTCTGTATGCAAGGCCGTAGCTAGGGGGTGTTTTGGGTTTTTGAACACCCCACGAAATGGAAAATGTGAAAAATAATAGAATGCATTTACGAGCTCATGATGTAAAAACCAAGAAATAAAACCATGAAAACACCCCCCCCCCAAATGTAAAAATGTAAAAAACAGAATTAATTAATTGGTGACTTTTTTGAAGATTTTGGCCGGATGACTAAAAGAAAGTCATCAGTTTTTTGGGAAGGAAAATTGGTGAAACACCCCCGAAATCAAATCCTGGCTACGGCCTTGTCTGAATGTATATATTATATACGTTTAATAATATATAATTATATATATAATATATACGGAGATAATTAATTGTAAGTTCCAACGAAATGACCGATTTACTTTCCACTGAAAAGATACATGTGTGAGCCACAATAAATCGACTTCCTATATCCAAAAACAACACAGAGTCTATATATATATATAGGCGCTCCTTTGATGACCATGGATAGCGCTTTTTTAAGGCACCAAAAACGGCGCCGCTATAGGATATACAGTACATACATACGTGCGTCGTATACATATAGCCTAGTACATGTCATACATACGTACGTCGTATATACATAGTAATGTCATATATACATACCTGCATGCATACATAGGCCTACATATGCACACACATACACATGCGCGAATATCTGCCAATTTACACAGCGCCAATAACCAATACATTATTAAGAAACCCAGCGAAGGCGGTAATGAGCGATTTCACGGTCATGATGCTGAACTTCCCGCGCAGTGTCTTTATCGCCGTAGCCGCAGGGTCGAGACCCTCATGTTTCTTGCATCCCCTTGATGATGTTATTAACATGTCGCTTCAACCCTCTCTATGTATGCCGTCGATATGACAACAGCAAAGACCTCTTGCCACAGCAACATCATCATCTTCAGCAGCAACATCATCATCTTCAGCAGCAGCAGCAGCAGCAGCGGACTTTCCCCATCAGCAGTTGCTCTTCCATTGCTTCAGTCGGCTCAACACAGCGTGATCCCCGGATTACCGTTGGCTTCGAAGCCCCGACCCTCGTCGCCTCTGATCCCTGTTTATCATCGGGCACAATAATCACCAGCTATTGTCGGCTGCTGTTACATTAGAGGTCTCTACCCATCGAGCAAGTGTTTCTGCCTTCAGCTGAAATTTCCATACGCGCCCTTGACCTGCTTGTTATGTCTCCACGCTCGAGCGCATGGAGATTTACAGTGTTAGAAATTGCAGGCAGATAATAGTGGCAGTAATTATAGTAATAGTGATGATGATGATGATAATAGTAATAATTATCGTAATGATAATACTAATCATTATAAAGGTACTTTTGCCTCATACCCTGAAAATGAGGCCTCACCCACCAGACGTTTATTCGGGAAATAGTATGCCCATACGTGCACCTCTAAGTCCCTTGGGAATGAAATACCTCAAGGCACAAAAAATAGAAGAAAAATGTTTTTAAATAATAATAATAATAATAATAATAATAATAATAATAATAATAATAATAATAATAATAATAATAATAATAATATTAATAAGGAGTAAAGTATCTCCAAATTTTTGATTTTGTATCAGGCGATGATAAACTCCGCGATGGATCACGCACAGCCTTCCTCGAGAAAAAATATTTTCTGAATTGGTTTTTGGCTACATTAATTTTGACAAATCGCGAGCTTGAGATGACAATTAACGACTATGATTAATTTGCAAGCCCTAAGAGCTGACGCTAATGCCCTAAGAGCTGACAATAATGAAATCTCCATTTGACTACATTAAAACGAATATGGATGGATCCAGATTGGACCACGGCTTATGACAACAGAGGCCGTTGCCCTCGAAAATAAATAAATTCGAATATCATCATGACTTGGTTATTTGCATACAAATCGACGTAAACGCCTTTAAGTTAGAACACTAAGCGGGCCTGTGAAATAGCATTTCCATGCATGGCAGTCGCTAATCAGAATCGGAATTGTAGAAACGTAAATTCGGGATGGGAGTCAGACGTTGATTTATGTGAACTTGAGATGTGCAATGGGGACTTTACTACATGGTGTCTTATGAAAAACTTGGGGGTTGAGCCCCACAGTTACCCCGGTAAATCGGGCCCTGATGGCAATGCCAGAAACAAAGTACTTATCCAACCGGTACACAGAGATTTGCAGTTTCACAGCTGCTGCAACAAGGATCATAAAATATGAAATAGACACATTAATTTTGACTCGATTTATCACCTATACTTTTATACTAAGCGCGTTTTAGCAAATGAAGTTGTCCCATTATGTGGAAATCTCTGCTGCAGACACGGACATTACTCCGTCAAAAATTCTTAAGACCTTTTCGCTTTCAGCCTTTCGCCATGATATACATGCATATATGAAGACCATAGCATATACATAATATATTTATATATTATATGATATACATATATATTATATATACATGCTATGGTCTTCATATATACATAATATATATATATATATATATTTAATAAAAGCATATGACAAAATCTGCGCAGTTACTTATGTGATTAATGTTCGTTCTTCATCTATTATAAGATAAGCAAATTGCTCATGTATCTTTGGTTGCCTCAATGTCTTAGCGAAATCATCCAGTGGCGGCGCTAGGGTGGGCTGGGGGGCTAAGCCCCCTACAAGAGGCTCAGCCTCCCCTAAAAAAGGGGCCACCCGAATTTTTTTACATTGAAATATCCAGGATTTTCGGCTGACGACTAAAAAAAAAGTCGCCAGAAATTTTGACGGATGAAAATGTGAAATTTTCGCCGCGAGGCTTCAGCCCCCCGAAACTGAAATCCTGGCGCCGCCACTGAAATCATCGTCCAGGTTTATATATATATTATATATGTTAAATATATATATATATATATATATATATTGTCTTCGTCTAAGGATCACGGTGTATCATCGGTATTGTACTGTGTTAAAAACATTTACAAAGCACCTCTGCTAGACTAAGTGTGAACCGTTCAAAGGCGCTCCCATTGCGCAAGGCCACGAGAGAAGAAATAGGTTTTGAGAAAAGAAACTGAGGAGGAGTGATACCCCTCTAGAATATGAGATCGATCGAGTAGAAGGAGACAGCGTTTTCCAAAGAGAGAATGATAGCCTATCGGTAGAATGATATAAGAATGATACAATGATATCCTTACTCCTAAAGGATGTAAATAAATCGTTTACTTATTGCGATTTAGGAACTTGCATGATAATGTCATGATCTTCTTGTACCACGATCTCGGACTGCCACAGCACAACATCGCGCCTTTGCCTCTGTCTGCCCTTTACTGTGGAATGGCGTTCCTCCCATTATTCGTTCCCAGATTTTATCTGGAGGCTTAACTTTTTCTGCCCGTTGTCTTAAGACTTTTCTTTTTTCAGGAGTTCTTCGCACTTGGAGCGCCTCTGATTAGGTTGTACTGTGAGAGGCGCTTTATAAATCCCAAAATAGAATAGAATAGAATAGGCCTATAAGCCACAAATCAACGTTCGTTATAGGCCTATACTTCTCAGTTTTCTGTATGTATAGGTCTGCATTATAAATCTTTTTTCGCTCCCGAATTTCAAAGTTTTCCCGATCATTTTTCTTTAATAAGTATACCTCTGATTTCCTTCTTCATCTAACGTCAGTGCTCGGGTAAGATATCCCTATTATTCCCGTGGTATGTCGTCTTGTTCGTTGTTGTTCATCGTTTTTGATGGCCGTCTTATGATAGAGGATTTATGGTTGCTGTGCACGGGTAATGGTGAATAAACCGTTCAACCAATTGCCGGAAATGCCACTGTTATGAAGCACCAGGCCTTGACGAATGCGGCATCCATAGGCGTAGGGGACATTTCGGAAGGGGGGGTGGCAAAGATTTGACTTTTGCCCGAAAAGTATACATTAAAGTTTTTGGGCGGACCGCGGCAGTTTTCATCGACCAAATTTTCTGATGACCTTTTTTTAGTCATTTCGATTTCCCAGCCGAAATAACTGATGTCTTTTTTTGTGTCATTTCGTACAAATCTTCAGAATATATAGCTGTTTTACCCCTGTGCGCCCGAAAAAATCCTCCCTTGCCTGTTTGCCCGAAAAGAGATTTGCCCGCCCATGCCTGTTTTGCCCGAAAAACACATTTGCCCGAAATTTGGTTGGGCATTTGCCCCCCTGGATCCCCCGCCTCCTACGCCTATTGCGGCATCATCTATATCTCTGAAGCGAAGTGGCCTTTCATTCGGCCTTTTCATCGTTGGTGCATAGACAGCCGCTCGGTCTTTCTTCCTGAGATTAAAATTATGTGTCGATGCCCCAGGACAAAGCGCGCTGCGGAGTGGAGATAAGGCAAAGGCACTGTACATAACAGAAGACACTGCTTTGTCCGAAATCTGCAGACGAAAAAGAAATTGAATTCGGATGGCTCTGGCACAGTGTCCTGCAATTCACGAGTACGCCATCACACATAACATAAGCCCCCGCAACATTTAGTAAGTGAGGATGATTTACCCAGCAGCTAGTCGTTACAAGCCAACCAACTATATACATGTAGGCTACAATGGAGCTTTACATTTTACGCTTGGAGAAGAATCAAATTCGGCATCATCCAGCCTCGCTGATCACTCTTGCACATGATGTAAGAAAGCTTTGCGTGTGTGCGCGCCTGCATAATTATACAATCGTGAAAGCTCTATGTCTATGCCAAAAATATTGCGAATGAAAGACTTGATCAATGATCAGGTCCTTTCGCGGCGGTTTGAGGTGGAATCGAACATTAAACACTCCGGCTCCAAGGCACCGAACCGACCACTACACTGCCATGCAGGCACGCAAACGGTCTGTAGCTACAACTCGTAAGATAACTTTCAATCTCTACTGGAAAAGTGCCTGATCATGGGCATTTTCGCATAGGGGCAAAGGGGCAATTACCCATGGAAAAAGTTTAATATTTTTATGGTCACTTATTTACTTCTTAACAAATAAGGCACCAGCAGTACTAATCATAATTCGCAAAGTGATACTGTAAAATTTACTTTTGGAAACCTCGATGGAAAGCACCCATTTCTAAATAACCCGTACCGGTACCTGCTCTGCGTTTTAAAGCTCTTTCTAAAAATTTAACTGTTACCATTGTGTTTTAACCATAGGCTATACTGCAAAATACCTCTGTAATAATATTAGCTGCAGCATACGCAACTTGGCACTTATTCCCAGGAAATGCGCTAAAACATTTACTCTTGCACGATCGCTCAAAGACCGAGTGTTATCCACTAATGGCATTCTATAATTTTACGTTCAACACTAACTTCAGGTACGGTAAGCTTAGTCCGCGTCAAAATGCTGTATTTCGTGACCTGCTTGATTATAATCAAGCAGGTCATGAATGTCCTCCTGCTGTATGTCTGCACATGCCTTTAGATTTCGATTACGGTTAGTGAGTCCCATGAAACCCAAGCTTGATGAGAAACAGATGATTATGACAACTGGAGACGTAGGCAATCGAGTGGTTTTAAGTGTGTTGTAAAGCTTCATAGGGAGCTATAACGATAGCAATTGGCGTGGAAATTAATACCTTTCCACAGCATTCCACAGCGATCATATACATGAATTTATCTGATAAAAACTAACATTATAACTGAGACTTGCGTCTGACGGTCATCACGATGGCTTTCTGCCTGCGAACCGTATGGCAAAATTACTCACCTACTAAGCCATATTGGTTGCATTCTTAGTTATACGTATATAGTTTATATCAGGGGTTCTCAAACTGTGGTACGCGTACCCCTGGGGGTACGCCAGGCGCCGGCAAGGGGTACGCAAAAAATTCCAGAAAAATAAATTTTGTTTGAGTTTATGGACTATGTGCCCATCTTTCTTTGACTAGCAATGATTTCTAACGTTGCAACATATAACAGCGTCATTTATTTCTTTCACAACATAGCCTATAATTAGATTCACATAATTATGCTGTATAATATACAGTGCATGCAACATATTTATGTTTAGGCCAACTATTGTAATTTTGAAACAAATAAAACAATGTATAAATGGTTTAAAGTACCAAAGCCAAAAATTCTCAGCCTATAGTAGACCCTATGTAGAGCTCAAATAATAGCGGAGGGCTGAATTGGCCTAAGGATTAGGCCTAAATTCTGGTCGAGCTTTAAACTGCAGCACATCATACCTGGTTGAAGGTGGCATTTAAACTATTTTTGCTATCAAAAACAAACATGGGGTATATTTGCGTTTGAAATTGACAAAAATTAAACCAGATATTTTAAATCTGTGCTATATATAGTATAAACAATCCACAGCACTAATAGGTTGATTCTAGGACGATTGATCACCGGACGGTTGATCACCGGACGGTTGATCACCGGACGATTGATCACTGCGGACGTTTGATCATCGACCGATTGATCACCGGACGATTGATCACCGGACGATTGATCACCGGTCTAGTGGTCACTACAATTTATTAACTGCGGATGAAAGAAAAATGTCGTAATTACCACTAGTAAAGATAAACATCGTCGGCTTCTGTTAATTCTTAAATATACACACAGCAAATAGCACGTCTGAGTAAGCACGCATCTGTTTATCTGATTAGTTATCAGTTTAAAAACGCTTGCCGTTTCAGCATATTTTCACATTTCACTTCTTATAATTTCATTGCAAATTAAATACATTGAGTCTGTCATATCGTTTCATACAAATGTTTATCTTTAATAGCGGTAATTACGACATTTATCTTTCGTCCTCAGTTAATAATATTATTGTAGTGACCACTAGACCGGTGATCAATCGTCCGGTGATCAATCGTCCGGTGATCAATCGGTCGATGATCAAACGTCCGCAGTGATCAATCGTCCGGTGATCAACCGTCCGGTGATCAACCGTCCGGTGATCAATCGTCCGCGCACCAATAGGTTGGCTCTTTCTTACAGGTGTTATAAGTCTTAGACCAATTTCGCTTTTAAATTTGTTGAATCAAACTAAATTTTGCTCCCTATATACGACTCTAATAAACGATGCCACCAATGATCAAATGGATGTTTAATTGTCATTGCAAGGGGACCTCGCAATGGCATTTTGCTTCTGATCTGACTTTGATCGGGGTACGCCATCATTCGATTTTTTTGCCTGGGGGTACAATAAAAATAAAGTTTGAGAACCCCTGGTTTATATACCAACGATATTTTCTTCTCAACCAGATGAGACAGTATATAGAGCCTACATTTTTTTCATTTATTCAACAATCCGGTTGACAGACCGCAACTGGTTACAGTATACAGCTGTGCAATTATCTTAATTGCATCGGTCTTAGCTGCTAACAGACAGACAGTCTGCAATAGAACGGCAATAGTATCAGCCTACAGAGCTCATCTATCTTACGGGTGGGAGGGTCTTGGAATCGAACTAAGTCACGCTGATCTCTGATCTCCATGCCAGTGTGTTATCCAATGTGCCACCGGAGCCCCATATCATATCTCGTATATTAAGCTTATTAAGCTTATATCAGATCTCATAAAATTATAACATCATTATCCTGAAGCAGTACGTTATTCCAAGAATCATGTTTACGTGCCACCTTCCTTTTTGTTTGCATGCTGCCATGTGGAGAAATGTTAAACGCTCATAGCGATATACTGCACCTACTGGACATATTGAACTGAGCATTGTCTATTATTGTCTGTACCCAGGTACTTTGTCTTTTTTTGACCTTCGATTCTGCCAAGAGGAGTGTTATATATGGCTCCAACCCGACATCCAGTTGTCCAAGCGCCTAAGTATCTCTTGGTGTTTTATGCGACTACCAACCGCAACGGTCTCATTACGGCTTCTCCGATTTGCCTGCCTGTCTGTCTGTATGTCTCTCTATATATAGAATTATACATATATATGTACACATCTCAATCCCTCTGTCCTCTTTATCTCTGCTTCGCCTTCATCTCTGTCTCTGTTTCGTTCTCTGTCTCTGTCTCTGTCTCTGCTCTGTCTTTGTCTCCTCTTCTTTATGTATATATGCCTGTCTCTCTGTGTCTCTCTGTCTCTATGCCTCTGTCTATGTCGCTGTCTCTCTCCGTGTCTCTGTCTATCTCTCTGTTCTCTTTCTCTCTGTCTCTGTGTCTGTCTCTTTCTATGCCATTGTCTCTGTCCTCTCTGCGTTTGTGTCTGTATACAGGGTGGCCCAGCATAAATGTCCCGACTTTGCACGCGTATAACTTCGCCAATTTTTAATATTTATTTATGCTTAATGCATCAAATTAAAGGTATTTCTATATAGTAATATCCACTGAAAAAATTGAACTGATACTAGTTTAGGTTTTAATGTTATGGTCGGGACAGCGCTAGCTACCATATTTTGCTGTCATTTGTGACGCAATCTGGCGTCGTTGACAGACGATGATCGCGTTTCGATCTTAATTCTACGAACTGATAATGGATTTGATTCGTTTGAAATGATTAACGAATTTTCTTACAGAGGGTGGAATAAGCAATACCTTGAATTATCTGTTACGGAAAATTGACAAAACAGAACTTTTTACTCGAAAACCATGGGAATCTGTGCTCTCGGCGCTCACATCCGCTAACATTGCTCGATCGTGTGTCAGAGTAAATTTGCAGTCAAGACAATGACCAGGGCAGGCCGTATATGCAAATCTCCCGGGGAATTTCAGCGTAAAACAGGCAGTCTTAGAAGCACTGCATTACGTTTTGGAAAAGATGATACAGGCCTAAAGTTAAAGTAATTCGTCGACGAGAAGTTCAACGAGCTCTCCAACTCTTACGCAAAGAAACGGCTGGCAGCGTGCAAGCGTCCGAAGCCGCGCATGGCAGTGCACGGCTATTGGCAAAATTGAAAGGACGGGGTTTTGCGATGAGAAGATATTCATGGTAGGGATCCTGCCAACACCTAAAATGATCGTGTCTACGCGTTTTTTTAGCAAAAAACGATAGAATTTCCCGGGGAAACGGCGTCATATTGCGTCAGTAATGACAAAAATTGGTAGCTAGCGCTGTTAAGAGCATATAATTAAAACCTAAATCAGCACCAGTTCGACTTTTTAGAGCTAATACTACAGTGAAATACCTTTAATTTGATGCATTAAGTATAAATAAATGTTAAAAATTGGCGAAGTTATACGCGTGCAAAGTCGGGACATTTATGCTGGGCCACCCTGTATACATGTATGTCTTTGTCTATGTCTCTGCATCGGTCTCTCGATCGACCTGATCTACTTGTCCCTCGGACAAAGACGGCTACGCACAGCACATCGTGCTTTGCAATTGCGACCCCATCCCTTTGAAACAGCCTCCCCTTCTCGTCGATCCGTTTTAAGATTCCGACAGGGAGGATCTCTCCCACAGCCGTCCGCTTCCCGAAGACGTTTTTACTATGCCTCGGGGCGACCACACTGATAGCGTCTCCGAATTGCTAATACAGGAAAATGCGTTTCACAATAGCCCAAACATAATACAAGAGTTCGTAGGTGATTTACACAGGCGGCCACTGTCGCCTACGTTCACACAGGACGCCTTTAACCCTTTACCGACTGAGGGTATAGGTATATAGAGGATTTCGCATACCATTGACAGTGGATGCGCCAGGATTTCAGTTTGGGGAGGGGTCTGAATCTGCGGGGAGAATATTTTCCATTTTCAGTCGCCAAAATTTCTGACGACCTTTTTTTTAGTAATTTGGCAAAAATCTCTAAAAAATTTCCATATCAGCCGTCAAAATTTTTGACGACCTTTTTTTAGTCATTTGGTCGAAAACCGCCAAATGTTCTGACAAACTTCTTGTATATCTTAACGTTTGAGTTTTTAGGGGGGGGGGGTAATCGTGCAAATATTTCATTTTTCACATGGGAAAAAATGGATGGCCTTTTTAGGGGGGGGCTTAGCCCTAGCCCCTGGCGCCGCTACTGACCATTGACTATGCTTTGGTCGGGAAAGAGTTAACCAATTCCTTCACGATTAGCGATGGACCCTGCCAGATCTTTGAAAACAGTGACTATTGATACAAGATGACCATTTAGACCACGCGAATTCATCACCCTGCATTCTTAAGCTGTATTGTGTACTGTGTAGGCCTATACAACTGTAGCCTACACAGCCTGCTTCATCCATTGTCCATCAAATAACAATAGTAATGTTGGGAACCATGGCCGGTGAGTGAGTGTAAGACCTAACACAGAATGGATTGATGACATCAGGGACAAGAGTTACAACGTTTAAGAATAGATCCTAGCACCACAAGTGAAAAGTGATAAACTATGCAATGGACACCAACGGGCCTTCGACCCACAAATCAGAATTACGATAGCATTACATAGAACTCCTCATGTATAATAGTAGACATATAGCCATTATTTACATGTATAATTGCAGGGCTTTTTTTAACGTGAGGTTGTACACAAAAAATGTGCAGTTCTAAACGGATTTGTGCAGTTGTAGAAGCACTTCTGTACAGTTGCAACTAGTAAAAAAGAGGTCAGTGTCGTCCTAATATACATGTATTGTAGGTAGTTTACCATGGAGGATGGGAAAGGAAAGAAGGGGTTGTGCAGTTCTAAAATTCCTTAAAAACAGTCCTGTTGGCTGCATATAGGATTATAGGCCTATGTAAAGTTCGCTATATAATTATAATCATTAAATGAAAAGCATTCTGATAAGATATACCTTGATTTATCCAGGTTTTTTCCCTATAGTTCCATGATAACTATAATTAATTTTTTGTATATATTTGAGTGCATTTTATATGATCTTGCTCGTTTGATGAAACCCATAAAATCAATGGTCATGGCTATGGACCATATTATTGCTGACGACTCTAATAATTAATTATTATTTCGATTAATATGATCTTATTTGCCAAACGCAACAACCTCCCATTTAGATATTTATCTACGATTTTTAAAAAGTCTTGCTGACATCGAGCCTGTTATAATCTCTCTTGCGAACGGAGATATCGTTGCATCACTGATGGCATAATTATGTTCATCGGATAACGTTGAGCCACAATTATTTCAAAATCTCATACTTCATTCGGACTCTCTGTGGAGGCAATTAGTCTTTTCTCGAACCGGCAAATGCACTGTGCTACAAGGGCGGATACAGAAATTTCCTAGGGTGGGGGCAAAATTGTCGGACTTGGGACAGGGAAGCATTTTCGTCTTGGTCGCCGAAAACTCTGATGACCTTTTTTTAGTCATTTGTCTCCGATTTCAAAGAAAAAGATACCATTTTATCCACCAAAATAGTTGATGACCTTTTTTTTAGTCATTTGTCTCCAATTTCCCAGAAAAGATATTATTTTATCCACCAAAATAGTTGATGACTTTTTTTGTCGTACGGACCTCGTGTACGGGCCTCGTGGGCGTGGGGAGGGACCCATGCGGAACTACTCATGGGGGGGCTACGTCACGTCAACTTCCTCAGCCAAAATAGCTGGCGAAAAATAAAGAAATTTCTAAATGGGGGGATGGCCGGATTGGCCTCCTGGATCTGCCCCTGTTGTGCTATCGTTGCATCCAACTGAGGTTTTAATAGCAATGTTCCCTCTGTTGTTAGATGGATCTATATCTATATATTGGCAATGTTTCTTTTAGCTTAATGTTGATTGCAACATCGGCCGTTGCGAATTACGATTAGGTGGCGCTCCCATGCATGGTGTGTTCTTTCATAATTGTATGGAGGAATGAATAAAATGAATTGCACTCAGGTTTACAGTAGCTCGGATCCTCTGGCTTGCTTGATTCACTGCATGCGTATAGGCACAATCATACCGCTGACATCTAAGTATACGTAGGCTCTAGCCTACACTATGAATCAAATCGAACGAAAATTCGCAATAAAGCATAACTTAAATCTGTATTTAGTTGCCCTAAAATGACACAGTTACACAGTACATTAATACAGTAGGCCTATATGATAATGTTAGATAAAGTAGGCTCACTGGGGTGAGACACTGATTTATGTGGAGTTTGGGGTGTGCGTTGAAGACTTTACTATGAAGTCCTAAGTAAGACTATAGATGGAGCTGGGGTGTGCGATGAAGATTTTACTGTGAAGTCCTAAGTAAGACTATAATAGAGTTGGGGTGCGCGATGAAGACTTTACTATGAAGTCCTAAGTGAGACAATAGAGTTGGGGTGAGCGATGAAGACTTTACTATGAAGTCCTAAGTGAGACAATAGAGTTGGGGTGAGCGATGAAGACTTTACGGTGAAGTCCTAAAAATACTATAGAGTTTGAACCACAAATTTCCCGGCAACTCTCACCATGTAGTCACATCGCCGGTTCAAAAAAAATTCCAATCGGAGATGCTCGTGAAACATTGAAATATTTCCTTAACCCTCGGGCTACCAAGGGGGGTTGCCACTCCCCCTAGGGTTTTCGCAAATCAAACGCGTTCTGTCTGGAATAAAATTTTGAAAAAATTGGTAGCTGTAGAGGGTTCATTGGGACACATTTTGAGCTAAAAGTTTTGATGATGCCCCCTACCGTTCAAAAGTTACACCCGATATACCCAAGGTACCAGGGGTGGATACCACCCCCCCCCTAGAATATCGTCTGTAACTTTTCCGCCCCTTAATATTAAGAGACACAAATTATACCATTCTATAGAGGGAATGTGGGGCTACATTTCCATGCTCATTGAGTTGTCTTTTGACAACCGGAAGTGCTCAAAATAAATTGAAATATATATAAAGGTGTTTTATTTTCATAAAATTGTCATGTTTTTTCTATTATAACTTATCCATAATTTATTTTTTAATATAAATAAACTATGCCATTCTGTAGAGGGCATTTAGGGCTATTTTGTAATACTAAATAATTTAAAATTTGATGACCGGAAGTGCTCAAAATAAATTAAAATGTATAAAAATGTTGGGTTTTTTGCAACGCGAACCGATATGTGTGCGTAAACGTTTTTCAGCGGCTAAAACATGTTTTTTGTTTTGATTTAACATAAAACAGACTAATTACTAGTTTTTATAGTTGAATATTGGACTTTATTATATGTAAACTACTTTTTAATATATAAATCATGTATAAAACACACAGAATCTAATATATTCCCTATGCGTAAGCATACATTTTGTGGAATCGACGGGTACCCATGGTAAAAAATTCATAATTTCGAGGTGCCTTTATATTTTCTAAACCTAAATATACCATTTTGTGCAGAAATGAATGCTGAATCCAATGGTGTATTACAAGTTATGATATCTCAAACCAAACCCAAAATCCAGGGGGGGTGGTAACCACCCCCCTTGGTAGTCAGTGTTACAAAAAAGCTTGGTAGCCTGAGGGTTAATAATTATGCATGTATATATGACGAAAGGTGATGATAGACCAGTTGATGGTCGGAGAACGGGGACGCGAATATAAAGAAATAAAGGAAAAGTGCAGAATCGACAAGAATCGTGCACGCCGTTGGAATCTTTTAATCTGCCTATAAGGGCAAAACATTAAAGAATTAGAAGCATGTATATAGCGTCACTATCTATAAATAGAGCCAACACACTGAGATCCACCGAAGGGGGTCTCTATAGGTCCCAGCACACGATCTTTCTCGAACGTGGTTAGGCAGTGTTTAATCTAGTCCCCCTCCTCTGGGGGGGGAATTGAGGTTTCTGGGGGGGGAGACAATTGAGAGTCTGAAGGACGCTCATGACGCACGTACGTAGCACCGAGACTGGGAGGGGAGGGGTATGGGGAGGGGACGTGCCCCTCCCCACCAGAAACTTTTTGAATTTCCACATTGCAATGGCGGCATTTTAACGGGTCGTCTTAACAAAATAGCTGTACTTTTTCAGTCACCCATTAGAAAAATTTTGAATATCAACATTGCAATAGCAGCATTTTAAGGGGTCATCCTTACAAAATAGCTGTACTTGTTCAGTGACACATTAGAAACTTTCTGAATGTTCACATTGCAATGGCAGAATTTTAAGGTGTACTCTTAACAAAATAGCTGTACTTTTTCAGTGACCCATTAGAAAATGTTTGAATTTCCACATTGCAATGGCAGCATTTTAAGGTGTCGTCTTAATAAAAATAGCTGTACCTTTTCAGTGACCCATCACAAAATTTTTGAATTTCCACATTGCAATGGCAGAATTTTAAGTGGTCATCTTAACAAAAACAGCTGTACTTTTTCAGTGACCCAATAGAAACTTTTTGAATTTCCCCATTGCAATGGCAGCATTTTAAGGTGTCGTCTTAACAAAATAGCTGTACTTTTTCAGTCACCCATCAGAAAAATTTTGAATATCAACATTGCAATAGCAGCATTTTAAGGGGTCATCCTTACAAAATAGCTGTGCTTGTTCAGTGACACATTAGAAACTTTCTGAATGTTCACATTGCAATGGCAGAATTTTAAGGTGTACTCTTAACAAAATAGCTGTACTTTTTCAGTGACCCATTAGAAAATGTTTGAATTTCCACATTGCAATGGCAGCATTTTAAGGTGTCGTCTTAATAAAATAGCTGTACTTTTTCAGTGACCCATCAGAAAATTTTTGAATTTCCACATTGCAATGACAGAATTTTAAGTGGTCATCTTAACAAAAACAGCTGTACTTTTTCAGTGACCCAATAGAAACTTTTTGAATATCAACATTGCAATAGCAGCATTTTAAGGGGTCATCCTTACACAATGGCTGTACTTTTTCAGTGACCCATCACAAACTTTTTGAATGTTCACATTGCAATGGCAGCATTTTAAGGTGTCCTCTTAACAAAATAACTACTTTTTCAAGGACCCATTAGAAACTTTCTGAATTTCCACATTGCAATGGCTTCATTTTAAGGTGTCATCTTAACATGATAGTATCATATATATTATAGTAGTAAATAATGTCATTATAATCATATAATAATAAATAATATAACGGTATATTATAACACTTCAAGTAAAACAATGATGAAGACAGTAACTAAAAACCAATATCATTTCGTCAAATTTTTCTGGGGGGGGAAATGTCAATCCTGGGGGGGGAACTTTCCCCCCCCAGAGACGTCTAGATTAAACACTGGTGGTTAGGTTACAAACGTCGAATCAACCGGGCATCGCATCCAATTGCATACATCAAGAGAGTAACATCACGCCGCATCGCATTTCCTTGCATTACCACACACTAGACATCGCAATGAATTACATCACATTAATATTCATTGCTGTTGGAAGTCTCCGCGAGAGTTGCATTCTATTAGACTCGAACGGCTCTGTGTGTAGTTGGTTAATGGTGTCAATGCATTCATCTTGTTCTTCTTCTTTCGTTCTACTTCTTAGAAATATCCTTGATCTCTCCCTGTTGACGTCAACAATGCTATGGCCATTATTTCTCTTTATGCATATGACCTACTAATGGTAGCTTGTAGCCTAATCTATAATTATTATGTAATATTATCATATAAGAAATTGTTGCTAGTTATATATAAACACATATATCTATATAAATAAAGAGAAGATTCTGTGTGTTTGATCGAGATGCATTTCCAGTTTTTCAGCTTTTCACTGCAAACCTTCACTACTGTATCGGTGTTGGCATGGGGCACCCATTGGAGGAGTTGGCGATCTAAAAATCTTACCTTCTCCCGAGTTTGAAACATTTAATTTTCTATCCGAAAACTAACGTAGCAAGCAAGCTATTTCAGACGCCATTTGCTTTCACCGATCAATGTTCAACGAATCCATACGGAGGGAGAGCGGGAGGGAGGGAGGGATGGAGGAGGGACGGAGGAGGGAGCAAGGACGGAGGGAGGAAAAGACGGAGAGAGGGAAGGAAGGAGGGATGGACGGACGGACGGAGGGAGGGATGGAGGGACGAAGGGAGGGAGGGACGAATGGAGGGAGGGAAGGAGGGAGGGCGGAAGGGAGGAAGGGATGGAGGAGGGACGGAGGAGGGAGGAGGGACGGAGGGAGGGAAAGACGGGGAAGGGAAGGAAGGAGGGACGGACGGACGGACGGACGGAGGGAGGGAGGGACGGAGGGAGGGAAGGAGGGAGGGAGGGCGGAAGGGATGGAGGGATGGAGGAGGGACGGAGGAGAGAGGAGGAACTGAGGAGGGAGGAGGGACGGAGGGAGGGAAAGACGGAGGGAGGGAAGGAAAGAGGGACGGACGGACGAACGGACGGAGGGATGGATGGAGGGACGAAGGGAGGGAGGGAGGGACGAAGGGAGGAAGGGAAGGAGGGAAGGAGGGAAGGAAGGAGGGAGAGAATAGGGCGAAGTGAGGGTGGTAGTGATGAAGGGGATTCGCCAGGAACAGTGCGGGGTACGGGGTGAATCCTAAAATTCGCGGGCAAAGCCGGGTACCCCAGCTAGTATACTTATATATAATGCATAAACAGCCATTTATATCTCTTGCATATATCTCTATATCGATATATATTTGTATAGCTGCTTGCCTTTATATATGTATATATATGTATGTATTTATATATATATTTATATAGCGATGTCATAAATTATATATGTGGATAAAAAAGTTACGAACATTGGACATTCTGATTTTTGAGACTTGGTAATGCAATATTGTGTGCGACGTAAAGTTGAATAATTATTAACGAACAAAAAAGACAAGATGGCGCGAGAGGCTAAGTATGCGTTTTGGGGTGGGGGTGGCACAGAGAGACAGCTTGCGAGGCAGAGTTTGCAATCAGAATGATTTATAGAGATTAGAAGTAGAGACAGAGAGATGCTTGGAAGTGTGTTGGTGGTGGGTGGGGGGTTAATATAGAAGTCTAGACAGAATTTCATAGGAGTGAGGCAGTGAAGAAGGTAGTGAATTAAGCATAAGCCTATAGAGGGTGCGACGGTTCGGTAGAAAGATGGTATTCATGGTAACTATAGAGGTAGAAAAACAGTCAACCATAACCATAGCCATAACCATCAATTTTATTGGACCAAGATAACAAAAACATTTTTGCGAAGTATATAATTATATACAAAACATTTGGTTACAACCGGAAACCCAGACGGGATTAGAAGTCCCAATGGTAGGGCTACCTATATACGCACAATATCAAATTCAAGATGGTAGATAGGCAAGTATCATGTAAGTATTTACAATCTGGAAATACACATGATGCAGTCTTAACTAAAAACATAAACATTCACAGTCAAGACAACATGTTGTTGTAAGCTATCAAACCTTAAATAAGCTAGCAAGATAGATGGATGAATGGAATGTGGACTGAATAAACTCCGTTGCGGTTGCCTGTTTCAAGAAGACATTTCCTTTATATGTATGTATGTATATATGTATATATGTATGTATGTATGTATGTATGTATGTATGTATGTATGTATGTATGTATGTATGTATGTATGTATGTATGTATGTATGTATGTATGTATGTATGCATGCATGCATGCATGTAAGTATGTATGTATGTATGTATGTATGTATGTATGTATGTATGTATGTATGTATGTATGTATGTATGTATGTATGTATGTATGTATGTATGTATGTATGTATGTATGTATGTATGTATGTATGTATGTATGTATGTATGTATGTATGTATGTATGTATGTGCATATATTATATGTTTATATATGTCGGCCTGTCTAATGATATTCATGTAGAACTTCGGATATAGAGCCATTCTATAGTGGAATGTTACAATATACAGAAAAGATGTAATCGTATTAAATTACAGAACATATAAAATTATAGCGCAGTCTGTTTTGTAGGCCTACTGGTGAAGTTCACTGTCTTATAAAACGAAATGCTGTCGTGGGTGCTAGAGAACTTAAGCGTATATTTTAAGAACAAAATATATACATCGTATAGCTTCCAATGGTGGAGTAAAACTGTAAAAGTCAAAGGAAGTTCAAGAATGATAATGAGAAACTGGATTGCGGAAGAAAGTTGAAGCAAGCTGCGGGGAGGGGGTTGGGCAATGAGACGAGTGGCGGCATCAAGTAGAAGAAAATGATGATGATGATGATGATGATGATGATGATGATGATGATGATGATGGTATAGATATGTTGAGCGTGATGACGGTGATTGTAGTGTTGATGATGATGGTGAAGTGGTGATGATGACAATGATGATGATGATGACAATGGTAGTGATAATAGTAGTGATAATGATGACGATGACCGATAAAGATGATGACGGTGATGATGGTGATGATGATGATCGTGACAATGGAGGTTGTGGTGTTGATGATGATGATGATGATGGTGATGATCAGGATGATCCGGATTATGATGATGAATATGACGATTATGATGATGATGGTGGTGGTGGTGGTGGTGGTGGTGATGATGATGTTGATGATGATGATGATGATGATGATGATGATGATGATGATGATGATGATGATGATGATGATGATGATGATGATGAAAGAAAGACAGAAAGTGGGGATAAGGACAAGAAGAAGACGAAGATGAACAAATAACAACAACAACAACAGCAGCAGCAATGACAACAACACAGGGCTTTTTTCACGTGCAGTTGTACACAAAATGTGCAGTTCTAAATGGATTTGTGCAGTTGTAGAGGCACTTCTGTACAGTCAAAACTAGCAAAGAATGGTTCTTTTCTCCGATTGGAAGTACTTTACCATAGAGGATGGGAAGGAAAAGAAGTGGTTGTGCAGTTCTAAAAATTCTTTAAACACAGCACTGCAACAACAACAACAACAACATTAACAACAACAACAACAAGTATAAGGAGCGGCGTGCTTCTAGTTGTTGTTATACGTCATTCCTCAGATCTCAGATTGCGACAGCAGCAGCACAATACGAATCAGATACTACATACAATGTCATGTAGCATCTACCGACTACTCTACAACGAAAACTCTCGACGATATATGCTATACATAAAAATTGTTACAACAAATAATTATGGTGCAACGTTGAAAACACTGCACGAAAAGACATTACGTTAAAGTAAATTTTCTACGATGTTACTCCTGCGCCGTTTTGCGCTTCTCGTTAAATCTCTGTAGGTTTTCGTTGTTGGTCTTTCGACGACATGGCAGGAACATTGCTAGAAACGCATGTCTAAACTGACGACCGGTGGCAAAGTACACGACGAATTCCAGGGCGTTGTTAGTGCAATAAGACAGAACAGTAGCATTATATGCCAGTTCGATGATAACCTTCTCATTCGTAGACAGCAAATTCATATTGGTGTTCATATAGTAAAAAAACAGGATGTCGTTTGGGAGGTTGAATATGAGGAACATGGCGCTCATTACGATCAGCATGGTTGTGGTGGATGCCATTGGTTTTGAGGCGGAGGCTGCCGCTCCCATCTGCGTCTTGCGTTCCCAGCGGGACTTGAGCACACGGGCGATAGTGAGAATGTTCCCGACCACGATAACTAGGAATGGAAGGAAAACTGTAACGACTGCATTATACACATAACTCGCTCTATTCATCGACTGGCTCTGCTCATCGTCGCCTACCACACAATAGATCACAGACTCTGCTACGCTATTATTATAGACTGTAGTTGTTGGTGGAGTCGTTAGTTCAAACATTAGAAATGCGAGTGCTTGCTCGGGAAGTAAAATTATGGCCATAATGACCCACATGATTACAGTACGACGTTTGCTGCACAGTTCTTTGGAACGGAGAGGAAACCACAGAGCAATTGTTCGCACAACTGTGAACAGGACCAGAGTCCATGAAGCGAGTGTGTGCGTGTAAAAGTATGCAACCATGACTAGTTTACAGCTGAATCGCGTGAAAGACTGAATTCTGATCCCAAACGCCGCCGACAGCCAGCAAACCATAAGGTACGAATTGAGAACTGCGATGTCCATCACGGACAGAGCGGTCAGGAGGAATCCAGTGGACGAGTAACGGAAATTACGGTGCTGAAAAGTGACGATTGACACGGCGTTTCCTAGAGTTCCGAAGACGATCAGGAATGGAGGAACCCACGACAAGAGCGTTGCTGTAAGTGTCGAGATCTCGTCCCACGGCCAGCTGCAATCCTCCTCGACACATACTATTGTTGTATTCTCACGTGTTTCAACAGTTACGTTGTGTCTTTCAATGGGCAGGAACAGTGCAGTGGACAAATCATTTCCCAGTCGTAAGATGTCGTTGACAGAGGAAAGCGCCGTATCATTTTCAGAAGCTTCAGTTGCTTTCTGTGCTAAAACTGTTGCCATATTTTCCTTTGTATTTTCTGTAGTTTCGTTCACTCCACCCAGGGTCTCCGTCACAGGCGATTGAGCATTTACAGCCGTTTCACGAGTGATGGAATCAAAACTTGTGCCAATAGCTTGTGCTGAATTGAGTTGATGCGTGGTGGCATCGTTACTGTTGGTAGTTACGGCGTGGTTCAAGGACCCGCATCTGTATGTGCCTGGATCGCAGATGACGGTAAAGGGACCTTGGTCTTTCCTCTGAGTAATGTCAGTGTCGTTAATTATTGTTGATGTGGAATCTACGTTCGTTCCGGGGACCGTTGCATACTGCGCAAGAACGTAGCGCGTGAAGATGGAGAGGAGGAGAAGGTTCCAGTTGAAAGAAGCGTTGGAGAACATGGCCAAACACATCACGAAGTTGGAAATCGCCACAGACTACCTTGAAATCCGTACGGTTACATCCCTTAGCCACTTTAAAACCCTTGCACGTGCACACACACACACACACTAATTTATATTACTTAAAGTCTTAAACTCAGCTTTATGTTTGTGCTAGTTAGTAGTTAGGTTGTAGTTAAGAATTAAATATACGTAACTTTTTCTGCATAAATGTTATATAGCCATAACAACGTCTATTCCCCTTACTTAATCACACCCACCATCCTGTTCAGCTTCTTCCTGGTATAATTTATAGGCCCCTACTAAGTGGGACTTTTTCCTTCTGGGGTGCCTGTTGCTCCCTAATCTATCTCCTAACTTCTTTGCCAAACGCATTAATACTTTAATTTAACTTGTGTTATACCATGTTCTGTATAATTATGTTTATTGTGGGATCATTAAATAATTTTGAATTTTTTAAATTTGAATTTTGAACGGCGTTTCAAAAAGAATGTTCTTACCTTCTTACTTATTTATTGACTTAAATAATTATCTTACGTTTTTAGATCGAGAACGATGTAACCTGCTGAACTTAATATTGCCTTCGTCAGTAGCCGACAGGTTGCTCTCCACCATGCAACAAGGGTGTCTTTGCCACAATAATTTTCTGCACCTGACGCTTTATCACTGCAGTAGCATTCCTTTTATAACCGTCTCGCTTAGCCGCGGACTCTTTGAAGTGTGCAAACAGCCACGTGTAGGCCTACCAATCTGACTTCGTGTGGCTAATTTCAATTAATGTGGCTTCGAATATTTCATGATTACCGGTCGACATGACAGTGCACCGACCCAAATGACTGCTTGATTAGACACAGAAAACCATTTATCGCGACAGCCTCCCGAATGAGAATGATCGCACTGGCGACGAAACTTCTAGTTAGCACGATAGGACACAAGATTAGGTGTCAAAACGTATACCATGCCTAGTGGCGGACCACGTGCTGTGGTTGAGAATATTTACTCGAAGGTATCTGGCGTCTATAGTATACGGACCCATGCGCGTGGAGGTAATGACAACACACACTGCAAATAGTTTGCATCAAAACAGTTGTAGGTTAATAAGAACATTTCAAAGAAAATTTAATAAGCTTGTTTCTGCAGTCGCCGTATCATCACCATTAATAGGTTTGATATCTTGAACGTGACAAAAGACTGCTTCCCAGTGCGGGGCCGTCCTTCTGATTTAGGCTCCGCCTGGTTTCAACCCCGTCCATATACAGCAAGTCGATTGCCTGTGCTTAATCTAGGCATCTCTGAGGGGAGGGAAAGTTCTCCCAAGAATGAGGGAAAGTTCTCCCAGGAATGAAGGAAAGTTCTCCCATGAATGCGGGAAAGTTCTCCCAGAAATGCAGGAAAGTTCTCCCAGGAATGCTGGAAAGTTCTCCCAGGAATGCGGGAAAGTTCTCCCAGATATGAGAGACGGATGTAGACAGAGATCACGTTGGCGACGGTCACTACGTATGTGCCACTATATATGTGGTCGGAGTCGTAGAGATCTCATCGTACAGTAAGCTTAGAGGCAAAAGATAGCCATGGTTGTTTACCCACATATAACATTGATATAGGGCCTATATACAGGGTGCGGCCAAAAATAATAATCCATTACGAAAATTGCGATTTCTCGAAAACCGCTGAATATTTTGTTACAAATATTTTCATGCTTATTCGTAACATATTTTTGCATATTATGTGAAAATTTTATGACAGTATCTTTATATTTGTGATCATGACATCAGACAGAAGAAAGAACTGCATTTTTTCAACTGAACACAGCATTCACGAAATAGGAAATCAAATTTTTACATAAAGTAGCCTATGGTGTGCCATAATTACGTCATTTCCGCTTTTCAGACGGTGTTTTGTTTACATTTTGAGTAAAATTGCAAGGTTTCCTTCACCTATGAAAAGATCATTTACACCACTCCACCCATTAACAAACAAAACAACAGCGTCTGGGCGAAGAAAAAAGCCGATATCCATCCAAGCCGTCTGTTGGTCGAGAGAGCCAAGTTCTCTCCCCACATCATGGTCTCTGCAAGTGTCAGATACGAAGGTAAAGGACTCTTGCACTTCATTGACTAGAAGGCCAAAGTCAATGCTAAGTATTACGTGGAGAATCTTTTGCCTAAGCTTGTCGATGAGAACTCAGTTCCCTTTTCAGCAAGATGGAGCGCACGCTGACGGCGCCAAGCTGGTCCAAGATTGGTTAAGTCACTGTCCGGACTTCATCGACAAGGATTCATGGCCGCCAAATTCCCCAGATATGAATCCACTCGACTATGCTTGTCTGGGGTGCAATACTTGAGACCTACAACAAACTTAACACAAAACCGAAGAACATTCCTGAACTGAAAACTACGCTGCAAATCATCTGGAATGACTTTCCACTTGAGACCATTCAGAAGTCTGCTCTGGGCTTTCGAAAACGTCCTGCAAGTTTGCGTAAAAGCAAATGGTGGTCACTTCGAACATTCATTGCACAAAACTTAACACTTGGCCTAATCTTGTCAATAGCAATAAGTAACCTGGAACCTTCTTACGCTACTGTTTGCGTCGTTACTTTGTTATTGCTGTCAGAAAATGCCTGTTGAAACGAAAATAACATTTCTTTACTTCAGGGTTGCACCATTTTGGTTTTCATGATTCGAATTTCATTAGATTTACCCAAGCTGTAGATAAATATGTGTCAAACAGACTGGCGAAGTTTTGTAACAAAATATTCAGCGGATTTCTAGAAATCGTAATTTTCGTCATGGATTATTTTTTTTGGCCGCACCCTGTATATATATATATATATATACATATTAGGGTATGTCTAAAAATTAAAATGTCTATGCTAATATCGACCAATATGATTTTGTGTTCCACCTTCAGAAATATAGATATCTGCCAAATTAGATGAAAATCTGAAGAGATTTAGGACTTGCTCAAAGCACCGGAAGAATAGCCACTTAGGCGACATTGTAACACATTGTAATTTTCACAGATCCAAGCAAAATTGAACGCATAACCATCAGATATAAGGCAAAATCCAAAGAAATACTATGAATTGTCATAGTATATTCCTCATACTACATTTGACAAAAACTGGCTTTACTTGACCATTGCTGAACAAATTGTTTCTCTCCCTTTTTTCTGACCAGGGCTTTCATTGAAGGACTGCATAAGAGTCACTCTCCCAGATCATTCGTCACTCCTAGGTCGGGTCAGATAATCATGATGACTTAATTTGGCGTCACTGTGTGATTTTTCTGACTACCAATCACATCACGAAGAGAGTAGCCCAATCCGAGGATCTGGAATATTTCGGTGGTGGCTTAGATACAGTAGGAAGCCTCCCATGATTCCAGATCATCAAATTCGTTGCGCATGATGGTCTATGACTCGTAAAAAGCTGTGACCAACCAGGGTCTCTGACAAAAATCAAAGTGTCGGAAAAATACTGTTAGGGAGACAGGTAAGACTTCTCTGGCGTGGTTAAGTATGGATTCCCCTTTATAGGCTTCATTGTTTCAGGTACAGGTGAAATGGTACTTTGCGTTAGACTAAGTTGCTGCCACAGAGAGTGACACCTCAAGTAAAGGATTCCATACCTTTTCAGTGTAGGATGGTCAAGACTATCTTCTCTGTGCTCTGACGTTGCTGAATGAAAAATTGATAACTGAAAAGCCACAACTTGATCATGTAAATCGCATATGCCATCCAACGCCGTCGGTGAAATGCACCTGGTTACCTGAACTTTATTCCCTTTGGTGGAATTCATCTTTGGAAATGACTATTTAGCTCTAGTAGCTCTTGACTAAAGACTTCCAATACTGGAGTCCTTGCAGAATCATGCAGTGAAACACTTTTCCAGAACAATTTCAGAGGCATGGTATCGATGCCATCGATGGCAAGGTTCAAGAGGTCCTTTCCCAATTTCGCTTCCAGCTTCATGCATATGCCGCCCTTGCAACTCACATGGCCAGGATTTTGTATTCCAATCCCCAGCTTCAGATCTCAGACAACAAGAATCTGACATGATAATAGCTGTCACTGAGTGGAGTTTGGGGATGGCCAATAGCTTGGTAACATCCTTATGAAATATACCATAATGAATGAATGAATGAATGGCCATCTGTAACATCTGGCATGATCTTGTTATTCAAGTGAATTGTAAGGGGAACCTGTGGCTCAGAAGAATCTCTGCTGCCAGGGCTGCAAGATCATCTCTCCCAAATTGAAACGCACAATTGTTACTGTCTCTTATACGTTGTCATCCAGACTCTGATTCCTTGGTGTATGCGTAAATTGAGCAGTAGCTGCAGTACCTTGCATGGGAACCTCTCCTTTGTGAAGACAGCTTTGCATAGCCGAAGTGATATCAGTAGTGCCTATCAACCAAATCTCAGCTTTTTTGTAATAAATTGTGCATTGCGTCTGCCATGTGATACAAGAATTAAAAGCACCACTTCCCGCCATTTGCAACACATGACCAGTGACAAAGCAACATCACATCAGTAACGACATGATCATGAATGTTTATTTGCTGGGATCTAGTCACTGAGAACGGTTCTATAGCATGCAGCTCGCATGTATTGAAATCGTAGATTCTAATGCTTGCAATGCAACCGTGTTCCTAACTTCAGTCCTCTTGAGCAAGTCCTAAATGTTCAGCTATCGAGATATAATTTCAGATATTCAGTTTACACATGATTTGGCACAATAATTTCATTTGGTCGTTAAAAAATCTTTTATTTTAAAATTTCACATGTACCTTAAAAACACCCTAATACATATATATATAACGGTGCTATATAAATATATGAAGATAAAGAATTTATGAACATTGGCCATTCTGATTTGCAAGACTAGGACCTGGTAACGCAATTGTGTGCCACGTATATATAAAGTTGAGTTAACGAATAAAAGAGCAGACGGCGCGAGAGGCGAAGGGGAAGGCAGAGAAACAGCTTGCGAGGCAGAGTTTGCGATCAGAATGATTTTATAGAGATTAAAAGCAGACGGGGAGAGATGTTTGGAAGTGTATGGGGTAGGAGGGTGGGGGGGTTGAAGATAGATGGCTGAACAGAACGAGGGAGGGAGCGAAGAAGGAAGCGAAGTATATATATGGAGGGTGCGACGGTTCGGTAGAAAGATGGTAACTAGAGGTAGAAAACAGTAAGGAGGAGAGATGGATAGATGGATGGAAGAAATGTGGTCGGAATAAGCTCTGTTGCGGTTGCCTGCTTTTCGACGACATAGGCTACGTTGGCCTGTCTAATATGCACGCATGTATGTATGTATGTATGTATGTATGTATGTATGTATGTATTAAATCATTCATTCATTCAGAGCATTTACATAGCACCCTTTAAAGAAACTACTCAGAAGCGCTCCCAGCCCAACCACGGACAAAGAAAAAAGACTTGAGAGACTTGTAGAACCTAGGCGGATGGACCACAAGTAGAGAGCGAAGTGCAACCGGGAGGTCGTTCCAGACAGTAGGCCCACGACCGAGAAAGCACGGCGCAGCTTAATAGACAAGCGAGCTCGCGGGACCAGAAGATTTAGGAAGCCGCATAACAAGGCGAGTAGCCGAGCGCAAGATGCGATCAAGTTGCCCCAGGACCCCAAGTGGAAGACCAGGATGTAAGGAGCAACAGTTGTCGATTCGATGTATGTATATAGGTATGTATCTAGGTGTGTATATGTGTAACTAGGTATGTATGATGATGAAGCCGAAACCGAGAAAATGAGGGCGGCGGTTCATACGCCGACACCGAGAAAATAAGAACGGCGGTTTATACGCCGAAGCCAAGAAAATGAGGGCGGCGGTAAATATGCCGAAACCGAGAAATTGAGGGCGGCGGCGGTTTATACGCCGACACCGAGAAAATAAGAACGGCGGTTTATACGCCGAAACCACGAAAATGAGGGCGGCGGCGGTTTATACGCTGAAACCGAGAAAATTTAAGGCGGTGGTTCATACGCCGAAACCGAGAAATTGAGGACGTCGACGGTTTATACGCAAAAACCGAGAAATTGAGGGCGGCGGCGTTTTATACGACGAAACCGAGAAAATGAGGGCGGCGGCGATTCATACGCCGAAACCGAGAAATTGAGGACGTCGACGGTTTATACGTCGAACCCGAGAAATTGAGGGGGGCGGCGGTTTATACGCCGAAGCCAAGAAACTGAAGGCGGCGGTTTATATGCCGAAACCGAGAAAACGAGGGCGGCGGCGATTCATACGCCGAAACCGAGAAATTGAGGACGTCGACGGTTTATACGTCGAACCCGAGAAATTGAGGGGGGCGGCGGTTTATACGCCGAAGCCAAGAAACTGAAGGCGTCGGTTTCTACGCCGAAAACGAGAAACTGAGGGCGTCGGCGACTCATGCGACGAAGCCGAGAAATGAGGGCGGCAGTTTATATGCCGAAACCGAGAAATTGCCGGCGGCGGTTTATACGCCGAAACCAAGAAAATGAGGGCGGCGGTTTATGTGCCGAGGCCGAGAAAATGAGAAATTGAGGGCGGCGTTTTATATGCCGAGGCCTAGAAAAAGAAAAATTGAGGGCGGCGTTTTATATATGCCGAAGCCGAGAAAATGAGAAATTGAGGGCGGCGTTTTATATATGCCGAGGCCGAGAAAATGAGAATTTGAGGGCGGCATTTCACATATGCCGAGGCCGAGAAAATGAGAAATTGAGGGCGGCGTTTTCTATATGCCGAGAAAATGAGAAATTGAGGGCGGCGTTTTATATATGCCGAGAAAATGAGAAATTGAGGGCGGCGTTTTATATATGCCGAGAAAATGAGAAATTGAGGGCGGCGTTTTACATACGCCGAGGCCGAGAAAATGAGAAATTGAGGGCGGCGTTTTATATGCCGAGGTCGAAAAAATGAGAAATTGAGGGCGGCGTTTTATATGCCGAGGCCGAGAAAATGAGAAATTGAGGGCGGCGTTTTATATGCCGAGGTCGAAAAAATGAAAAATTGAGGGCGGCGTTTTATATGCCGAGGCCGAGAAAATGAGAAATTGAGGGCGGCGTTTTATATGCCGAGGCCGAGAAAATGAGAAATCGAGGGCGGCGTTTTATATGCCGAGGCCGAGAAAATGAGAAATTGAGGGCGGCGTTTTATATATGCCGAGGCCGAGAAAATGAGAATTTGAGGGCGGCATTTCACATATGCCGAGGCCGAGAAAATGAGAAATTGAGGGCGGCGTTTTCTATATGCCGAGAAAATGAGAAATTGAGGGCGGCGTATTATATATGCCGAGAAAATGAGAAATTGAGGGCGGCGTTTTATATATGCCGAGAAAATGAGAAATTAAGGGCGGCGTTTTACATACGCCGAGGCCGATAAAATGAGAAATTGAGGGCGGCGTTTTATATGCCGAGGCCGAGAAAATGAGAAATTGAGGGCGGCGTTTTACATACGCCGAGGCCGAGAAAATGAGAAATTGAGGGCGGCGTTTTATATGCCGAGGTCGAAAAAATGAGAAATTGAGGGCGGCGTTTTATATGCCGAGGCCGAGAAAATGAGAAATTGAGGGCGGCGTTTTATATGCCGAGGTCGAAAAAATGAAAAATTGAGGGCGGCGTTTTATATGCCGAGGCCGAGAAAATGAGAAATTGAGGGCGGCGTTTTATATGCCGAGGCCGAGAAAATGAGAAATCGAGGGCGGCGTTTTATATGCCGAGGCCGAGAAAATGAGAAATTGAGGGCGGCGTTTTATATATGCCGAGGCCGAGAAAATGAGAATTTGAGGGCGGCATTTCACATATGCCGAGGCCGAGAAAATGAGAAATTGAGGGCGGCGTTTTCTATATGCCGAGAAAATGAGAAATTGAGGGCGGCGTATTATATATGCCGAGAAAATGAGAAATTGAGGGCGGCGTTTTATATATGCCGAGAAAATGAGAAATTAAGGGCGGCGTTTTACATACGCCGAGGCCGATAAAATGAGAAATTGAGGGCGGCGTTTTATATGCCGAGGCCGAGAAAATGAGAAATTGAGGGCGGCGTTTTATATATGCCGAGGCCGAGAAAATGAGAAATTGAGGGCGGCGTTTTACATGCCGAGGCCGAGAAAATGAGAAATTGAGGGCGGCGTTTTATATGCCGAGGCCGAGAAAATGAGAAATTGAGGGCGCGCGCGTTCTATATGCCGAGAAAATGAGAAATTGAGGGCGCGCGCGTTCTATATGCCGAGAAAATGAGAAATTGAGGGCGGCGTTTTACATACGCCGAGAAAATGAGAATTTGAGGGCGGCGTTTTATATGCCGAGGCCGAGAAAATGAGAAATTGAGGGCGGCGTAACTGCGTTACTCTCAGTGTCCAACCTCTGAATCGAACTCGTTACGTGTGCTTCCAGAAGGGGGAGAAAATGACTAAGAATTCCAAAACAATTACGGAGAGCGACGCTGTTGACCCTACCATTTGAATGAAGGGCCCCAAAATTCACCTCCTGCTACGTCTCACAAGACCTAGAAGGTGCGCAAGCTGGTTTACATAACTTTTTTACTCGTCCACACCCCCCCCCCTATATGGCTTTTGTTGGCGCTGCAGAAGCTCTGAGTTTACCAAATACATGAGTGTCAGTTTCTCTGCCGATTTGTATCAACGGCTACAAGTTTACCTGCCATAGAAAATGCAGATCTCATCATATCTGTTAAACAGGCTATTATAATGGTCAGTTTCTCCGGAGAATATAAGAGTTGAGCCCTGACGTTTAACTGGAGGTTGTGAGTGTTACATAATAATAATAATACTAATCTTACGCCTGAGGTTCTTTACTACCTCGGGCATAAAATAGTAATAACAGAAAATCATAATAACAATGGTGGTCGCCGTCAAATGGACTTTCTCTTCAAGCCCCGAAGACGAAACTTGACGCTTCTGGACTAAAATAATAATAACAATAATTATCAGTATTAATCAATCAATCAATATTTATATAGCGCCCCTTTAAGGTGTCTACTCAGAGGCGCTCCCGAGAACAGCTTGGAATGTCAAGGGAAGCCCATTCCAGATTACCGGACCAACCACAGAGAACGAACGCCTCTGCATTGTTGCAGAGCGAATGAAAGAAACCATTAAGTCACCATGGATATAAATTGTCAGCAGAGCAGTGCGCGGCGACCTATGCAAATGGAGAGGGGGAGGCAAAGCTCACACAGATAAGAGGGTGCCCAGCCTGATAAGCATCGTCACACCAAAGATGCAACCATATATGAGATGCGCTGCGGGAAAGAAAGCCAGGGCAAGACCCCACGCATATATTGAGATACACGGTCGGACCTGGTGAACCCCCAATAAGTCACGCGGCAGCCCATTGGACGCTCTCCAACCTCTCAATCCGAACCTGCAGGAGACCAGCGAAGATGGAGGTGCAGTAGTCGAGCAATGAAACGCCTGCAAACGCACTGTGCTGTAGGCTACATGTATAAGTTACACAATTAAATCAATTCATATAACAAAAGACATCAATCACAAACTTGCAGACATGCAATGCGTACACTCCACGCGGGGAGGCCGGGAGGGTTGTAACAATTGACGCGTTTATTTTTGGGTGTTACAACCTGCTCCAGCTTTGGAGTTTGCAGACCTGGGGTAGATTATAAAAAACACTTTTAGCATTCGGTGTAGGTTACAACTCAATTATACGACATTTTTGGTGTTACAACTTGCTCCGGCTTGGGGTTGGTAGACCTGGGGTAGATTATAAACAACACTTTCAGCATTCGGTGTAGGTTACAACTCAATTATACGACATTTTTGGTGTTACAACTTGCTCCGGCTTGGGGTTGGTAGACCTGGGGTAGATTATAAACAGCACTTTCAGCATTCGGGGTAGGTTGCAACTCAATATACGACATTTTTGGTGTTACAACTTGCTCCGGCTTGGGGTTGGTAGATTATAAACAACACTTTCCGTATTCGGGGTAGGTTGTAACTCAATTATACGACATTTTTGGTGATACAACTTGCTCCAGCTTGGCGTTGGTAGATCTGAGATAGAAGATAAACAACACTTTTAGCATTCGGGGAAGGTTGCAACTCAATATTCGACATTGTAGTCTATTGTTAATACGAGTCGTCTGAAATTCGGAATCAGTCATGGCAGAAAAAATTCACAGTGCCATCAGCACATCATCTACTTGAGACAATTTCTTACAAAGTACAAAATTAATTGGATCCGAAAGGTCACAAAAACAAAAGTAATTGAAAGGCTTCGGAAGTAGGCCGTGCTTCTTTTCTGGAGATTCTTCTTCTTGTTTGCCCCTTTCTATTTCTTGAGACCGTTGCTAGCCTTTTAATTCCCGTCTAGTTTTCTTTCACCTACCGATTTATTTTTCTTTACAACCAAGTTCTTTTTTTGTTTTGGGTTTATTTTTTGCGGTTTTGTTTTATTTATTTTTTCCTCATGTTGAGCATGCTTCTCTTGCACAGCTCTCTTGACGAAGATTGTGCATTGCCACCGGTCCCTTGATGAAGACGCGCACTGCCACCGGTCTCTTGACGAACATTGTGCACTGCCAACAGTCCCTTGATTTGATGAAGACGCGCACTGGCACCGGTCCCTTGATGATGTGCACTGCCACCGGTCCCTTGATGAAGACGCGCACTGCCACCGGTCTCTTGACGAAGATTGTGCACCGCCACAGGTCCTTTGACGAAGAATTGCACTGCCACCGGTCCCTTGATGAAGATGTGCACTGCCACCGGTCCCTTGATGAAGATGTGCACTGCCAACGGTCCCTTGATGAAGATGTGCACTGCCACCGGTCTCTTGACGAAGATTGTGCACTGTCACAGGTCCTTTGACGAAGACGTGCACTGCCACCGGTCCCTTGATGAAAATGTGCACTGCCATCGGTAAGGGAACGGTCCCTTGATGAAGACGCACACTGCCACCGGTCCCTTGATGAAGACGCGCATTGCCACCGGTCCCTTGACGAAGATGTGCATTGCCACCATTCCCTTGATGAAGACATGCACTGCCACCGGTCCCTTGATGAAGATGTGCACTGCCACCGGTCTCTTGACAAAGATTGTGCGCTCCCACAGGTCACTTGACAAAGAGATTGTGCACTGCCACCGCTCCCTTGATGAAGATGTGCACTGCCACCGGGTTTTTGATGAAGACGCTCATTTCCACCGGTCTTGGCGAAGACATGCACTGCCCGGTCTCCTCGGGAGGGCTGGTTTTCGGCTCGGACAACCAGACGTCCTCAATTTACCTCCTTTTGACGATGATGGTGACAGGAAAGTTGGAGTCCACTCCAGGCAATGGAAATCGAGATTTTCCATGTCAGCTGAAACGAACTGCTTCCCTCTAGTAAGAAGTGGGCGCATCACATTCTGCCGTTACGCCGCAACACGTTGTCCAATTTTGTTGCATACGCAGCACTTATGTCGTGATCGAAACTAAAACAAGAAAGAAAAAACTAGGTAATCGTTTCTGCAAAACGAGAACAAAAATCGTAAACTAAAACAGAATTTTATGTAGAATGACAACGAAATTGAAAATCTGTAGTGAAAACTACAGAAAATGCAATTTTGCGAACCACAATGGTAAGAAAAAAAACTTCAACAAGAAAATGAATGATTTGACGAAGAAAGCCAAATGAAAACTAAAAACGATAATCAGAAATGCAACTAATACCAAATTGAAATGAGAGCTCATCCATATATTATGAACACAAACAAATCGTATTTTCGACCACAACGTTGCAACTCGTACATCCTGAGGTGGAACCCCCCGCCATGAGTATGCACAAATATGCTTCTCTACCCCACCCCTTGCAAAAGTTAATTAAAGTCATACATAAACATAAATTTATATGTAGGCTATTTTTCGTTAAACTTCGTATTTTCTAGCTAAAATGTTTTAATCGTTACTGTTTACATTTGAACAGAATTTAATTATTAATTATAACACAATCAAAGGTCATTAGACAATAAGGTGGAGTGAAAAAACTAAAGTTAAAATTTTTGACTGGCAGGGGTGGGAATAGTTGTTCCATATGTAAAGTAGTGTAGGTGCAAAATTTTGTAATTTTAAAATGTATTCTTCATCGACCCCAGCCATGCACAACATTGCACATTTTCTAGAAAAAGTGGCAAAAATTGATGAAAAGTCGGGTTTCTAGGAGGCGCATTTTCTAAGTAATTATTGCAGGAATTTCGCAGGGAACCAGACTAAATGGATTTGTAAACAAACCTGGAGGTTTGTGAGAATTGTGAAAATTATTTATAAAGTGATATTCCATACAAAAGGTGAGTACCCCAACTATCATCTTCGCCGGAAAGCGAACACATTCTTTTAGCTTCATTAGTAATTACCTTAATGCTAGTTTTATCGTGTCTATCGAAAATACTGAATCAGCCTTTCGCGAATAGGATTACGATCTATAATTCTATATTGTTCTAAAATATGTCAGATATCTCAGTGAAACTACTGTCTGTAATGTGGCTATTGTGGCTATTCATTGATTGCTCTTGTATATTTTTAGACAGCATAGGCTAATGGCTACCAAAGTTTTTAAACGTAAGACGAGAAATGACATGTGTTGTCCAGTATTTGGATCGCCAGAGGATCTATTTGAAAACGTTTTGCCCACACCTGGTGACATTATGAAGTACTACTTGTTTGTTCGCCATCAAAAGAAGACCGATGCTAGTGCTAAAGAGCCAAGAATTGCAGAGGTTTCACAAGCAGTTGCTACTAGGTGTGAGCTTTTGTGGCACAAAGCTTCGATCCCAACGATTGGGCACAAGCGTGTCGTCGAAAAAATCAAAACATTGAATCACCAGTATCTAAATATTCTTAAACCCTTCAAGAGAAGAAAAAGTAACCAGAAGTACCAAACGAAGTTGAAATACTATGCGATGGAGTGCAATTCGCAACTGTTCGATATCGCTGCTTGCAAATGTCATACCGAAGCAGCGTGCACCTGTGAAAGGGAGAGGAAGGCGCCCATTGTCGAACGCTCTTTTCTTGCAGATCAGAGGACGGTGCGTGAAATGAAGATTGGTGGCATTGACGTCGTATTAACCAGACAGCTTGCAAGACGTGAGAAGAGAAAGCATCGATACGAGACATACGTTAAGCTACAAAAGAAACTTCAGCTGAAGTCGGCACGTCAGCTGAGGCCAAGGATCCTGAAACGAGCATTGCGAGCAACGATACCGATCCTGAAATAAGTCAAGACTCAGATATCGAAGTACAGACTAACGCAGGACTTTGTGGAAAAAAGAGAACATTTCAAATGAGGCTCGATTTACCAACCGTCGCTCGTGAATGTGATCGCCACGGTGTCTCTGATCGAAGTGCCGCTTCACTTGTTAGCGCTGTTCTTCAGGATGTGGGAATTATCAACGAACATGATAATTCCATGGTCATTGACCGAAGCAAAATCCGGAGAGCGCGTAAACGCGTTAGAAAAGCGCTGCAGCACGACTTGCCTGCTTCTGTCTCCGCATTATACTTTGACGGACGCAAGGATCGAACCAGAATTCAGGTGAAGAAAGGTAAAAAGTATTATGCCAAAACAATTGTGGAGGAGCAAGTGACTTTGGTTTATGATCCAAATTCAGTGTATCTTGGACATATAACACCATCGAGTGGTGCATCAAGATCAATTGAAAATGACATTATAACTTTCCTCCGCAACAAAAACATTAACACAGATGAATTGCATGCGATTGGTTGCGACGGCACAAACGTCAATACGGGTGCAGTTGGAGGAGTCATCCGACTCTTGGAGTTGACGTTGCGTAGACCACTGCAATGGCTAATATGCTTATTGCACGCAAACGAGTTGCCCCTCAGACACCTGATGCAGAAACTTGATGGTGGCACTCAAGGACCAAATGTGTTTTCAGGCTTCATTGGCAAAGCTCTCCAGACATGCGAGCAACTGCCAGTGGTGCAGTACAGTACCATCATGTTTGAAAACTGTCCAACTCTGGATGGAGCAGATCTCAGTACTGACCAGCAATATATGTATGATATGTGTATTGCTGTATCCAGTGGACAATGTTCCCCAGATCTTGCTCTTCAGAAACCAGGACCGATTGTACATTCACGGTGGTTAACAATGGCTAACAGAGTACTTCGTTTATACGTGGCCACCAACAACCCCAGTGACAACTTGCAAACTCTAGTGCTGTATGTGATGAAGGTATATGCGCCCATCTGGTTTCATGTAAAAACTAAGCCGTTGTGTAGTAACGGGGCACGACATCTCTGGAGACTAATCAAATACACACGGTATCTCTCACCGGAGTTGCGAGAAATAGTGGATCCAGTGATACAGAGGAACGGATTCTTTGGCCACTCGGAGAATATCCTCCTGGCAATGATAACGGACAGTCGGAAGCATATTCGGGAACTGGCTCATCGTAGAATTATTGCCGCACGAATGGAACATTCGTCCTCAGCACTGGTCCGGCAGTTTCGAGTGACAGTTTTGAACTTTGGAGCAGAGGATTATGTAGACCTTGTCGCCTGGCAGGATATAGACAGGCATGCTCCACCAGTGATGGACGGTTTCTCTGACCAACAAATTCGTGGTTTTGTTGCAAACAGTAATGATATCGTCACACTTGAACATTTTCCGTGTCACACTCAGGCTGTCGAGAGACATGTTAAACTTGTCACAGAATCGTCGGCTGCTGTGTGTGGTCAGCAGCAAAGAGATGGCTTTATTCGATCTAGAATAGAATCAAGAAGCGTTATGAAAACTTTTAACACGAAGTCCCAATATCGATTTGGTAGTGTGTAGTGTGTACACTGTGCACTGTACAGTGTGTAGTTGTGTACTGTGTAGTATTATGTGTGTGTAGGTACGAACTTCTACGAAGGTAAAGGTAGTTGAAGTTTCCGGTACCTGTTGAAAGTATTGATGAACACGAACTATAAAAAAATTGTTAACATCTCTTTAAAGCATGAGTAATTGAGTAATCATTGAGTATTTCAGTGATATTGTGACATAATGTACTCATGAATCTGCAATTCTGCATCTTGGCCTTGAAAACAATTCTTCATTCGCATCATTATGACATTGCCGTACATGCTGAATTATGTGAAATCTTTGATGCCGTGGGGGTCGATGAAGAAAAAATGTCAGAAATCTAAGACTTTGCCAGAATGCTTATATTATGGCATAGCAACTATTGCATACCCTGCCAGTTTAAGAAAATAAAAATAAAATTCAACCATTATTTTCACTCCACCTTATTAGACAACTACAAAAAATAAAGATTTTTATATACGCTAATTAATGTGGACGCCATATTTTTGGAAATTTACCTGGAGTACAAACATTCTGTCAAGATTGTCCCCGTCATATGCAAATTGATTACTTATTATTTACTACTAATTGGTCACAACCCCCCTCCCACGAACGTAATATTTGGACAGCCCCTGACTGATGATGAACTGAATAAAAATCAAAACATAAAAAGACTTTTGGAAATAATGAAACACTGCATACTCTTTGTCCCGCCCAGGAGATATTAAGGGTGGTGGTGGTAGCCTTCCTTCTTTTGTGTTCTGCCCTTAGGCAGGTCCATCGACGCCACTCTTGTCTATTCTGCGCTTTTTCTCTTTCTTTGATTTCATTGCTCTCAAGTGATGTTATACGCCAAGCGAATTTCTGTCCAGGGTAACGACCTCTGTTGTCATAGACCCTGGTCAAATCGGATCCATCTGTCCATCAACCAGTCCATCATCATCTTTCTTGGTCTTCCTGGTGGCTTCTTTCTGTCCATTCTTCCCTCAAGTACTGTCCTCAAAAGTGAGTCTCCCCTCAATATGTGTCTCAATCAGCAACCTTCTTCTCGCACCAGTTGCAGTCCATCCAACTAATCTTGGCTATTCTTCTTCATAGCCACAAGTTTTTCCACTTCTGCTTTTCCCATAATCTATGTTTCTGCTCCATAGAGTGTCACACTCCATATGAGGCTATAGGTAGCCTTCCATTAATGGCAATCAACTAGGAATCCTCCTCCTCCTTAACTTTGTGAATATGATCAACTGCCCGTGTGTAAGCACCAGAGTCAAAATCGATTCCTGTGCTCGCCACAAACGATATCAGCACCAGTCTTACCAAATCGATAATTTTCTCAGGAAACGATGGAGAGGGCATGGAACAGTCACTGGGGGATACATGAGTCAGTTGGGTTAGGGAGAGAGTGACCATGGGACGGAGGAATTTTAAAACGGGGATACAGTCCAACCCATACAAGCATGCAAATAACCGACGTCAAGTCAGTGATGATGATAAAGAGCATCTTCAAGTAGACTGACTTGACGTCGGTTATTTGCATAGAACATTTTCCCCCGAAATTTTTTAGGTCGCAACATACTTGCAAAAATCGTGGTCATCTCAGGAACCACCCAATAAAATCAAACATCGTATACAAAACTTGCCTCAAAAACTGGCATGAAAATATGCCGATTCACGGGCATCGTCTAAAGACTGGCATATTTGAAACATTAAAATGAAACTACGGCAGCCAGTCATATCCCAATCATATTCAAATGTTCTTGCTCCGCTTTTTATCACATGAATTTTACAATTTACGAACAACTGACGAAAAGCAAATATTATCCTAAAATCTATAGCAACCCACTTGACAGAGATTCACGGCCCACTTTAGGGTCGTGACCATAGGCGTACAAGATATTTCAACAGCGGGGGTTGGGGGCAAAGATTTAACTTCTGCCCGAAAAAATCTTCAAAGTTGACGACCTTTTTTTAGTCATCAAACTTTTTTTTACTGTTTTCCCGGGTCTACTTGCCCGAAAAACAGACTTGCCCGAAAAGTTGACGACCTTTTTTTAGTCATTTCTCGGGTCTGCTTACCCGAAAACCAGTTTTGCCCGAATTGGGGGGGGCAATCGCCCCTCTGGACCACCGTCTCGCACGCCTATGGTCGTGACCCACAGTTTGGGAAATGCTGGCACAGAAAATTACGAATGAAATGCTTAATACACTGGACGAGAAGTTTTAATATAAATCTTACTTAGTACTCTTTTCATCCTCGCTGAATCTCGCATTTCGTGTTGTTTTTCAGCACATCCGTAGAGCCGTCATTAGTCACCAATGTGCGTGAATTGTTGGCCGCCCATTTTGGTCGAGCAGGTCATCTCGGACAAGACAATGCTGGTCCGAGTTATCTTGCCAAGAAGAACGATCATCCGGTCATCTACAAGAATATTTTATGCTTATTAATAATGAAACGTCACTGCTCTTATAACTAGTCAACTACATCCTAGGAAAACAGCCTGTGTGCGCATTTAGAAAAGTCGTAAAAAATTAAAAGAACAAAGGCAACTTCACAGATGGTGTTTGGCAGTTGCACAGGAAACAGCATCTAGTAAATGATTTTTTAAATATTTAAACAGAGTGAAACAGCAAAAAATCAAATTTATACCCATATATGCACTGCCGTGAAAAGCCAAAACACAGCAACCTGAAAAAAATCGTTATTCACTTTGTTCCATTTTTATGCTTAAGATGCTACTATCTTCATGTCCTCTTAGCGTCAGAGCTGTATTTTTACTGGTTACCAAGATTTTATGTTGCCAAAACACAGTAAGTTGAATATTTTTCATTGCAGATCAAGCCAAAATGCAGCACTGCATTATAACCACAGAATGTACTGTCCTTACAAACGAATATCAAGCCAAAACACAGTACTGCATTTTGGCTTAGCAAAAGCACTGTACAAATAACTTATACTGTGTTTTAGCTTTCTGTATTGTACTTCCGGTTTTGTTTACAAGACGCGTGAAATTAATTTCAGTACGAAGTGATCTAATATTATTGAGTTTAATATTCATTTCTTAAGTTTCAATGTCTAATCATTCTCGGTAAGTTATAAGCCTTTTATAATTTTTATAATTATGCATTCTTATATCTCAGCAAACATTTCCAATATTTATACGATGTTGCCATTACTATTACCACAGTATAAATAACACTGGTTATTTATACTATGCTAGTATCCATGGTACAGCTACGAGTATGTGAATAATACACGGATGGATGGAGGGATATATATTTTAGGAAATCTTGTTTTTTATTAAGTGTTACGATATTTTACTCTAAATGACAGCCAAAATCTATACTTATAAAGCAGAGTCATTATTCTGTTTGTATTTTTTCTGTTTGTATGGATGTATTTTGAATTTCTCGCCAGAGCCTGCTCGGAAATTACAGCGATTCGTTTTACCAAAATTTTCAAACTGATTCTTACCCAAATTTGACGTTTAACGCGACTATTTTCAGCTGTCAATAAACTTTATAGCCCGATCTGTCAACATTTTAACTTCACACGCGATAAGCGATTCGAAAGCCATTCGCGTTCATCGCCTCCATTGCCTACAAGAATCCTACAACCAATGGCATGACGGTTTGAGATCACGTGATATTTACTTATATCGAAAATATTTCTGATGATTATTCTGGCCTTATTTCTTCTGATCCACTCAACAAAAACATAAAGAAAGCGATCCAGAAATCTTTCCATATTTTAAATTTCGCTGTTATAAAAACCATCGTTGGCTTTATGTTCACTAAACTCATGACGTCATTATTTTGAGCTCAAATCTTTACGCCGCGCAGCAAAAATGTTATGGACGCAAATAATGCGAACATAACTGCAAATAATTGGAAAAAATTAGCGTAGATTTCAAAAACTTCTTTTATCGAACAATTTATGAAAGAAGCACGTTGCGGTGAATGGTAGCGGCTTTTCAGAAAAAGCCGTTTTTCTCAGTTACGTGTCGAGTGGACTTAACGGGTTTAGCTCTTAAATTATCGACCAGACATGTACACCTAGCGGAGAGGTTCGTTACTTCACCTTAACGCGGGGGTCGATGAAAGGCGGGGTCAGAATGGTGAAGTCGGAACGGGGTCAGGCGTGGCTGGGGACAAAAAATTTCCCGGGCAACGCCGGGTAATTCAGCTAGTCGAATTATATTCATGCACGCAGTACGCACTCTGTTGTCAGTCATTTGTTAAAAAATGTCCAGACCAATGTCAGTTGATCAATTTAATATTCCGGTAAATAGATCAAAATCTACATGTACTGAACCTGCTCCTTCCCCAAATTTTAAATTTATGTTTGCGTTAGATAACTGAAAGGGAGATTTTCTGAGATTTATTGGCATTTTAAGCCTAGAAATTGCTGCAAATAGATTTTTTTATTTGACCTAAGCAACATGGTGAAAATGCATTGTCAATTTTTTAAAGATTTCTTGCACCTATCGGAGTTCTTTATTTTTAGATGATGGATCATAACCCTCATAATAATTATACTGTTGCATATCATCGTTTATGGTCAACCAATTACACTGGCTTCCTCTCTCTGCCCACATCCAATATAACATTTGAAGTTAACGCAAAGACAGAGCTGTAGATGTAAAGAGTAATCGTAATCAACGCTTTGCGCTGCAGAGTTGTCAAGCCAAAACGCAGTACTGTGTTTTTGGGTAATCAATTCGCATGGAAATGCCGAGCCAAAACGCAGTACAAACGATTGGATTGAACAAATAAATTCCGAGATATTTCAAATAAACTTTCAAATCAAGTTTCTACAAAATATTGGCTTTCTGAGTTACTGTGTTTTGGTTTTACAGGGCAGATGTACTGATCATATATACGTATATGCATACACATAGTATACAAAATATCATAAATGTTCTTATCAGAAAGTACCTCCACGAACATTAAAGTACTTCCAAGAAACACGGCTTTAAACTTTCAAAATGAAGGCCATCTAGAAAGCATAGTTAATCTAGAGAAAGATATAATAATCGGTAAAGATGGTTTTTACTGACCGGTACGATTCCAAGTTCCAGTGAATGACCGAGTAGACATCGAATGACCTCTATGTGACCTTTCTGCGCCGCCTTTGATCGAGGATTGCAATCCATCCTACAAAAGACAAAATTTCCTGCACATCTTCGGGTTGACAATGTCATGTCTGGTAATCTATCGTTTTAGCGGAATAAATTATTCGCCATTGCATGGGATTTAGCGTTTAAGGCATACAAGATGGATTGACAAGAAGAATTCTTGCTAAATAGAAGTCGGATTCATGGAAATAAATTTTAATTCAATAGAAGTGGGATTTGGACCAGGAATAATGCAAAACTAATTATTATTTAAATAGAAATAAGATTCATAAAAACAGTTATTTTTGAAATAGAAGCTGGATTGATTAAAAGTAATCTTTCCTAAATGGAAGCTTGATTGATGAGAATGATTCGGCGTAATTGCAGAACACGGGACGCTAGTTTTTTCAGTTTTTCTTTTTTCCCGATTTCAGCGTTATCCTTAGTGACGATATGTCTGTCGCGCTGTGATTGGTTGAATAAAAATATACATGGATGATGGATATTTGGATACCCGTTATTGATGTATAACTGGGCAAGCCTACTCGTTATTTATGTTTTGAAAAGACAGAAGTGAAAATGAATATTTTTCATATTAACGAAGTTTGTAGAGACAAAATAGTCTCTTTGGAGTATTTACAGGCGCAAAGAATAATTCACAATCACGTTTACTGTCAAACGTGTCGAGAAGAATGTGGTTTAATAAAGGAAAACTGTCAGGCTTCGTATGGCGTTGTAGGCAGTGGCGGCGCTAGAGGGGGGCTAAGCCCCCCTAAAAAAGGCCATCCATTTTTTTCCAAATGTAAAAATACAAATTATTGGGCGACGCAGTCCTCTTCATAATTATAACAATGCAACATTTAGACATTGCAACGCACACAGCGGTAGACTTTTATCAGTTCTTCAGAGACATAAGTTTGTCTCAAATCTTTAAAATACGACATTTCATTCGATTTCGCAAATATAAATTAATTCCCATGTAAATAACTACTAACAAGTCCATTTTTAGTTAATTAATACAACGACTTTTAAATGACTTTCAATGGTATATGACTTGTTAACTCTTGGTATATATGTTCTTTGTCTCTGTGATTACATCAATCATAGTTATAAGCCACGCCTACAATATAGTTTTTGTTTTGAAATCGCTAAGAAAAACTGAGAAAACTAGCGTCCCGTGTTCTGCAATTACGCCGAAATCGGGCTACTTGTATATTCAGCCATTTGGGATTCGGGTTGGGGGGTATTAGAGGTTGGCAGGCAATCGGTCATAAAATATGTAACAAGCTTAACTAAGAGCACTAATTGTAAAACTATATCTTACCCTTTTATAACTCAATAATAAGAAGTTTAGCTTAAAGTTCGTTTTGTTATGAAAACAATAACTTGTTGAAACCGAACATCCGCTCAACAGTTTGAACTCAACTGACATGACCTAAAATTGAAACATCAGATCTTGTTCTGCGATCTTTCTTTCCGCCCTCATCAAGTTAGCCAATCAGAAGCCTTTATTGCAGGTCACCGATTTCTTTCGCGCACGATATTATATAGCGCATATATTTGTAATTACCCTGAGATTGTCGATTTGAAGTAGAAAATATGAGAATCGGGTAGATCTTTGCATCCTACAAATCGAGATAGATTTTTGTTGTTACAACTCAGCTGTGGGTACACTGACTTACACCGTTGGTGTAAATATTGCACAGCGAAAAGGAGGATCCACCAACACGCCTTCGGAGGGAGCTACTAGGAAATTAAGCGCCCTCGGCCCTAGCTAGGCAATGAATTGCGCTGCATAACCTGCGTCGACAGCTTCAATCACAGACTTATATGGGAAAGATTATTGCCCGCGGGTTTCACGGCCTGGTTTGCGAGTATTATATATGTATGTATGTATGTAGGCCTATGTATGAAATCAAATCAAATCAATTTATTGGTCCGTTTGTAAGAATAACAAGCACACCAAGTTAGGAACAAAAGTTACACAAACCTCTCAAGTATAACCAAGTTGTTAAACATTAATCAATCCCATAACTTAATTAGTTAACATAGATGTTTTAAACAGGTAAGGATTGCTTAAACCTAGTGGTTCTAAGGTTAAGTGATGCCATATTGTGGACAATTGTCCCTAGACCCGGGATGCGAGGATATAGGTTTTGTATGTATGTATGTATGTATGTATGTATGTATGTATGTATGTATGTATGTATGTATGTATGTATGTATGTATGTATGTATGTATGTTTGTATGTATGTATGTATGTATGTTTGTATGTATGTATGTATGTATGTATGTATGTATGCATGTATGTATGTATGTATGTATGTATGCATGTATGCATGTATGTATTTATGCATGCATATATCGAATGATAAAGTCACTGGTATGGAGTGTGATGCAGTATATGGTTCAGAAACCTGGACGATGAGGAAAGAGGATATGAAAAGACTGGGGGCATATGAAATGTGGAAGAGAATGGAAAAGATCAGCTGGACAGAATTAAAACAAACGAAGAGGTGCTGCAAAGAATTGGAGAAGAAAGAACACTAATAAGAACGATAAAAGAAAATAATGTAAAGAAAATTAATTGGACGGAGATTCAATCCTTGCTAAGAATAGTGATCGACGGGAAAATGGAGGGGAAAGAACAAGAGGAAGACCAATTGAGACAGATGATGTACGTTTGAATGGATGATGGAGAATTAACGGTCTACAAAAACTGAAAGAGAAGGCACAGTGGCAACATTTTGCATTCGAACCTGCCTATAGGGGCAGAGAGCCTGGAGAAAAAGATAATAAAATTATTATCATATTGCGTAAATCATTCGCCACATCAGCATAAAATGATTGACTTAATTCTGAGTGCAGGCAGCAGTATACACTGGGCCAATCTGGTCTTATCCGAGTAATTACATCAACGTTTGTTTTCCCAGAATAATTATTACAGCCTTCAAAGTGAAACTCTTACAGGCAAAGCCCACTAAATGAGTTTTCACTATATTCGGCGCCCTCTCTGTTGCGTAGGTCTACAGAAGTGGGCTATTGACACAGAGTATAATGTATAAGCTTCATGATCTGAGTACCCTCATGCGTAAAATATAGTGTGCTTCTTTCTTCCTGGTTGCCCACCGTCATTTAGTTTTTGACTAACAACAGTCACAGGAGGAATAAACTCAGTGGCGGCGCCAAGATTTCAATTGGGGGGGGAGGGGGTGCTGAATTAGCGGGAGAAAATTTTCAATTTTGAGTCGCCAAAAATTTCTGGCGACCTTTCTTCTTTTTTCTTTTTTTAGTCATCGGCCCGAAATCTGAAGAAAATGTTTCATTTCGGCCGTCAAAATTTCTGACGACCGTTTTTAGTCGTTTGATCGAAATCTTGGGGAAATGGTCCTTTTTCATATCCGCCAAACTGTCTGGCAAACATGGGCGGAGTTTGGTTTCCGTTCTAGGAGAGGGCTAAAGCCTTCTTGGGGGGGGTAAGCCCGGGAAAAGATATCATTTACACGGTGAAAAAATGAATCTTAAGGTCTTCTTGGGGGTGCTTAGCCCCCCTCTAGCCTCTGATAAACTCCGCCCATGCTGGCAAACCTCGTTAGGCCTAATCGTGCAAATATTTCATTTTTTCATGTGAAAAAATGGATGGCCTTATTGGGGGAGGGAGCTTAGCCCCCCCTAGCCCCCTAACGCCGCTACTGAATAAACTCATCAATTCCACATTAGGTGAGAAACCTGCAACCATAATGTCATCACTCATCCCTGTCGTCAATCATGTGCGTCCATTTTATTATTTATTTATTTATTTTATTTCAAGTATTTATATAGCGCCTCTTCAAGAAATCTACTCAGAGGCGCTCTCTGCGCTAACTAGCCGAAATGATGTTAAGTGTCATAACAGCAAGAAAATTTCATAAATTAGCAAAATAAGTCACAGTGAGCCGGAAACAGTCATCAGTGGCGATCCCTCGCAGACACGTAGAATCATCCAACGGAATCCCGTCAACAGCCTTCAGATGGTGTAAATGTTCAGAGTCTCTGGTCCAGGTTGCGTCAATAGAGTAGAGCGGCGACAGGGCTCGCAAACACGAAACGCTGACGAAACTGAAGCTCCTCACTGGTTGAAGATGATGCGCGCGTCCGGCCAATCGTCGGGCACAAGGTTTGCACAGTAGAAGGCATTTGTTGCTTGTCGGTTGGTATAGTTTTCAACGTCACCAGAGACAACATCCGATCGAGTTAACTCCACTGACCTGCGTGAACCGTCCTTCAGCGAGATGTAAACACCAGACAACAGCGGTGAAACCGCACGGTCTTGATGGTTGAGCTCGACCGTGTGCATCAAGAGGTGTCTAACGTCAACACGTGGGCGACACAAGACGACTTGCGAACAAAATCCCTTCCAACGCAAAATCCTTGACGAACCCGACGAATAAGTTCGGTACACGAACCTAGAACCAGTAAACTCCAATTTGTGTGAAATTACTGTGCGAATTCTGCATAAAGTTGAAATAATCCACCGAAATGACGGAGTGGTCTAATAAACAAACCAATATGGCCGCTGACCTGCGCATTTCATGTGCACACTCCAAAGAGGAGAGGGGCATTTGGGTTTGCGCAGTGCTTAAAGTGTGAAAAAATAAGTGCCTGGACGCCCCTTACATTTCCAAAAGAAGTGCCTGGACGCCCCTTACCATTCCAGGCTGTGCTGACTAATAAGTGGCAGGACGGCTTTCAGATTTTAAAATAAGTGCATGGACGCCGTCCATGACCGTCTACCCACACTTTAAGCCCTGGGTTTGCGCATATTTTACCAAGTAGCCTATGTACATAATACAAGAGTTTCAGCTACCACTACAATGCACGTAACCTGGTGTATGATTGTAGGCAGTCAGACATCAAGAAATAAATTAATGTACACTGTAGTATAGGCCCAGTTGTGCTGTATATCAAGACCTACATAAGCATGTTACTGATGACAGACAGTGGGAGACAGCAGGGGTTATTTTAAGGAATTTTCTCATCATCATCATCATCATCATCAACAACCGAGGGACCAATGCCCGTAGGTGCTCGATGCCGTTCTCGTTATTCCACGCCAGGTTTGTCTGTCCAAGGCAGCGTGTGTTAGGTCCTGTAATGGTGCTCCACACCATTCTGATATGTTATCCAGCCATTCCTTGTGTGGTCGTCCTTTCCTGTTGGATCCCTCCATTCTTCCAAGCACAACTGTCTTGATCTTTCTGCTGCTGTCCATCCTGCATATGTGGCCGAAGAGATCTAGCTTCCTGGTTATTATTTTCTGCATAAGGTTGTCTGTGTGGTCTATTCGCCTATACAGTTCTGCGTTTGTTACTTTCTGCATCCATCCAATTCGCAAGATCTTTCTGTAGCACCTTCTCTCGAAAGCGAGTATTCTTCCTTCTGACTCCTTTGTTATTGTCCACGCTTCACATCCGTAAAGCATGCTGCTGAATACGCAGGTTCTTAGCACTTCCAGTTTTAATTTCAGTTGTATAGATTTGCTCTTCCAGACTTTGTCCATTGCACTCAATGCTGCTGATGCTTTCCCAATCCTTACCCGTAGTTCTGCCTTGCTATCTAGGTCGTATGTGTTGACGCACCCTAAGTAGGTGAAATTTTCTACATTTTCCAGTTTGTTTCCATCTATTTCCATTCTTCTGGGCAGATCTTTTGCTCCAAACACCATTGTCTTACACTTCTCAAAATTCATCTTGAGCCCATATCTTTTCCCTTCATCGTTTAGCTCCTGCACTGTGTGTTCTAGTCTCTGTTCGTCGTCATCTATCAAATCGATGTCGTCCGCAAAGCAAAGGTTGTTTATTTTTGTTCCACTGACTGTTACTCCACCTTCATTCTCATTTTCCCTGATCTTGTCCAGCACTCTCTCCAAGAGTGTGATAAAGATGTCCGGTGACAGTGGGTCGCCCTGCCTTAATTGTGCCTCTATTGGTGCAAAACCAGGGCCCGTTTTCTCCACACACTCTAACTGATGCTTTTGCGTTGCTGTTGACCTCCTTTATTATTCGTACTAGCTTGCTATCTACTCCATACGATTTTAAGACTGCCCACGTGACGTTTTGGTCAATGCTGTCAAATGCCTTCTGAAAGTCGATGAAACAATTGTATATTTTTTTGTCCTTCCTTCTGGCCTTCTCTCCTATTAGCCTCAGTGTTAGTATTTGCTGCATTGTATTTCTACCCTTCCTGAATCCTGCCTGTTCATCTGCCCGGTATTCCTCAGTTTGTGCTCTAAGTCTCTCTGTTAAGACTGACATTAGTACCTTCCCCAGATGGCTCATGAGTGCAATCGTCCTGTAGTTGCTGCATTCTTTGTCCCCGAAAGCTGAAGCAGCTTTTGGTGAGCGCTCGTTAATAAGCTGGTGCTCTGCGCTTGGCCTTCGACTGGAGCTTTAGATGTTTGAACATTAAGATTTTCCGACTTTATAAAAATTCATATTAAAGATCAAAATCAATTATTGTTATGACAATGTTTGACTCAAAGTTCATCATGGCAAAATCTCCAAATGAATTAACGAATGAAATCAGCTAGACGTTCTTAGACGTTTCAATATTCTTAATCGACTAGAGATCCCTTAAAGATCCCTTACAGATCCTCTGCGGTTGCTGGAATTGGAAATAGCTCACAAAGATTGTTAGGTGTAATAAAGTTAAATGGCACTATGTTCCTGGACACTTCCAAAGTTTCGCTAGTAGCCTAGTAGGCCTAGGCCTATGTAAGGGTACGTCTAAATGTTGCTTTTCTGCCCTGAAACCCTGGTCATTAAGATCAACACGATATTGTTTTGCTAAAGCTAAAGCTAGCAGACAAGATGAGATATTTCCCCAAGAAATAAAATCTTTGAGCTAATTTCAAATTTTGTATAAAATATAACCCCCTAACTGCAAAATACGATGTAAGACCGATAAAAATATCATTAGCAAACCTCCCAAATGGTCATTATTGATCGATAGACCTATACTGACACCCACATCAACACGAATATGTACTGTTTAGGTTAATAGCAGTTTTAACCAGGAGCCGCGTCGCCGATCTACATGTAAATGATATTTTACCATACCATGATTTGACTTAGGGTACGACTGCTTGAAAATTTATATGCTACAAGCTCTGGTGTTATTCATTCACGAGAACCAAAATGTGTGCGTGTGTGTGTGTGTGTGTGTGTGTGTGTGTGTGTGTGTGTGTGTGTGTGTGTGTGTGTGTGTGTGTGTGTGTGTGTGGGTGTGTGTGTGTGTGTGTGTGTGTGAACATAGCCGCAGACTTGGTCCTGGGTCTGTGGAAATGAACGAGCGACCGAGGGACAATAATTTCCAATGCATGAGCACCTAGCTGGGTAGGGGTTCTGGAAGGTGATGTACCAATCCCATTTTGGAATTTTTTTTAATTTCCACACTGCTCGGGTGGAATTCTAAGTTGTAATTTAGCGAGGTTGCTCATCATTTCAGTGCTGATAGTCATGGTTTAGGACTTTAATAAGTGTCCGTCCCATTGTTTAAATATTTTTTACAGCATTATAATGGCCACTTTTAGACTGTGAACTTAAAGAATTGCTCACAAATTTCACGCCAAAAGGCATGGTTTGAGACTTCAACAAATGCCACTACCCATTGTTTACATTTCTGAATTTCCACACTGCAACTGTCATCTGAGCAAAATTGCTCCTTTTAAATGCTGACAGCTATATGGTTTTTAGAGTTTAGAGAGTCTCCTCCTTATTGTATAATTTGTTCATTCGCACGCTGTTAATCTGGCATTTAAAGCTGTCATTTGAAACAATTACTCATAATTTTCATTTCTCGTCCATTGTTTAAAAAAAACCATCATTTGCCTACTGCAATAATAGCATTTTAGGCTGTTACCTTGACAAATTCAATCATAATTTGTTACTCAGAGACGTGGTTTAAGACTTGAATAATTCCCCCTACCTGTATCTTAATTTTTTTAATTTACACAAAGGAATAGTGGCAGTTTAGGCTGTCATCTGTATCAAAATTGATAATTATGGACAAGCAGTGGATAACACCGCAGAAATCTATAATAATGTTTGTGATAATATTTCTGAAATATTTGGGGGATACGAGATATAAGCATCTCCGTCACCACCACAAGTTCCGGGTGCCGTTCCTTGATCCTATCCCATCTAAGTCTACACCCCTGTGCAAGATGTTAGTTCAATAAGACAATAACATAGGCCTACGTGTATCTTTCAGATTCTGAGGATGGTGATTTTTGGATGGGATCACATAAACTCAAAAAGGGTGCGTGTAATATGGGGATATAATGGAGAATTTGGAAAAAATTTGAGTATGCATTGACCTACAATCTTACATCATGTATGTATGTATGTATTGGATAGCCTGTGTGGCTGAAAGGCTAGCTCAGTCTGGATGTCTGCATGATTAATTCTTTTCTTTTCATCGCCTGTCTCCAGTTAGATACTTGGGTTGTTATATTATAGAAGACTATTTTGCTTTATGTGTCTGACTGTCTACGTCCCTTCCTACCTCAGCTTGTCAGAGTAAGCGGCAAAAGCAGGAGAAAGTAGACTACGATGGCCAAGCAGTTGTCATTATGGTATGAAGGATAACCCCGGCCTTCACAACTTTGTCAGGATATCAATCTACAGCAGGCCGTGAATCTGCATCCGTCCATACATTTAGCCTTCTGCAAATTCTTCTGTCTGCAGCCTATGTGTGATTATCAGCAGAACCTTGTCTTCGATTACATCACCCATTTCCCCCGCTCTTACTTCATGCACACGGGTGACCTTCGCCGTATCGGTCTAATGCTTGACTTGAAAACTGCATGTAATCACCATTATCTATTATAGTTCACGCCAAATTTCAACAGGCCTGCTCTTTTCCTGAAAATGAAATAATATCGACCAAATAAACCGCCTCAAAGATGTTGACTTTGGACTATGACTATCATGTTTGTGTCCAACTTTTTACCACTAACTTCTCGTCGGTTCACGCAACTAGGCAAAAAGTAACTGCACAAGATCTGATTTTCAGCTGCACAAATCTCTTTTCCAACTACACACTTTGTGTCCAGCTGCACGTTAAAATAACCCCTGGGAGACAGCCAGACAAACAGCCAGCTATTCAGTCACACAAGTTTCCGGATAATATCCGCATTCGTAGGCTTATATTATATATATATATATACGAACTGGCTGACAGAGACCACAGATTTATAGGGCATACCGGATCTGACTAGTTGTTTTGCTTGGTAAACTATGTAATATTTATGTATCGTATATATAAATTTTATATTTAATTTATATATACATACATATATATATATATATATATATGTCTGTAGTCTGTATGCGATGCTGTAAAATAATCCTACTTGAAGCAATAAAATTTCGGTCATGACTATGGTTAGTGTATATTTAGCGTTCTACTATTCCGCTATATAGGCCAATCTGGGTTTCGCCAGTGCTGCCATTTTGGTTCGTGTTTTGTGTTGAAATATCTGGCGGATGAGAGTGATGGAGTAAGCTTACCACCAAAATTCACGACAGGGCTTTTTTTAACGTGCAGTTGTACACAGAATGTGCCGTTCTAAATGGATTTGTGCTGTTGTAGTTAGCACTTCTCTATACAGTTAAAATTGCCAAAAAGGTCATTGTCCTCCGATTGGAAGTAATTTACCATGGAAGATGGGAAAGGAAAGAGGGAGTTGTGCAGCTCTAAAAATTCCGTAAAAACAGCCCTGACTCACGATCGATGTCTGAACGTATCGCGTGCACCATGCAGACTGGTTGACGAGAGAGGCCTTTGAGGATTTTGCCGCCAAGATGAGTATATAGGCCCTACGCAGAAGCCAAAGACAATGAGATAGGCCTATAGTCTATAGAACGGATTGCATAGAATTTCACACAAATGGTTTAGGCCTATATCGCGTTGGTAGTTGACAAACAGTAGATGAAAACGAGGTGCTTTGGTTCAATCCAAGCGCTGTGAAGGTCGCTTTCACCCAAAGGATTTAGAGAAGCTGAAACCTAGAGACTTTGTCTCTAGTGTCATTGTTCTTCCTCAGGTAAGTTTTATTGATAGTAAAATTTGGAAACAGTCAATTGAGCAGTAGTAACCTAATAGCATGCAGGTCCTTCACTCGCAATTGCGTGACACTCCGATGCAGTGTCCGCGCTGTATAATCGGGAGCGCCTCTGAGATCCTCAGTGGCCGAGTGGGTTGGTAGCCCGCTCGCCACGCCGGCGGCCCGGGTTCGATTCCCGGTCGGTCGGTTTATCAGAGATTAATTTCTCGGATCTTTACTGCGGGTGGCTCGGTCGCAATATAAACGTGGAGTAGAGGTGGTGAAGGACCTCACCCTCAGGGTCGAGGCCATAAGACAGCCGCTATATAAATATGCGATTACATTTACATTTACATTTTTGAGTAGCTTGAAGGGGCGCTATAGAAAATGCGATAAATAAAATTAAATAAGTAAAATGGAACCCTGCCGCGGAGAAAATCAGATTCCTGACTCAACACTAGTCTGATAGAATGCCTATATATAGGAATCTTGTCCTAACGGCTAACGCTGTATTCTGCATTCATGCATGGAGTGCCAATCTGCATTATTAATATTCGTTTATTGGCATTCAATCAGACAGACCGGATTACAGGTACAAGTTATACGAAATACGGCCAGCTTCGCACGACACGCAGGTCGGCTACAACAGGCTCGGTAACTTAACACTAATGGCCTAAGTGCCAGAACGCTCCTGATTCGGCCAAGCCAGGAGTGGGAGGGGCGATCTTATTTTCAACAGAACCGAGGCAAACAACACAACAGAAAGCGCCACTGGCAGCTAACAGAAAATTCAAATAAATTTTTGCCCTGATCGAGGCTTGAACCCGGGTCTCGATAATGACTCTCAGTTTATCGACCAGCGCTCTCTCCACTGAGCTACGGACCCCCCCATTGCGAGGGGCCCTGGAACCTGCTGAGAACCAGTGGCGTAGCCAGGAATTTATGATGTTTTTAGGGTTTTATGGCCTTGCCGGATGCCCTTCCTGACACCAACCCCACAGTATTACAGTAAATAAAATTAGAATAAAGTTACAAAGGGAATAAAGTAAGAAAAACAATTGTTACTGCAAGCAATTGTTTTGTTTTTCTTATTTAAGTGGATAAATAACCTTAAAAAAACCTTTTGCTAAGCTAAGCCAATGAGGGTTTTTAACCCCCGAAACTCCCTCTTGGCTACGCCACTGAAGAGGACAGCAGTTGATAGAGCTCCTATTTGTTGCTCAACAGAATGGACAACAGCTGCGGAATCGGAGGCGTTGGTTGGTCAACGGAAGTGTTTGTGTTGCACAGTAGCGAGGAGGCGGACGTTGCAAGAACTATGAAAGAACAACTCGTGAAGAGAGGCTTCAGTACCTCGATATATTTGGACGATGTGCTGCCAGGCTCGTCCAGCGTTCTCGAAATCTCAAATGCCATCTACAAGTGAGTTCATTCCAGTGTGAGAATTGTTGAAAAATAACTGGATTTGGGGTGTAAAACACGTAAAGACTTTGTTATGGGCTCTAAGAATGACTGAGGGGGTTGAAACCACCAAACCCGGCAATTCTCGGCCTGGTTTATTCATTCAAGTTGCTTGGTAAATCACGCCTATCCATTATAACCAAACTTTTTTTAATGAAACCAAAAGGAAACAAAATAGTTTGACAAATAGGCCTACAATAATTTACAATGAGCAGTAGGGTGGAGTGAAAAAAAAAATTCTTTCCTTTTTAGAAGCTAGACTATTAAAAATGTGCCAAATGTCCATAGTAACAATCCTGCCAAATGATATTATTTTCTGACAACTGCTTGATCGCCCATCGCCCAATTGAAATAATTGGCATTGTAACCATTTAACCTTTATTGACCCAACGTTCCCAAAGTCGAACATATTTTGAAACAATTTGGAGGGACGGTAAAACCTACTGTAAGTCATCTAATACATGTTCATTTACTCGTCCAAAGATGGGGGCATGTTTATTTACTTTTATTTCAAGTCTGATGCAACTAAATAAAATCATTATTTTGATGCAATTTTGTCAAAAAACGATATTTATGCTAATAAACATTTAAAATTACTTTAAATTACAAATGCATGATAATTAATTGCTTTTATCGTCTATTTGGGTTGAATTGTGTCTATTGTGCCTACTTATGGTCAAATATTTTGATGGTAGTGCCTTATGAGTGAGCGACGCAGTTGATTTTACACATGTTCCACTTTGGGAACGTTGGGTCACTCTCACTAGTTGTATCAATATTTTTGCGTTATACTGAAATTTGCCCTGCTCGCTCCAAAATTTACATTGATGGTAATTGCAATTCCAATACGAGAATGAATTCTATAATTAATACTAGTAGAAGTATATTAGTGCGCCTAATATTGTTATTATTAGGCCTATTTATTATTATTTTTATTACTGTGATTATAGTTTCTTTGGGGTTATGGCAGTTTGAACAGTGCGTTTGGCTCTCTGTGGCATGATTGTTTCAACGTAAATTTGAGTTCTGATTAACCCATGTTATTGCTCCGTTTTCCCCGCAGGGTGGGTTGTGTGGGGGCAGTGTATGGTGGGGATGAGATGGGTATTGGTGGGATGGGGCCGGGGCAAGATGCGGTGGGATCAAGGTGAAACAAATGTGAAACATTATCTTTGTTATGACGTTCATATGTTGAACCTTTTGCGGGGTGGGGCGGCATGGAGGGGTGGGATATAGGGGTTGGGTATGCCTGACTTGGGGTGGAGGTGGGGTGGGGTCGAACGGTTGGGCATGGGTTGAAGTGAGCCGGATGGGGCGAAGTGGGAATAAGTGTTGGACGAAAAACATAAATTTACTCAGAGGAATGGGCTGTTTAAGAGGGGTGCGGAGTGGGGCGGGGTTGGGGTGTGGATGGGGCGGTATGGGGTGTGGTGAGGGCGGTTGGAATATGGAGTTGTAGTGCTGGGTCAAAGTGGGAAGAAAGGGTCAAAGTGAAAACAAGTGAATCATCATTTTTTATGAATTTCACATGTTGAGCATTTTACAGAATGGGGCGGGGCGTAGGGGTGGGAATGGGGTGGAGTTGGCCGAAATTGTGTGGAGGTGGGTTAGGGTTGGACGGTAGAGATGTGGGGTTGAAGTGAAGCGGGTGCGTTCAAAGTGAGGAGGAGGGTTGACCGAGAAACCAAAAATTTACTTCAGACAGGTGGTCTGTGTGAGGGGTGAATTTGGGGGAGGTGGGATGGGGTGGCGGAGTTGGAACTGGGGACTGAAGTGGGGTTTTGGTGGGATGCGGTCGGTCAGGGTAATAGCGCGGTGGGAACGGTTTGAAAACAAATTGAAACAATATTTTTTATAAATTTCATATCTTGAGCATTTTATGGGGTGTGTTGGGGTGGAAAGGTGGGGCTGGGTGAATGGGTGGGAATGGGGTGGGGTGGGTAAAAGTTAGGGTAGAGGTGGGGTACTAGCCTTTGTGAATCACAGCTTTTACAAAATTGTATATCTGCATCATTTGGATAAAGTCATATTTTTACATATGCATGATGTTTTACTAGTCAAAGTGACCCAACGTTCCACTTTGGGAACATATGCATAATTCTTACATCAACAAAATTTTTTTGATTTTTTTCACTGATTGCCTGTAATAATCAAGGCATCTGATTGCATTAAGATGACTATTGACTATTACCTAGACTGTGGACAGTGTAGAGTGTAGACTCTGTAGAGTGTAGACACTAATCTACCTATAGGCCTATATCGTTCTGATGTCGCCTAGTATTGCAAAATAAAAAGTCGCGATGGGCGATCAAAACATCAATCAGAAATTTTGTAATTTTTACACAGTGTTCTATTCATCTATTGGCACCTTTTGACATATCTAGCTAATTGAAATTCAGGGGAAAATTTTTTTTGGCCATTTTCACTCCACCCTAATGAGCAGTACTGTTGGCTCAAAGGGAGTCATAAAAGGACCTAAGCGCCGTCAACAATGATCAGCCCTAAATGAGTATTTTATTATAATCGTCATAACAGTTTCTCGGGATATTACCGAGAGTCCTTGTTTGAATTGTAATTGTAATTGAACATTTATAAAGCGCTAAAGCGTCACAGATTCAGTAGCGCTCCCGACTCCAGCTAGTGCTCCCGCCATCAAATGCACTGGTATGAGAGTAACGTTTATACAGAAGAAAGAAACTCACTTAATATACTCAAAGCCTACAGTTGTATGATGGATTGAACATAATGAGTAGCCACCTAGGGTTCTGTACACAGTGGCGTAGCCAGGAATTTATGATGGGGAGGTTTGTGGGTTTTATGGCCTGGCCGGATGCCCTTCCTGACACCAACCCAATAGTATTACAGTAAATAGAAAGGGAATAAGGTAGCAAAGGAAGTAAAGTAAGAAAGACAATTGTTACTACAAGCAGTTGTTTTGTTTTTCTTTTTTAAGTGAATAAGTAACCTTTAAAAAAACCTTTTCCTAAGCCAATGGGGTGGGGGTTTAACTCTCGAAACACCCCCTTGGCTGCGCCACTGCAAAAACAAGATCCTTTATTTGCCTTTGAGTGTTTAAATCGTGTGGCATTATACTATGTTATGCCAAATAGAAGTCGTCGATGTGTGTTGATCATTACGAGTAACTTCATCAAGGATGGATACTTGAACTCGGGATTCCTATGGGCCATGGATCACCAGAACACGCAGAGGATCATCTCCTGTTTCCCGGTTCTCCACCAACTTCAGGTGAATGACCTTCCGGTCGAGTTTCGCCACTTCAGATATCTTCTCTACGATCATCCGGATTTGTATAAGAAGCTCGAAGAGGAAATTAGAAGTAAGAACGAGGACATAATAATATTATTATAACGTAACGCTTCTGGATAGATTACCGTGAGGGTGCGCTATATAATTATAGCCAATGATGATGATTATGACGATGATAATAATAATAGTAATAGCAATAATAATGATAGCGGCGCTATAGGGGAGTCTAGGGGCTAAGCCCCCCTATCAGAGACTAAACCCCCTAAAAATGGCCATCCGGGTTTTTTAACATGCAAAACTGAAATAATCTCCACGATTTGCGACCGGATGACTAAAAAAGGTCGTCAGAAATTATGGCGGATGAAAAATGAAAATGGAAAATTTCCTCCGAGGCTTCGTCCCACCTCTCTGCCACTTCGCTGCGTTACCTCAGATCCTCTGACTCGGATCGGTACGACCTCTTTACAAAACAATACAAGACAATAAAAAATCTCACTAAATTGCAAGCTATTTTTAAAACTTCTTTCCTTAAATATTGGGGGACGGTCCCCACCATAAACATTGGGGGAACCGTTTCCCTGTTCCCCTAAGTCTCCGCCCATGAAGCCACGGGAAAACGTAAGGGAGTGCATGCTTGCTCTATCTGTTAATGCATCGTTTAGTATAGTAATTACTTGGCCGATAGATTGTGTTAGATCACCATCGTAATTGTTGTTAAATTAATGTTATTATTATACAATTAATATCATTGCTGTTAATCCAGCGTTTGACGGTAACGCTGCCGACGAAACATCAAAGATTGTGATGCTTTCTTATAAACCGTTGAACTTTCAGACGACATAAAAATTGAGACGAGAGTGACACACACCGGAGTCGGATTGGCCTGGTCATACTTCTATGGATACCTGAACATCAGTCTCCCAGGTGAGTTAGTGTCATCGAATTCAAACAGAGACCAGGACCTCAGGACCATCACTTATATGAGTTTTATCCTTCCTATCACTCATTACTCTCGTCGATCCATCCACGTTTCTCTCTTTCTCTCTCTCTCTCTCTCTCTCTCTCTCTCTCTCTCTCTCTCTCTCTCTCTCTCTCTCTCTCTCTCTCTCTCTCTCTCTCTCTCTCTCTCTCTCTCTGTCTGTATGTCTGTATGTCTGTCTGTCTGTCTCTCTGTCTCTCTCTCCTGCTCTCTCTCGTTCGGTCATATCATTCTTTCTTCTCCCTCTTCCTTCTTTCCGTTGATATAGCCGTGAACGGATTAGTGGATGAATGAATGGATTAGTAAATGAATGAATGGATCGATAGATACATCAATAATTAATCGATACGTGTTCTTTTTTCAGGCCTCGAGCATCTGTAGCTAATATTGTTACGCGTGTCCTTTCTTGCAGAAGTCGAACAGCGGGTTGATGCGCAAAGTGGTAGATTCACTGTTCCGGTCTATCCGAAGCTGGTAGTCATACTTCCGGTGTCGTGCAAATGCCCGGAAGTTATGCCAGAAAAGGAGAACTTTCGTCACGTGGGCAACATAGATCACATGGTCAGCAGAGCAGGCGTTCATGAAAGATCATACAAAAGCACCGTCTACGATTTCAACTTCAGGAGGAGCAGAACTAATGAAAAAGTTAGTGCCTCTGATATCATCCACTTTTGATTCTGTATCTATCTTCATGCCTTTATCTCAATCTGTCTCTCTGCTCTGTCTCTGTCTCTGTGTGTGTGTGTGTCTCTCTGTCTCTGTCTGTCTGTTTTTCTGTCAGTCTGTATATGTCTCTCTTTTGTGTCGAAGGTTTATAACTTTATATCACTGCAATAAATCCTTTTTCAATAAATGCTTTCAGGTGCACTGCCACCTGTTGATAGAATTTGCCACTCCTCTTCAAGCGCTCTTCCAGATGAACGAAGGTAACATCGCCCAATTGGATAAGGAACAGATGACGAACGAACGCCACACTTTCAAGGAGGTCGTCAGCCAGATTCTCAACTATGAGTCGATGAAGAACTGCCGAGGAAAATATCTTCTTATCGACTATCGAGGTATTATATATCCAACGTTAAACAAAATGGGCTTTTATCATCCACTCGATTGTCCCCAAGCATTGTTATATATGAGCTTTTGAAAATGCGAATACACTTATTTGCATAAATTTATAGCCTACCTTATGTGCTTATGTAAATATGTGCATTGTGAACATTCACGCTTGCATATTTTATTATATATCTATATTATAAGGCAGAAACACTTTCCATATGTTTGTTTGTTTGTACGCTTTTGACTCTCCCCTGCAAAATAGGCTCGGAAATGAAACAGCGTCGGTTTTAAAAATAATTTGCAATTGATTCTTACCCAAATTATAAGGTCAGCGCAACTATTTTCAGCTTTTAAATCAATTTAAAAGCAGAGTTATTCGCGTTTTAAGACATATTTCATCAATAATGACGCTTCAGTAAAGAATCTACAGTCCATGACGTCATACCCGCCGAGTAATAATTTCTGCAGCACTCCGCAGCGGCGGATCAAATTTGGCCTTTTGGGGAAGCGGGGTGGGGTGGAGGGTTGGCGAAAACCCGAAATCTAGCGGTCTACGATGGGTACCACAGTGAAGTACTGTTTAAAACCCTAAATTTCCCGGGCAACACCGGGTAACACATCTAGTATATATATATATTAGGCTATATATGTCTTCATGTATGAGCATTATGTAAGCTTGTATATGTATTATGTAGTCTGTAGATGTACAATTGGGCATATTTCTGTTTAAATCATGTGTAATTATGACTCAATGCACCGCTTGTGAATAAGCTGATGGTGCCTGCGATTGACTTTCAAGTGGTGGCTTATAGAAGTGTGAATATTACGATTAAATTATTGAAGCAACTAGAGGAGCACTTGCCCATGGAAAACTATTTTACATTCGTTTATTAATTAATTCATTAATTCATTCATTCATTCATCAGTTCGTTCATTCATTCATTCTATGGACTTATTGAACCCTTCAGAGACCTATATTGTTTAACTCCTGATTTGTATTTTTAACAAATTTCTTCGCACTAAAACAACTATTCAAGTCAAAAATAATAGAAAGTGAAACTGAGAAATTTACATTAAGAAGCCTATATGAAAAATACCCATGCATGTTCTTGATTTCCTGCTTTAAGTTTTCAACCTCTTGCTACAAAATTTGACCTTGATCATCCCGCAAAATGAAACGAGGTTTTTGCTTATAAGTCACTTGATATCCGTTTCATTGTTACAATTATTTTGTTCATATGAGTGTTAAAAACACATTAGAATAAATTATTCCAATTTAGTGCAATCCTATCAAACTCCCTTGTGGTTCTGTCTATATATATACTGAATTAAGTAACACATCTTGTACGCAGTGGAAAGTGACACTAAGCAATAAACCTACATTTCTTATGGCACACTAATTGCATTCATTACGGGCTTTCTCTCACCGAAAACTTCATGAATTCATGCGCTAAATGAATCCAATGTTTTCCGCCTTCTACACTGCAGATGAAGACGAGCAGACGACGTCGCACAAGAAGTGGACAAAGGAAACTCTGTCAGAAGTCGTCGCACGCGCTGTTGAAAACGACATGATCGCCCACGACTGTGCTGAGCGTTACCTACGACCCGTGGAGTCTGTGACAGCGGCGGTTGATTGGAATTTTCTTGGGATGTGCGTTGTGCAATGATTCAAGGCATATCTTCAAACACCGCTATACTCATAAGATGATGGCAAAGACGACGACGAGCGTCACCTTCGACCAGTGGAGTCCATGGGCAAGAGTTTATCAGGGGCTGGGGGGGCTAAGCCCCCAAGAAGATCCAAATTAATTTTTTACCATGTAAATGGTATCTTTTCCCGGGCTTAGCCCCCCCCAAGAAGGTTTTAGCCCCTCCAAGATCGTAAACCAAACTCCGTCCACGGTGGAATTGTGACAGAGACGTTTGATTTGAATTTTTGGGGGTTTGCATTGTGCAATGAATCAGGGCATTTGTAGACGACTTCTTATGACATCCTTCTAGGAGAATATACTTCAATACTTAAATTGTTTGGCATCATAATTCACGCTTGGTTGGTGGCAGTGCCTAAAGTGTGGACAGGTAATTAAGTGCCTGGACGCCCCTTACCTTCCTAAAAGAAGTGCCTGGACGCCCCTTACCTTCCTAAAAGAAGTGCCTGGACGCCCTTACCTTCCTAAAAGAAGTGCCTGGACGCCCCTTACCTTCCTAAAAGAAGTGCCTGGACGCCCCTTACCTTTCTAGTTTGTGCTGGCCAATAAGTGGCTGGACGGCGTTCAGATTTTAAAACAAGTGCATGGACGCCGTCCATGACCGTCCAGGCACACTTTAAGCCATGGTTGGTGGCATTTCACGGTTTGCTCACGTGTCTGCCTTGATGAAGGACGGCCTACATTGAGTATAGATCCTGAAGGGGCGCTATATAAATTGATGTCATTGATTGATTGATTGATTGATTGATTGGCTGATTGATTGATTGATTGGCTGATTGGCTGACTGATTGATTGATTGGCTGATTGATTGATTGATTGATTGATTGATTGGCTGATTGGCTGATTGGCTGACTGACTGACTGACTGATTGATTTATTGATTGAATTATGTGTGCTTCCATTTTCTTCGTGCGTCTTCAACTTAGGCCAAATCCTTTCCAATGGTCCTGAAATTCATCTCCAAGCGCCCTCATAGTTCGATCGACTATATGATAATGATATTATTTGACCAATTTTACCGACTTAATTAGGTAGAAATATTCCCAGGTTCTTTGAATTGCTCTAAGAGTGTCTTTGAAAAGCCCTGGCCATGGAGTTATTCGTATAATAATAAAGTATTATCATCATCATCATCATCATCATCATCATCATCATCATCATCATCGTCATCGTCATCGTCATCGTCATCGTCATCGTCATCGTCATCGTCGTCGTCGTTGTTGTTGTTGTTGTTGTTGTTGTTTTGGAGTTTCCATGCAATTAATAAAGGGGGATACTCTATTTCGCGACACAGGCCGCAATCAGAGACAAAGCTGGCAGTTGCCTGGGGCGGCATGGTCTATAAAAAAATGTACTGGCAAAGTTAGAGGTGAGCAGTGAGCACACGCTACAGTTGCCTAGGTCTGACTGCAGGTCATTTCCCCCGTATAAACTTGCTACACGCAGTCATATGTGAGGCAAGCAGGCCTACACGTTGTAGGCCTATAGCCTACGGTGCCTACTCGCTTACACCCTTGATTGCAGCCATGCCGTCAATCATTCAATCAACCAATCGTAATTTATATAGCGCCCCTTCAGGTACCTACTCAGACGCGCTCCCGACCGAGATCAAGCGAAAAAACCCAGTCTTCAACAGTTTGTGAAATTGAGAACAGCTTCGGAGATGTCGCATAGTCAAGGGAAGTCCATTCCAGGTTGTTGGACCAGCCACAGAGAATGAACACGTCTGTATTGTTGCAGAGCGTGTGAAAGGAACCATTAAGTCACCATGGACAGCAGAGCGCAGTGCGCGGCGGCCTATGCAAGTGGAAAGAGGGAGGCAAAGCTCACACAGATAAGAGGGTGCCCAGGCTGAGCCCAGCCTGATAAGCATCGCCACACCAAAAATGCAATCCTAAATGAAAAAATGTTCTGGCAAAGTTACTGTCCCGGAATACGGACGCCCAATATTTTTACTACCACTGTTCGAGTTTTGACATTTTGTCCGCACTAAGCACTGCTGATATTAATGATACACAAAGTGAGACTTGAAATTTACGTTTAGAAATTTCTATGATAAATATCCATATAATAAATTTCATGCAGCGCAGTTTTCAAGCTCTGACTGGAAAAAATTTGACGTGACGATTATGTTTTGCCCCATCCTGCAAAATATCTTGCAAACAGTGGCGGCGCCCGGATTTGATTGGGGGGGGCTGAAGTTTTCATCCGCCGTGATTTCATCGGCCGAAATCTCATACGACCTTTTTATTTTTTTAGTCGTCGGCCGAAAATCGTGGAAAAATCGTGTAAATTTCAATGTAAAAAAATCGGGTGGCCCTTTTTAGGGGGCGGGCTGAGCCTCATATAGGGGGCTAACCCCTCCCCCCATCCCCATTTAGCGCCGCCACTGCTTGCAAACTCCCAGGTTAGGCCTACGTCAAACATTCACCGTTTGACAATGCTCTCAATATCCCAGCAAAAGACATACGTGCATGTCGGATATACTCTGCGTATCATTCTTAGTGCTTGCCCCTTCGTTAGAAAGTAGAGTTGCAAGAATCAACGACCCACAAGGGGAGTATCTTCAAAAGTTGTACTCGCAATAATATGATGGCAAAACAATAATTCATTCGATAGGCGGCGCAAGCTAATAATAAAATAATAATTTATTCGATAGGTGGCGCAAGCTAATAATAAAAATAATAATTCATTCGATAGTTGGCGCAAGCTGATGGATGGATCCGATTAATTTTGACCAGGGTCTATGACAACAGAGGCCGTTACCCTGGACAGAAATTTGCTCGGCATATTACAGCACTTTAGAGCTTTCTTCTTTCTACCCTCCCATAGAATAGATAAGTCTACTTAACCTTCCAATCGGCAGATGACTGGGTGCGGTATTTCACCCTGACTTGTAATTTTCAAATTAAACGAATATAGGCCTACACAATAAATCCTGTTTGCTGCCGACAGTCAAATTCGATTTCTGTAATAACTTGCGAGCATCCGCTCATTACTGATAGTGGTCTAACATTGGAAAGAGGCCACAATTTAATAGTTGTAAAAAAATAGTCTTTGTACAAACATCAACAGAAAATTATAGCTCTACTCATGTAGGCTAATATGATTATATTATATCAGTAGATTTTATCATTATAATCACATAACAGTAAATAATACCACGGAATAACATTGTAACTCATGTAATGCAATAATGTAAAGTTGCCTACATGCTGCTCGTAATCGTGATAGTATTAATAACGTGACACTCGAAACCAAGCGAAGGGCACCAGTTGATTCACGAGCGCTGTCAACTTATTCAATGCATGCCCATGGCTGCCTTAGGCTAATTATAGTTAATTACTGCTAGCTTATGGTAACTATAGATAGGCCTATAGGGCTGGCTTATGGGGAGGGGTGCTCTTCTCTATATCACCACAGATAAATAACATTATTTATGCCACAGTACATTATTATTTGTACTCTGTTTATTCTAGTCTAGGTTTATTCCAGGTCGGAGGGTTCACGTGGTTTTTACTGAGACCGATTGGGGTAAGGAAAAATTGCGGATATGAAGAAGTTTGCTGGAGACAATAATTATATGACTCCTATATGATATTTTATAGGTCCGTGTAATAATCGTTTACAGCCGTGCAATAGCTGCGCTATAAAATTTAGAAGATATGATTGGCAGAGGATTAGGCCAATCAGCTGCGTTTGTTTAGTTTTGCGTGGGTGTGGCGCAAAAAATAAAAGGAGCGACGAATAATAATAATATTATAACAACAAACTGCGCTTTAAATTTTAATTTAGTCGCAATACGGACGCCGAAGAAGTCTGGCTTTGTTGGAGAGATGTTCTACCTACTCCTTCTGCCGAGACGGTGTTCGCTCACGGAGCAGGAGACGACGCAGTTCTACCCACTCCTTCTGCCGGGGACGGTGTTCGCTCACGGAGCAGGAGACGACGAAATTCTACCTACACGCCTCTGCCGAAACGGTGAATTCGTAATTCGTAATATTTTAGGTTAAGCCATAAGTAAAAAAATAGCGCCTATCATATTGCGTAGGATATTGGAATAGTGTATTCAGGCCATGGTTGCCTATCTGTAATCTAGCCTCTGTTTGTTGGCTAATTGTTGGCATTCGCGTTAAAGCTAATTCTATTTTAATTAGTCCAGGCAGCCGACCTTTGTAGTTCTATAGGCTTGTGTGCTCATTCGACCTTGGCACCGTGTAGAGGTGAAATTTTGTCATTTTCCTGTCTAGACACGAAGTCACGTGTCCTAATAAACTCTGTCATAATCTTGTCGACGGGTATACCTCAGCCTCTAGGGAGTTGACCGTGCAATGGACAATATTCTTGTCCCACCAACAGTTCCTATAGATTATCATCGACTTGAAACCACAACTTCGACTGCACTATGATTCGTTTCATGAACGGTCCATAGTCGTAATTTAACTCTGACTGCATTGCATAAATTGTATGTTCAATCCTTGGGCATATTACTGCGCATCTCACAGTTAGACCACAGATTTCTCTCCGATGCTATCGATAGTTGAATTCCGAAAATATGTCAGTTGGATACTACCTCCTCCACTAACCACCATCGTTCATCTGGTCATTTATAGGCAATGATTTTCCAAACTTTTATGTTATTTGTCTGCCAGTTATAAGGCGCATTGCTTAGGGGGCATAATATTATATTCGAAATTCATCATGCAGTGAATGTCTCCCTGTTTCCCTTGTATGTTTTCTCTGTATTTGTTCTCTGTGCTTGTAGACATTATGTCTTATATATTTAAGCAGCCTAATGATGGTTGCGTGTTGGTTAATTGTGTAGCCTATGTAACTTTGATTATAATATAATTCCTCAAAATAAGATAGAATATTTAAATGTAATTGCACGTATCTTAAAACGTGTTGTGAACTTCGGTCACTACAGCACTTCTCGCAACTATACTTCTTAATTACGGTAGTAGGCCTGCTTTACTGGAAATTGGACGGGTGAAATTGGACGGGTGAAATGGGGACGGGTGAAATGGGGACGGGTGAAATGGGGACGGGTGAAATGGGGACGGGTGAAATGGGGACGGGTGAAATGGGGACGGGTGAAATGGGACGGGTGAAATGGGGACGGGTGAAATGGGGACGGGTGAAATGGGGACGGGTGAAATGGGGACGGGTGAAATGGGGACGGGTGAAATGGGGACGGGTGAAATGGGGACGGGTGAAATGGGGACGGGTGAAATGGGAACGGGGAAAATTAGAATTCATTCTCTTCACTTTTACTGTTAATCCTGCCATAGGTGCTATTGCTATTCAATTATTATATAGACCAATGAATAAGATAAATAGCAACTAAAAATTAGATAATGGATTGCAATATAAAAATTAGAACATAGATCGTAATTGCATGTGGACTGTAATGCCGGTATGTAAATTGTACATTGTATGCATGTTGACCTTGTATTAACGAAAAACAGGGAGCCAGAGTCTGCATAAAATTATTTTATAATATAACGATAAATGCAATGCGGCCTCTATGTGGCCGATAACTTCTATAAAACTTTGTCAAAATCATTGCTTTAAAAAGACCAGATGAACGTTGTTGGTTAACGGAGTAGGATGGCTCCATCTGAAATAAATTTCAGAATTCAACGGCTGATAGCATCGCAGCGCGATCCATGGTCTCATTGAGCGATGATCAGTAATGTGACTGGGTACTGTACATGCAATAAAGCATGCAGTCAGTAAATAATACGACTATAGACCGTCCATGAGGTTGATTGTAGTGCAGTCCCAATTGTAGTTTCGAGTCGATGATAATGCATGGACTCTTGGTGGGACGATATATTGTCCATTGCACGGTGAACTCCTTAGAGACTGAGCTACCCGTCAACGAGACTATGATGGAGTTTGGCATTAGGACAAGCGACTTCATACACGTCTTGATGAGAAAATGATGAGATTTCATCATTGCACGATGCCATGGTCGAGTGCTAATGCAAGTCTGCAGAAGTAAGACAGTAGGTTGTCTAGGCGAATGAAAATCGAATTAATTAACGCCAATGCCTAGGATAGGTAGGATTTTAATGAAGTACTGTAGGGCCTTGCTTATTAATTAGGGTGCTTTCTGTATTTCGTCTTTCTGATCTAAATATTTGTATCCACTATGTAGCAACTTTTGTAGCTGGTATTTCTTAATATAATAATTATAATTCGACAATTGCAATTTAGTTCAGCTATAGAGGCATCTGCAGCCTGTAAGAACCATAAAATAGCAATATGAATAAAATGTGTAAAAATAAAATAGCATATCGGATGTAATGCATCAAGTAAGGAGATTTTTACGATGCCTTTGGGTTCTTGTAGTGCTCAGGTACTGCCTAAGTTCTTGTTCTTTCAGATCTCTGAGGAGCTGACGTGGATTGGGGGACGATGGAAGACGCGTGGGATCTCCATCAACGATCGCCTGGATTCGTGGTCATTTCGGCGTCGTGAGGTCTGATGGGTCTTGGACAACAGCAGGTGATGTATCTCGAGCCTCTTGTGATCTCAACAGGATTGACTAGCAACACTAACATGCACCATGTTCTTGTTCTTTCAGGTTCTGTTCTAGTGGCCTGGAACAAAAAGCGTCTGGAGCACGACCACTGGATCCCGAAGACGGCGACGGACTGGGAGATGGTGGAAAACATGTCGAGTATTCGACAGCAATTGTCTCGACATTGTAGGTCGCGAGGTCGGATGGGTAATGGTTGGTTAGAGTGCCCTCTTGTGATCACCATCTTGGTAGAAATGGTGGCCATAAAGGGGGCGATAGGATTAGCCATCAATTTACAATGGGTTTTTTTCAGTTTCATTGTAGTGATCAGGAGCATGGAGCAGGAAAAGTCTGAAGCACACAGGACCTGCTGATCACCAGCCTCGCCCCACCCCACCCCGCCCACACCAACCCCACCCCCGCCCACACCAACCCCACCCCCGCCCCCCACCCACCCCACCCCTTCCCACCCCAGTCCAGATGTACGTCCAACCAAAAAAATAAAACAAAATAAAACGAAAGTAAAAATGTAAAATGTAAAAAAAGTAAAGGAGCAAAACCAAAAATGTGAAAATCAAAAAAGTAAAAATAGGGAAAAGTAAAATTTAAAATGAAAGTAAAAATGATTAAAATGAAAGTAAAAAGTGAAAAGTAAAATGTTGAATTAAAAATGAACAAAACAAAAATCGTCCGTTCCTTTGCATTTTGACCCCCATTCATTTTTTGTCTCTATTCGTTTTCCTTTTTTTCAGGTTCTTTTATTGTCTATGTTGATTGCATTCTTATTGACTCTCATTCTTTTATTGCTTACATAGATAACTTCTTGTTTTTTTAGGTAACTTTATTGTTAACGTAATTGTTCTTTGTTGATTTAGGTTCTTTTTTTGTAAACAATTATTGCATTCTAATTCTTTTGCTGCTTACATATTGTAACTGTGTTCTTTTTTTAGGTTCATTTACTTTTAACGTTACTGTGTTCTTGTTGATTGTTTCTGATTCTTTTGCTGCTTACGTAGATTGTGTTGTTGTTTTAGGTTTTAGATAATAATTCTGTGAATGTAACAGTGCTCTTCCTCTTCTTTTTTTTAGGTTCCTTTACTTTTAACGTAACTGTGTTCTTGTTGATTTAGGTTCTTTTATTGTAAACAATTATTGCATTCTAATTGTTTCTGATTCTTTTGCTGCTTACATAGATTGTGTTGTTGTTTTAGGTTCTTTTACTGTGAATGTAAAAGTGCTCTTCCTCTTCTTTTTTTAGGTTCCTTTACTTTTAACGTAACTGTGTTCTTGGTGATTTAGATTCTTTTATTGTAAATAATGATTGCATTCTAATTGTTTCTGATTCTTTTGCTGCTTACATAGATTGTGTTGTTGTTTTAGGTTCTTTTACTGTGAATGTAAAAGTGCTCTTCATCTTCTTTTTTTAGGTTCCTTTACTTTTAACGTAACTGTGTTCTTGGTAATTTAGATTCTTTTATTGTAAATAATGATTGCATTCTAATTGTTTCTGATTCTTTTGCTGCTTACGTAGATTGTGTTGTTGTTTTAGGTTTTAGATAATAATTCTGTGAATGTAACAGTGCTCTTCCTCTTCTTTTTTTAGGTTCCTTTACTTTTAACGTAACTGTGTTCTTGTTGATTTAGGTTCTTTTATTGTAAACAATTATTGCATTCTAATTGTTTCTGATTCTTTTGCTGCTTACATAGATTGTGTTGTTGTTTTAGGTTCTTTTACTGTGAATGTAAAAGTGCTCTTCCTCTTCTTTTTTTAGGTTCCTTTACTTTTAACGTAACTGTGTTCTTGGTGATTTAGATTCTTTTATTGTAAATAATGATTGCATTCTAATTGTTTCTGATTCTTTTGCTGCTTACATAGATTGTGTTGTTGTTTTAGGTTCTTTTACTGTGAATGTAAAAGTGCTCTTCCTCTTCTTTTTTTAGGTTCCTTTACTTTTAACGTAACTGTGTTCTTGTTGATTTAGATTCTTTTATTGTAAACGATTGCATTCTAATTGTTTCTGATTCTTTTGCTGCTTACATAGATTGTGTTGTTGTTTTAGGTTCTTTTACTGTGAATGTAAAAGTGCTCTTCCTCTTCTTTTTTTAGGTTCCTTTACTTTTAACGTAACTGTGTTCTTGGTGATTTAGATTCTTTTATTGTAAATGATTGCATTCTAATTGTTTCTGATTCTTTTGCTGCTTACATAGATTGTGTTGTTGTTTTAGGTTCTTTTACTGTGAATGTAAAAGTGCTCTTCCTCTTCTTTTTTTAGGTTCCTTTACTTTTAACGTAACTGTGTTCTTGGTGATTTAGATTCTTTTATTGTAAATGATTGCATTCTAATTGTTTCTGATTCTTTTGCTGCTTACATAGATTGTGTTGTTGTTTTAGGTTCTTTTACTGTGAATGTAACTGTTCTTCCTCTTCTTTTTTTAGGTTTCTTTTCTTTTAACGTAACTGTGTTCTTGTTGATTTAGATTCTTTTATTGTAAACGATTGCATTCTAATTGTTTCTGATTCTTTTGCTGCTTACATAGATTGTGTTGTTGTTGTAGGTTCTTTTACTGTGAATGTAATTGTGTTAAATTATTGTTAACGTATTGGTAACAATGATTGCATTCTTATTGTTTCTGATTCTTTTATAGCTTACATAGATTTTCTTGTTTTAGGTTCTTTTACTGTAATTATTGTTAACGTAATTGTGTTCTTTTGATTTAGGTTCTTTTATTGTAAACAATGATTGCATTCTAATTGTTTCTGAAACCTGATTTTCTTTTCTTTTACTGTTAATGTAACTGTTCTTGTTTTTTTAGGTTCCTTTATTGTTAACGTAATTGTTTTCTTACTGATTTAGGTTCTTTTATTATAAACAATGATTGCATTTTAATTGTTTCTGATTCTTTTATTGCTTACATAGATTGTAATGCTGTTTAGGTTCTTTTACTCTTAATGTAACTCCTCTATTGTTAACGTAATTGTGTTCTTGCTGATTTAGGTTCTTTTATTATAAAAAATGATTGCATTCTAATTGTTTCTTATTCTTTTATTGTTGATTGCATTCTTATTGTTTCTCATATTGTTTCTGATTCTTTTGTTGTTAGGGTGATTGTGTTCTTGCTGTTTCAAGTTCTTTTGCTAACTTCGAATGTGTTTTTCTATTGTAGGTAACTCCGCCACAGGGAACTGCAATCTGGAGGGATTTGCAGTTCCCTGCGCCGGTCCTAAGCCCGGATAAAGGAGGAAGGTTTTTCAGGTGGCAGTAAAACAAAGACGATTGATGTTCGATGCCAAACAGAGACGATGCCAGGATACGCCAGCTCGGATGACGCCTGGCCAAACAACGTCCACAGAACCAATCGAGCGGTGGTTTGGATGGGATCAGCTACCGAAAGAAAGTCGAGACGTGCTGGTGAGATGTCGGCGGGCGCTTCCAATGTTCGCACTCTCTGGTCGGCAGGAAACTGGAGTTGCTGGAGATGTCGAGATAGTCGTTCAGCGGCCAGCCACGATCTTCTGGATCCTTCTGCCCTCTTGCAATCCTCGCAGGTAACTGAGATCAGCGGATGACTTGTTCATTTACTAGTTATTGTTTATAAAATAGAATTGTGTGTAGCTGAAATACCAATATTGTAATTGAATTAGATTTTATTCTGTTAATTGTGTTTGAATTTTTTATGGATGTAATTCATGGTCGACTGAATTACCCCATTATGAAGTCTGCCTGCTGCCAACCACTTAATTTTAATAAACTGCTCTGTTAATAGAGTTAATCACTCTAAACCAGACTCGCTCGTGCATTCATTCTTTGCTACTACCTACAGAGAACTGGGCATGGTATTTGCTGGAAGAATTGCACCTGCTGCATGTTGTTGAGTTCCATGCGTGAAATAAACCATTTTGAAATTCGTTTGAGCATTTCTTTGGCACTGAGCGCTGTGTAATCTGAAACGTCTAGAGTTCTAAACGCAATGGCTACCAGGCAATCGATCTTTTTGAATAGATTTAAACTCTTCGAGTCAACTCGAGTTAACTTGGTTTAATTGATGGTAATTGCAGTGGAAAGAAAACGGTGAAGAACAAGAAGAACAAAACGGCAAAAGAAGATGGAAAAGAAGATGTCGGAAGTTCGATGCCAAACAGAAACGATGCCAGGATTCGTCAGCTCGGATGACGCCTGTCCAAACGAGGTCCGCAAAACCAATCGAGCGCTTTGGATTGGATCGGCTACCGAAAGCAAGTCGACACATGCTGGTTGGATGATACCAGCGGATGCTTCCAATGTTCACAATCTCTGGTCGGCAGGAAACTGGAGTTGCTGGAGATGTCGAGATGCTTGTTCAACGGCCAACCACGATCTTCTGGATCCTTCTGCCCTCTTGGAATCCTCGCAGGTAACTGAGATCTGCCGGATGACTTTGTTAATTTGCTAGTTACTGATTATGAAGTAGAATAGTGTGTAGCTGAAATGCCAGTATTGTAATTGAATTAGATTTTATTCTGTTAATAAATTGTATTTGAATTTCTTATGGATGTAATTCATGAACGACTGAGCTCTGTTAATAGCGTTAATCACTCTATTCTTCGACCTCTTCTTACTAAACATACCAGACTCACTTTTGCATTCAATCTGCGCTACTACCTACATGGAACTGGGCATGGTATTTGCTGGAAGAAATTGCACTTGCTGCATGTTGTTGAGTTCCATGCGTGAAGTAAACCATTTTGAAATTCGTTTGAGCGCAATCAATCTTTTTGAATAGATTTATACTCTTGAAGTCAATTCTGTTGTTAACTTGGTTTAATTGATGGTAATTACAGTGAAAAGAAAACGGTGAAGAACAAGACGGCAAAACAAGAACAAAACGGCAAAAGAAGATGGAAAAAAGATGTCGGAAACGCTATGCAGTGCAGAACTTTTATTGACTGTGCAAAGAGTATTTTTTAGCTGGACATTTATGGAAGTGCTCGCCCGTTTTAAATTGCGTAGACTATGTGAAGAACATCGAAGAACATTCTGTAAATGAGCATTAGACAAAATTTGAAGAACTGTTGTTTTAGCTGGACATTTATGGAAGTGCTCGCCCGTTATGAATTGCGTAGACTATGTGAAGAACATCAAAGAACATTCTGTAAATAAGCATTAGACAAAATTTGAAGAACTGTTATTGTAGCTGGAATTTATGGAAGTGCTTGCCCATTTTGAATTGCATAGACTAGGTAAAGAACATCAAAGAACATTCTGTAAAGAAGCATTAGACAAATTTGAAGAACTGTTGTTGTATAAACATGTAATTTTGAACTTTTATGGTTTTGAAGACTAAAGAGCATTTTGGTTCTTAACGAACATCCTGAAGAAGTGCCTTGATTAAATTTGAAGAATTGTTGTTTTATAGACATGTAATTCTGAACTTTTATTGTATTCAAGATTAAAGAGCATTTTGGTTCTTACGAACATCCTGAAGAAGTACATTAAATTTGGAGAACTGTTGTTTTATAGACATGTAATTCTGAACTTTTATTGTATTCAAGATTAAAGAGCATTTTGGTTCTTACGAACATCCTGAAGAAGTACATTAAATTTGGAGAACTGTTGTTTTATAGACATGCAATTCTTAACTTTTATTGTATTCAAGATTAAAGAGCATTTTGGTTCTTACGAACATCCTGAAGAAGTACATTAAATTTGGAGAACTGTTGTTTTATAGACATGTAATTCTGAACTTTTATTGTATTCAAGATTAAAGAGCATTTTGGTTCTTACGAACATCCTGAAGAAGTACATTAAATTTGGAGAACTGTTGTTTTATAGACATGTAATTCTGAACTTTTATTGTATTCAAGAATAAAGAGCATTTTGGTTCTTACGAACATCCTGAAGAAGTACATTAAATTTGGAGAACTGTTGTTTTATAGACATGTAATTCTGAACTTTTATTGTATTCAAGATTAAAGAGCATTTTGGTTCTTACGAACATCCTGAAGAAGTACATTAAATTTGGAGAACTGTTGTTTTATAGACATGTAATTCTGAACTTTTATTGTATTCAAGATTAAAGAGCATTTTGGTTCTTACGAACATCCTGAAGAAGTACATTAAATTTGGAGAACTGTTGTTTTATAGACATGTAATTCTGAACTTTTATTGTATTCAAGATTAAAGAGCATTTTGGTTCTTACGAACATCCTGAAGAAGTACATTAAATTTGGAGAACTGTTGTTTTATAGACATGTAATTCTGAACTTTTATTGTATTCAAGATTAAAGAGCATTTTGGTTCTTACGAACATCCTGAAGAAGTACATTAAATTTGGAGAACTGTTGTTTTATAGACATGTAATTCTGAACTTTTATTGTATTGAAGATTAAAGAGCATTTTGGTTCTTACGAACATCCTGAAGAAGTACATTCAATTTGGAGAACTGTTGTTTTATAGACATGTAATTCTGAACTTTTATTGTATTCAAGAATAAAGAGCATTTTGGTTCTTACGAACATCCTGAAGAAGTACATTAAATTTGGAGAACTGTTGTTTTATAGACATGTAATTCTGAACTTTTATTGTATTCAAGATTAAAGAGCATTTTGGTTCTTACGAACATCCTGAAGAAGTACATTAAATTTGGAGAACTGTTGTTTTATAGACATGTAATTCTGAACTTTTATTGTATTGAAGATTAAAGAGCATTTTGGTTCTTACGAACAGTGCCTTGATTAAATTTGAAGAACTGTTTTTTTATAGACATCTCACCTCGTCCATTTAACTTAACTCCTTTTTAATGATGAAGGATTGGAAGGAAGGAGGCTACATTTTCCAAGTGATTCTCCCATTTTCTGAAGACACTTTAAAACACTCCTTTTCATTGACAATCACTTAGGATAATCCAACCAATATAGTTTGGCGCTTCCTTTACACAGCTGCGGCATATCGAGCATTGTGGCCCAACATTTGATATGGAGAGGCTGTGAAAAAGATGTTGCTAAAGCTTCATTATGGCAAGGCCTAGAAAAGGAGTTCTGCAGAAAATCGTAAGCCAAGGCAGAGAAAATGTGGCGGCCGTTTATATGTCTAGGACGGGGAAAAGGAAGGTGGCGGCGGTTTATATGCTGAGGCTGAGAAAATTAGGGCGGCGGCGGTTTATATGCCGTGGCCGAGAAAATAAGCGGCGGTTCATATGCCGAGGCCGAAAAAATTAAGGCGGCGGTTTATATACCGAGACCGAGAAAATGAGGGCGGCGGCGGTTTATATGCCGAGGCCGAGAAAATGAGGGCAGCGGTTTATATACAGAGGCCGAGAAAATGAGGGCGGCGGCAGTTTATACGCCGAGGCCGAGAAAATGAGGGCGGCGGCGGTTTATAGGGTCGGATTAAAGCATTTTCAGCATGTTCGGCCGAACAGGGGCCCCCCCACACTTTAGGGGGCCCCAAATATACAATAGGATTTTTAAAATCATTTTTTAATCATAATGTTATAGCAAAAATTGAAGCTGCAAAAATGAGCTTCAATCTCTGAACAAATTGTAAATTTATTCAAAAAACGACTAATTTTAACATATTCAACTTTTGCACATGTGTGGGGGCCCTTTTGGAGTTTCCATTAACAGGCAGATTCATATCAAAATCGGTGAGAAATGCGAAATGTGAGAAATTTCCTCTGCAAAGAAGAGCTATAAGTTTTATTGCTTAGTTAAACACATACGCCTATTCGGTAGGCCTAATTCATGTAGCCTACCTATTCAGATAGGAACTCAGGTGCCATGCAACGCATTATGAAATGGAGTCTTACCTATAATTAATTATTGTGTACACTGCGAGCTCAGAATACAATCTGTTTTTACGAAACAATCACAAATTTATATAGAACCCATTACTCAGAGGCACTCCCAACCCAGACTTGGTCAAAAAGAAAAGCATTAAGAAGACGAAAGAAAGAGCCTGCAGAGTCATGGAGAAGTGAAATGAGACCCACAGGGAGGCTATTCCAGATAGTTAGACTACGTACGGTACCAGGAATGCTTTTCACTGCATGGTGACAGTATGCGAAAAGGGGCAAGGAAGTCTTCACGGGTGCAGTGAAAGGTGGCCCATGCAAAGAGACAGAAGTGGGGTGAAAAGCTCACATTAGTGGAATGGAGCTTGAGTCAGGGTCTACCACTGGAGAAAGCGCGGAAATATAGGCCTATGTTAGTTTGTAATAAGTTACACTGCTACCATACCCTGGTAAAAAAAACCCTTTGCCCTGCCAAGGCCGTTGTTTTGACACAAGATTGCCATAAATTTCCTCTGCTAAGAATTTATTTGTGGCATAAAATCGCTTCTGCACTGTTTGCTTGCACCGTGCAGTGCACTGGATATGCCATGGTTAGAAAAATGTCTGAGTACGAATCGCTTTAGTAATTATTATTGAGCTGCAAAATATCATACTTTAACACTAGACTGGTTGGGGCCCCCACAATTTTACTGAACAGGGCCACCACATTTGTTAATCCGGCTCTGTGCCGAGGTCGAGAAAATGAGGGCGGCGGCGGTTTATACGCCGAGGCCGAGAAAATGAGGGCGGCGGTTAATACGGCGAGGTGGAGAAAATAAGGGCGGCGGTTATATGCCAATACCGAGAAAACGAGGGTGGCGCTTCAAATGCCGAGGCCGAGAAAATTAGAGCGGCGGTTTATATGCCGAGGCCGAGAAAATGAGGGCGGTGTTTAAATGCCGATACCGAGAAAATGAGGGTGGCGGCGGTTTATATGCCGAAATCGAGAAAATGAGGGCGGCGAGTAGTCTACCTCTGGGTAGTAATCTTGAAGGGTAGCTATAACAAGTGCTCATACATACAATGTATAGCCTGCGTACATTCACTTTGTTGAAATTATTGCAGTACAAACAACTGTTCACCATGCAAGACTAGAGCTAATGGAGGATATGTTTTGAAGGTGTGGAGAAGCAAAGCCATAGGGACAGCATAAGTTTTTTTTATTATGCGCATTTTTCAAAAAAGGGGATAGAATGGTTTATCCCCCCGGGTAGTATAGAGCGGCTAATTCCATCCTGGGGATAGATTAATTCATCCCCCCGGATAGCTTTCAGGGGGATACTCCGTCTCGTGTCACCGGCAACGAAAAAGAAGGTACTACAGACGTGCATTTTCAGCACTCTGTTATACGGGTGGGAGGCCTGGGTGGTAACGAAGTACATCGAACAAAGACTTATGGCCTTCCAAAGAAAGTGCTAGAGGAAAATACTAAGAATAGGGTGGATGCAGACGTTAAACAACACAGAACTGTACAAGCGAGTGCAACTAAAGGTAAACATCATGCAGAAGCTGATCAGAAGAAAACTAGGATTGTTCGGGCACATCTGCAGAATGGATAACAGCAGGAAGATCAAAGCACTGATGTTCGGACGAATGGACGGGACAAATAAGATAGGAAGGCCGCACAGGGAATGGCTCGACGACGTATCCGATTGAGGCTAAGCCTCGCTTCAGGAGCTGAGCAGAGCGGCGCAGGGCTGTTTTTAAGGAATTTTTAGAACTGCACAAACCATTCTTTTCTTTCCCATCCTCCATGGTAAATTACTTCCAATCGGAGGACAATGGCCTATTTTTACTAGTTTTAACTGTACAGAAGTGCTTCTACAACTGCACAAATCCGTTTAGAACTGCACATTTTGTGTACAACTGCACGTTAAAAAAAGCCCTGGAGCGGCGCTGGATAGGAGAAAGTGGAAGAACCTGGTGAAGGAGGCATCGAATACCTACGGGCGTTGGCCCCACGGTTGTTGCTGTTGTTGAATGTTGATGATGATGTTGTTGTTGATGATGATGATGATGATGATGATGATGATGATGATGATGATGATGATGATGATGATGATGGTGATGATGATGATGATGATGATGATGATGATGATGATGATGATGATGACCATATGTTTATACCCCTGGCATGACGACGACGACGACGAGCGACGACGACGACGATGATGATGATGTTTTGTCTTCGGATTTTTATGATGACCTTTTATGTAATTTATCTTTCTAGTCATCAGACAGATTTCTGACTTTTTCTTGCGTAGTATATTTACCGCGGCATGAAAAGAACCTATTTAATCATTTTCTTCTTATAAGTTTTGTCTATTATATGATCGCTGTCTTCTTGCCACAATTTTATTTCGGGCTTTTCGTATAGGCCTATTTAGTTATTGTGAGGTCATTACACGCAGCACGCGCTGTAGCCTACACTAGACCCAAATATTATTTAGGTGAGTACACGCTGTATATCGTAATCGTAATTGTAATCTCCCAATTTCTAAAGCGCCACTGGAAAGCCAAGCGCGGGGCACCGGCTTATTCACGAGCGCTGCGTTGAGTTAGAAGGGTTGTCCGTGAGAGTAGTCCATGGTGGTCCGGGTCGAGGTACCGTAGGATCAGAGGTGTGGAACAGCTACTAAGGTGGGTGTCGTCTGAGCCGGGAATTGGAGGCGTATACTCTCGTGTAAGCTAAGGCCTACTGTAACAGCCCCGATCCATGCAGCCTCGAGTCCAAGTGAACATTTTGGATTGATCCTTAGACTTCTGCATCAATAACTTGAAGATTTTCTAGTTTGTACTTGTAGCGAGGGCTTAGAGCCTTATAGTGTGGCTAGGTGGTCATGGACGGAGTCCAGGCATTTATTTTTTTAAGACTCAACGCCGTCCTGCCACTTATTTGGGCAACAGAGCCTGGAGAAGTGATGAGCATCCAGGCACTTCTGTTTCTACACTTTAAGCACTGCTCGTAATGAACTGACTGCTGTTATTCCATGATTTTTATGGCATTGATGCCATGTCAATAAACGCCGACACAGTCACGTATACCCTGTATAGTTTATGATCCCAATCATTAGCAGCGAGAAAATATTAATTATTGTTAAGCCTGCCCAACACATTCTTGTCCTCCGCCTATATGCTATCGACAATTCCATCGAAATCGGCTAATACAGAGATATCACTCAGAAAAGTCAAGAAAATTAAGAATAGAGACTTTTAAATTATGGCCAGGTTTGTTAAAATTGTGTTTTCGCAATTATTATTGTTCCATTTAAATTCTCTAATTGAATAATTCGATAAAATGGTTGACATGTTAAAGCAACATCGGCGTGTGGCATAACCTTGCAAATGTTGCTCGGATGACCTTTTATTATATACAGGGTGCGCCAAAAAAAGACCGCCCCTAGATTTTTTGCCTATATCAAGTGGCGGCGCTAGGGGGGGCTAAGCCCCCCCCAAAGCCATCAATTTTTCCCCCATGTAAAAATAAAATTTTTAGACGATTAACCCCCTTTAGCCCCCCAACTGAAATCCTGGCGCCGCCAGTGCCTATATCTTGGCCAAATGTAAGAATTTCGAAATGAAATCTTACAGGCTTAAAAACAATTCATACTTACACATGATGGCCAGATTTCATCAAAATAGTTCAAACAGAACAAAGTTATACCACTTTTAGAGAGTCCACCCACCGTTTTTTGACGATTCAAAAACGTACCGTAACGCAACAAAAAGTAGCCAAAACACGATTTTATTAAGTCGTATCTCAAATAACTGTTTGGAAATGAACTTGATAGTGATTCACAACTTGTGTTCAATGTGCCCACCAGGGCCACCACCAGTGCCAAAACTTCTTTTGAGTCTCTTTGCAAAATTCTTGATGGCCCTGTTGACGCGTTCCAAAGGCAAATCTTCCCATAAAATTATCAACTCCAATGCGCCCATCAATTCTCTTACTGCTCTTGGTTTTGACTGCAGATTGTGATATTTCTCCAGCATAGCTCTCAGCAATTGATTATCAATCTTTCGGGCTCAAATCGAGGCCACTGGCATTCTCAGTAAAACCAGAACAATCGAGATTGAGCCGATCTCCGTTCATATACGGCAATTCTCTTAAATCTCAGCTTAACTCGTAATTTTTGCGCTCTCACTGTTTATCAGAGTAAACGTTCCTCATAGCCTTATATCTCCACAAGAGGTGTCTGAATAAACATTTTGTCTGTCATTGACACCTCGGCCATTTTTTTAAAATTTGGATTTCATTGCCTTAATAGCAAAATTATGAATCTGACAGCTTCCTTATTTACCAACTTGATTATCATCTTGCTAAGTGACTTCACAGTGACCTGCGGCTACGCTGGCACCCTGTTTCTGTTTAAAATAGCAGTGATAATGATCATCTGGCAATATCAGGACTATGCGATAGCAATTATTTTAGATAAGACGATAAAATCATGTTTTTGCTACTTTTTGTTGCGTTACGTTTTTGAAAAGAAAAAAAACCGGTGGGTGGCCTCCCTAAAAGTGGCATAACTTTTGTTCTGTTTAACATATTTTGATTAAATCTGGCCATCATGTGTGAATATAAATTGTCTATAAGCCCGTAAGATTTCATTTCGAAATTCTTACTTTTGGTCAAGATAATTATTGGCAAAAAATCTAGAAAGATCTTTTTGGCGCATCCTGTATATTTATAGATATGGCCTATGCATATAGGTCTACGAGTGTGTACTGTGTATGTACTGTGTATACTTGTGCGCCTATATTTATATATAGGGCCTATGCATATAGGCCTACTAGTGATATATATATGTGGGTGTATGCTTGTGTACGTGTGCGTTTGTGTGTGTGCGTCGCTACAAGCCAGAAGCTGGAAGTAATAACATTTTTGCAATGGTTATGGTTAATGGCTATGGCTGTGGTTATAAACGGTATTCTGTTAATCCACCAAAGGCGTTCGGTGTTTCGGCTATGCCGCATTATGATAGGCGTTTAGGTCTATATGATGAAGCATCTGGCGGGTGCAGGCGTGCGAGGACTTTGCAGTGTGCAGCCAAGATAGGTAGACGCCTACGCGAGTGAGATATATTATTATATTCGTTTTAATGGTAACAAAAACTGATAGACACACCGCTATCAGGTACAAGAAGCAGTTGATCAAATACAATATAATACCTATAGAATGTCTTTAGCCTTGACTGTTGCATTTGTCTTAGGATGAGCACAAAATGACAGAAATTACAAAAGAATGTTTCTATGTTTATATAGGGTATAGGTTGCAATAATGAGATTAGACAATTTATTATAATTAATGAACATAGGGTGCCTTTTTATACAGAACCCGAGAAATATAATGCCTGTCATCTTTGGTTGGCAATACAAAGTTGTGAGGACGTGGCCTCGATTGATAGGGACGATGAGCAACCGGTGGGAAAAGCGGTCGAAGAACATGGAAGTCATTTCTGGAAACGGCAGTTAGAAGACGAGCATCCGCAAGATCAACCATTTCAGTCGCAGAAGGCGAGTCATATAGAGAAGATTCCGCTGAATTTCCCCACAAAATTGGTTTCTCTACCAATGTTAGACCGACGATCAGTAGGCCTATATGAAAGCAGGTTGCTTTGGACCAACCAACCTCTGGCGCTCTGCAGGACATCTTTCACCCAAGTGCTTTGGTGGGGAAGCTGAATCATAAGGAGGGTATGATTGCTTTTCCTCTCGTTAGCTTTATTGTTAATAAAATTTGGGCAAATGTAAATTGCGCAGTTGTAAGATGTAAATAATTATCATTATTTGACTCCAACAGATATAAGTGTTTGCAAAGGTTCTGGTATGATTAGATAATGAGATAGCAACTAGAAATTAGCTAGCCTACTTTTCTTAAATCTGACAGACTGTTATTGTAGCATAATGTTAATTGAATTGCAGGGTGGCTGCTTGATGAAACTGAGTTAGTCGCTAGAAATGCCTATAATTAGGCTACTCCACGCCTCTTTCTTAGTTAATTGACCGTTCGTCTGTAGGCTAATGGATAAAACTAAGAAATACCCGAATAATTATTTAGCGTACCTTAACACTGTATGAAGATCTCGCATAATAATTAGTAGCTGCGCTGGGGGGGAGACTAGGAGCTAAGCCCCCCTAAAAAGGCCATCCATTTTCCCATGTAAAAATGAAATATTTGGGCGATTTACCCCTTTTAGCCCCCCTTAAAAGGCCATCCATATTTCCCATGTAAAAATGAAATATTTGGGCGATTTACCCCTTTTAGCCCCCCTTAAAAGGCCATCCATATTTCCCATGTAAAAATGAAATATTTGGGCGATTTACTCCTTTTAGCCGCCCTTAAAAGGCCATCCATATTTCCCATGTAAAAATGAAATATTTGGGCGATTTACCCCTTTTAGCCCCCCTTAAAAGGCCATCCATATTTCCCATGTAAAAATGAAATATTTGGGCGATTTACCCCTTTTAGCCCCCCTTAAAAGGCCATCCGTTTTTTCCCATGTAAAAATGAAATATTTGGGCGACTTACCCCTTTAGCCCCTCCCCCCAAACAAATTAAGCGTAAGGCACGCACGAGATTTGCCAGACAGCTCTGTGGATATGAACAGGGACCGTTTTAGAAGATTTCGACCAAATGACTAAAAAAAGGTCGTCAGAAATTTTGACGGCAGAAATGGAATTTTTTTGGTGAGATTTGGCCGATGACAAAAAAAACAAATAAAAAAGGTCGTCAAAAATTTGACAGCAGAAAATAGAAAATTTTTACTCGCGAATTTAGCCCCACAAAACTGAAATCCTGGCGCCGCCACTTATAATAACATTAAGCTTTATCCTGGAAGATATAGGCCTACTTTCTGACTAAGCATCAGTTTGGGATGAAAGAATGAAAAGGAAACTTGACCATTTACCGAAAGCAGCCAAGCTGCATTGCGAGTAGGCCTGTCTATAACGTTTCCTCAGATTCGCTTCTTTTATCGTAGCCTTACAGGCCGTTCGTTTAATCGTGGATTGTGCCTGGAGCGCTCCTGTGTAGTAGCCTCTATGGGGCGCTATATAAATCTCTACAATGAATGAATATTCGCCTTGCTTCTTGTAGTAGTCCTTACCCTTTTGTCTTCCTTACTCTTTTGTCTTGAATTCCACCTGTTGTTCAAAGTCTTTCTCCTGTTGCTCAGAAGAATGGACGGCAGCGAGATCGGAGGCGACAGCTTTTCATCGGATGTCTTTGTGTTGCATGGTGACATCGATGCGGAAGTCGCGAGAAGCATGCAAACAGAACTCGTGAACAGACGATTCAAGGTCTTAATATGTGACGATGCACCTCTCGGATCCGCTAAGCCTCTCGTCATCTCAAATGCCATCCACAAGTGAGATAAAGTTCACAGCTTGATACACCACACCCCTGATCATTATTTTAATATAATTTCCTGCTTGATAAACCACATCCGTGATAATTTAATAGGCTATAATTTCCTGCTTGTTAAACCACACCCCTGATCATTTATTATAATTTCTTGCTTGTTAAATCACATCCCTGATCATTTAATATAATTTCCTGCTTGATAAATCACACCTCTGATCGTTTAATAGGCCTATAATTTCCTGCTTGATAAATCACACCCCTGATCATTTTAGCCTAATATAATTTCTTGCTTGATAAATCACACCCCTGATCATTTCATAAAATTTCCTGCTGCTCTGCTTGCTAAATCACACCTCTGATCATAATTTTAATACAATCTCCTGCTTGATAAATCACATATGTACATCACTCTGATCATTTAATATAATTTCCTGCTTGTTAAAGCACACCTCTGATCACCAATCTTAATACAATCTTCTGTTTGATAAACCACACCCCTGATCATTTAATAGAATTTCCTGCTTTCACACCTCTGATCATTCATTTTAATACAATCTCCTGCTTGATAAATCACACCTCTGGTCATTTAATATAAGCGAAACGCGTATATTTCTACCGCCGTAGCACTGCGCTGTGTCCTCGGCTTGACCTCCCCGGATTTTGACCAAAGCTACCCCAAACCCGGGGTAACTTTGTCTTTTTTCAAATATTTTTAAGGTATAGAAATAGTTTTTTTAAAATAAATGTTCAAATTATTAAGGGTCGTAGGTGCCATCCATAATGCTCATAGTTTAAAAAATCAAGTCTTTTGCTCAACTCGTTTAGGTGCTATCCCACAAAAACCCTTCAAACTATGCCAATGTTACCCCCATTTTACGGTACCTCTTGCTCTCTATGCCAGCGTAATATATCCAGTTCAGTGGCGACACAATGGGGGTGGGGGGGTATGAACTGATGAGCTGAGAGCGGAGTCTAATTTTCAGGAGCTTGGCCTTCGCCTCTGAACATCACCACATTTACCAGACTGTGCGACCTCTATCTTAGTCGCACTTTATATCCGGCAATTAATATGCAGCTAATATCTAATCTGATGATTCTTAGTTGGCAGCCCAGATAATTTGCCATCCAGATGTTCTCGTGACGAGGGTCATGCTCTCAAGTGCGCAGGAGTTCTATATTGAAGGCTTGGCCTTGAAACCAAGACCAAGGGTTTCAGTTTTGATATTCATTATAGTTCGGTCTTGGGCTTCAAAGTCAGGTCAATACCAAGACCAGCGCCTAAAGTGTGAGAAAATAAGTGCCTGGACGCCCCTTACCTTTCCTGTCTGTGCTCGCCAATTATTAAAAATTTTATAAGTGGCTGGACGGCGTTCAGATTTTAAAACAAGTGCATGAACGCCGTCCATGACCGTCCAGGCACACTTTAAGTCCTGACCAAGACTCGACTGTCCATATCAGGTTTGAATTTTTCGTCGCAGACTCGCAGGCCATTGTAGTGCCTAATAATTATTCAGTTTTCAGCTATTTATATCCTCAGGTTAAATGTCGACAGATTCTTTCGAAGATTTCCCTGATTTTACCTAATTCTTTTTTGCACATTTATTTGTTTATTCCTACATTTATATAGCGCCCCTTCAAGCTTACTACTCAGAGGCGCTCCCGACTCCAGCCCAGACACTGTATCGGAGTTTCACGCCGAAGCGCCCGAGCAATTGTGAGTCATCGTCATCATCATCATCATCATCATCATCATCATCATCATCATCATCATCGTCATCGTCATCGTCATCGTCATCGTCATCGTCATCGTCATCGTCATCATCATCATCATCATCGACGTCGTCGTCGTCGTCATCGTCATCGTCATCGTCATCGTCATCATCATCATCATCATCATCATCATCATCATCATGGGCGTACGGGACATTTCGACAGCGGGGGGGGCAAAAAAGTTTGTCCGAAAAATCTGATGACCTTTTTTAGTCATCCGCCCAAAAACTTTGGATTTTCCCGTCCGATAGTCATATGCCGTAAATTTTGAGAAAATTAATGTAGTTTTTTGCCCCTCTATGCCTGAAAAAATCCTTCCGTACCTGTTTTTTTTCGAAAAAATGCCCTAAATTGCTTTGCCCGTCCATGCCTCTTTTGCCCGAGAAACACATTTGCCCGAAATTTGGGGGGGGCATTTGCTCCTCTGGACCCCGCCTCGTACGCCTATGATCATCATCATCATCATCGTCGTCGTCGTCATCATCATCATCATCATCATCATCATCATCATCATCATCACCACCACCATCACCACCATCACCATCATCATCCTGTATATGCCTATGAATTTATTGTGCTCTATTATAACTATGATGCCAAGCAGAAGTCGTCGGTGTGTGGTGCTCATCACGCATGACTTCATCAAGAGTGGCTACTTCGAATCGGGATTCGTTTGGGCCATGCACCACCAGAACAGAACGAGGATCGTCTCCTGTTTCCCCGTTCTCTGCGGACTTCAGAAAGATGACCTACCGCTCGCTTTTCGCCACTTCGAATACTATTCTTACAAGGATGATTTCTACCAGACGCTGGATGAAAAAATTAAAAGTAAGATCGGGAACAAGATCTTGGTGTCTATACATAGGTGCAATCACGTCCTAAAAGTTGGGGGGGACCAAATGAATCACGTCCTAAAAGTTGGGGGGGGGGCATAATAATAAAGTTAGGGGACCACTCAAAAGTTGGGGGACGCGTCCCGTGGGTCCCATAGGGTGGTTGCGCCTATGTGTCTATACCGAACACGAGACCAGATAATATTACCAATCAATGACACTGAAACTCATATCAAGACTTAAGCTGTATACAGTCGGTTTTCACTTAAATAAGTTGAACTTAGCACTTTAATTTCTTATTTCTAGAACCGTTTAAATGATATAGCACGAGCGTTAAAAATATTCTCACTGTAAGACCTCCGAAAAATTGATGACAAGCTACATTTTACTTTTTCATGTACATATTTGTGCGTAGATGTTGCACAAAGAGATGCCAAGTTTAAGATCAATTGGCATCTTTTTAGGAAGCAATTTAGTAGTGAACTATATTTTTGGCGATAGCGCATTAATCAATTACCGCTTAATTAATATTGAGTGGGAAGCGTGCCATTTTATCATTAGAAAATCACCGCGCTATGAATATTCAACAGCAAACGTCATGAAACGTCATTAATTAAATCACCGCATAATGAATATTCATCAGCAAGCGTGCTCTTTCGCGGTTGTAAATAAACGTCGATCTTAGGCTACTATAATTATTATTCCATTATGTGTTTCAAGAGTTTTAAAAACAATTCTTATATGTCATAGTTATTAGTTATTATCCGAAAAATCATTACTAATTCGGTAAGTTTATTTTTGGTCAGAATATGGCGGTTCAATAGAATTTTCTAACGTTTTCACGGGCGATCGAGTAGGCCTAGCCTACAGCCACTGGCTTAATGTGCGTATGGGCTGTAATAAGCCTATAGACTTGTAATCTATGAATTCATCAGACAGCCTAATTCATCTAATTCGTTTATTAGAAGTAGGTCTACGAAGCTGATACGGACGCAAGTTAAACGTCAATATTGTAGAGGACATTTACGGAAACTGTCACAATTCAAGGATAAAATAATGTTGGTAGTGTCACTATAGCGCAGCGATTCTGAAACTTTATTTTTATTGTACCCCCAAGTAAAAATTCGAATGATGGCGTACCCCTGCAGCAAAGTCAGGTCAGAAACAAAATGTCATTGCGAGGTTCCCTTGCAGTGACAACTAGAAGTCCATTTAATCATTGGTGATATCGTTTACTAGTGTCGTATAATATTATTGGGAGCAAAATTTAGTTTGATTAATATAATCTTATCAACAAATTTAAAAGGGAAAATTGGCCTATAACCCCTGTATGAAAGAGCCAACCTATAGGCCTAGTGCTATGTGCTTGTCTAGACTAGCACATATTTCAAATATCTGTTTCAATATTTGTCAGGTTAAAACGCAAATTAACCCAAAACTAAAAAGAAAGGGTGGAAAGACCAGTGGACGTGATTATAGGATGATCGTTAATGGCTTTACACAGTCTGCCATCAGACACATCGGCCAATTATTGGACTCTTATAAGTGGATGCGATGCCACTTCAAGTTTGTATGGTCATGGCAAACGAACATGTAACATAATGTAAAATAATTTTTAAACTTATGATGTTCATTGCTGTGAGCCATTCAGTAGCACTCCCAGTGTGAGTGCCCTGAGAGAAGAAATGGGGTTTGAGGAGGGATAGAAATAGATCTAGGAAGAACACGTGAAGACTGAAGAGGAAGGGAGGGCATTCCAGATAGAAAGGGCAATGGTGGAAAATGATCTAGTTTGGGCCAAAGTGGTCCTTGATTATGGGACAAACAAAATTGCAGTTCGAAAAGCGAAGAGGTTAGAGGGAAGCTGTAGAATGAGGAGAGTGAATGAGATCTCTGAGGTCTTTCGGAGCAAAACCCAGTTGAAAATAGGAGGAGCGAGTAAGGTTGGTAATATGTTCAGAGAAAATAAGAAGTGACCAGTGAGAAAAAGTGCTTGGAAATAAGAGTAGTTATATACTGCCACTTATGACATCTTTCATATATTATTCATCAGCTAGCTACAAATAAGATGCCTCCAAATCCTGAGCAACTCCATCCAGGTGATAATGCGGCACAGCACCACTTCTTACGTATTCACCTGCAAGTCATTCAATGGAAGTGTTTAATGGCTGTGCAGTTGATGCCAAAAGATTGGAGTTGGAAGAATGAGAAAATGCTTATACCAACACCAACTGTTTTGAAAGCTGCACCAGTCATTACTTGCAACTACAAAATGTTATTAAAAATTCCATGCAGCACCCCGTTGTGTTCATGTGGGAAAATGCATGAGATGTGTTCTCCTGCTTACAAGCAAGGTTGTGGCATGGTCTGTGACAACACTGAACTGCTAATAAAACAATGACATTGAGGCTGATGACGATCATTTTCAGATGGCTATAGATGACCTGAAAACAATGGATGGACTTGAAATGAAATTTATGATGATGCCGTAGAAATAGACACGAACTTGAATTGAACAATGAAAGCATCTGTTGAAGGAGTAGGCTAGTGCAATGATTTCTACTTTTATAGATTTATGTTTGCGTCTATTTGTTTGCACTATAATGTCTACTCATACAGTATAGTCTTGTGTGTGGGGGGGATCGGGGGGTGGGTGTGTGTGTGTGTGTGTGTGTGGAGTTTCTTACCAGCTGTGTCAGGGCAGTCAGGTCCACCCAATATTATTACTAGATTATGGCTCACACTGTTGAGTCTTAATCTCTGCTGATTAATTTGTAGGCCTACTCCTTTTTAATCTAGACTGCATTATTATAATGCATTTAGATTTTCTCTTTCATTATTTCTGCTTATCTTTTCGGCTTACCTTTTTGGTGTTTTGATCTGTAATATGCAAAAATTGGCAGGCAAGGCCTCTGGTGATTTAAGAAATTTTTGTCCATGTAACCACAGTATTATACTGTGATGTAGCCCTTGATTTAATCTTAACTTGCATTACGAATTCTTACTTTCAAGCTTTTGCATTTAAAAATTTATATTTATGAGTGATTTTTTCAAGGTGATTGATGTGAATGCTATTGAAAGAGTTGAAGAAGATCCCAAAAATTAATAAAATAGAAATTAGCCAACGTTTAGTTTAGCTTTAGTGTAAAGCTTATTGCATTCATTATAGACATTAACTTGATAGCACTTTGCAACTTGTTTTCAATGTGTCCACCTGCAGTACCCACACTTGTTATGAGTCTCTTTGCAAAGTTCTTGGTACCCTGTTTCTTTTCTAACAACAATGATTATGATTCTCTGACAATATTACAATTTATAACCCGCTCTGCTACCAGACAGCATCGAGCCTTCTCGGTTGTTGGCCCGTCCACATGGAATGGGCTCCCGTTTGCACTACTCTTACAACCTCGGAATAATTTGCCTGTTTTCTACAAGTTGCTCAGGTCCCATCTTTTTAGCTGTGGCTGGACTGGGAGCGCCTCTGAGTAGACTTCTTCAAGGGGCGCTATATAAGTTTTCGGAATGAATGAATGAATATTAAATCGATAACAATTACTTGATACGTGACTTAATATAATCGCTTTTTGTTGCGTTATATATTGAAATCGTCAAAAAGCATTGGGTGGACTCACTAAAAGTGAAATAACTTTTGTTCTGTTGGAAATGTTTTGGTGAAATTTGGCATTTGTACGTAGATATGATTTTCCCTTAAGCTGGTGAAATGTAATTTTAAAAATTCTTACTTCTGGCCAAGATATTGGCAAAAGACCTTAGAAAAATTTTAGAGGCGCTTTTTTTTGGTCCACCCTGTATATTAATTGTCGTCCGATTTGTGGGCATCTTCACCAGGACTTACTAGACAATGTATGGATTAAGTTCATGTAGAGATTTGCTTGTCATCAATTTTTCCTGGGTGACTCTGCTTGTCTACCCGTCTAATAATAGGAATAGGGCCTACTTGTTCGCAGAATTTCTCACAATTAGCGTAGAAACTTCCTTATAAACTCTATTATTTATGGCAATATGACACCAGTCTTCCATGCACATGTAACGCGTTCCTCCTTTTTATAACTGGTGGGCCAAACGTCAAGACCACTTTTTCTGTCTTGGCCTAACATCATGAAGTCGGCTGCCTGTCGGGTGTAGCACATTAACCCCTCCCCCCGACAAAATCGTTCGGATAAACCCCGGACAAAACCCCCTCGGACAAAAGTCCCCCGATTTAGCCTTGGACAAAAAGCCCCCGGACGAATCCCCTTCCATTTGCAAATACCCTATTTCTGTAGTTAATTGATAAAACGCGCTTAATCAATCCAGCTTCTATTTAAATAGCAAAAATGTTTTTTCAATCTATTTTGGTAGCAATTATTTTTGCACTGATCCAGCCCCAATTTAAGCAATAATATGTTCATCAATCCAGCTTCCATTTAAGTAAAAATGATTTTGAATCAATCCGACTTGTGTACGACAAACAGATATATTTTGAACTTAGGACCGCCGTTCGGAGGATTAACAATAGTTATTATACGCAATTTGTATGTGTATTTGCTATAGCGCCCCTTCAAGCTCACTACTCAGAGGCGCTCCCGACTACAGCGCGGACACTGCATCGGAGTTTCACGCCGAAGCGCATGAGCAATTGCGAGTGAAGGACTTGCTCAAGCTCCCTACGCGGCGACTTGAGGTAGATTCGAACCTGCAACCTTTCGACTGCAAGGCGACGAACATACCCACTACACCACCGCGCCCCATAATTTATGTTCTACCAGGTTTTTTGTCGTATACTTGTGGGTTTGTCCATGAGTCTTCTGTCCGGGGGGTTTGTCCGTGATTTTTTGTCCGGGGGGGGCTGATGCCTGTTCCTCTGATGCCTGTTCCATGCGACACAAGGACGCGAAGTGCGTAAAATTGTCTATCATTATTATTGCTTGATCGAAATCCTGTATTCGATCACCACGTTTTTGTCCTCTCTGATGTTTTGTTTGTTTTTGTTTGAATGAGCACTTGTTATAGCGCCCCTTCAAGCACCCTGCTCAGAGGCGCTCCCGACTGGAGAGCGGAGACTGCATCGGAGTTTCACGCCGAAGCGCTGAGCAATTGCGAGTGAAGGACTTGCCCAAGGTCCCTACGCGGCGACTTGAAGTGGATTCGAACCTCGAACCTTCCGGCTTCAAGGCAACGACGCCACCACTACACCACCGCGCCCCACGATGTGGCTACTATTGCTGGTGGTCGATCGTTTGGTGACGACGCTGACCGACAATTTCAGTTTAGTGATGGGTTTTTGTGTCCTCTGAACTTTTAGACGACATTCCAATTGAGTCGCAGATCACAGTGACACATACCGGAGTCGGATTGGCCTGGTCATACTTCTACGGATATCTGAACATCAGTCTCCCAGGTGAGTCAGTGCCGTAGGATTAAATAAAGAGAGTATAATATACTCTCAGGACCATCATTCACTAATGAGTTCCATCTTTCCTATCACTAATTAACTCTCTTCGTTCCATCCACTCTCCATGCATGCTACTGCGGGTATCTAAATATCAGACTTCCAGGTATTTACAGGGTAGGCCAAAAAGCCCCCCTCTTAGGGTTTTTGCCAATATCTTGGCCAGATGTAAGAATTTCGAAATGAAATTTTACAGGCTTAAAGACAATTCAGATTTACACATGATGGCAAGATTTCGTCAAAATATTTCAAACAACAAAAGTTACATCACTTTTAGTAAGGCCACCCCAGTTTTTTTTGGAGGGTGCCTTAGGATTCATAACGAGCGCACACCTCAAGACCCTCACGCAGTTTGTCCTTCCTATCACTTACTACTCTCTTCGATCCATACACGTTTCCTACGTTTCTTTGGCGTTCGTTTGGTCACATTGTTTATTTCTTTCCCCTCTTCCTTCCTTCCCTGATTTAGCCCTGAATGAATTAGTGAGTGGATCGAGGGACGCATCTGTAGTTAATCGTTACGTGTCCTTTCTTGCAGAACTCGAACATCGGGTTGATGCGCAAATTGCTGAATTCGCGGTTCCGGTCTATCCGAAGCTGGTAGTCATACTTCCGGTGTCGTGCAAATGCCCGGAAGTTATGCCAGAAGAGGAGAACTTTCGTTACGTGGGCAAAATAGATCACATGGTCAGCAGAGCAGGCGTCCATGAAAGATCCTACAAAAGCACCGTCTACGATTTCAACTTCAGAAGGAGCAGTAATAATGAACAGGTGCTTGCTTCTGATATCATACACCTCTGATTCTGTATCTATCTTCAGGGTTTTTTCTCAATCTGTCTCTCTGTCTCTGTGTCTCTGTCTGTCTGTCAGTCTGTCTCTTTGTCTCTCTCTGTCACTTTCTCTCTCTCTCTCTTTCTCTCTCACTCACTCTCTCGCTCTGTCTCTGTCCCTGTCCCTGTCTCTGTCTCCGTCTGTCTCTTTCACTCTTTTTTCTCACTCTTTTTCTCTTTATCTCTCTCTCTCTCTCTCTCTCTGTCTGTCTCTGTCTCTCTTTACCTCTCTCCCGCTCTCGCTCTGTCTCTGTCTTTGTCACTCTTTCTCTCTGTCTCTCTGTCTCGCTCTGTCCCTGTCTCTATCTATGTATATGTCTCTGTATCTCTGTCTCTGTCTCTGTATCGCTGTCTCTCTGTCTCTGTCTCTCTCGCTCTCTGTCTCTCTCTGTCTCTCTGTCTGTCTGTCTGTCTTTCTCTCTTTCTTTCGTCGAAGGCTTAACTCACCATAGAATAACATTGTGTTTTCAGGTGCACTGCCACCTGTTGATAGAATTTGCAACTCCCTTGCTCTCGCTCCACCAGATGCACGAGGGTAACATCGCCCAACTGAATAAAGAACAGATGACAAACGAACGCCACGTTTTCAAGGAGGTCGTCAGTCAAATTCTCAGCTATGACTCCATGAAAAAATGCCGAGGAAAATGTCTTCTTATCGACTACCGAGGTAAGTGTATACATCCCAGGTTAAGCAAAATGGCCTATTCCACTCGAATTTCACCAAGCATTGTGAAACATGTGCGCTTGAATAAGCGAATACACAAACCTGCATAAACGTATAACTGATGCATATGTAGCCCACATAATTATGTGTGCACTTGTGAACGTTCGTACATGTATTTATTATATTTATTTATGTCTTCACGTATGAGCATGTATTTATATGTGGGTTTGTAAATGTATGTATAGCCTACATTGTTGCAATAGCACCATATAAGATTTTAATCTGGATTATTTCTGTTTAGCGTAATATTAACGAAATTCCATTTGTTGTCCTGTCTTTTCTCCGTAGACAACATACGGTCTGTGTAAAGACACTGAGACGACCAAATGTTACATTATGCATGCATCCAGAGCATTTTTTAGCGTGCAGTTGCACACAAAATGTGCAATTCTAACTGGATTTGTGCAGTTGTAGAAGCAGTTCTGTGCAGTTATATACATGTATAATAGTTGAAAACAGTTCATTGTCCTCCGATTGGAAGTAATTTACCATGGAGGATGGGAAAGAAAAGAAGCGGTTGTGCAGTTCTAAGAATTCCTTCAAAACAGCCCTGCATGCATCACTAGCTTACTCTCACCGAAAACTTCATGAATTCATGCGCTAAATGAATCCAATGTTTCCCGCCTTGCAGATGAAGACGAGCAGACGACATCACTCACGTGGAAGAAGGAAACTCTGTCAGAGGTCGTCGCCAGGGAAGTGGAAAACGACATGGTCGCGACAGAATGTGACGGGGAGTACCTCTTTCCAGTTGAGTTGATTCCAGTTACAGCTGCCGAGTCGAAATCCTCCGTGGCTGAGTAACTGAGCGCCCGTTGAATCAAATTCGAGGCCGGTGTCACGATATAAGTCAGAGCCATGGGCAGAGTTTATCAGGGGCTAAGCGGTGCTAAGCCCCACCGAGAAGACCCAGATTAATTTTTTTACCGTGTAAATGGTTTCTTTTTGCGGGCTTAGCCTCCCTCCCCAAGAAGGTTTTAGCCCCTCCAGGAACGGAAACCAAACTCCGCTTATGGTCAGAGCTCTCAAATCGTGGACCCGATTAATGCGGCCCGCGACAGCCACCTGGTTTTTAAGAGAAAGAAGCCTGAAAAACCGATTCTGCAGTTCATTTCATCATTTGCGATCTGAGCCAAGGTTCAAATTGTTTTCAACTTCTTTTGCTACAAGTGGTGATTCTGCAACAGCAGATAATTATACAGATATATTATAAAGATACCGTCAATGCGATACCATGGTGAAGCAGAAGTATCCTACAACGAGGTTGTTATTTCGGTATTCTACGCATTTCTACCACAAGACAAAGATCCCAAATCTGCACATGACTGCAACACACATCAGGTTTTTTTTAACGTACACAAAATGTGCAGTTCTAAAAGGATTTGTGCAGTTGTAGAAAGATGTAGAAGCAGCTGTGTGGAGTTAAAACTGGTTGAAAAAGAGAATTTCCCTCCAGTTGGGAGTAATGTAGGCCTATACCATGGAGGATGAGAAAGGAAAGAAGGGGTTGTGCAGTTCTAAAAATTCCTTAAAAACAGCCCTGACACACATAATGGCAATGTTTGACAGTAGGTCTACCTACATAATTTTGTGAACATCTTTTCGTCTCAAAGATAGTCATTTGGAAGCCGTATTCCGATTGGTCGCATCTCAGATGATATAAACCTCATGACATCCATTGATGCTCTCGTAGCTGAGAAGCGTTGTCAGATCTGTAGCGCTATTCACACTTGAGCATTAGGCCTACCTCTGAAACTATGCTCGCTGTAATACCCTAACGCTTAAAGCTGGTACAAGTTTAGTTTTAGGTAGGCCTATCACTAAAATAATGTGCTATTGAATCGATGCACTTCATATTATTGTGACTGCAGAATTTATATTTTGTATGTAGCACCAAAATAATTATAGTTACACGAAAAATATAATATTACTTAAATTTCATAGGATAATATCATGATTAGGCTACAGACTTTTACAGTATTAGGTATATGCTGTAATAATTTCACGTGCGTGATGTATTTTCATGTTGCGGCCCGCGAGCCTTGTAAATTTTCAAATGTGGCCCACATGATGACTTGAGTTTGAGACCACTGATATACATGTAAGTCATCCCCCATATAAAATCTACCCCAAAACAGAGTCTCCCCTGGCAGAAATTCTATATTGGAAGTAAGTTTTCTCATATAAAAGTGTATATATGCTCTTATTATATAATTTAGCAGCGTTAAGTAACGGTTTAAACCACTTTATCTATAAATTTATGGGACTGTAGAGGCCTATAGGCCTATACCCCCATTTCACGCTGAACTTTATTTCAGCAGCGGAGGATATAATTATCTCCCCGATGATTTTATTTTAGAATATATTGGGGGCGGATTTGTTCTGAAACAGATCCAGCAAGGAATAATCTGTCTTGAAATAGACTCTCGGGGAAGACTTTTAGAGGAGAGGGAGACCAGGGCTGTTTTAAAGGAATTTTTAGAACTGCACAACCATGGCTGTATACCACGACCGTCTGAATCGACTTTTTTGGTACCGTCGAAAATTTTCACCATTTCCCGTCCGAAAAAATCTGCTGACGTTTTTCAGTCATCCGCCAAAAAATTTTCCGATTTTCTTGTCCGAAAGAAGCTGATGACCTTTTTTAAGTCATCGGCCCAAAATGTTCCGGTTTTGTCCGATTTTCCGGTGCGGAAAACATCTCATGACCTTTTTTAGTCTTTCGCTTCGAATTTCATAAACCTTTGATTACAGCCCTGCGCACAACCCTTTCTTTCATTTCCCATCATCCATGGTTAATTATTTCCAATTGGTGGACAATGACCTTTATTTACTAGTTTTAACTGCACAGAAGTGCTTCTACAACTGCACAAAACCATTTAGAACTGCACATTTTGTGTACAACTGCACGTTTAAAAACACCTGAGGGAGACTTGTCACTCGACGCTGCATGACTAAGTCTTACACGTTGAGCTGGTTTCGGCGCCGTTTAACCGAAGTTGAAATTTTAATTTCATTATCTAGTAGAGATAAACACACATGTCAGTGTCATTGTTCAAACAAAGCAGATGGAAGTTAATTTTGCAAAAATAAATACACGCGGAAGTGGTTTTTACAACTTCTCTTCATCTGGGGCTGATAAGATTTAAAAGGTCTACTATTTCGTGGCACCGGCAGCATCAACTCTAGGCAGTGGCGCAACCAGGGGGGTGCTGGGGGGTGCTTGAGCACCCCCCAGGGCTAAAAAGGTGACCCACGCAATTTTTCCAAATCCGATGAGTTTTTTGTGAGGTGGGGGGGGGTTAGGGGGTCTTTCGCTCTTTCAGTATTTCAGATTACACAATCAAGCAAGTTCCTTCATTCTTAAGTATCTTAGTCAAATTCATGGTTCATAAAGCACTAGATTTCAGTGTTTAGCTGGTGTCTACCTGAGTTTGTCTGTGTCTCGAGAATTTGCCTAGACAAAATGATGAATTAAAAGTGCTAGTGATATGCATATAATTATGCGTTTGCATCAGTGTCTCACCAATTAATTTATTGATAAAATGTTACGACATAATAATTGCATGATAATACCGTGTGCACTATTTTCTTAAGGCCTAATTAAGAATTGTTTCCTTCGAATTATTATTACAATAATATACTATAGCTATTCAGCTTAGTTTGATCTAGAGTTTTCTAGACATTTCCAGCGGAGAAAGCGCCCATAAACGAACATTTTTCCCCAGAAAATTTGACAAAATGATAGTACCCGGTAGTTTTTAGTTGCTGTTTTATATTGTATTACATAAACTGCCACATTATACCATGATCCTATTCTCTACTATATAATTATAATTTAATTACTTAACTATTATTATAACATAATTATGATACTTGATGTTATAATGTGCATAGCTTGCTGTCATGGGCGGATATTTAGGGCGATAGGGGAAACGTAAGTAATTGTGAGGCAACACTCTGAAGTTTTAAACCCCAAAGTTTGTGGTAAGGGGACGGAGATGCTTATATTCCCCCAATATGTCATAAATAGTTCATAAATATTATTAAAATGTTCTACCATGTTATCCGCTGTTTATCCATAGGCCTATATAATGAGCAATTTTGTTAAGACGACAGCCTAAAATGCTGTCATTACAGTGTGTGTAAAACTGTAAATTAAAAAATTCTTAAACGATGGGATGAGACATTTTTTGAAATCTTATATCACGTCTCTGAGCACTAAAATCGCGAGTTATTTTGAAAAAATTACAGCTTTAAAAGTCACAGTGCACTGTGCAAATCCAAAATTTTTAAGTAATTGTGAGGCAACACTCAGAAATTTTAAACCAAAATCTATGACTATCAGCAGCATTGAAAATGAGTAATTTTATTAAGATGACAACTTAAAAGCCTACCATTACAGTATGGAAATAAAAAAAATTAAACAATGGGGAGGGGGTATTGAAGTCTTACACAATGTCTTTCAGCAATGAAATCATGATAAATTTCGTAAAATGACAGCCTAAAATGATGAAACTGCAGTTTGGAAATAAAAAATTCTATGTTGGGGAGGAGACTCATTCCCTGCCCAAACCCCTCCCCCTGCTAGGCCTACGTTGAAATCTGAAATCACTTTTTCTATCAGCACTGAAGTAATAGAGTTATTTTGCTAAGTTGACATCTTAAAATGGTACCAAAAATGTGGAAACTCAGAAAAATAGGTTTTTAAAAATTGTGAGTGTATTCATTGAAGTTTAGACCACTCTTATCAGCACTGAAATAGTATAGCAATTTTGCATTAGATTGCAGCTTAAAATGCTGCCATTGCAGTGTGGAAATTAGAAAATTTCTTATGTGGAGGGACACATCCCCTCCCAAAGCCCTGTCCTTTTCCGTCGGATGTTCACTTTTTCCTAGAAATCTTGATTCTCAGAAAAGGGACTAGATAAAACACTGGTTATTGGGAAGGGGCTAGATCAAACACTAGTTATAAATTCTGCCACTCACGAGCTATAGGTCTAAGACCCTTTGTCTTATCTAAACAAATGGGAAAGGACATCTTTGAAGTCTTAAACCATGTGCCTCAGAAGTTTTCATGACTTTGTCGCTCATTAATACAACTGGCAAACAAGGGCCTGAAACGCGCTCTATAGCTGCTGTCAAAAGTTTAAAAAATGCGTTGGTTTCTGGGGCTCTGCCCCAGATCCCGCTGGGGGAGCTTACAACACTCCCCCAAAGCCCCTATAGTCGGCATTGGCTTCCAGTGGCGGCGCTAGGGAAGCTAGGGGGCCCCTAAAAAAGGCCATCCATTTTTTCATGTAAAAATGAAAAATTTGCATGATTAACCCTCTTTAGCCCCCCCCAAATGTAAACGTAAAAGTACGCACGAGGTTTGTCAGACAGTTTGGCGGATATAAAAAGGACCATTTTCCACGATTTCGACCAAATGACTAAAAACGGTCGTCAGATATTTTGGCACTGAAAACCGAACATTTCCTCCCCACAAATTCAGCCCCCCCCCATACTGAAATCCTGGCGCCGTCACTGTTGGCTTTGTTCCTTCGGCACTCGCTGCTTCGCGCCTTCGGTGCTTACAATAAAAATTCTGAGCACCCCCAAGGAAAATGTTCTGGTTGCGCCCCTGACTCTAGGGTCCGAACCGGTGTGGAGCAGAGCTTACAGTATCTGTCTACAGTTCTGTTATTCCTTTTGATTCATGCTTCGTTCTTAAGTTATAACTTGAATTTGTTGTTGCGTTTAGATTATCAACTCAACTCAATTCAAGACTTTTTATTGACACCAGTAACAACAGAGCATCACAGCATCAATAGAAGAAATCAGTTTAAAAATTTTTTAAAAGAAAACAAGCAGAGTTAGTGTTGTCATCATAGTAACTGATCTGCTAGTTTTACCTGTGCTGGGAATATTCATGCGCTGCTGATAAATTATGCTCCTAATGTAGACAATCCGTCTTATGTTCCGCTGATGGTTTGGACAAACACGGACACTAATGACGTATCCAGTGTCATTCAGTGGACTCTGTATACATAATTGTATACATGTAGATGGTAATTTACGACCTTACGTGATTATTCAGATGTCAGTGTAATGCCACCGCAGCCGGATAATTCGCTGCCTAATAATTGGCTTCATTATTATTTCACTTTGATTCCGCTGCTCGAATGCAAAGCTATTACCAGAGACAGGAATCGTATATATTATAATTCTATTAATTTATGCAGTGCAGACATGCTTGAATCAATGGCTTTTGCTGCATTTGCGGTTCGTACAGGCTCGATTTGCTGTGTCCATATTGCAGGCTGTCTGTTCTGTTAGTAGGCCTAGTTAAGATTTATATCTTCTGTGATCTTTGTTCATGTGCTTATTTTGTTCCAATTGCATAACCAATCAATCAATCAATCAATCAATCAATCAATCAATCAATTTTTTATTGGTCCATATGTGTCAAGCACACTAAGATATAAGGCAGGAAAATAGTTACATAAAGCATAACAAGTATCACAAATTAAACAGGCAATAATCAAGGTAAGAACTAATTAGTTAACGCAAATTATAAAAAACTCTACACTATAACACTATACACTATATACACTATAACTGTACACTATACACTATAACTATACACTAAGTACACTATAACTCTTGCGTTCTGTCAACCGGATTGTTCAATGAAAAGGAATGTTATGATATTATTACATAATACATATAACTAAGACTGATGAGCTTGTTAGGGTACCGTTGCTAAGGCCACCGAACACACAGTGGGTCATTCAAAATAAGAACTTCGGATGCAAACGTGTTTAATGCAATATCAATTATGTTTTTTTAACAAATTGTAATAACGTAAATTACTTTTCCATATATAGGCTACATGTATAACCTACCAAACCAAGTGAGTAAGACGTATAATTATGTGGCAAGATTCACGACTGAAACGAAAAAACGCGTGATAGGGCAGAGGAAAACGAAGAACTGGAATTTAAACGCTAATTATTATTAACCCTGTTTTTTTACCTGGTTCAAGTTGCGCCCACCCTGACTAGCGACTAGAGATAACAAAAAAACTGCTAGAAAGAGGTTTACTTATTGACAATAATAGCAAGATGTATATCGGCCCGTATTGGGTCTACATATCGCAATGTGCTGCGAATTGTATTGATACTGCAAAAAGCGTCAAAGGTTCATAAGGTATAACTTTGATCTATTACTGGAGCACAATTAAGTTACACAAGCCTACTGCAGTAGACCTAATCATAATCTAACCAACCACTAAGGTTTTGAAGTTCCATACCAAGTGTAACTACAACTTACAAGTATAGTAGACGAGAAAATAAGATATGGTCTACGGATGGAACCTTGTCCCGAAAGGAGTTCGGGATGAGTTAGTTCCTTATTCGTTACGGTTATAGCTGCTCCTGTCGTTTGACCTGTGTACAATATGGTTGGTCGTCTTACGACATGGTAGAAACGTTTCCAGAAAAGCCTGTCTGAATCTCCCACCGCTGACGAGATACATGAGAAAGTCGAGGGCGTTGTTTGAATAATAGAACAGCGTAGCCACTGCGTAAAGCAGGTTGTAAGTAGCCCTCTCATGATTGGAGAGCGAATTCAAATCTTTGTTGGCATAGTAGAGAAACAGGATGTCGATCGGGAGATTGAGCATCAGAAACATGGCGCTGATTCCGATCAGCATAGCCGTGGTCGATGCCATTGGTTTTGAGTTGGACGCTGCCGCTCCCATCTTTGCCTTGCGCTCCCAGTGGGACTTCAGGATGCGTGTGATGGTGAGAATGTTCCCGATCAGGATGACCAGGAATGGAAAGAAATCGCCGACGAGGGCGTCGATCAGGCGCCACTGGTCGTGGAAGAAACGATCCCAGTAGCCAAGCACTCCGCAGTGGTAATCAAACAACGTTGTGACGTTCTTGTCATCGGTGCGCGATCCATACGGTTGGAGGTCGAAACCTGGAAAAAATACGGAATTCGCTGAGAATAGAATTGTAGCGATGACGGCCCAGACGATTACGATGCGACGTTTACTGCATAGTTCTCTACAGCGGAGTGGAAACCAGAGAGCAATGGTTCGCTCGCTTGTCAACAGTATCAAGGTCCACGAAGCCAGCTGATGCAGATAGTAGGTCAGAAAGATGTGCACTTTACAGCTGAAGCTTGACAGATCGCGGATGTCCTGAATAAACGCTGATTTAAGCCAATTTCTCATGAATCCCGTGTTGAGAAGAGCGATGTCTACCGCGGCCAGGGCTGTCAGGATGAATCCGGTTGACGAGGAGCGGAAGTGACGATGTTGGAGAGTGATAACTGACGCGGCGTTCCCCACAGTTCCGATGATGATAAGGAATGGAGGAATGTAGACGTTCAGCGACTTTATCACTCTGTTCTGCCAGTAATCTTGCTGCTGCACGACGGAAACTGTGGCATTTTTACGTGTACCAACCGTCGCGTTGTCTGTTTCGCTGAACAGGGCGCCGTTAAATTCCCAGGAATCGTTCTTTAACGGTCTACCGACATCCGTGCTGTTCTCGTAGGCATCTGCGAGCAAGTTATCTCCTCGAGAGATGTCGCTGTCGTCGACAGAGGAAAGCGTCGTATCATTTTGAGTGACTTCCTTATCTGTCTGTGTTAGAACTGTCGCCATTTTGTTGGTAGCTGTTGCGACGTCAACTTTGGTGGACGTACCCAACGTCTTCGTTACAGGTGATCGGGCATCAACAACCGTCGTTACTGTACGGACAAGATCGAAACTGGTGTGAACATTTTGCGTTTGATTGAGTTGACTTTCGGTTGCACCGGTGTTACTGGTGTTGATGGCGTAGTCAACGGACGCGCAGCTGCCTGTCTCTGAACCGCAGATGCTGGTAAAGGGACCGTGGTCTTTCCTCGACGTCGCGTCAACGTTTTTCAATGTGGATCTGGAGTAGACGTTTGATCCAGTCACCGTCAAAACGTAGTATGCTAGGGACAGAAGGAGCAGCAGGAGGAGGAGGTTCCAGCTGAGAGGAGATTTGAAGGTCATGATCATCCGCATCGTGGATATAAACTGGGACATTTCCTCAAACTAAATATATTTCCTTTGTGTAAGATGAGAGGCGCTTCAGCTCTCTGTAAATCAAGGCAGTCGAGGCGATCTAAGAAATACCGCCGATGTAGTTTTGATCAAGTAGTTCTAAATTCTAATTAACAGATATGAAAATATGAAGCAACCGAAGTTCGCGTATTCCTTCACTTATTCCTTATCAAAATCTGATCTTCTGCGCTAAATAATCCATTTAATGGATAGTCCCCTAATCACGTGCGTATTTTTTCGAAAAGTTCCATGCACGTAATTTGCGTTGCTAAATTGAAAATACACGTTAATTAGTCTCCTTACCTTATGTTGCATCTGCTGAATCCATAAGATGATCATCAGATAAGCATGTATATGCGGGGTTAGACATTCTGTCTGATTCCTATAAAAGACGCTTTATAAATCGACGCATGAAAACATATAGGCCTATGCGACCAAACTATTTCGTCTTTAGATGTAGAACCTCTAAACATGTTGCCGCGCTATTATTATCTTGCCACAGTCAAGGCTACTTTTCACCAGTCTGTTTCGTAAAACACGCTTTATAAACGCCTTGATCTGATCGACACACATGGGCGGAGTTTATCAGAGGCTAGGTAGGGCTAAGCCCCCCCCAAGAAACCCCAGATTCATCTTTTTTACCGTGTAAATGGTATATTTTCTCAGGCTTAGCTCCCACCACCAAGAAGGCTTTAGCCCCTCCAAGAACGGAAACCAAACTCCGCCCATGTAACGACACATAAATTAAATACATATGCGAGCAAACTATTTCGTTAAAAGTATGATTCCTTGCTAATAACAATAATATTATAATCCTGCCATAGTCAGTATTTTTCTCCAGTAGCCTAAAGGCTCCTCCGACATCGCAATATCCGCACTGATCGCGTTCTCGCTCCAGTAATTTCGCTCTTATAGAAACTTCGTTGAGCCGCAAGCGACATTAACTGTTCTCTCAGGTAAGCTTATACAAGCAACCATGCATCGTAAACGAGTTATTGCCTCGCGTGGCTCACACCGACTAACGACGCATTGAAAATTAAAATGGCTATTAAATTTCGTTTGAAAAATCAGCGGCTTCTGGGCAATACCGATTGTCACGGAAGTGCAGCAAGCGCTAACGAGTATTGATTAAGCATTAGAAATGACGCAGTTCGGTCATTGTAATCGTAATCGTAAACTCGAAACTTCTACAGCGCCCACAAGAGCGAAGTCGCGGGAACCAGTTTATTCTCGAGCACTAAATCAAAGCGGAGTCGATGGGCAGGGGGTCACGATCCGGAGAAACAAGCGAAGAGTTAGACAGACGTGTAGGGCGGATGATTATTCAGAGTTGGAACGGCGCTGGAGGTAGGACGAAGTGGAAGAATCAGGATATCTGTGAAAAAGCAATGTTTTCAGTTTTCCAGAGAAAGACATGTGGGGATACAGTGAGAGGTGAAGTTTTTGCATCCTTAAACGAAACGTCATAAAAATTGTGGAAGACATTATCGAAGGCAGCTGAGTTGATATATAATATATACGCATTTGGACTAGATCCAAGAATAATATATACATAGGCGCAGGAGGCGGGGGTCCAGGGTGCCCACCAAATTTCGGGCAAATGTGTTTTTGGGCACAACAGGCACGGGTGGGGAAAAAATTCGGTGAATATTTTTCGGGCGCACAGGTACGGGATGATTTTTTCGGAGGATTTTTTCGGGCGCACAGAGGTAAAACAGCTATATTTTCTCTGGAGGAAATCGGAAAATTTTGGGCCGATGACTAAAAAAGGTCATCAGATTTTTCGGTCGAGGAATCGGAAAATATTTAATTTTTGACGGATCTCTACAAAATTCAAACAAAATTTGATAAAAAAATTTCTGGAAAAAGTCACAGTTTCGCCCCACACCCCACAGGCCACTGCCGAAATAGCCCCTAAGCCTATGAATATATAGCATATGGGCTGGATATGAAATTATACATTGTAAGCTTATGTATAGTTGTACATGGAATCTTATAAACGGGATATGGGATGTATGATTACATACATCCATTGCAAGGAATAAAGGATGCAGTGCACTTTATATGGACATCAATTTCTCCTATGGCATAATTATTAATTATGGCCATTAGACCCCTCCGCGTCTAGGGTATACATCGAAGTATCTTATTTCTGACTATAGATACCATTCGTGACATCAAATCGACTCAATAAACAGTGGCGTAACTACGGGGGGGGCAAGGGGGGCAGCCGCCCCCCCCAAATGAAAGGGCTGCCCCCCCAGCTGCCCCCCCAATCCCTGCGTTTGTTTTACTTTTTACTCTTACGAGTGATAAAGAATTAAAGAATGTTATATAATTTCTGACTTATTTTATTTTTTATACAACTTCCTGTACAACTCCTTATAGGGTGGGTGATGGGAAAGTGGGACAGGCCACTATAGTGCACTGTGGGACAGACAAGCTAGTGAGGTTTGCATGCGTATTATGTCTAATACTGTAATACATCCAAAATCTAAAAATACATAGTCTATGGCAATATAGTATACCGATGCCGATGCACGCTTTAATTGCCAACGGTAGCCACCCCATCATTTTAAGCTGCCACCCCACTGCCCCCCCATGAAAAAATAACTGGCTACGCCACTGTCAATAAACAAAAGGGCGCTAGGATTTTCTTTAACGTGCTGAGCGAATACAACCTTATCACGACAGGTACTTCGATCGAAATCATTAAGGCGTCCCATCAACACAACGGCGCCATTGCCCACAGTCAACAACAAATTAACATCACCTGCTCTCTGAGCAATTTCACCTTCGACATTTTCCTAGATTTCGTATCAACTGCGCTTTACCACGCATCGCCTCGGCGTAAGCGATACATAAATGCCAACTAATTGCTCCCACTCTGACACGAAGCTCGTTAAGTTTACATCACTTCAGAAGGCGGGGGTGGAGTAACAAATGTGGGCAGGCCCAACCTTAGGGCACGGCGAGCGAGGCAGCCGCCTTGGGCCCCGCGCTTCAGAGACACCGCACTGCCGACATAATTTTTTTAAAGTGACGAGGTTTGCAACGCGTTGGCCGCTTAGCAACATTAGCGGTTGTCAATTGGATAAAGCGTATCACAGCTACAATTTATCTTTTTATTTAAACTGTTCTGTTCATTAATTATTTTATTTGAAATGATAGGCCTGTGCCACCCCAAAATGCTCCATTTTGGCGGAAAATCTTAAAGTGGGAATCAAAAGAGAAAAAATGCTAAAATTGGTATAAGCCTGCATACGATCAGCGATGTTTCAAGAACGACTCACTGACAGCATCAGCCACCACCACCACCATCATCATCATCATCATCATCATCATCATCATCCTCATCATCATCATCATCATCATCATCATCATCATCATCATCACCACCACCACCACCACCACCACCACCACCACCATCATCATCATCATCATCATCATCATCATCATCATCATCATCATCATCATCATCATCATCATCATCATCATCACCACCACCACCACCACCACCACCACCACCACCACCACCATCATCATCATCATCATCATCATCATCATCATCATCATCATCATCATCACCACCACCACCACCACCACCACCACCACCACCATCATCATCATCATCATCATCATCATCATCATCATCATCATCATCATCATCATCACCACCACCACCACCACCACCACCACCACCACCACCACCACCACCATCATCATCATCATCATCATCATCATCATCATCATCATCATCATCATCATCAGCAGCAGCAGCATCATCAGCAGCAGCGTTACAGTCACCTGCAGGCTTCTCAAATGACCACCAGAATATTCGTCCTTTGATCCTGTCTTAGTGATGCCTCGCCCAAAAGCCGGGGAACGACAATTAAGTATAACCAAAAGTGGAAGAAAACGAAGGCACGCTACAATTCTAAGGGACACACCAGAAAAACGAGTGCTGGAAGAACAAGAGAAAAAGAATGGTAGACAAAAAAGAAAACCGAAACAAAAAAGAACCAGGAAAGAATAAACAATGGACTGATGAAATAAACCTATAGACAAGAACAAGAAGGCTGTCAAGCGTCCCAAAACACAAAACTGGCAAAGAAGAAGACGCTTTAAAAATACGAAAAGCATCAAGTTTATCCACTTCGGAAGACGACTGCTTAACGTTTTATTTATTGTGAGTCATTCGGTGCTTTCAGGAAAATGAATCAACGGGCGAACGACAACTAGATACATATAATTATACGTAGGACCCGATATAGATTGTGGGGCGCGGTGGTGTAGTGGTGGCGTCGTTGCCTTGAAGCCGGAAGGTTCGAGGTTCGAATCCACCTCAAGTCGCCGCGTAGGGACCTTGGGCAAGTCCTTCACTCGAAATTGCTCAGCGCTTCGGCGTGAAACTCCGATGCAGTGTCCGCTCTGCAGTCGGGAGCGCCTTTGAGTAGAGTGCTTGAAGGGGCGCTATAACAAGTGCACATACAAAGTTTACAAACAAACAAAATAGCCTATAAAGCGATGAGACGTGGAGAAGGCAGTAACCCGGCCACTGTTCGCGCTATGACAGTGCCAGTCCCAAGCATGGATAAAGGAGGAGGGCGACACCAGTCATCTTTGTTATGGTACTACAATGTCGTTAAAAAGGAGAATGCAGTAGCATAATAAAGTAAGCCAATGAACCGTATCGAAAGCAAAACTAGAAGAGTAGGCTACCAACCAATCAGAGAAAGTCCGTTGGATCAACAACCACTTTTTTGGGTTTCCCCCGCAATGGAAATACATCGCCAACAGTGCAGCGTAATAGTTTACAAATCAATGCACCTCAAATAAGATTATTATAGTCAGAGTGCTTCCGCTAACGAGGCCTATATATGACATAATCATTATTTACTTTCTACACATCGTGTATCAGCAGAAATGTCGGATATTTTCATCGCTCTAAACTTCTTAAGTGGCAGGCATTCGGATCTAACAGCGTTAAAATCAACTCGGATCTTGTACAAGTCGAGAATCGACGAAAAGTTGGAGCCAAGTTCACGCAAGCGTAGGGTCTGAAGTCGAATTCTGCGGGCCTGACCAGAAAAAGATGGCGGTGCCATGCCGAGAACGATTGAGGGTGGAAGCCGAGGCGGCAGAGGAGCAAGACTTAGCGGAGGATACGAGAGTGACGGCGGGAATGTACCAGGGAAAGGATGGCGGAAGTGAGGTTCCAGATGTGGAGACAGCTGATGAGAGATCGTTGTTCGAGGACAATGATATTTGGTCGTCGGATGTCTTTGTATCGCATAGTTCCAATCAGATGGATGTTGCGAGACAGCTGAAGAGGGAACTCTCACACAGAGGCTTCAAGGTCTTCATCTATGAGGATGATGTGCCAGCCGGATCGTCCATACCTCACGCCATCTCAAACGCCATCTACAAGTGAGACCATTCTTTCAAGTTATCCGCTTACATCGCTTAAATTAATGTGAACAAACCAAGGCTATACTTTGCACAATTCATTCGTTCATTCATTTCAAGAATTTACATAGCGACCCTTCAGGAAGTCCACTCAAAGCCGCTCCGATAAAGCATTTGAGGCGAGAGAAAAATGAGAAAATACTACGAGAGAGGAAGTAACAAGAGGACGTGAAAAGACTGAAAATTATCCACAAATGACGCTCCTGCTCCCTACAGACCGGTTGCATATATATATATATAATATTATATATATAATATTATATATATATATATATTGTTCTTTCTACTGAGCATTCTATAGATTAAAGATCCAACTATAGGCTACCATTTGCAATCTTGTACGTTGGACGTATATTGCTAAGCCTATCCTCTCAAAATCTCATCTATTCTTACGACTCGCTCTATCAAAGATATCTTCAGAGTAAACCGCTCAATATTCCACTAAACCTTTAGGCCTACATCGTTCTTGGTCACATCAATTTTTGCCGTCTACCATTTTTCTGAGATTGTAGCCTACAACTGTCGCCCATTGAAAGTCTCCGCTTCGCCTTATTTAGTCTACTTTCCATTGTATACTCTTGATCGTTTTGTACAACTGCCGTAAGTTTGAAATTTCACAACATTTCTAACAATCAGCTTAAAAGGAGCGCACTACATGTCAGTGAACAATCAGCCTTTATCAGTCAATGTCTGGTTAATTGTTCTCTAACTTGCCTTTTCTTGCCTCATCCGACCCTTCACCTTGTAGCCTAATTCTCGACCCAGACAACACCCGCCCTAGTAGTTTTTCCGCCCACTGTGATCCCATGGCAACCGATCCGGACCTCTATTGGCCTATTCTCTTACGGAACCCTATTAACTCAACGCAGCGCTCGTGAATAAGCTGGTGCCTCGCGATTGACTTTCGAGTGTCGCTCGACAGGGTTCGATCCAGGGGTCAATACGGCCATGGCCCCACATTTAGAAATTTCTTTATTTTTGGCCAGCTATTCTGGCTCGGAAAGTTGACGTGGCCCCCCATGAGTAGTTCCGCAGGCCCTCCCCACGAGGTCCATAGACGAGGTCCGTACGACTTAAAAAAGGTCATCAACTATTTTGGCGGATAAAATGGTAACTTTTTCCTGGAAATTCAAGACAAATGACTAAAAAAAGGTCTAAAAAAACTAAACTACTAAACTAAACTAAACTACTGCTAAACTACTCTTTGCCTTCCCATCCTGGTGGGGTCTCACTCTGGCTTCCGACAAAGAAGGCCTTGAAAACTCATAAAAAGAGCTAAACGCCTAGGATACTTAGCAAACCTTTCCTACTGTCTCCGAACTTGCCAACTCAGCTGATGCAAAACTCCTTTTCTCCATTACACACAACCCCAAACATGTTCTCTACCAACTCCTACCTCCTCTCCGACCCCCCTCCTCTCACCAACTAAGACCTAGAGCACACAACTTTACTCTCCCACTAAAGGACAACTTCCAATTTATTCCACGAACATTATAAAAAAATATTTACTAGCTTATTTAAGACTAACTCATTGAACTTTGAACTTTAATTATTCTTTATCACTCATGTTAACATCTTCTGCGTTATTGTCAGATTGTCTTTTCTCAATAAAACGAATATACACACATCAGATTTTTCGGCGACCAAGACAAAAATTTGTCCCTGTCTGAAAACTGAAAATTTTGCCCCCTTCGAAAATTTCTGTATCCGCCTTTGTCGCTCGAGAAGTTTGGAGATTACGATTGCGATTAATTGTGTGGCGTTATGATCATGCGAAATTCTAGATGTCGTCGGTGTGTTATGATCATATCGCGTGACTTCCTCGAGAGTCACTACTTCGTCTCGGAGTACAGATGGGCCGTTGATCACCAGAACAGGCGGAGGATCATCACCTGTCTGCCCGTTCTCTATCAACTTCAGGTCGGTGACCTACCGGCTGAGATTCGCAACATCAGCTGCCTGCATTACAGCGATCCGGAGCTCTACGGGAAGCTGGAAAGGGCGATTCAAAGTAGGTCATAGCAGGCAGTGGCGTAGCCAGAAATTTTTGATGGGGGTGGGGGTTTATGGCCGGAAACCCTGTTTTGTTGCTATTTTTCTTACTTAAATGGAAAAATAACCTTAAAAAAACCTTTTTCCGGAGCCAATGGGGGGGGTTTAACCCCCGAAACCCTCCCTTGTCTACGCCACTGATAGCAGGGCTTTTTAACGTGCAGTTCTACACACAACGTGCAGTTCTAAATGGATATGTGCAGTTGTAGAAGCACTTCTGTGCAGTTAAAACTAGCAAAAAGACCATTTTCCTCCGATTGGGAGTAATTTACCATGGAGGATGGGAAAGGAAAGAAGGGGTTGTGCATTTCTAAAAAATTCCTTAAAAACAGCCTTGAGTCATAGAGAATCCCGGGCAGGGATTGCAGATGCGAGAGCAGAGTAAGCCTATTGCTAGCATTAGTAGTTGATCATAAAAGTATTTAAAATGCAAGTATGAGTACTTTATTTATTGATGGGGAACAAACACTTCTATGTCCGAGATATCAATTTGGGAGTTAAAGGGAGGGGGAGCGAGAGACAAACAGACATAGACAGAGAGAGACAGACAGACAGGCAGACACAGAGAGAGACACAGAGAGACAGAGTAATAAAAAAAGAAAGATAGGGGCATTGAAACAAACAGAGATTGCGAAGGTAAACAAGATTGAACGGATTACAGATTAATTATTATTTTATAGAGCGGATTTAGGAAGCCTAGGATAAGTTTTATGGCATGTTAATGCGTTGATTCTTCGAGAGGAGCAAGCAGACTGCAATTATGGGGCTTGGCAAAAACAAGGAAAATTAAGCTTTATAAACTACACGAAGAAACAGACTAATTGCACATCGGTAGATTTTGTCCGGGTATAGCCTAATGCCCTACGCAAAATCGAGGGGAATTTTGTCCGGAGGGCTTTTGTCCGGGGGGAAATTATGTCCGGGGGGATAATGTCCAGGGGGGATAAATTGGATAATGTCCTACAATCATTATGATACTCGGAGCAAGAGACTTATGCTCTGGGAGGATAATGTCCTACAATCATTATGATACTTTTCTGGGGGATAATGTCCTACAATCATTATGATACTAGGAGCAAGAGATGTTTCAAGTTTAGTGTCGGTCTATCGTTCTTGGTCGCCTGGCTGCAAATCATTGTCGACCGAATTCTCAGTATATCATGTAAAAAAATTGTACATGCTGTTTGCACATGATGATACGGCTCATTTGAATGCGCATTAATCTATAGCCAGTCTCAGCCAGGCTGCTGACCCTTTAACCCTATATACAACTCAGGCGTTAAAAATGCCTGGTCTAATAGCTATGTGTCCTATTTCGCCTCCCTCCATCTGTCCCTCCGTCCTTAAGTATTGCCTTCGTCCGTCCGTCCGTCCGTCCGTACGTCCCTCCCTCCATCCCTCCTTCCTCCCTACACCCTTTTGCTGGGTAAAAAAGATGAATGAGATATATTTGTAAAGTGCTGATGAATTGGAACATCCTGGTCCTATATACTGTCTGTCTGTCTGTCTCTCTCTGCTTATCTCTCCTTCTGTCTGTTTGTCTGTCTGTATGTCTGTCTGTCTGTCTCTCTGTTTATCTCTTCTTCTGTCTGTCTGTCTGACGTTCTGTCTGTCTGTCTGTCTCTCTGTTTATCTCTTCTTCTGTCTGTCTGTCTGACGTTCTGTCTGTCTGTCTGTCTGTCTCTTCTGTTGTCTCCCAAATTAATATATATCTATTGATGCATTGTACTCTATGATAATTGCTTGGCCGATGCATAATGGCCCTACAGGCAAGACCCCAGATATATATTTGTATTTTTAGTCGGTATATAACTTTGGTAATGGATAAGTACACTGTTAAAAAAAATCGTGGAAATTTCCACTAAAGTTGGTGGTCCACAAACAACACCCTAGGGTGGAAATATTTCCACCCTCAAACAAGGGTGGTCCAGTTCCACCCTTGACTTTTGGTGGCAAATTCCATCATGACTGGGAAGTTTCCACCGCATCTGAAAGGTGGAAAATGCCGTCCCTCTTAGGAAATTTCCATCTTTGCCCAGTGGTGGAAAAATCCACTCCATCTTTTGGAAATTTACACTTTGGCTCAATCGTGGAGAACACCATTAATTCTTTGGAAACTTCCATCTTAGCGCAATCGTGGAGAAAACCATTAATTCTTTGGAAATTTCCATCTTAGGTCAATCGTGGAGAAAACCATTAATTCTTTGGAAATTTCCATCTTAGGTCAATCGTGGAGAAAACCATTAATTCATAGGATATTTCCATCTTAGCGCAATCGTGGAGAAAACCATTAATTCTTTGGAAATTTCTATCTTAGATCAATCGTGGAGACAACCATTAATTCTTAGGATATTTCCATGTTGGGTCAGTGGTGGAAATAACCAATAATTCTTGGGAAACTTCCACTTTGGCTCAATGGTGGAAATTGCCACTCCTACTTTAGAAATTTCCACTTTGGCTCAATGGTGGAAAATATTACTCCTTATTTGGAAACTTCCACGTTGACTCATTATGGAATATGCCACCCCTTCTTTGGAAATCTACACTTAAGCTCATTATTGTAAATTTCCACTCGTTTGGGTGGTGGTGCTATAAAAATATTTAAAAGGTTTGCCTGACCAGCACGTCACGTATACACGAGAAATCATATTCACAATATTTAATGACAGAAAACGGTCATAGCTGTATAATTTGAAAACTCGATATAAGAAATTAGCCTGCATGCACAAAGGGAAACCAAACGAAATAATAGTCCAGAAAATTTCTGTAAAAAATTAAACTGTTCAAAGGAATTATGCTGCAGCCATCATACAAAGCCATCATCTGGCTTAAAACTATTGTTATTCCATAATTATTGATTATGACATCATACAATTACATCTTATCAGGTACTCAGTGGATAATCATATAAGACTTACATATTTACATGAACCTTGATGAATAATTAGATATGATTCTTAAATGGTGCCATGCTTCATATCAGTTATCAATAAACAAATGACAAAACTTTGTTGCATAATTATTAAAAAATATTTTGCCATCAAGAAAAATAATAAATTTATTACATATACAAAATATTTGTACATCATGTGCAGCACACGGGATTTTTAGAAATTCATCACGTACTATCCCATTTGCAGTCTTTATTTTAAAATACATGTAGACTAGCGAGGAAATGAAAATACGATTTTAAACTGTAACGTCAACTATAAAACTGGCATTTGTAGAACGAAGTCAATATTGACGATCCATATAATTGAACAAATTAGCATACTGTAAGGATATTCAATCCAAAACTTCTATATCGTCATTATCATAATGCATAGAACAACAATAAAATTCAGTCACTAATCTGGAAACAGTTATACAAGTTGAAACAGAAGCGTGTTATTATCAGCTCTGAATAATATTCCAATTGAGCGAATGCACAATGAGAATAGTGTTTATAGTTCATGCTGCGGAATATTGCATATTGTCTGTAACTTTGACGTGAAACTTGGAACAGTTGATGGAGAATTCCGGCCCTGTGATTTTGATTTTTCCCTCACGTGTTGATATGTGCTGCAGCAGAAACACCAACACCACAAGTCAGTCACGAACATCATAGATGTATTATAATAATAGGGTGGTTCAAAAAATAAAGTTCAAACTAGATACCAAGGCACCCTCTCAGTTTGTTAGACCTGTCAATAGTATTATTGAAACCAAATCTCAACTTCCTAGTCCAACTAGAAGGCAGTGTTCAATGACATAGAAAAATTACCATATAGTTGTATAAGCAAGAAATCTTGATGCCTTATAGCTTGATCAAAAACCTCAACCTTTGTCATCTAGATGACCTTGAAATAGTTTCTGTTGCGCTATCATACTTACTACAGTCATGGCTAGACACTAGACAGCGGTTTACCCATCAAGTGACAAGTGCATTTGATAGCAATAGCCTAACACTTCTGATGATCTGATCATGAAGCATTGAGATTGTTGGTCACAATAACTGCAGCGCTTGTGTGCGATTCTTTGGTCCTGCCATTTTCATGGAAACCATTCTTATGAAGTGCTTAAGAAGCCAAGATGGAGCATGCTGAAACTGTAAGATCTGAATTTGTACCAGATTATATACTTGCAGTAGACCTACACTGGAGCTGTTGACCGCCTGTCAGTTCTAGACTAGTCTCAGGTGATGGTATCGATAAATCTGGTGTGCCCAAATTTCCCTCTATGGCAGGATATAATTTAAATTCAAGGTCATTCATTATCCTCTGAAGTTATAAAGACTTGCCGATAATGGCTAAGCCTTGATCTTTGACACAACACTGGACGTTTAGTGGAGTCTAGGTTTTTCAGGAAAACAGGATATACATGTATGTATACCGTCCCTCGGTACCACAGGGCTACCCATTCATAGACCGTCCAAGGCCTGGAGCTCTGGATGCTGATGTACGTGGAGGTGGACTGGTTATCTATCACCGTACCTCCCTTCCTGCTCCGAAAATTGTTCTGACCTCTCATCCGATTACCTTTGATGCGCTTGCGGCTTCGATATCTTCTCCTCGTGGTCCGCTCACGGCCCTAGCGGTATATCGACCTGGCTCGACGCTGCCTTTAACAGTTTTCTTCGACGAATTCTCAACATTTCTCAAACAATTTGCACTCTACAACTCACAAGTCATTATCGCTGGGGATTTAAACTTGCATCTTGAAGATCCTATCATACCGGCGACATCTGACTTCAAAGCAATTACTGAACAATTTGGATTAACCAAACATGTCGCCAAGCCGACTCGTGAGAACGGTGGCTGGCTTGATGTCATCATTACGCGTGATGACTGTGAGGTAACGGATCTCTGCATCTACCCGCCAACCATTTCCGACCATGGTCTGGTTACAGTTAATATTCCGCTCTTTCACGATGCTCCGACTGTTCTCACAAAACAGGTTCGTGGCTGGAAGAAGTTGGACCGTGACGCCTTCAGAGCGGCGTTCCTAGAAGTTCTAGCCGTCGCAGATCACTCAATTTTCAGCAGAACTAACAGTCGCTGATGCCTTTGAAACATACGAGGTAGTCATCACCGATCTCATAGACCGATTCCTCCCAATGCGTCATGTCAAAATACGCCGAAGCCCCCACTCACCGTGGTTCGATAACGAATGCCACTCCTTGAGGCTCCAGGCTCGTCGGAACGAAAGGAAGTACAAGCGCACGAAGCTACATACAGACCGTTCTGCTTGGGTACAGTTTGTACGCAGTATGCACCGGCAATATCGCGAAAAGGAAAGGATATATTGGCAGGAGAAGATTGCTTCACACGCCGAAGAACCAAAGCGACTATGGGCCACCTTCAACGCTCTCCTTGGTCGCTGTCGTCCCCGACTGTCCCCGTGATTCTCAATCCTTCACGGCAGATGACTTCCTCGGTTCGTTCAATGCCAAAATCCAAGACATCCCTCAAGCAACTGCCAGCTCTCCGCCCCCTCATCACCCTCCAACTGACTACCGCATGTCTACACTACATCCTGTCACCAGCGAGGAACTACGCCGCGTAACCTTCTCTTCACCACCAAAGTCGTGTGAATTGGATCCTCTTCCTACCTTTCTACGCCATGAATTCCTGGATATTCTTCTCCCCTTCTCACAATCCTCTGCAATCGTTCTCTTGTGGAAGGCATTTTGCCTTCACTGCAGAAGAAATCCATCCTGACCCCTATTCTGAAGAGTGATGGACTTGACTCATCTGACCCAGTGAATTATAGACCTATAGCGATCGTATCCTTCCTATCAAAAATCGTCGAAAAGTTAGTTGCTGTGCTCGTTGCATACTTAGAGGAGAAAAAACTACTTCCGCCTAACCAATCTGGCTTCAGAAAGCACCACTCAACCGAGACGCTGCTTCTTCGTCTACTTTCGGACATCTACGGGGCAATCGACAGGGGCCAGCTCACCCTGTTGGCTCTATTCGATGTCAGTGCCGCATTTGATACTGTTGACCATGAGATTTTATTAGAACTATTGACTGTTTCGTTTGGTCTGACTGGCATCTTTCTTGAATGGATAACCTCTTTTCTATATGACTGGTCTCTTTGTGTGGTCCATGGTTCTACTAGGTCCGCATGGATGCTTGCCCAATATGATCTGCCGCAGGAATCTGTCCTTGGTCCAATTCTGTACATAATATACACTTCTGATCTTGCCTCTCTTCTTGCAGCACATGCAGTTTTGGGTCAGCTTTATGCTGATGATGTACAAGCGTACAAGCATTGCCTATCGTCTAGCGCCACATCAGTGAGACCTTAACTGCCTTAGAAACATGGATGTGACCATTAGCAGAGTAACTTGAAAAAGGTAAACTTAGCCATGGACAAAATGACAAGTATAGGAACAACTTCCAAGGACTCATCCTTATGGAACAGCTGTAAAGACCGGTACCTAGTTAGATCCGGAACTACCATTCAAACTTATATGCGTTTGGGTCCACCAGACAGGTAAGATTGAAGCCAGAGGAGAGGGGCGCCATACTCTTACTACCATAACTATGAGGATTCAAGGCGTTGGACTACAATTTTTTGGTCAACCGTGTTTACGGCTGCTAAGACATCACAGAGCGCAAGAAAGGAACCTCAGCTTTATCGATAGGTGCATAGAGGTTTGAGAGCAGGGTTGTTTCATTTAAATGTAAGGCCCGGAAAACAGATACTCAAGAGGGCAGAAGGCCTGATTAGTCACGGCAAGAATCTGAACAGAGAAAGAAAGATCAAGACTTTTTTATAGATGGACAATTTATAAATATCCGATATTTCTTTTAATGATTAGGGTCATTAACTAATTAATCATTGATTAGCTGTCAGCAACAGAACAAAGACGAGACTACTGAAGGCATTGGTGTTTCCAGTGGCGACATACTGGTGTGAGGCATGGACCTTAAAGAAAGAGGAGGAAAGACGCATACAAGCATTCGAGAACAAATGTCTTAGAAAAATATTAAGAGTCCCATGGACAAAGAAATTGACCAACGAACAGGTGTACTTCATAGCAGGAACAAAGCAAGAACTGTTGACCCACGTAAAAACAAGAAAGTTACGATACTTCGGACACGTGATGAGACAACAAAAGGAAAGCATAGAAAACAACCTGATGACGGGACTGATGGAGGGAGAAAGGGAAAGAGGAAGACCAAGAATGGCATGGATAGACAACATCTTGAAATGGACTGGACTTTCGGAGAGGAGGTTAATGAACATGGCAGGAGATAGACAACTGTGAAAAATGCTCATCCATTCGTGCAGCCAACCGTCGCAGAGCGACGATGGCGGAATGACATGACATGATTAGGGTCAAGATTTGTTCAAACATCTTCCTTTGGCGGTCGGCTATCTGTGTCTCAGATTCAGTTTGGTGACTGTGCGCATTAAACATTTATTTGATAATAAAAATAATTATAAGAGCGCTATACGAGTGGAGCTATCAGAACAGGCAAGATGCTCATACATGCTTTGTGGTTTATGAAAAAGCAGTTGATGAGCTTATTTGGGGGAAGGCTGTTACATGCACTGAGACGAAATGGGAATACTTTGGAAAGACAGAGGATTCCACTATTTTACTTCCACTTCTACTTCTATTTATCAAATAATTTTACTTCTATTTCTTATTCACTTCTGCTTGAAGCAATTTTAGTTCTACTTCTACTTCTAGTTTCCAAATAATTTCCCTTCTTCCAGTTAGAGTATAGACATAATCTTACTTATCCGTGCACTTGGCAGTTTTTCGCGCTCTTGCAGTTTGCCAATTTAGCCTATATTGACGATGATAGACATTTTAGCTTTCTGAGTGATAACACTTTTGGGTAGTGCTATATTATAAGCTTGGAATTTAAGGCTATGATATAAAGTTTCAAATTTGTGGGTTTTTTCTGGGGATTAGACTCCATGCCTGGGATCAGTTTTGTCCAATACATGGATTTCATTGCCAAGAGACGACCATTCTCCCTTTCATAGCCAGCCTCACCAAGACAGAATCTCGCTTGCCAGCAGACCAAGGTTCTTCGACTGCCTCTGTTCAGTCTCAGGTCCTGCTCCTTGTCTCTCCCTGGCCACTCATTAAATGAAAATAAACACAATAAAGACAGACGTATGGACGTTTAACAAATGAAAGGCAAGTATTATAGTCAGGATACACATTGGAAGAAAAGAAATAGAAAAGGTCAGAGAACTCTGCTGCCAACGGAGTTTGATTACTTCAGACGCTAAATACCACAGTGAAATCCAAATGAGGATAGCACTTTTCCATGAGGCATTCTCAAAGAGGAGAGAAATACTAAATGCAAAAACAAGCAAGAATCTGAAAGACAAACATGATAAGCACATTGATGTGGAGTGTGGTGCTGTATGGATTAGAAACATGGTCATCCTGATAAGAATGCACAATAGTCATTTTTAACACACACGCTCTGCTTTATGAGCCTCTGAAACCATGCCATTTTTGAAGCTATCGCGGTCTATTGATAATCTTCTGTAACCAAATTATCGAAAGGTAATGACAACATTAGATATGTGTATGGAAACAACAGGAGCAGTTTATGATAGAATTATTACACAGATGTTAGATCAAACCGGAGCATAAGGATAAACTTAGTTGTAATGAAACATAATATTTCAAAGTTAGGATAGCAATTGATAGGAAATTCTATTTACCATTGAATATATTCTAAGGTGTTCATGCTGGTTGCAGTATATGGGAGTGCACTGTAATAAAAACACACAACGTCACAATTAACCAAAGACTATCATCAATACTGTTTCCCAAAACTGGCGCAACAAATGAAAAATAACCACCAGAGGCATTTCACTGAGTACGTTTGATGGCAAGTGCAATCAATGCAATTTTTAAACTTCAAGTTTTAGGCACTACTGCTACTTCTACTGTCACTGCTAGGCTACTATTACTACTACTACTACTACTACTATACTACTACTACTACTACTACTAATAATAATATTATTATTATTAGTAGTAATAATAACAATAATAATAACAATATTTGGTGCCGTTTCAGATGCTTTTTATTCTATTCCTAATTAATATTAAAATCCTGAGCAATCCTAAATACCTCGTAGCAATTAAAAAATACAATAAAAAACAAATAGGCCTACAACAACAGCAATAATAATAATAATAATAATAATAATAATAATAATAATAATAATAATAATAATAATAATAATAATAATAATAATAATGATGATGATAATTATAATTATGATTATAATTATAATTATAATAATTAGAGTAATTAATAGTAACAATAAGAGCAGTAATAAAACAAGTGTAGTAATAAAAATAGTAATGACAATAATGATGATGATGATGACAATGATGATGATGATAACATTTATAAGTGTATAAGTAATTAATACTAATTATTACCATAACTAACGGTTTCTTATAACATTTGGTGGTGGTGGTGGCGGCGGCTGCGGTGGTGGTGGTGGTGATGATGATGATGATGATGATGATGATGATGATGATGATGATGACGACGGCGACGGCGACGGCGACGACTACGACTACGACGATGACGATGATGATGATGATGATGCACATAATAATAATAATACTCGTAATAATAGCAACAGCAATAATTTGAGCCTACTCCTCATGGGAACGTCACACGATGAGTTGATCAGACTTCAATGCCCGTCTTATCTCGCTCTCATCATTTGATAGACAAAGATGTCCAAGTCCCATCAGTGTCGTGTATCCGGCGTGTTAAGCTCCTTGAATAAAGGAAGGCGACAATTATGGATGAACAACATGTCCAAGTCCCTAAACAGTGACTAGAGGTGGATTCGAACCTGCGACCGTCGGTCACATAGTAGCGAACATACCAACACGCCACAGCCATTCACCAAAAAATCAATTGCAAGATTAAAATATTATCTCCGTTTGGAAAGCATGAATACTACCGTAACAAAGCATAATGTATACGGCCTGAGTATATCTTCATACCCGTGGCTGCCTCAGGGCTAGCTAAAGGCATTGCTTCTCCTCCTCCTCCTCCTCCTCCTCCTCCTCCTCCTCTTCCTCCTCCTCTTCCTCTCATTCCTCTCTCTCCTCATATTTCTCTCTTATCGGTCTCATCTTTTTCTTCCCTTCCTCTTCTTTCCTCCTCTTCTTTCTCCTCCTCTTCCTCCTTTCCTCCTTTTCTCCTCCTCTTCCTCTTCTGCATGCTTCCTTCTCTTCTTCCTCCTCTTCCTCGTCCTCTTTCTCGTCTTTTCCCCTTCACCTCCTCCTATCCTTCCATCCTTCCTCCTCTTTTTCTTCTGTACCTCTTCCTCCTTTTCTTCCTCCTTTTCTTCCTCCTTTTCCTACTCTTCCTCGTCCTCCTCCTCTTCCTCGTCCTCCCCTTCCACTTATTCTTCCTCCTGCTCCGGTTCCTCTTTCCTTTCCTCCTCTTCCTCCTTCCTTCCTATTCCTCCCTCTTCCTCTTCTTCCACCTCTTCTTCAACTTCCTCTTCCTCCTCTTTCCCTATTCTACCTACTCTTCCTCCTCTTTCTCATTGTCCTCCTCTTTCTCTTCCTCCTCCTCTTTTTCCTCGTTTCTTTCTTTTCTTCTTATTGTTCCTCATTCTCTTACTCCTCCTCTTCTCATTCTCTTCCTTCTCCCCTTCCTCCTCTTCTTCCACCTCCTCTTCTCTCTTTTCCCACATCCTTTTCCTCATCGCCCTTCCTCCTCTTTCTTCCCCTCTTCTTCCTCCTACTTCTCTTTTACATCCTCCTCCTATTTCTCTTCTTCGTCCTCTTCTAGCACCTCTTCCTCCTCCTCCTTCTCGTCGTCCTCCTCCTCTTCCTCCTTACTTCCTCTTCCTCTTCCAGTCCTTCCCCTCCCCGTCGCGTCTTCCCATCGACAATAAAAATTATAAGTCATTTTAATCATTGTGAACAGACTGAAAGTATGTGCGTGGACTGACTGAAGATTCACGGAGCCATGCTGTAGCTTACAGATGAAAAGAGAGTTAAGAATATGCCAATGATGGAAATGATCTCATTGTAATAATTAAGATAAACTTAAATAAGCAGGATGGTTACATCAGGTGCTAACTACAGTCTTTTACCTAAACCACGATGCAGCACAGTTATAAGACAGAGAGACAGACAAACAGACAGACCGATAGAGAGACAGATATATATATATTATTATCAAATATATTATATATATGGATGGATGGATGGGTAGGTAGGTAGGTATAGGTAGGTAGGTAGGTAGGCAGGCAGGCAGGCAGGCAGGTAGGCAGGCAGACAGACAGACAGACATATAGATAAATAGATACAGACGGACAGCAGACAGACAGAGAGAAACAGACAGAGCGAGACAGGCAGAGAAAGAGACAGCTAGAGACAGAGAGATAGGGAGAAAGACAGACGGAAAGCCATAAAGAGCCAGATAGGGATAGATAGAGACAGAGAGGCAGAAACAGATATAGGAAATAGAGAGACAGATATACAAAGAGACAGAAATAAACAGACAGACAGAGAGACAGACAGAAACATGGAGAGAGACAGAGAGCTAGGCAGAGAGAGACATAGAGATAAATAGATAGTGACAGACAGAGACAGACAGGGAGACAGAGAGCAATGCAGATAGATTTTTTTAAACATAGAGAGAGATAGCCGGAGACAGACAGCCATGTATGACTCAGAGACAGACAGAGAAAGACAGCAAGAGAGAGGGAGAATGGTAAGTAATAAGTATTAGTGAAATATTAATTTAATATCATACTTTACCTTAGGTGTCTTGGACTTTAGTGTCTCCAGCATGTCGGTAAAGTTGTCGGCTAGCAGGAGAAAGAATCAGGATAGATTCAGTAGGCTATCCCACAGCAAGGCACTGTCTCTTACTCTCTTTCTCCATCGCGTTTACAAATCGACGTCGCACTATAATTAATTATAATGCTTAAGACACGGAGTCGGCCAGTCGAATCGGGTCACGACCGTCAAGCAAGACGCCTAATTCCCATATCCAATTAAGAGATTACTGTAGTCCTTTGTTCTTAACGATCTCTGGACCATCCCTCTATGGCCCCTGTCGGCAACACGGACCCCTGGGCTGACTGTCATTATGCTTTACAGCTATACGACCCATCACCCCCATACCCTGCGTTCCAGCAGCTGGACTAATCAACCGCAACAATCTGACACGTTAGGGGGGGTCATAGGGTTCAATGTAGCCTCATCTGTGATCCTCGAATGCGTACCCTTTGAGGGTGCATAATATGCTTGCATGTGTGTGTGCATGCATGTATGCATCCATGCATGCATGCATGTATGTATGTATGTATGTATGTATGTATGTATGTATGTGTGTGTGTGTGTGTGTGTGTATGTATGTGTGTGTGTGTGTGTATGTATGTATGTATGTATGTATGTATGTATGTATGTATGTATGTATGTATGTATGTATGTATGTATGTATGTATGTATGTATGTAATATGTATGTATGTATCTATGTATGCATGAACGCATGCATGTATGTATGTATGTTTGCCTGTCTTTGTACACTTATATGTATATATATATGCAGTTTAGTTTCCGTTCTTGGAGGGCTAAAGCCTTCTTGGGGGGGGGGGGGCTAAGCCCGGGAAAAGAAACCATTTACACGGTAAAAAGGTGCATCTGGATCTTCTGGGGGGGGGCTTAGCCCCTAGCCCCTGATGAACTCTGCCCATGTATGTATGTGTCTCACCTATTACTGAAACTACTCTTGATTAATCTATTATAATAATATGCCTATGTCTACAGTGACATGAGACAAAACATTTGATAATAATGGACGCGTTGGATACACGGCCAACAATCAGAAAGGACAGATCTTGGAGACTATTAGTCAAAACGCAATGCCAAACTCAAATACTCAAGAGCTAAGCTCCGAGCTGAGCTCGTCTGATCAAGTTCGAAACGCCAGTGGAACAGCAAAAAATTCCGAGACAAACAGCAGAATGGAAGGACGGAGAGTTGGATGGATTGATTACTTGATGAGTTGGAATGATTGAATTGATCGATCGATTGATTTGATTTATTGATTGATGGATCGATTGATGGATGAATGGATTGGCGCATTGAAGGTTCGACCGGGTGCTTGATTGGTGCATATATATGTAAAGTAAAGTAAAGTCATCCGAGAGCCGAAGGCCCATTGGTGAGGCGCTCATCTCCTTTTCTTGGCCCTTGAGCCGGCAATGGACGAATCCCAAGGTCTTGGACACGGGGCGGGTGTATCACAGGATTTGCCGTTTACTTCCCAGCTTACGCCAGTACCAAATCATACTGCTTGGTGACAGAGGCACGTGTGCGTAAACAACTTGCCCAAGGTCGTTACCAGGATTCGAACCGCAACCGCCCGCTCCGTGAGCGAGCGCGTTACCGATCAGCCACCAGGTCCCAGCCGGATATTATATATATATATATGTATAAATATATGTATATAGATGAATAGATTGATGGATGGGTTGAACTGATTGAATGAATTATAGATTGATTGATAAACGAGTGATCGAATAAAATTTAAAAAAATGGGTGAATTGATGCATGGATGGATGGACGGACGGATGTAGGCATGAAAACAAAATAATAGATGATTGAATCAGTGAACAGATGCAAAGACAAATATTACAGTAGATGCATGGATGAATGGATTGATGAATGGATAGATGGTCGGATGGATGGGTGGATGGATTGCTGGATTGACGTATAGATAGATGGATGCAGACATAGATGGATGGGTGTCTGAATGGAAGGATGGATGGATGGATGGATGTGTACAGCGATTAAGATTCGAAGCGTTGGATTGATTGCCTGATTGAGTGAATGATGATTGATTTATTGGTTGAGTGATCGATTGATTGATTAATCGAATAACCATCTGACTGACTGACTGACTGATTTACAGATTTGATTGAATGTTTGATTAATTGATTGATGAGTGAATGAATGGATGAATGAATGGATCGATGGATGCGTGGATGGGTGGGTGGACGAGGTGATTGTTTGGTGGATTGATTGATCGATTTATTTATTGTTTGATTGATTGATGGGTGGCTAATGTATGGACGGACGGACGGGCGGACGGACAGTCGGACGGACGGAGGCAGTCGGACGTACGGACGGGCGGGCAGCATGCATGCATGCATGCATACATGCAGACTCTAAAAGTCCATAGCCCGTGCACAGTTGGAAGCGGTAGGAGGTGGATGAGAACAGACAGAGACTTCACGCGGGAATATAACGGTGTGTGCGTGTGTGGGAGTGTGTATGTCGGTGTGTGTGCGTGTGTGTGTGTGTGTGTGTGTGTGTGTGTGTGTGTGTGTGTGTGTGCGGCATTGCTCCATTTACCCCACCCTGTCCAGGCATCTGGTTTCTTGCGGAAGGCCTTATAGAAGTGCAGGAATGTATGACCGCTGTTGTCAGGGCTATAACTGGACGCAGGTACTCCCTGTGGTCAAGCTAATTACGGCGATGCGCAGTCGGTCAACAACAGTTATCTAGAGGTCATTATGAATGAAGCGCTCTGTCTCGGCCATCACCCAAAAGCATGGAATCTGTGCGGTGTCTCTAATTATAACGACTTTGTCAACACCGTAAGCCAAGACGAGGCGGAGGAGGGGGCAGTAAGTGAGGGAGGAGAAGGAGGAGAAGCAAAAGAAGCAGGAAGAGGAGGACGACGACGAAGACAAGGAAGAGGATGAGGACGTGGAGGAGACACATATTAAAGCAAAAATAATATTATCTAATAGTAATTATTAATGTGATATACATAGGCCTATTTTAAGGTGAAATTACTGGCTTAGGATGTCGCATACCTAGCTTAGCTGCAGAATGCAACTAATGACTCGCTAGGTTGAGTGGCCTCAGAATGCACCTGACGCCTCGCTAGGTGGAGTGCTTTGTCAAACTAAACAAAGGGCATTTTATATATATATATTTATATATACACATATGCACAAACTTACACACACGCACACAAGCCACACGCACACACACAACACACACAGGAGGACGAGGAGGAGAAGGAGGAGAAGGAGGAGCAGGAGGAGGAGTAGGAGGAGGAGCAGGAGGACGTGGGTGGAGGTCGAGAAGGAGGACAGGAAGAGGACGAGGACGTGGACGTTGAGGAGGACGAAGAGGACGAGGAGAAGGAAAAGGAAAAGAACGACGAGGACGAAGAGACCGAGAAGGACCAGGAGGACGTGGAGAAGGAGGAGAAGAAGCAGGAGCACGAGGAGCAGAAGGACGAGGGGGAGGCCGAGGAGGACGAGGAGATCGAGGAGAAGGAGGACGAGGAGGACGAAAAGGACCAGGTGTACGAGAAGAAGGAGGAGCAGAAGGATAAGTAGGAGGAGGAGGACGATGAGGAGGAGGACGAGGACGTTGACGAGGACGATGAGAAGGAGAAGGAGGCGCAGGAGGACCATGAGGACCAGGAGGAGGACGAAAAAAGGACGCTGAGGAAGAGGACGAAGTGAAGGAGGAGGAAAAGGAAGAGGATGAAGACGAGGAAAAGGATGAGGACAATTTAGTGGAAAAGAAAGATGAATACAAGGAGGAAAAGAATAAGAAAGAAGATCAGACCAGGATGAAGAGGAGGAGGAGGAGGAGGAGTAGGAGGTATAGAGAAGTGGGTGGAGGACGAGGACGAGGACGAGGAAGAGGACTAGAAGAGGATGAGAATATGGAGAAGGCGGAGGAGGAGGAGGAGGAAGAGGAAGGCTCTTCCCATACATCCCATACACTCTTTAACTGTTTATTTACTTTGACTGAATGGCCGTCATTTTTCACAAGCTTGTTTTATAATGAGCCTAATGCGCTTCGTTGGATGAGTTCGTGTTAATCTCCACGCGTGATCACGTTCAACATGGCGCATAACTCGCTGGGTGCTAATCTACACGGAGATAACCCACTTCCACCAGCGCCCCTGTGGGTTCCACCATTGCCCCACCCCAAGGTGGTATTTTCCAAACCCCCACCATCTTTTCCGGTAACAGTGTATGGTATCATTCAGTGTCTTCATTTTTCAGTTTGAGGTGTTTCATGTCCTCCTGTATCGCATCCTCCCATCTCCTCTTTTGTCGTCCCCGACTGCGTCGTCCATAGACAATTAGACATCCGCCTTCATGATTTTTTAATGCAGCTGTTCTCCTCTCTTCTCATCACATGACCGTACCATCTCAACCTGGTTTCTCGTATCTTGCCAGTTTGTTTGTTTTGCATGTGCACTTGCTATAGCGCCCCTTCAAGCTCTCTAAAGGCGCTCCCGACTACAGAGCGGACACTGCATCGGAGTTTCATGCCGAAGCGCTGAGCAATAGCGAGTGAAGGACTTGCCCAAGGTCCCTACGCGGCAACTTGAGGTGGATTCGAACCTCTCGGCTTCAAGGCGGCGACGCCACCACTACACCACCGCGCCCCAGTTACACAAGCCACTCCGAATTTACAATATAACTCCCCATCAATCATTTTATCATTATAGAATATGGATGGATTGCTGCTACCCGTTAGACCAACATCGCCATCGTCATTAATCGTTAATGTTGTTACTATTGCTGTTGGTCCAGCGTTCGATGATGAAGCTGTCGACGACATTTTGAAGGTGATGATGCTTTCTTTTGTACCTTTAAACTTTCAGACGACATTCCAATCGAGTCGCAGATCAAAGTGACGCAAACGGGAGTCGGTTTGGCCTGGTCCTACTTCTACGGATACCTGAACATCATTCTTCCAGGTCAGTTATGTTTTTACGAGCACTTTTATAGGGTACCCCGTCAAAAGCGCGCAGGACAAAAGCGCGCCGACAAAAGCGCGCCGACATAAGCGCGACCCGTCAAAAGCGCGCTGGACAAATGCGCGCCGACATAAGCGCGCAGTCAACAAGATAATATAGACTAACATACACAGAAAAAATGAAAAATCTCACGAACAAACTCATGTGTAATTGTCTGGCAAATAAGCAACCAGTAGGTAACGAACCTCCTTGAATCTTTCGGTTTCCTTTGAAGTCTCGTCAATCGGGAATTAAAATTACAAAGCAGTGGTTAATTTACTTTCTTATTTGTGGACAAACAACTTTCATCAAAATATGTGATTGAATCATTGTGGGGCGCGGTGCTGTAGTAGTGACGTCGTTGCCTTGAAGCCGAGGTTCAAATCCACATCAAGTCGCCGCGTAAGGACCTTGGGCAAGTCCTTCACTCGCAATTGCTCAGCGCGTCGGCGTCAAACTCCGATGCAGTGTCCGCTCTGCAGTCGGGAGCGCCTCTGAGTAAGGTGTTTGAAGGGACGCTATAACAAGTGCACATACAAAAATTGTCTTGATGAAAGGCTTTCAATATTGGCCACATGTAGGTGAGAAGTATAGCCTCTAGGTTGGTATTGCTTTTATTTATGTTAGGCGAAGTGAAAGTACAGCTTTGGTCTACGCTGCGCGCTTATGTCGGCGCGCATTTGACCCGAGCGCGCTTTTGTCGGCGCGCTTATGTCGGCGCGCTTTTGTCGGCGCGCTTTTGTCCTGCGCGCTTTTGACGGGACACCCTTTTATAGCGCCTCTTCTGAATTTCAACTCAGAGGCGCTCCCGACTACACAGCGTACACTGAATAGAAGTTTCACTCCGAAGCGCATGAGCAATTGCGAGTGAAGGACTTGCTCAGGGTTCCTATGCGGCGGGTTGATGTGGATTCGAACCTGCAACCTTCCGGCTTCAAGGCACCGAACATACCTCTACACCACCGCGCTCCACACGAATTAGTCTAATCAGATTCCATATGACCGCAGCCTCATCTCACTTCTGTCCTTTCTACCACTCAATACCTTCATGACTATCCCATTTGCCTCCTCTTTCCAGCTTACTGTTTGGTCTGGTATTTGCAGTTTAACGTCACTGTGTGGTAACAAAACTATTAGCGACGCCCTCCTCCTTTACCCAGGCTTGGGACTGGCACTGGCATGCGGAGTGCATCCAGTTGCGGAGTTCCAGCTTACTGTTCTTGATGAGCGGAGTGTTCGTTCGGTCACTTCCTTCCTTCTTTATAAACTTCCTTAAGGAGTTTCCTTTGCTTTAGCACTGCATGGATTAGTGTATTATAGAGGTTCATTTTGGACGGATTGCCACTACTACATCATCAACAACAACAACTACTACTGCAACTACTAATACTACTACAACAACTCCCACTACTACAAATACTAGGCCTACTACTACTCATACTACTAATACTATACTAAAGCTGCTGCTGCAACAACAACTACTAGTAGTATAATAGTAGTAATTGTAGAACAACCAAGGCCGAAGGAAGGAGGTGCAGTTTACGAGTTCGAAAAGTAAATGGCCGTTTGAAAAGGTAGATCTTGAATGTTTTCTTTCTTGTAGGCCTGGAACAGCGGGTCAACGAATGCACTAAATTCAAGGTTCCGGTCTATCCGAAGATCGTAGTCATACTTCCGGTGTCGTGTCGCTGCCCGGACGTGATGCCGGAAGAGGAGAACTTTCGTCACGTCGGCTACATCGAGTACAAGGTCAGCAGAGCAGCCAACCGTGAAAGGTGCTACAAGAGCAGCGTCTACGATTTCGCCTTCACGAGCAGCAGAGACAAAGCAATGCAGGTGTAAATCTCGGATTTCTACATCTGCGGTGTTGGTTTCGTCTGTTCTCATCCGTCAATCAGTAGCGGCGCTAGGCGGGGCTAGGCGGGGCTAGGCGGGGCTAGGCGGGGGCTAAGCCCCCCTAAAAAGTCGATCCATTTTTCGCATGTAAAAATGAAATATTTGGACGATTAATCCCCTTTAGCCCCCCCCCTCAAAATAATAACCGTTAAAGGCACACACGAGGCTTGGCAGATACGAAAAAGGACCACATTTCCCAAGATATCGACCAAATGACTAAAAAAAAGGTCGTCAGAAATTTAGGCGGACGAAATGGAATATTTCCTTGAGATTTTGGTCGATGACTAATGAAAAATGGTCGTCAGAAATTTTGGCGGCTGAAAACTCGCCCGGAAATTCAGTCCCCCCCCCAAGACTGAAATCCTGGCGCCGCCACTGCCGTCAATCCACGACATGCTGTCTCTTTCTGGGCCTTTCAAACACTTATCTGCTGTCTGTGTCAGTCAGTAGCTTCTTCAGTTTTTCAGTGGCTTCTCTCTGTCTCTGTGTGTCTCGTTTTCTGCCTCCCATTCTCTATGGGTGTATAAATCTTTGTCTATCTTTGTTACTAACTGTATCGCTTTCTCCATCGCTTTCTCAATCGCTGTCTGTTTCTATCTCCATATTTGACTCCAGTTCTGTTCATCTCGTGCTACCCATTGCACTCTGTGTCTCCGTCTCTACTTTACAACCTTAGATTATTGTACTATAGTGTATCCTATAATTATGTGCTATTTCTCACAGTACGAGCCTTTCAAAAGCGATCCGATTGCGAGAGTCTCGTAGAGAAATGACAGGATTTAAGCATATCGATGAAAGAACATGAGAAAGAAAGATAAGCAAAACATAATTATTGTATGTATCTACAGTAGCATTTATTTCGACTTCTACTTCTATCTTTCGGCATTTAAATCTTTGCCAGCGTTTAGGCTTGTGACCCTTCTATATAGAGACCCATTACTTACTTAGTTACTTAGTTACTTAGTCCTTCCAGTGCAGGTCTGCACATCGGGCAACGCATCTCCTCCACTCATTCCTGTCCATCACCAGTTCCTCAACTTCCTCCCATGACATCTCCAGACATCTCAAGTCGTCTTTGATAGAGTCTTTCCAGTTCTTTCGAGACCCCATATTTAATTTTTATTTCTTTATAATGTCTTCCGCACTCTCTGCACCAGTCTCGGTTCCACGGATAAGTTCAACTCACCGCAGAATTGTGTCGTGTTTTCAGGTGCACTGCCACCTGATCATGGAATTTGCCACTCCCTTGCTCTCTCTCTTCCAGATGCATGAGGGTAACATCGCCCAACTGGACAAAGGACAGATGACGAACGAACGCCACACCTTCAAAGAGGTCGTCAGCCAAATTCTCAACTATGAGTCCATGAAGAACTGCCGAGGAAAATATCTTCTTATCGACTACCGGGGTAAGTGTATACATCCCAGGTTTAGCAACATGGCCTATAATACTCCACTTGAACTCATCAAGTATACAGGGTGCGCAAAAAAAGACCCCCTAGATTTTTTGCCAATATCTTGGCCAAAGTATGAATTTCGAAATGAAATTTTTTAGTCTTAAAGACAATTCATATTTACACATGATGGCCAGAATTCATCAAAATATTTCAAACAGAACAAAAGTTATACCACTTTTAGGGAGGCCACCCATCGTTTTTTGAATCTCATCAAGTATAGTGTAGTAGACCTTCTTGTGCATGAAATTCCATGAATACATGTTTACCCTTATGCCTACGTGTACCTGGTATGTGATGCATGCATTTTACTTGATAATGATATTCTTACTAGTAGGCTATACAATACCCGAATAGACCCTTGCTAAGCGGGACATGTCCCGTTTGAAGTGTCTAAATTCCGATGTAATATAGTGGGTGTCCCGTCAAAAGCGCGCAGGACAAAAGCGCGCCGACAAAAGCGCGCCGACAAAAGCGCGCCGACAAAAGCGCGCTCGGGACAAATGGGCGCCGACATAAGCGCGCGGTGTGGACCAAAGGCTGTACTTTCACTTCGCCTAACATAAATTAAAGCAGTACCCATCACTTATACTTCTCACCTAGCCTACATGTGGCCAATATTCAAAGCCTTTCATCAAGGCAATGATTAAACCACCCATTAGCATATTAGGGGGGCCCGGTAGAGTTATGGATTACACGCTGGCCAAGAGTGCGAGAGGTAGTGAGTTCGAGCCCTCTTTGGGCGTATATGCTTTGTAGGCTGCTATTAGCGCTGTGTAATTGCAAAGCTGTCTGTTCTCTTAGTAGTTAAGTTTAATTAAGATTACTGCATAACTTGTAAATGTAAAGCGAAGTGCGTTTGCAGGTGTTGATTTAAAGGAAAAAAATATTATTATTATTATTATTATTATTATTGTTATTATTATTATTATTTGAAGTAGATTAGATTAGGCTCTTAGCAATATGATTTTTCCAGAACTTTTACCTAATTTTTAGACATTAGACTTTTATTTCGTTGTTTGCATATTTGGCAGACAATTACACATGAGTTTGTTCGTGGGCGTGTTCATTTTTTGTCTGTTTATGTTAGTCTATACTATGGTTGACTGCGCGCTTATGTCGGCGCGCATTTGTCCAGCGCGCTTTTGACGGGTCGCGCTTATGTCGGCGCGCTTTTGTCGGCGCGCTTTTGTCCTGCGCGCTTTTGACGGGGTACCAATATAGTGTTATTACAGTATCGAATGAGGAAACATGTCAATATTTATCTTTGCGTAATATCATGTAGACTCTGCACGTATGTACTTTGGGAACAATAGAACTGCAGTCTTATGTCTGATAAATACTCTGTCAGGCCCGTCAAAACAGCATGGATAAAATGGCAGGGCGACGTTAATCGTATTCGTCATCACAATATGTCATAAACTGAAACAATACAGCTGTGTTGTCAACAATACACTTACATTAAACGCAATCTAAACACATATACCATAGCGGACACGATAGCGCATCATGCATGGAACCTTATTGTGGCCTAACCTTCAAACAAGTTCAGACATGAGATGACTTTTGATTTGTTTAACTGAAGCACTGGATGCAGACATACATGTAAGTTTAGTAGGCAGTGATTTCTAAACCATCGGTCCAATACCATGCCGTCTAATGATGCTGGTATGCACAATTCATTGGCATACCTTTCGGACGATCAGGCACACTGGTCACATGCCGGTATAATGTTTACGAAATCAGTAATCGAGGCTTCCGTGTATTTGGTACGACTGCATGTAAGATGTGCGTATGAGCAATTGATATATAGCAGGGCTGTTTTCAAGGAATTTTTAGACCTGCACAACTCCTTCTTTCCTTTCCCATCCTCCATGGTAAATTGCTTCCAATCGGAGGACAATGAGCTTTTTTACTAGTTTTTACTGTACAGAACTGCTTCTAAAACTGCACAAATCCGTTTAGAACTGCATATTTTGTGTACAACTGCACGTTAAAAAAGCCCTGATATATAGCGCATCTTCAAGATACTACTCAGAGGCGCTCCCCCTGCGCGGACACTGCGTCGAAGTTTCACGCCGAAGCGCATGAGCAATTTGTAAGTGAAGGACTTGCTCAAGGTCCCTACGCGGTGGCTTGAGGTGCAATCGAACCCGCAACCTTCCGGCTCTGAGGCATCGAACGTATACCCTTACACCACCGCGTCCCACAATGAATCTTGCACATCAAACTGAGCTTCCTTTCACCAAAAACTTCATGAATTTATGCGCTAAATGAATCCACAGTGCTTCAGTTTGGAAACAAATCACAAGTCATCTCATGTCTGAACTTGTTTGAAGGTTAGGCCACAATAAGGCTCCATACATGATGCACTATATCGTGTCCGCTATGGTATATGTGTTTAGATTGCGTTTAATGTAAGTGCATTGTTGACAACACAGTTTTATGGTTTCAGTTTATGCAGGGCTTAAAGTGTGGATGGACGGTCATGGACGGCGTCCATGCACTTATTTTAAGATTTGAACGCTGTTCCGCCACTTATTCGCCACCACAGTCTGGAAAGGTAAGAGGCGTCCAGGCACTTCTTTTGGAAAGGTAAGGGGCGTCCAGGCACATCTTTTGGAAAGGTAAGGGGCGTCCAGGCACATCTTTTGGAAAGGTAAGGGGCGTCCAGGCACATCTTTTGGAATGGTAAGGGGCGTCCAGGCACTTGTTTTTCCACACTTTAAGCACTGAGTTTACGACATATCGTGATGAACTTGTTTCCCGCCTTCTACAGATGAAGACGAGCAGACGACGTCGCACAAGTGGACAAAGGAAACTCTGTCAGAGGTTGTCGCCCGGGAGGTGGAAAACGACATGATCGCCAGTGACTGTGACCAGGTTTACCTCTTTCCAGTTGAGTCAGTACCATCAACGGCTGAGTCGGTTCCAGCGAAGGCTGAGTCAATACCATCAACGGTTGAGTCAGTACCATCAACGGTTGAGTCGGTTCCAGCGAAGGCTGAATCGGTTCCAGCAACGGCTGAATCGGTTCCAGCAACGGCTGAATCGGTTCCAGCGAAGACTGAGTCGATTTTTCAACGATTGCTCAATCGACTCCGTTGCCTCTGGTTGATTTTAACTGAACGCCGGTCGACTTGAATTCGTTGACTACACAAAGTGACGGTGCCAGATGTAGCCCACAACTTCAGCAGGTCGCGTCAGGATCGTGGGTTATTCACAGTGGTGCTTTTAGTCATTTGGTCGAAATCTCAGGAAAAATTCGGTTTTCAGCCGGAAAACTTCTGACGACCTTTTGTAGTCATTCGGCCGAAATCTCCTGCGTATATGGTTTTCAGTTTTAGGGGGGCTGAGCAAGGAAATTCTCATTTTTACATGTAAAAAATGGATGGCCTTTTGGGTGGGTTCAGGGCCCACTCCCCCCCCTAGTGCCGCTACTGATTATTCAGCAGGTCGAAGCATAGAAACGCAAGGAAGATTAATAGGAATTCCAAATAATTGTTGGCAGGTCGGCAAGTGAAGAGCAAGGTAGGCAATGTGTCAGATGACCAATGGTGGCACCACCAATGACTACCGCAGGATATAACTTAAATCGGTGTTGAGTGGGGACAGTTTAAAACTGATGAACTGGATAAGTTTTCATGAGATACAAAAAATCGAGCTTAAACGACCAATTGAGCGATTGTGATAACATCTAATTACATGGATTTTCAAAGTAGTTAGCCTAATGGTAATAGCTATAGGCCTACCACACACCAGCGCGGCCTAAAATCGAACAAGTGACATCATTCCACTATGTTCAATCTTAGAACTAAACAACTGGTGGTCTTTGTATGTACATGCACTTGTTGTAGCCCCTCTTCAAGATTACTACTCAGAAGCGCTCCCGACCACATCGCGGACACTGATTCGAAGTTTCACGCCGAAGCGCTCAGTTGAGTGAAGGACTAGACCAAAGTCCGTATACGAGGCGGCTTGAGGTGGATTCGAACCTGCAACTCTCCGGCAGCATGGCAACGAACATACCCGCTACACCACCGCGCCCCGCAATATAATATATAGGCATATACACAGGCCATGGGGAATGTGCAATGAATCAAGGTATTTGTAAAAGACTTTTTAGAGATCTGTTTAAGAATAGATTTTATATATTTTAAGTCAAATGTGTTATTGGTTTTTTATGCACCTTCAACTTACTCCTTCAGCCAGAGACGTGACCACTATTATTGTAGAGAGCTTGAGTTACGCGCCATTTTTGCCATGCCTCGTGAGACGTTCCGTGTCTGCGCTACCTGATGTTCCGTACCTATGTTCTCTACGTTCCCTGCCAATGCTCCGTTGTTCCGCATTCCTTATGCTCTCTGTTCCTTGTTCCTTGTCCCTTGTGCTTTACCCTTAAGAAGTAGGCCTAGTTTACTGAATGATGTGCTGCTGCGGTTCGATTCCCGAAGGTGGCTATTTCAGAGATTAAAAAATCTCGGGCTAGCACGGTCCGTCCACGGAGACCTACATGTAAATGGCGTGACGACACGAATCATTCTTGAAATGGCGGTGTCGTTAAACATGCAACACAACGGCTCATTATGTGCTACTTCCGTAGGTTATAACTTTCTATTGTGAGGGTGGTGTCCAGGCACCACCACTTTCAAAGTTAAATGAATTATTGTGTAAGCGAATATTATTCTCAAGTTATAACTCAAGAAGAATGAGGTTTGCAACACAATAGTTTTAAAGTTCATGTTGAGGTAGGTGCAATAACAACAATTTTAATTATTACACAAGATGTTGCAACATGGCAGCCTTAACATCCATACAAGCAATATGTATATAATAACGACTATTATTATACAAGATGTTGAACCCTATTGCACCAGATAATTTTAAAGTCCTTGTGGCACACTATAGGTATAAATAGCAACCATTTATTACACGCGATGTTGAACCCTATTGCACCAGATAGTTTTAAAGTCCTTGTAGCAGACTAGGTATAGGCCTAAATAGCAACCATTTATTACACGCGATGTTGAACCCTATTGCACCAGAAAATTTTAAAGTCTTTATATATCAGACTATAGGTATAAATACAACCATTTATTACACGCGATGTTGAACCCTATATTGCACCAGGTAATTTTAGAGTCCTTATATTATATCAGATCGTTATTACGCGAGATGTTGAACCCCATGCAACTACTATTATCATTATCCCCATCATCAACATCCTTTGCCAGTCTTACCAGAATCGGGCGATGTTTAGGCCACTTTCACCAGATTCAAAAACGCAGATATTTACGATCTCATCCCTCTCGCGATTGTAGTGTAGGTGCTGGCGAAGGACAGGCCAGGCACTAGGACTATGCCCAAGAAGATGCGCCAGGAAATTAAACTCGGAATCTAAGACAACGACTCCTTTGTACGGCTCACTTATCACCATCCGACCATACTTGTCGCTGCCACTCACCATACTCCTTTCACCCATTGTTGATTTGTACTGTCGTTGAACCGTCCCGTCCGTTCTTATTTCCGTTAGTACTCTTTCCAAGCGCTCGCCGTTGATAGAAGCCAATATCAGGTTCCCATTTGACCTCTGAATGACTTTGTCAACGTATCTGAATCCACCAACCTCTGCTGACGACATCAGGGAACCAGTCGTATTGTAGAGACTTATTGCCACTGGATCACATCCATTTGGAACAGCAAGAACTCCACTCTTGGACACAGATATGGAGTAAATTGGCATCCTTAGACCGCTTATCCACGGTAAACTGTTATACCGGTGTCCTTCGTCTTTTGTAACTCGTAAAACTGAAGGACATTGTGATTCCATGTTCAGGCAAAGTACATAGAGACAGTTTGACATGTTGCAAGCCTCTATGTCCACCGGACGTGTTCCTGGTAGCGCAATGACATCTTTCACCTTCGCCTCTGCAATATTGCCGCGATCGTAAACATTAACTATGCCTTGCTGGTCATCTTCTCCGCAGAGCATGAAAATTTCTTCCTTCAATGTAGTGACTTTTCGCACAAAAAAGTTGATCGTAACTTCAGGCCAAATTTCCCAATCGTCCGGGAACTCGCCTACAAAAAACGACTTTCTTTTATAAATTACGCAAACGAAGTAAATTATGTCCTGTAAATGTGGCATTCATTAGCTTAGTCTATGCATTTTTGGACGAAAATGCGAAGTACGATATTTTCGGATTGTAAAAAGACGTAGGTCCTAAAGCTTGTTCACTTATTTTCTCCGTGGAAAGAAATATAGGCCTAAGGTGGAGACATAATGAAGAAATTAGCACATGGTACTTTGAGTTGACCTTCATCTTCTTCTTCATCATCATCATCATCATCATCATCATCATCATCATCATCATCATCATCATCATCGTCATCGTCATCATCATCATCATCATCATCATCATCATCATCATCATCATCATCATCATCATCATTCTCATCATCATCATCATCATCATCATCATCATCATCATCATCATCATCATCATCATCATCATCATCATCATCATTCTCATCATTCTCATCATCATCATCATCATCATCATCATCATCATCATCGTCGTCATCATCATCATCATCATCATCATCATCATCATCATCATCCTCATCATCATCATCATCATCATCATCATCATTCTCATCATCATCATCATCATCATCATCATCATCATCATCCTCATCATCATCATCATCATCATCATCATCATCATCATCATCGTCATCATTGTCATCGTCACGGTCCGCGGGATGAAAGTCCGTAGGTGTCCAATGAACCTTAGCAAGCTTTAACCGAGCATAGGGCTGCCAACCGTCCCGGATTCGCCGGGACAGTCCCGGAATCGGCCCTGTGCGTCCCGTGTCCCGGATTGATCTCAAATTGTCCCGGAATTTGTGGTAAAAGAAATGTTATCATTTTGCACACTAAACTCGCAAGTTATGTGATAATTTTGCGTTCTGTGCTGTTAAACCTAACGTTTGTTGGCTGAACATCGAATGTTGGACAGCGCTGGGTTCAAGTCTTGAAAACTTTACAAACCACTGACACTCAGTAGCCTACATCATAGGCTACATGTATAGGCTATATTGTGTCCTATGTAGGCCTACTGTTAGTCCGTTGTAACTTGTAATGCATTTTGAGAGACGACGTGTTGATTTTTCCATCACTTTGTGTCTGGACAGTGTAAATTGGTATAAATGTCATATCTGGTGACTGCGGGCGTCCCGGAATGGCGAAGTCAAGAGTTGGCAGCCCTAACCGAGCAAGAGTCCATGGAATTTACTATTTGGCCTAATCCATCTAAATTATAACTATTGCTTTACTGCAGTGGTTCCCAACCTTTTTTGACTTTTTGGCCACTTTTTCTTAGTTGAAGGACATTAGGGGGCCACAAGGCCAAAATTTATTTAACTAAGCGCATGTAAAATTGTTATAATTGAATCAAAATGGAATGTTTATGTTATTTATAGACGTCAAAATAAAGTAATTTGCAATAGAAAATAATTATGTGTTCTATCCTGTCCAAATTGCCAATTTTTCATATATTTTTCATATAATTCTTTGAGAGATGAGGGTGAATTTTTTTTCCCCGGCGGGTCATTTTTTGCCCGTGGGCCACGGGTTGGTAACCATTGCTAATACTGTGTGGTTATTTGCCCTGCAACAACATTATTTTTTCATTCTGTGGAATGCATAATGATTGCAATAATGATACTTTCTATCTTTTCTTCGTTCTACTGTTTGGCTGCAAGTATTTTTAATAGTTATAACTACTTTATTCGAAATTACAAGAAAATTTGCGTATAAAATTCTGAACATCTGCCTCTTTTTAATGGGGCATGTCTTTTGTGACGACATGTGACGAGGGGGAGGGTCAAAAACCGTCCGATATTGGCATATTGCGTGATGTTATTTATGGACGGCCCTGCAGTGTCGACGAGAAGATCGACCAAGTTACCCGAGATTAAGAAATAATTATAATGCCGTTAAAACATTACAAACAGATTTAGGCCTATAATTACTCACCTAAGCGTTGGTCTGATTAAATCAAATGGCCTAATTTATTAAATTTCGAACCACGTGCTTTTTTTGTGGGGCGCGGTGGTGTAGTGGTGGCGCCATTGCCTTGAAGCCGGAAGTTTCGAGGTTCGAATCCACCTCACGTCGCCGCGTAGGGACCTTGGGCAAGTCCTTCACTTGCAATTGCTCAGCGCTTCGGCGTGAAACTCCGTTGCAGTGTCCGCTCTGCAGTCGGGAGCGCCTCTGAGTAGATAGGGAGCTTGAAGGGGCGCTATAACAAGTGCACATACAAACAAACATGCACAGAAGTATTCAAGTTTATTAATTTCAAGAACTAACCAATGCGGTCTAGAATTCTGTGAACTCTGGTTACAAAATCGTCGCTCGTTAGGATTCTTCGCCAATTCAAACAGACATCCTTAAGTCTGTTTATCACCAGACTGGCTTTTCCTTTCCAAACCCTTTTGACCAGCCTCATATCCATCACTTCCACAACTACGGCTTTGACCAGGATACGCCGAAGTTGCTGCATCGGAAGATCTTGAAGCTACAGGTAGTCAAATCAAATCAAATCAAATTTATTGTTTCCTGCAGTGTACAGGGTATTATGACCGCATAATAATATTAATCAATCAATCAGAATTTATATAGCGCCCCTTAAAGGTACCTACTCAGAGGCGCTCCTGGCCGAGATTAAGCGAAAAAACAGCCTTCAATTATAGTTTGAGAAATTGAGAACAGTTTGGCATGTGTCGCAGACAAACAAGGGAAGCCCATTCCAGGTTGTTGGACCAACGTCTTGAAGTTACATAGGGGTCTACATGGCTCATTCAGTTATGCAAAATGGGAATTGTTTTAAAGAAATTAAGGTATGTGAGTCAATAAATTTATCTAGTAAGACAATAATGAGAAGATTCTGTTTGTCTGTCTGTCTGTCTGTCTGTTTGTTTGACCGGTATGCATGTCCACAGTTTTTGAGCTTTCACTCCAGACCTTCACTACCCGGTACTGCGTCGGTGTCGGCATGGGACAACCGGTGGAGGGGTTGGCGAATCTCTACCACCATGGGGCCAGGGTGGGGGCGAAAACCCTAACTTTCGCTGTTTCACGGGGATTCACTTCCACACTTTTTCAGCTTTTCACTCCAATCTTTCACTACTGTGTCGGTCTGGGCATCGGACATGGCACACCCGCTGGAGGGGTTGGAATGTTACGCAGTTATCAACATTCGGCCCATTCCCGCAAAATTCTGTGTAGGCCTAGTATAACATAATTTGTTTGCATGTGCACTTGTAAAGCTCTTTCTACTCAGAGGCGCTCCCGAATGCAGAGCGGACACTGCATCGGAGTTTCACGCCGAAGCGCTGAGCAATTGTGAGTGAAGGACTTGCCCAAGGTCCTTACGCGGCGAGGTGGATTCGAACCTCGAACCTTCCGGCTTCAAGGCAACGACGCCACCACTACACCACCGCGCCCCCAAAATATAATTATTATTATAGGCTCACTAAACAGTGGCGGCGCTACTAGAGGTCGCGGCAGGTCATTAATTTTTAATCTGCCTGTTTTACTCTTGACCTGACTCAGTGGCGTAGCCAGGAATTTTTGATGGGGGGTTTATGGCCGGAAACCCTGTTTTTTGCTATTTTTCTTACTTAAATGGAAAAATAACCTTACAAAAACTTTTTCCCGGAGTCAATGGGGGGGTTTAACCCCCGAAACCCCCCCTTGCCTAAGCCACTGACCTGACTTATGGCCTGCAAAAATTCGTTGCCATATAATTATCTTCTTTAAGCTTACATCTAATTTCTTTGACCGGCTGAATGACTCCAATGACCTGACGCGCTCTGCTGATATTGGCTAGCTTTCGCCGTCACTGCCACTAGGTGTCAGTAAGGTTTTGGAATTCTTAAGAATTTCACTAGAATGCATTTCTCAAGCAAAGAAGCAAGGACACTAGACAATACTAATACGTATTATTTCATTTTGAACTTAGATGACTCCCGCTGCTTATGTTACCAATTTCCACCTAGATTTATGCTGGCACATAGGCGGCTCTGCTATAGCGGGACTTTGGTATCTTTAGGTCTTCCCTATGTATCCCTACCTAGTACTGATTTAAAATGGTATCATGTTATGTTTTCTTGGGAGCAGTAAAAAACCTGTTATGTTATGTTATGTTACAACACATCTGCTGCATTCAAAATGTTATGTGGCTTACCGTTGTGTCGCTCGATGGGTTGGGTTTAGCACGTTTGGAAGGCTCCATTCCATCTTGTTGCTGGAATACTGTTAAACAAAAGCAAACGTCTTTATGTACGAGCTATTTATTTATTTATTTATTTATTTATTTATTTATTTATCGCATTTTGCTCCAGCGCCCTTCAAGCCTACTACTCGGAAGCGCTACCCGACTACAGTGCGGACACATGCATCGGAGTTTCACGCCGAAGTACGAGCAATTGCGAGTGAAGGAGTTGCTCAAGGTCGCTAAGCGGCGACTTGAGGTGGGTTCGAACCTGGAACCCTCCTGCTCCAAGCATAGGCGCAACCACCCTATGGGACCCACGGGACGCGTCCCCCAACTTTTGAGTGGTCCCCTAGCTTTATTATTATGGTCCCCCCCAACTTTTAGGACGTGATTCATTATGGTCCCCTCCCAACTTTTAGGACGTGATTGCGCCTATGGCTCCAAGGCATAGAACCCGCCACTACACCACAGCACACCACCATGCTAACTATTGGCCTTGATTATTATTGTATGCAATGTAGCCTAATGAGACTATAATATAGCATAGAAAGAGCTAATAGATATAAACTTGTGCCATTGTGCGTAGCCTGCTTTACTGAATAATGCATAAATGCCAAGTAGAAATAGTATATTTGGCTAGGCCAATTATAATAGCTATAGCCAGGGGCTTCTATCCCCCCTAAGCAACCGGGCGCAATCCATCTTCTTCCCCCCTTTTCTGGACCGGCCTTCCTCTATGTATGCAATATAATGTAATCTAGCGCATGCCCTCCCCTATAGTGTGGGAATGAAGGTTTGTTTCGAGGGGGACAAACGAGCATCCAGCAGACGATCGCCGATGCATGTGTAGCACCGAGAAGGGACCTGGTATGGGGATGGAATGTGCCCCTCCCCATAAGAAATTTTTGCTATTTCCGCATTGCAATTTCAGCATTTTAAGCTGTCTTCTTAGCAAAATCTCTCTACTATTTCAGTGAAGGAATTGCTGCCAAAATTGGGCAGCCATATGTTTTGCGCCTCTGATCAGTGTGCACTCGAGAGGCGTTACATAAATTTTTAGAGCACAATGCAATACAATAAAATACAATGTAGGTCCTACATTGTAAGCCCACGTAGTAGTGATGTTGCTTTACTAAGTGTTCAAGGACCAAAATTGACTGTTTGAAATTTGAAAGATAACATTGGAGAGAGGCCATTTAGTTGTGCAAAATAGTATTTGTATTAACAATATTTGGTTCTATTATAATATGATTGTATTATTTATTAAAATAGTAAGAACATAATTATAATCATGTAATAGGAAATTTTTATTATGGTATATTATTGCTGTTATAGATAGCAGTTCATGTAATTCAAAAATGCAGATAGTAGCCTAACTAAAAACTCAAAGTGTATACATTTTGCTAAAAACTATTAGGCCTACCATTTTGTCCAAATTTATATGGAGGGGAAGTATTGTCTGGGGGGGATCTTCCTCCTAGTGATGCCTAGATTGAACGCTGCCCTCCAAGTCCGACCTTCGCCCCCCCCCCAACCGACGTGAATTTTGGCTGTCTTCTGATTCCCCCCCTATTTTTCCCTGGGCGCAAGCTGCGCCCGCCATGTATAGGGATAGAAGCCCCTGGCTATAGCTGTAACAATAGGCTACCAGTTGTTCATCACGGAAATACCTTGTGTAGTTCTGAAACCGCAATATAAAGCGCAGGCATAACTGTAGTATCGGGGACCGACACAAATCTGTACCGGTATACAGAATCCTTGGACAATGGACAGTATCAAATGACGACACTAACCCAGTGGCGGCGCCAGACACTTTTTGTAGCCAGGGCATAGCCAGGGCAGTCACACAAGTAACCAGGGCAGAGGGTGAGTCGCGTGTACGGCAGTTACGGGGTCACATAGGTCTATAATTTTGCGCTACCGTGCATGCCAGAAATCACCCACCATGCACTATTAGGGTTGCTGGTCAGAAGATCAAATGCGCGAAGCCATGAAACCGAACACTTTGACATTTGAAAAGCAAATCTTAGAATCCTTATACAGGGTGGGCCATAAAAAGACCCCTTAAGGTTTTTGCCAATATCTTAACCAGAAGTTAAAAAATAATTAAATTTTACAGGCTTAAAGACAATTCATAATAATAATTTACGTAGAGTGGCCAGATTTCATCACAATATTTCAAATAGAACAAGAGTTACATGACTTTTAGTGAGACAACCGACTTTTTGACTATTCAAAAACATAATCCAACAAAAAGTAGCAACAATCGATTTTTTATAAGTCTCATCTCAGATAATAATGTTATTACTATCAAATGAACGTGATTGTGCACCACATCTTGTGTTCAATGTGTCCACCAACAATGCCCACACTTGTTTTGAGTCTTTTGCACGGTTTTTGAATGGACTTGGTGATGTGTTCCAGAGGTAAATCTTCCCAATCATCTCCAATGCGACCATCAATTATTTTCATTCTCTTATCGTTCTTGGTTTTGGCTGCAGATTGAGGTATTTCTCGAGCAATAGCTCGCCACTGTTGATAAAATCATTGGGTTCCAATCCGGATATTTGGAACCATTTGTTCTTCTCAATGAAACCAGTACAGTAATATTGACGTTGAACCGATCTCCTTTCATAAACGGCACATTTCTTAATTTTCTATTTCAATAAATAATTTAGCTCTTCATTTCTCTACAATCACTGCTCATCAGATTAAGCAGCGATTATAGCTTTATCTCAAGGCCTTGCTCATGAAATGTATGAATACAAATATTGCCAGCCACCGACACCCTGAGCATTTTAATTTGATAGAAATTTCGATTTTATTATCTTAAAAACAAAATTAGGCCCCTACTAATCAGAAAAATTCTTTATTTACCAACTTAACAGTGATCTTGCTAAATGATGTCACAGCGACGTGCAGCTATGCTGGGGCCTTTTTTTCTAAATAATAACAACGATTTTCTGTCAATAACAAGTTTATTTGACACCAATTATTTGAGATGTTACTTAATAAATTCGTTTTTGTTACTTTTTGCTGCGTCATATTTTTGAATCGTCATATAACAGTGAGTGGTCTCACTAAAAGTGATCAAACTTTTGTTCTGTTTGAATTTTTTTTTATTAAATCTGGCCATCATGTGTGAATATGAATTTCATTTAAGCCTAAAAAATCGTTAAAAAAACTACTAACCTGGCCAGGATTATGGGCAAAAAAACTTTAGGGTATTTTTATGGCCCAATCTCGGTGACTTAGTGAAGCATTGCAAATCCTCTTTCGAGTAGCATTTCGAAAGCAAAGCGTTCAGCAATTAAAGTAACGGAATTAGGTATATATAGGCCTAGGTCTATTGTCTACGCAAATGCTTACGCTTCATTTTAAAAGCAAGAAAGCGACAGCTAGGCCTACGATGTTAGTTTTATATGGTAATGTGGATAGACAGCAACAGAATTTTCCCTCCAAGAACTTTTGAGCCACCAGAATTTTTGCCCTGCCAGAATTTTCCTCTGTCAAAACTTTTGCCCTGCCATAATTTTACTGTCTTTACCCTGCCAGAATGTTGGCTCTGCCAGAACTTTTGTCCTGCCAGAAATTTGCCATGTCAGATTTTGTTCTCCTCATAAACTTTTGCCCTGCCAGAATTTTGCCCTGCCAGAACTTTTGCCCTGCCCAAGAGCGGACGGATGTGAACAGTAAGAAGCAATATGCCCGAACAAATTCTCCAATGGTTAAATTTCTGGCAGGGCAACGACCAGGGCAACAGCCAGGGCAAAGGCTTTTTTACCAGGGCATTTGCCCTGCCATGCCCTGGCGTAGCGCCGCCACTGCACTAACCTAACCCTTACCGACACCCACGACGCCTAACCTTATCCCAACCGACACTCACCGTCCCCGATACTACAGTTATACCAAAGTGGACTCTTAAAAACGTTCTTGCAGCAACTTACAATCTGAGTTTTCGTTCGCTTGTTCGTCGTCATTGTTGGCTTCGTCTGATGTTCGTTTCTTCGACATGGCGCATAGACCCAAGGATAGAACCTACGGAAAAGCGCTTCCTCTTGCCACAATCAATGTGAATAAAATGCAGAAAACACTGAATGGATGTACGGTAAGTTAACGCTGTGAGAATCGACAGAGAGGTGTTGACTTTTAAAAGTAAACTGCCTATAGGTCAAAAGTTGTAAAGGAATAACAGGATGTAACTTTTTAACTGATAGTAGGGCCCTAGTTGTTAAATTAAAGATGTCGACCCTACTCGAAACCAACGATCTTTAAAACTGTAGATGACGTCAGACCTAATGACGTGTTGATGATATTAAATTGTGACGTCACACAATGGAGTTCAGCTAGAAATAATAATAATTATTGTAATCGTTCAATACAAGTTTCGAGTCTATTAAAGAGATAAGTAAGTGAGTGAGTAGGTAATTTCGTTTATTCAATAATCAAGTTGACACACCGAAGCCAGTAACAGTATAGGTCACTGTCAGTTAAGCAGTACAGAACATGGAAAAGTATGATTGTTTGGAAAAAACGGCATAATTATTTATACTCCTGCGGAGCAGAGATAACTACATGTACATGTAGTTTATGAGCATGTATATAAAACCCTTGGGATGAAATTCCTTTTCTCTTTAGTTGGCAAATCAAAGTCAAGTGGACGCGGTCTGGTAGCATAGGCTACTGACGTTTCATCAGAGGATGGACTGCCGCGTGTCCACATTATTTCTGGTTGGAGTTTTGAGACAAGGCAGCACTAATTTTCTAATTGCACGCAACGGCACAAAACAACTTTAGGTGGACGTTTGTCAACCACATTCAGGCGCGGATTTAGAGGGGGGCGGAGCCGGCGTACGCCCCCCCTAAACCTGCAGCAAATGATGTTCTCAAACTAAACTGACCTAAAACTAATATAATTGCAATTTGGGAATAGGATGTTTGAAGTAGCTGGACCGGCAGAATGGAGCTCTCAGTTCAGAATTGAGGCTGGTGGCATGGTATTAGAGCATTTACCGTAAACACGTGTGCGAAAAATGCTACTTATACGTCCAAAACGTCACAGAATGATCTTCTCTTGTGTATAAAGGAATTCATACAGGGCAAAATAGTACAAGAAGTCAATGAGCAGAAAATTGGACCGTATTATGGATTTCAGTGTGATGAAGTTACTGACATAGGCGTACGAGGCGGGGGTCCAGGGGGGGCAAGTGCCCCCCCAAATTTCGGGCAGATGTGTTTTTCGGGCAAAAGAGGCTTGGACGGGCAAAAAAATTTCGGAGATTTTTTCGGGCAAAACAGGTACGGGAGGAATTTTTCGGGCACACAGGGGTAAAAAGGTCGTAAGATTTTAGAATTTTGGGCGAATGACTAAAAAAAAAAAAAAAAAGGTCGTCAGATTTTTCGGACGGAAAAAAGCATAAAAATTTTGGGCGAATGACTAAAAAAAAAAAAAAAAAAAGGTCGTCAGATTTTTTGGACGGGAAATTTTTAGAATTTTTAGCGGATGACCAAAAAAACAAAAAGGTCGTCAGATTTTTCGGGCAAAAAAAATTTTTTGCCCCCCCACTGCCGAAATCTCCCGTACGCCTATGGTTACTGACATAAGCAATTGGGAACAGTTGAGAATAGTCATCCGATATGTGAAGGAACATAAGTCAGTTGAACGGTTGCTGGAGTTTGTTTCGTGCGAGAAAATAGCTGGAAAGGATTTATGCGATAATCTTACAAAGTCTCTTCAAACTGTGAAACTTGACATTAAATTCTGTCGATCTATGACGATGAACGGAGCTGGCAATATGGCTGGAAAGCAAGCTGGTTGTGCACTGCTTAATCCACTGGCATGTGACACTTAATTATCTCCTTTTGGATCAAGGGTTGCATGATCAAAACCGATAATCGTTTCACTGTTGACCTTCAGTGGAGACCAGTGGTTTTATATGAGAAACTATATATTTTTTTAAAGTTTCATAACATTTTCTATAAAAAGGATCATTATAGTTTTGCGTGATCTAATTTCATATATATATATATATATATATATATATATATATATATATCTTTCTAACTTTCTTCTTTGCTCTCTTCCATCAGTCATGCGACGACGATGAGGCTCTCACATGACTTTGCCAGACTTGTCTATTTCTGATGAGATCCTTTGCTCCTGCCATACTAATATCCATATTCTTCAGATCCTCTCTGACGTTGTCCATCCAAGTCTTTGGTTGTCTTCCTCTGCTTCTCTCTCCTTCTATATGCCCGTGCAGGGCCGCGAGTGGTAGTCTTTTTCCCTCCATCCGCTCGACATGACCGAACCATCTGAGCCTTCTGTTCCTGATTTTATCCACTACAGTTTCTTCTTCGCCCAGCTCTCCCCTTGTCTTCTCGTTCCTGATTCTCTTTTGAAGTCCATCGTCATCAGTAAGAGTTTCTTGGTCAGTTGCCAGGTGGTGACCAATCCTCCCCTGGCAGGGTAAGGAGGCCGTTGGGTCCTATTCAACCTCTTCCGCCCTGAGGTGTCCTTCCAACATCTGCCGCCTGATTTGGCCAACTCTTCCAGGGTTCCTGGTGAGCCTGTTCACCACGCGTAGCGCCCTAGGAGGTGCTTCGGCCATAGGCCTTCTCCCCTGATGGCATAGCCCCACCAGGCAATCCCCTACTTGGTTGTTCACCCCCCCCACCGCGGTGAGGTGCAGATCGGACTTTGGGAGGAATATATATATATATTTACGGGATTGGATTGGTAGTATTTACGCCCCCCTAACCAGAAATCCTGGATCCGCCTCTGCCATTTGGGAGCACTGGGAACTAGGACCGTTAGACCCACAATCTAAAATCAAAATAGTAGTTGATGTAGTTGTATTAGCAGTGCTAGTAGTAGCGGCAGTAGTAGTATGCAGCATTGCAGCAGTAGCAGTAGGCTAATAGTAGTGGCAGTAGTAGTTGTAATAGTGGTGGTAGTAATAGTAGCAATATTAGTAATTACAGTGGTAGTGGTAGCAGTAGTAGTAGTAGTAGTAGTAGTAGTAGTAGTAGTAGTAGTAGTAGCAGCAGCTGCAGCAGCAGCAGCAGCAGTAGTAGTAGCAGCAGCAGCAGTAGTATAGTACATGTATATCTTGTTATTGCCGTTGTAGGTCGGAAGCGACTCTAAGGATTTCCAATAATGCGGCGCTATACAAGTTCACGATTACGATCACCATAACAACCGTTTATCAGTCTCCACCATAGCGATCCTTAGCAAGCATTGACATTCTCCATAGCGATGCAAAACAACCATTTACTATTTTTGATTTCAATGCATAACAACCATTTACCCTTTTTGATTTCAATGCATAGCAACTATTTAGCATTCGCGCTGGGCTTAGTCTAGTTCTTTATCGTTTTTCAAATCTGTGATCAAGTCCGAAGGCTTGAGACTATAATAGATATGAGTTTCCAGAAAATGTCTGTCTGAACACACGACCGCTGAAATTAAAGTACACGATGAATTCGAAGGCATTGATAAAATTGGACCAAAAGTTTACAAGCTGCAACAGCCAGGTCAACGAAGGCCTTCTCTATATCTTCTCGTGCAATGATGACTTTACCATGGCGTCCTAAGAATAATAGTTCATTGTGCGACGCCTCCCAAGCTGTTCTCAATTTCACAAACTGTTGAAGACTCTTCTTTTCGCATGATCTCGGCCGGGAGCGCATCTGAGTAGATATATATTGAAGGGGCGCTATATAAGTTCTGATTGATTGATCTTTATTGAATTTGAAATCTGTGGTGGCGCACTAGAGGGCCACGCTGTCGATGGGGTGGCTTAGTTCTGTAGGCTATCAGAAACATGGCGGTTATCATTCCCATCAGCATTATAACTGCTGCGGACGCTACTGGCTTCAAGGTTGAGCCTAGAGGCTGTTTCCATCTGGGTTTCGCGTTTAGAACGGGACTTTTTTTTATACCTGTTTGTATTGTGAGAATTGTAGAAAATTAACTGGATGGGGTTAGACGTTGATTTAATATGTTGTTATGTAAGGCGTGCAATGAGGATTTTGCCATGGCGTCCTAAGAATGACTGGTTTGTTGAACCCTCACACTCCATTTCACCCCACAGTTCTTACCCTGACTTTAAATGCTATCGATGGTGTGAGTGTTCTCACGTCTTCGCTCATTCAGCACTATAGAATTCTTGAACGAATGAATGAATGTGTGAATGTATGAATGAATGCATGAATGAATACTGGTCATATTGACTCTGCAACTTCTACGACCGGTGAGGAGGTGCCGCTAGACAGTTCATCGCTGCCGACTATAGCCTATCCGTGTGCCTCGCCCCTTCATTCGGTTTCTTCATTTCTCAACCAAATAGATGGGAGATGACTTAATTTTCTGGAGGGGGTAGTAGGCCTAATACATCCTATCGTGCCTTGAGCTTGGATTGAGCAGCTTTTGCATCAGGTTGTTTCTTCAGGCGTCATTGCCAGCAACTGTGCGCAGGGCCGCAAATCCCGGGGAGGGAAGAAGGGAACTCACTCCACACTTTTAAACCTGGGGAGGAAACGTGAACACAGCACCGACTCTTTTCTTCTACCTTTTTCTATAATATAACATACACTACTCTCTTCTTTTCGACAGTTATCGGTTTAAACGTGATTCTTCTACTCGTCGATATTTAAGCCAAAGACGTTGTTTAAACGATTAGCGCCAACATTAATTAACTCCAAAAAACGACAAAAGGAAAAGGAAACGAAGTTAAGGAGCATAGCAAAATGACTTAGACTTGAGTTGGATTAGTCTACAAATAAACAGTAAAGTAAGGAAAGACACTCGTGTTTCACTTTTAAGTTAACGATAATATGCCATTGTAAATTTAGTAGTAGCCTAGTTATAAAGTTTTGTATTCAGCTTATATTTCATTTACAGTTACGTCGCCTTCTTAAGTTTCAGCTCTAGTTACAGTTAACTGCCAAACATTTTTTAGCTATTTCAGTTACAGTTTCAGTTAATAAAAATAACACTGGATGCCTGCTACCAAAACTTTTTTTTAATTATTAGGCCCACTATAAAGAATAGAGTAATACAATATCTGATGGCTGCTAAAGAATTTCGGCTCAAGTATTACAACTTCGATTTTAGACACTAACAGAATTAAGCAACGAAGCAACGAGCTACATGTAATTTCTTAGTTAAATGAATTGTACTCCGCCTTGAGCCTAGAGGTCACACCACTTTCTCACTTAAAAACTGCCTTATTTAGCCGTTTCTGAACTGGGAGCGCTTCTGAGCAGTGGCGGCGCCAGACACTTTTTGTAGCCAGGGCATAGCCAGGGCAGTCACACAAGTAACCAGGGCAGAGGGTGAGTCGCGTGTACGGCAGTTACGGGGTCACATAGGTCTATAATTTTGCGCTACCGTGCATGCCAGAAATCACCCACCATGCACTATTAGGGTTGCTGGTCAGAAGATCAAATGCGCGAAGCCATGAAACCGAACACTTTGACATTTGAAAAGCAAATCTTAGAATCCTTATACAGGGTGGGCCATAAAAAGACCCCTTAAGGTTTTTGCCAATATCTTAACCAGAAGTTAAAAAATAATTAAATTTTACAGGCTTAAAGACAATTCATAATAATAATTTACGTAGAGTGGCCAGATTTCATCACAATATTTCAAATAGAACAAGAGTTACATGACTTTTAGTGAGACAACCGACTTTTTGACTATTCAAAAACATAATCCAACAAAAAGTAGCAACAATCGATTTTTTATAAGTCTCATCTCAGATAATAATGTTATTACTATCAAATGAACGTGATTGTGCACCACATCTTGTGTTCAATGTGTCCACCAACAATGCCCACACTTGTTTTGAGTCTTTTGCACGGTTTTTGAATGGACTTGGTGATGTGTTCCAGAGGTAAATCTTCCCAATCATCTCCAATGCGACCATCAATTATTTTCATTCTCTTATCGTTCTTGGTTTTGGCTGCAGATTGAGGTATTTCTCGAGCAATAGCTCGCCACTGTTGATAAAATCATTGGGTTCCAATCCGGATATTTGGAACCATTTGTTCTTCTCAATGAAACCAGTACAGTAATATTGACGTTGAACCGATCTCCTTTCATAAACGGCACATTTCTTAATTTTCTATTTCAATAAATAATTTAGCTCTTCATTTCTCTACAATCACTGCTCATCAGATTAAGCAGCGATTATAGCTTTATCTCAAGGCCTTGCTCATGAAATGTATGAATACAAATATTGCCAGCCACCGACACCCTGAGCATTTTAATTTGATAGAAATTTCGATTTTATTATCTTAAAAACAAAATTAGGCCCCTACTAATCAGAAAAATTCTTTATTTACCAACTTAACAGTGATCTTGCTAAATGATGTCACAGCGACGTGCAGCTATGCTGGGGCCTTTTTTTCTAAATAATAACAACGATTTTCTGTCAATAACAAGTTTATTTGACACCAATTATTTGAGATGTTACTTAATAAATTCGTTTTTGTTACTTTTTGCTGCGTCATATTTTTGAATCGTCATATAACAGTGAGTGGTCTCACTAAAAGTGATCAAACTTTTGTTCTGTTTGAATTTTTTTTTATTAAATCTGGCCATCATGTGTGAATATGAATTTCATTTAAGCCTAAAAAATCGTTAAAAAAACTACTAACCTGGCCAGGATTATGGGCAAAAAAACTTTAGGGTATTTTTATGGCCCAATCTCGGTGACTTAGTGAAGCATTGCAAATCCTCTTTCGAGTAGCATTTCGAAAGCAAAGCGTTCAGCAATTAAAGTAACGGAATTAGGTATATATAGGCCTAGGTCTATTGTCTACGCAAATGCTTACGCTTCATTTTAAAAGCAAGAAAGCGACAGCTAGGCCTACGATGTTAGTTTTATATGGTAATGTGGATAGACAGCAACAGAATTTTCCCTCCAAGAACTTTTGAGCCACCAGAATTTTTGCCCTGCCAGAATTTTCCTCTGTCAAAACTTTTGCCCTGCCATAATTTTACTGTCTTTACCCTGCCAGAATGTTGGCTCTGCCAGAACTTTTGTCCTGCCAGAAATTTGCCATGTCAGATTTTGTTCTCCTCATAAACTTTTGCCCTGCCAGAATTTTGCCCTGCCAGAACTTTTGCCCTGCCCAAGAGCGGACGGATGTGAACAGTAAGAAGCAATATGCCCGAACAAATTCTCCAATGGTTAAATTTCTGGCAGGGCAACGACCAGGGCAACAGCCAGGGCAAAGGCTTTTTTACCAGGGCATTTGCCCTGCCATGCCCTGGCGTAGCGCCGCCACTGCTTCTGAGTAGCTATCTTGAAGGTGCGCTATATAAATAGTCAATAATAATAATAGTAATAATAATGGGCTTATTGAATCTCTCACTAATCATCTCCACTCATGGATGTCTTCTAATCGCCTTTCTCTTAATACTTCAAAGACTCAATTTATCTGGTTAGGTACTCCTCAGCAGCTCCATAAGCTTGATCTTATTCTTCTCTCTGCAAAATTCCCATTGTTTTCCTTCTCTTCAAGTGTGCGGGATCTTGGTGTAGTACTTGATAGCTCACTTACCTTTACTGAGCATATTTCCAATCTGACACGCTCATCATATTTTCACTTAAGACGCCTCAGAGTCATTCGTCGCTCTGTCTCCTCCTCCATCTTCACTACCTTAGTTCATGCTTTCATATGTTCTCGTATTGACTATTGCAATTCTCTTCTCATTGGTCTTCCTAAAGTTCGTCTTTCACCGATTCAGTCAGTACTGTTCTCAACTCAGCTGCTAGATTAATTGCCCGCCTTCCCAAGTACTCTCACATCTCTACCTTTATGTTTGATGAACTTCATTGGCTTCCTCTACGTGCTCGCACACAGTTCAAGATCCTCACTCTGATCCTAAAGTCTCAACGAGGTCTTGCCCCAAAATATCTGACTAAAACCTTACTTCGTCCTCACTCAGCTTCCTCCCACCGTCCACTTCGCTCATCCAACAGACTTGACCTATTGGTTCCCCGGTCTAGAACTGCTATGGCTCAGTCTCGATCTTTTGTCTCAATTGGTCCTTCTCTCTGGAATTCTCTGTCTCCTTCTGTTCGCTCAACTCTTCTGTCTGTCAGTCTCTCCTCTGCTCTGTCTCTTCTCAAAACCTGCTTCTTCTCACGGGGCCTTGCGCACTGGGAGCGCCTCTGAACGGTTTACCCTACTAGAGGCGCTTTATAAATGTTTAAATACAATACAAATACAATAATAATAATAATAATAATAATAATAATAATAATAATAATAATAATAATAATAATAATAATAATAATAATAATAATAAATGAATTGTGCAAGTGAATTCTGAAGTTATAACTCAAGAAGAATGACGTTTGCAGCACAGTAATTGTTGTAGCACGAATAATAACGACCTTTATTACACGATATGTTGAACGATATGGCAAAACGGTAGTTTTAAAAGTCCATGTATCAGTAGGTATAATAACGACAATTATTACACGAGTTGTTGAACCCTTTTGCAAGCCGGTTGTTTTGCAGTCCATTTACGTGTAGCAGTATAATGTATAATAACGACCAATGTCAGGTTAAACGAGATGTTGAACCCTATACAATTACTATTGTCCCTATCCTCAACATCCTTTGCAGTGAATCTAGTTTCACTGGAATCGCCAGATGCCTAAGACACTTCTAGCAGATTCAAAAATAAAAATAGCCATCATCTCCTCCGTATCGCTGTTGTAGTGCAGATGATGGTGAAGCAGCTGCCTGCCAGCCGGCCAGAAAACAAAATCCAACAGATTGAATTCGGAATCTATGAACTCGGCTCCTATGTGCGGCATACTTATCAAAATTCGGCCATACTTGTCTGGACTACTCACACCGCTCCCTTCCCTAAGTACTGACTTATATTGCCGCTGGATTCTCCCATCTGTACTGATTTCCGTTAATACTCTTTCCAAGTACTTGCCGTTAATGGAAGCCAATATCAGGTTCCCATCTGATTTCTGAATCACTTTGTCAACGTATCTGAATCCATAAATATCCGCAGCCAATACCATGGAGCCAGTCGTATTGTAGAGACCTATTGCGACTGGATCACATCCATTTGGCACAGCAAGAACTCCACTCTTGGACACAGATATGGAGAAAATTGGCATCCTTAGACCGCTAATCCACGGTAAACTGTTATACTGGCGTCCTTCATCTTTTGTTACTCGTAAAACTGAAGGACATTGTGACTCCATGTTCAGGCAAAGTACATAGAGACAGTTTGACACGTTGCAAGCCTCTATGTCCACCGGACGTGTTCCTGGTAGCGCAATGACATCTTTCACCTTCGCCTCTGCAATATCGTTGCAAGCCTCTTCTATGTCCACCGGACTTGTTACTGGTAACGCAATGACATCTTTCACCCCAGTCAAGTTGTTTCGATCGTAAACATTAACTACGCCTTGCTGATCGTCTTCTCCGCAGAGCATAAATATTTCTTCCTTCAATGTAGTGACTTTTCGAACAAACAAGTTGATCGTAGCATCAAGCAAGTGTTCCACATGATCGGCTTCCTGATCTAAAAAAGGCTTTTCTTTAGAAACTAAGCAGACGAAGTTAATATTCTGTCCAGAAAAGTGCTGCATAATGCATTACACATTCCAGATGAAATGCGAAGACCAATAATTCTAGATTACCTGTAGGTCCTAATGTCCAGGGCTGTACTGGTAAATTTTGAGGTGAGTACACGCTGACCGGAAAATTTCTGAAGACCTTTTTTAGCCATCCGGCCAAAATCTCGTCCATTTGCCGTCCGAAAAAAAAATGACGACCTTTTTATATTTTTTAGTCATCGGGCCAAAACCTCGTCCATTTGCCGTCCGAAAAAACTGACGACTTTTTTAGTCATCGGGCCTCATCGGGCCAAAATACATCTTAAGCAGCCGCGTGTCCCCTGATTTACAAGCGTGTACAGTGTACCGTACCCTCCTTTTTACCCGCGTATGCCCTACGTTTCGGGAGGAGAGTATACGATGCCGTTTTCCCCCGGAGGTACGCCGTATAACCGCGTATACCCTCGTGTACAGCCCTGCTAATGTCAACACGGATCTGGTAGACAATATTATGACGATGCAACGAGCATTGCCTTCGCTCGCAATTGCTCAGTGCAAATGGGTTATAATAGCGCCTACAATGTAGATAAAGATATGCCTGATAATGATGATGATGATGATGATGATGATGATGATGATAATGATGATGATGATGACATTTACAACTACAACTACAACAACAACAATTATAATATTATTATTATTACATTAATAATAATAGTAATAATAATAATCGCAACAACAGCAGTAGTAGTAGCAGTAGTAGAAGTAGTAGTAGTAGTAGTAGTAGTAGTAGTAGTAGTAGTAGTAGCAGTAGTAGCAGTAGCAGTAGTAGTAGTAGAAGTAGTAGAAGTAGTAGTTAGTCGCAGTAGTAGTTGTTGCGATAGTAGTAGCTGTTATTGTTGTAGTAGTAGGCCTAATAGGCCTGGCACTGGTTGCAGTTGTTGTTGGTGAGTTGTTGTGGTAGTACTAGTAGTTGTAGAATAGAAGTAGTAGTGGTAGTAGCTGTTGTAGAATAGCAATAATAGAAGTAGTCCATTTATGTACGACTGCAAATATTTAATTTGACACCCTTTCTTGTCTTGCAAAATATCCACACGCTTGCCTTGAAGGATCAAATGCATCAAACACATTCTATGCTCCACTCATGGCAAGATCGGCCATAAAGGTAGAGGCCTAGCTACGTGAGATAAAGAGAAATAATGTCGGTAACACTTCATAGAAAGAGTTACATGACCAGGGGCGGATACAGATATTTTCGAAGGGGGGAATTTTGACCTTGGGTCGGTAAAAATTTCGCTGATCTTTGGCCGAAAATTCTGATGACCTTTTTTTAACCATTTAATCATTTCATCGACGAAATCTCTTCAACAATTTTCCAAACCACTGTAAATAGTAAGTTTTTAGTAGTATCCTACTTTTTTTTATCGAAAACCTGCTGAAACCTGATGGGGAGGGCTACATCCCATACATATTTCTGATGAAGGGCATGGCCGAGTTGCCCCCCCCCTGGATCCACCCCTTAACATGACTTAACTAGACTTTTACCCAATTAAATTGTTGACCTAATCAATTTACCTAATTAAAATAATTTACATGATTTATTCAATTTCGGGTCAAGTGCTTCGCATGCACAGAAATATTATTATTTATTAATTACAAGAACTTACCAGTGTCGTCTAGAATTCTGTGAACTTCGGTTTGAAAGTCGTTGGTCGATAGGATTCTTCGCCAATTCAAACAGACATCCTTAAGTCTGTTTATCACCAGATTGGCTTTGTCCTTCCAAACACATTTGGCCATCTTCATTCCCACCACTTCCATAACTACGGCTTTAACCAGGATACACTGAAGCTGCTCGTTCGGTAGATCTTGAAGCTGCAGGTAGTAAGTTAAAAGATAATCATATATCTGTCCAGGGGCGGATCCAGGAGGGCCAAAATGGCCATGCCCCCCTGATAAAAAAAATTGCATGGGACGTGCCTCCCCATTTGGTTTCATGAAGCCATTAATATAATGCAGCGGGAGAGAAAACAGGATACCCCCACTAAAGAAATCGCACGGGACGTGAGCCCCCATTTGATTTAGTATACTCCCGACTATGACACGACCGACGACCAAAAAAAGGTCATGAACTTTTTTGGCGGATGAATTGGTATCTTTTTCCGGAAAATTTGGACAAATGACTAAGAAAAAGGTCAGCAGTTTTCTCGGCGACGAAAATCACACAAATTTTCCCCTGTTCCACCAACAAGACCGAAAATTTTGGGCCCCCTTCGAAACGTTCTGGATCCGCCACTGTATCTGTCACACATCTCTAGAACAGTAGGCTATATACTCTTCATGATAATAACAACATACTGGAAAAAATCATTCATCTTCCCAAAAATCAAATATTAAATTTAAATACTTTTGAACATTAATGTTCCTTGGATGCTTAAGCTCAGCAAAAACACGAGAACGAACAATGAAATAACGGGAAATTTTGATGAGATAGCAGCTCAAAATGGCATTATTTCATGTTGTGTGGAAAATTTTAAAACAGCACCAAGGATGCTTTTCAAGTCTTAAACCACGACAATTTCGTAAAAATGACAGCCTAAGAAAAGGCTAAGATGCTACCATCGCACTGTGGCAAGAAAAAAATTCGAAAATGGTTAGGAGCACACAAGGCCGTAGCTAGGGGGGTGTTTTGGGCGTTGAACACCCCCCGAAATGGGAAAAGTGAAAAATAATATAATGCATTTACGAGCACATGATGTAAAAAGCATGAAATAAAACCATGAAAACACCCCCCGAAATATGCCGAATGACTAAAAAAAGGTCATCAGTTTTTTGGGAATGGAAATTGGTGAGTGAAACACCCCCCGAAATCAAATCCTGGCTACGGCCTTGGGAGCACATCCCCTCCCCAAGCCCCTTCGGCCCTTCCCTGCATGCTCGGCGATGTCCTTTGACCGCGAGTTCGTCCCCTAAAATCATGAACAAGTCTCCGCCTATGAACAGAGGTAATTTCAATAACTCTCTTATCAAAAAAGGCTCAAAGAAATTTTTCGCGCTCACGCGCGGATTTTTCACACATTCGTTTGGGCACTCACACTCTTCGGGTCAAGTCGGCGCCTATGGCACTTAGCAATATTCGGCTCATTCGCAACAAATTCCAAGTAGGCCTGATGCAGTATATACCAGACCTACAATATATACTCAGAATTTGATGCGAATTGGGCGGAATATTGCTAAGATATAGACCCACTAAGCAGTTGCGGCGCAACCCAAGGTCGCGGCATGCAGGTGCTTGATTGTTTAATTAACAATTAACAATTAACAATTTGCCATATCAAAGATGTTTAGTGTCGCCCTTCTCCTTTATCCAGGCTTGGGACTTGCACTGGCAGAGTGCAACCAGTGGCGTAGGTCGCGGCAGGTCATTCAACCTGCCTCTTTTACTCTTGACCTACCTTATGACCTCCAAAAATTCTTCGTCACTTTTTTTTTTATCTTCTTTACATTTAATTGCTTTGACCTGCCGAGTAACTCCCATGACCCTGACCCCGCCTGCTAAAATTCTTCAGCTGGCGCCGCCACTGCCACTAAGTTTCAGTAGGCTAAGGTTTTAGGATTCTTAAGAAATTGACTAGACTGCACTTCTCAAGCTAAGATTCAGACAAAACAAGTCTCTCGCATCTAAAATGTGATGTGGCTTACCGTTGTGTCACTCGAAGTGTTGAGTTTTGCGCGTTTCGTAGACTTATTGACTTCTTGTTCCTCGAATGCTGTGAAAGAAAAATGAGCGCAGGCCTATTCAGGCTCTGTCCGAGTTATGCCAACTACTGGCCTCGATAATAGATATAATTGAAGCATAATATAAGATCACTGGAAAGGAGCACTATGTTAGTTCTTTGAATTAGCACCAAACAAAGCAAATCGGGGTCATAGGCATAGGCTACAAATTGTTTAAGAAGCCGAAAGGAACACTATAGGACAGAAATTCTGCCAGTTGTTGACCTGTGGCCGTGTGACAGCTTCAATTATAGCACTTTCTCGCTGGGCACACACGCTGCGTTTGCGTGGAAGCTAGGAAAATAATTGGCTATTAGGTGTTCCAGTTTAATTTGCATCGATTCTAACAGATACCCAGCGTCTTCTAAACCACTTAACAAGTCATCGCGGGAAATATGCTATAGGCTAGGCCTAGTTCAGAAATCGCCATGTAAAGCGCTAGCATAGCTGCATTATTGGGGTCTGGCGTTTAGCCGTATACAGTATCTTTGAACAGAATCAAGGGACGACACTTACCTTAAACCTAATCTTAACCGACACTCGCGACGTCTAACCTGATCCTAACCGACACCGACGACGCCTAACCTCACCTCATGGCCGGCGCTCACGATGAATAACCTGATCCTTACCCACACTTACGATCCCTGATCCTAACCGACCCTCACGATGGCTAACCTGACCCTAACTGAAACTTTGGTCCCCGATATAACAGTTATGCCAAAACGTTCTGATAGTAACTTACAATCTGAGTCTTCGTTCGTTTGTTCATCGCCATTGTTGGCTTCGTCTGATGTTCGTTTCTTCGACATGGCGCATAGACCTAATGATAGTGGTAGGACCTAAGGATAGAAGTAGCCTACAGGACCTACGGAAAAGCGCTTCCTCTTGCCACAATCAATGTGAATAAAATGCAAGAAACACTACCGTAGGCTAAGTAAACGCTGCGAGAATCGGCAGATGAAATAAATTATTCTGTAGACTTTTAGAATAGACGTTGTAAAGGAATTAAGCTGCAGGATGTAATTTCTAACTAAGAGTAGTTTCTTATAAATAGTCAATTATTAAAGATGCATTGATATTTTGTGACGTCACACAATGGAATTAAAATTGGAATAATAATGTTTGGAATCAATTAACCCAGCGGTTTAGTGCGGCGACCCCTAGTTAACATTTGGAAGTTGGTGACGACTGACGACCTCCACCAACAATTTTTTTACCATTGTTCACTGTTATAATTACAGACCTATTTAATTTCACTTCATAATTCGAAAACTGCTTTTGGCAATTATGTGAGGCTTTTCTGGGTCTTGCGATTCCGAGAGCTACATATTTGGTAGTTTGAAGTTGAATTTACACGAGTCTATATTTGACCTGTGAAACTTCAGTTTCCCTATTCAACTATTAAACTATGATGATCGGTCAATCATTCTTATTTTTTGACACTCACTTTACGAAGCTGATTAATTTTGGAAAGACTGGCGGAAGACAGGAGACGCTGGAGGAATATTGTTCATGATGCGGCCGAACCTCGAAACGAGGATGGCTGAGAACAGAACAGAACAATCAATTTCATAGACTTGATGTGTGCTCTTTGTGGAAACGGCGAGCGCACTTACTGTGGAAGCAAGGAGAAGTTTCTGATTTTCCACACCGCAATTGTAGCATTTTAGACTGGTAGCACTTTAAGCTGCTTGCGAAATCAGTGCCCAGAGACATGGTTTAAGAATTCAATTAATCCCCCTTCCCATTGTTTAAAATTATTTTAATTTGCAGTCTGTAATTGCAGCATTTTAAGCTGTCATCTTATTTTTCAAAAAATGCTCATTATGGATTATCAGTTGATTACAAGGTAGAAATTTATAACAATGTTTACGAAATATTTATAAAATAAGACACCGATATTTCTATTTACACGCAACGGCACAAAACGACTTTTGGCGAACGTTTGTCAACCCCATTTGGGAGTGGGGACTAGGACCGTTAGACCCACAATATAAAATCAAAATTGTAGTTGATGTAGCTGTAATAGCAGTGCTAGTATATAGTAATAGCAGTAGCATGCAGCATTGTAGCAGTAGGCTAGTAGTAGTGGTAGCAGTATAGTGGCAATAGTGGTAGTATTAGTAATATTAGTAGCAACAGCAGCAGTAGTAGCAGTAGCTGCTTGTTATTGTCCTCGTAGGTCGGAAGCGACTCTAAGGAGTTTCTCTCATGCGGCGCTATAAAAGTTCACAATTACGATCACTATAGCAACCGTTTATCAGTCTCAACCATAGCGATCCTTAGCAAGCATTGACGTTCTCCACAGTGATGCATAACAACCATTTGCCGATTTTTATTTCGATGCATAGCAACTGTTTAGCATTCGCGCTTAGTCTTAGTCTCGTTACTTATCCTTTTTCAGGACTCTGATCAAGTTCAAAGGCTTGATACTGCTCTTGAGACTACGAGTTTCCAGAAAATGTCTGTCTGAACCGTCGATACTGTCCGACTGCTGACAAGGCACACGATGAATTCGAAGGCATTGCTATGTTGGACCAATGTTAACAAACTGCAACAGCCAGGTCAACGAAGGCCTTCTCTACAGTGGCGGCGCTAGGGGAGGCTGTGGGGGGGGCTAAGCCCCCCTAGAAGAGAATTTTTTACATTGAAATATTCACGATTTTCGGCTGACGACTAAAAAAAAGGTGGTCGTCAGAAATTGTGGCGTCGAAAATGGAAAATTTTAATGAGATTTTGGTCGATGAATAAAACAAAGGTCGTCAGAAATTTTGACTGATGAAAATGTGAAATTTTCGCCGCGAGGCTTCAGCCCCCCGAAACTGAAATCCTGGCGCCGCAACTGCTTCTCGATCTTTATTGAATTTGAAATCTGCGGTGGCGCAGTAGCGGGTCACGCGGTCGATGGAGAGGTTCAGGATAAGAAACATGGCGGTTATTATTCCCATCCGCATTATAACTGTTGCGGTCACTACTGGCTTCATGGTTGAGCCTTGAGGCTGTTCCCATCTGAGTTTTGCATTCAGAACGGGACTTTATTATACCTGTTTGTATCGTTAGAACCATGGGCGCCCGCAGAAATTTTTGCAGGGGGGGGGGCAAAATGTTTACGATAGTTACCAAATTTTTTTAGTAGCGAGAGCTTGAAAAATGCAATACTGGAAATTAAGAATGCGGGTATTTTTCAAGGAGGTTTCTTAAGCAAATTTCTCTGTTTCATTTTGTGTATAATTTTTAATATGAATAATTTCCGTAGAAAATCTGTTAAAAATCAAAAAGCAGATGTTAAAAAGTAGTTTCCTAAAGGTGCACTATATAAGTCCATAGAATGAATGAATGAATGAATAAATGAACAAAAAATAGGTGTCATTTTTCAAGGGGCAAGTGCTCCTCTTGCTGCTTCTAAAGCACCACTCGAGAGTCAATCGCATGCAGGGCACCAGCGTTTTCACATGTGCTGCAGAAGACTATTCCAAAAAGTAGGCCTAGTCAGAATGAGGTCCGAGTCTGGTAGCAAGAGGGATAGAGTAACTGTTAATACGGGTGTCAGTTAGGAAGATGGAGGATCCGAGGATCAGATGAGTGTGGGTATTAATTCCTCTGAACAGATCTCTGTCAGTTTTATGTGTAAATCCTGAGGCGTGATAGCCAGAGCCAAGTTTATCTGCAGTTTGACCAGGGGCTTCTATCCCCCCTAAGCAACCGGGCGCAATCCATTTTCTTCCCCCCCCCCCTTTTCTGGACCGGCCTTCCTCTATGTATGCAATATAATTCAATCTAGCGCATGCCCTCCTCTAGTGTGGGAATGAAGGTTTGTTTGGAGAGGGACAAACGAGCATCCAGCAGACGATCGCCGAAGCATGTGTAACGCCGAGAAGGGACCTGGTATGGGGAGGATGTGCCCCTCTCCATAAGAAATTTTTGCGATTTCCGCATTGCAATTTCAGCATTTTAAGCTGTCCTCTTAGCAAAATTACTCTGCTGTTTCAGTGGAGGAATTGCTGCCAAAATTGGACAGCCATATGTTTTGCGCCTCTGATCACTGTGCACTCGAGAGGCGTTACATAAATTTTTAGAGCACAATGCAATACAATAAAATACAATGTAGGTCTTACATTGTAAGCCCACGTAATAATGATGTTGCTTTACTAAGTGTTCAAGGACCAAATTTGACTGTCTGAAATTTGAAAGATAACATTGGAGAGAAGCCATTTAATTGTGCAAAATAGTATTTGTATTAACATTATTTTTTCAATTACAATATGATTGTATTATTTATTAAAATAGTAAAAACATAATTATAATCATGTAATAGGAAATTGTTTATAGTATATTATAGCTGTTATAGCAGTTCATGTAATTCAAAAATGCAGATAGTAGCCTAACTAAAAACTCAAAGTGTATAAAGTGTATACATTTTGCTAAAAACTATTAGGCCTACCATTTTGTCCAAATTTATATGGAGGGGAAGTATTTTCTGGAGGGATCTTCCTCCTAGTGATGCCTAGATTGAACGCTGCCCTCCATGTCCGACCTTTCCCCCCAACCGACGCGAATTTTGGCTGTCTTCTGATCCCCCCCCTATTTTTCACTGGGCGCAAGCTGCGCCCGCCATGTATAGGGATAGAAGCCCCTGAGTTTGACCTCCCTGGATTCTGTTCTGGCAGCTTGCAAAATCGACCAAAATGGAGTCTAACCTATAGCAGACTTGGTTTATATAATTACAATGCTGGTGAATAAGCAGCTCCCCTTGATGTAATTTCAGTGTACTTTGAGAAAATATTCAAATGTTTGCATTAGTATTTAATTTTTCGCGGTTGTGATTATTTGCACTACAGCTGGATTCCACTAAAGTAGACCATAATCGATAGGCCTGCTGTTTGCATTGGCGCTCGCAGGATGGTTGAAAGCCAATGGTCATTGTTACGGTTTTTAGAAAGAGCTTGAATATGCAAGGCAGAAAGTTATAAGAGCTTGTTTATTTCTATAGAGATATCTAAATGTAGATTTCTGACTGTATAATTCATTATCATTGGTGCATTAAGGCAAAGAAATTTGTTAAAGACCCAAAAGTAGTAGTTAAAAACATAGGTGTCAATTTTCCAGGGGGGGCAAGTGCCCCCCCCCCTTGCCCCTATGTGCGGGCGCCCATGGTTAGAACTGTATAAAACTAACTGGAAGGGGTTCAGACGTTGATTGATGTTGCGCTAGGGCGTGCAATGAGGACTTTACCATGGCGTCCTAAGAATGACTGGTTGGTTGAACCCTCACAATCCCCACCCCACACCACCCCCACAGTTCTCACCCTGACTTTAAATGCGATCGATGGTGAGAGTGTTCTCACGTTTTCGCTCATTCAGAGGAATGGATTCGTCATGATGTGAGAGGAATTTGCTTCTTCAATAAATTTAGTTCGTTTTGGACTTGGCTGCAGTGCGTAAGTAAGTGAGCGTTTACATTTTCTCTGGCATTCTGTAATTCGGTGAGTTTTTGAAGAGGCATGCAACTCATCCAGAAGTTGCGTTTACACCTCTGGCGTAAACATATATTGATTAGTGTAATCAGTTGCAGTTTCAGTCAATAAAAATAACACTGGATGCATCATGCCTGCTACTAAAACATTTTGTAGTTATTAGACCTACTATAAAAATATAGTAATATATGTGATGGTTACTAAAGAATTTCGGCTCGAGTATTACATATCCGATTTTAGACACCAACGGTGAAGTATTATAGAGCAGAATTTCTCAGAATTAAGCGCAAGAAGCAAGTTCAAGCAACGAGCAACATGTAGGCCTATTGTTTCTTAGTTAAATGAATTACGCAAGCGAATTCTCAAGTTATAACTCAAGAAGAATGACGTTTGCAGCACAGTAGTTGTTGCAGTATTTATATATAGGAAAAATAACGACCTTTATCACACGAGATGTTGAACGATATGGTAAAACACGGTAGTTTTAAAAGTCCATGTATATTGTATAGCAGTAGGTATAATAACGACAATTATTACACGAGTTGTTGAGACCTTTTGCAAGCCGGTTGTTTTACAGTCCATGTAGCAGTATTATATAGGTATAATAACGACCAGTAATTAGGCTAAACGAGATGTTGAACGATATGGCAAAACGGTAGTTTTAAAGTCCATGTAGCAGAAGGTATAATAACGAAAATAAAATTATTATTACACGAGTTGGTGAACCTTTTTGCAAGCCGGTTGCTTTACAGTCCATGTAGCAGTAACAACCAGTAATTAGGCTAAACGAGATGTTGAACCCTATACAACTACTATTGTCCCTATCCTCAACATCCATTGCAGTGAATCTAGTTTCACTTGAATCGCCAGATGCCTATGACACTTTTATGAGATTCAAAAACACAAATAGACATCATCTCCTCCGTATCGCTGTTGTAGTGCAGGTGATGAAGCATAAGCCTGCCATCCGGCCAGAAAACAAAATCCAAATGGTTGAACTCGGAGTCTACGACTTCGACTCCTATGTGCGGCATAATTATCAGAATCCTTCCATACTTATCTGGACTATTCACACCGCTCCCTTCCCTAAGTAACGACTTATATTGTCGTTTGATTCTCCCATCGGTGCTGATTTCCGTTAATACTCTATCCAAGTGCCTGCCGTTAATAGAAGCCAATATCAGGTTTCCATCTGATTTCTGTATCACTTTGTCAACGTATCTGAATCCGTGAATATCCGCAGACAACACCAGGGAACCAGTCGTGTTGTATAGACTTACTGCCACCGGATCGTCGCCATGTGGGACAGCAAGGACGCCTCTGTTGGACACAGATATGGAGTAAATTGGCAGCCTTAGATCACTGATCCACGGTAGACTGTTATAGTGTCCTTCGTCTTTAGTAGCTCGTAAAACTGAAGGACATTCTGACTCCATGTTCAGGCAAAGTACATACAGACAGTTCGACACGTTGCAAGCCTCTATGTCCACCGGACGTGTTCCTGGTAGCGCGATAACATCTTTCACCTTCGCCTCTGCAATATCGTTGCAAGCCTCTATGTCCACCGGACGTGTTTCTGGTAGCGCGGTGTCATCTTTCACCTTCGCCTCTGCAATATTGTTGCGATCGTAAACATTAACTACACCTAGCTGATCGTCTTCTCCGCAGAGCATAAATATTTCTTCCTTCAATGTAGCGACTTTTCGCACAAAACCGTTGATCTTAGCATAAAGCAAATGTTCCACACGATCGGTATCCTGATCTACAAAAATCACTTTCCTTTTGAAACTATACGCAGACGAAGTTAATGCTCTGTTCAGAAAAAGTGGCATGCATAATGCATTGCTCACACCAGATGAAATGCGAAGTTCAATAATTCTAGAATGTAGAGTACCTGTAGGGCTTAATGTCAACACGGCTCTGGTAGACGATTATGACGATGTGATGACAATGGGCATTGTCTTCGCTCGCAATTACTTAGTGCAAACGAGTGAATGATTCTGAGTAATAATTGGGCCTACAATGGAGCTAAAGATATCCCTGACGATGTTGCAGGGGTTATTTTAACGTGCAGCTGGACACAAAGTGTGTAGTTGGGAAAGAGATTTGTGCAGTTGAAAATCAGATCTTGTGCAGCTACTTTTTGCCTAGTTGTGTGAACCGACGAGAAGTTAGTGGTAAAAAGTTGGACACGAACATGATTGTAACAGCCCAAAATGAACATCTTTGAGGCGGTTTATTTGGGTGATATTTATGTTCAGGAAAAGAGCAGGCCTGTTGAAATTTGGCGCGAACTATAATAGATAAAATTATGGTGATTACATGCAGTTTTCAAGTCAAGCATTAGACCGATACGGCGAAGGTCACCCGTGTGCATGAAGTATAGTGGGGGAAAGGGGTGATGTAAGCGAAGACAAGGTTCTGCTAAAAATCACACATAGTCTGCAGACAGAAGAACTTGCAGTAGGCTAAATGTATGGGCGGATGCAGATTCAAAGCCTGCAGTAGGTTGATATCCTGATAAAGTTGTAAAGGCCGGGGTTATCCTTCATACCATAATGACAACTTCTTGTCCATCGTAGTCTACTTTCTCCTGTTTTTGCCGCTTACTCTGACAAGCTGAAGCAGGAAGGGACGTTAGACAGTCGTACCACAGCATAAAGCAAAATAGTCTACTATAATATAACAATCCAAGTATCTATCTGGAGACAGGCGATGAGAATAAAAAAATTAATCAGGCAGACATCCAGACTGAGCTAGCCTTTCAGCCACACAGGCTATCCAATAAATACAAACATACATGCTGTAGGATTGTAGGTCAATGCATACTCAAATTTTCTTCCAAATTCTCCATATATCCCCATATTACACGCACCCTTTTTGAGTTTATGTGATCCCATCCAAAAATCAACATCCTCAGAATCTGAAAGATACACGTAGGCCTATGTTATTGAACTAGCATCTCGCACAGTGGTGTAGACTTAGATGGGATAGGATCGAGGAACGGAACCCGGATCTTGTTGTGGTGACAGAGATGCTTATATCTTATATTCCCAAATATTTCAGAAATATTTTCACAAACATTACTTTAGATTTCTACGGTGTTATCCACTGCTTGTCCATAATTATCAATTTTGAACCAGATGACAGCCTAAACTGCCACCATTACGTTGTGTAAATTTAAAAAAATTAAGATACAAGTAGGGGGAATTATTCAAGTCTTAAACCACGTCTCTGAGTACCAAATTATTATTGAATTTGTCAAGGTAACAGCCTAAAATGCTATTACAACAGTGGGCAAATGACTTTTTTTCAAACAAATGACGAGAAAAGAAAATGAGTAATTTTTTCAAGTGACAGCCTTAAATGCCAGATTAACAGCGTGCGTGCAAATGAAAAATTAAACAATAAGGAGGAGGTTCTCTAAACTCTAAAAACCATAGCTGTCAGCATTTAACAAGAGCAATTTTGTTCAGATGAGAGTTACAGTGTGGAAATTCAGAAATGTTAACAATGGGGAGGGGCATTTATTGAAGTCTCAAACCATGCCTTTTGGCGTGAAATTTGTGAGCAATTAAGATCACAGTCTACAAGTTGTCATTATAATGTTGTAAAAATATTTAAACAACGGAACGGGACACTTGGTAAAGTCCTAAACCATGACTATCAGCACTGAAATGATGAGCAACCTTGGTAAATTACAATTTAGAATACCACCAGTGCTGTGTGGAAATTAAACAAAATTCGAAAATGGAATTGGTACATCACTTTCCAAAACCCATACCCAGCTAGGTGCTAGTGCATTGGAAATTATTGTCCTTCGGTCGCTCGTTCGTTTCCACAAACCCAGGACCAAGTCTGCGGCTATGTTCGCACACACATTCTGGTTCTCATGAATGAATGACACCAGTGCTTGTAGCATATAAAATTTCCAGCAGTCGTACCCTAAGCCAAGTCATGGTGTGGTAAAATATCATTTATGTGTAGATCCGCGACGCGACTCCTGGTTAAAACTGTTATTGGCCTAAACAGTACATATTCGTGTTGATGTTGGTGTCAGTAGGCCTAGAGGCCTATCGATCAATAGTGACCATTTGGGAGGTTTGCTAATGATATTTATCGGTCTTACATCGCATTTTGCAGTTAATGGGTTATATTTTATACAAAATTTGAAATTAGCTCAAAGATTTTATTTCTTGGGGAAATAATTATCTCATCTTGCCTACTAGCTTTAGCTTTAGCAAAACAATATCATGTTGATCTTAATGACCAGGTTTTCAGTGCAGAAAAGCAACATTTAGACGTACCCTTACATAGGCCTACTAGCGAAACTTTGGAAGTGTCCAGGAACATAGGACCATTTAACTTTATTACACTTAACAATCTTTCTGAGCTATTTCCAATTCCAGCAACAGCAGAGGATCTGTAAGGGATCTTTAAGGGATCTCTAGTCAATTAAGGATATTGAAAAGTCTGAACGTCTAATAACGTCTAGCTGATTTCATTCGTTAATTCATTTGGAGATTTTGCCTTGATGAACTTTGAGTCAAACATTGTCATAACAATTGATTTTGATCTTTAATATGAATTTTTATAAAGTCGGAAAATCTTAATATTCAAACATCTAAAGCTCCAGTCGAAGGCCAAGCGCCAAGCACCAGCTTATTAACGAGCGCTCACCAAAAGCTGCTTCAGCTTTGGGAGACAAATCCCTGGTCAAGGACTTTCTTATGTCCAGTCTCAAAATATGTCATTTATGTGCAGTTGAGAAAATTCCTTAAAATAACCCCTGCGATGTTGATGATGATGATAATGATGATGATGATGATGATGATGATGATGATGATGATGATGATGATGATGATGATGATGATGATGATGATGATGATGATGATGATGATGATGACGATGATGATGATGATGACAATTACAACAAAAAACAAAAATAATAATAATAATAATCGCAGCAGCAGCAGCAGTAGTAGCAGCAGTAGTAGAAGTCGTATTAGTAGTAGTTGTTGTTATAATAGTAGTAGACCTAGCAGATCTGGTAGTGGTTGCAGTTGTTGTTGATGTAGTTGTTGTGGTAGTACTAGTAGCTGTAGTAGAAGTAGTAGTAGTTGTTGCAGAATAGTAATAATAGAAGTAGTCCATTATGTACGACTGCACATATTTAATTTGGCACCCTTTCATATCTTGTTAGCCTTGAAGGATCAATGCATCAAACACATTCTATGCTCCGCTCATGGAAAGATCGGCGGTCAAGGCTGAGGACTAACTACCCGAGATTAAGAGAAATAATGTCGGTAACACTTCATAGAAAGACTTACATGACCAGGGGCGGATACAGACATTTTCGAAGGAGGGCAAAATTGTTGACCTTGGGTCGGGACAAATTTAGTTGATCTATGGCCCCAAAATGTTATGACCATTTTTTAGCCATTTAATCATTTCATCGACGAAATCTCTTCAGCAATTTTTCCAAACCACTGTAAATAGTACGTTTTTAGTAGTATCCTACTTTTTTGATCGAAAACTTGTTGAAGCCTGATGGGGAGGGCTACATCCCATACACTTTTCTGATGCGGCCATGGCCGGATTGCCCCTGGATCCGCCCCTGTACATGACTTACCTAAACGTTTACCTAAGTAAATTATTAGCCTAATTAATTGACCTAACTAATCTAATTGATCTAATTTTTTCAATTTCTGGTAAAGTGCTTCGCTTGCACAGACATAATATATTATTATTATTATAATTTAGCCTATTAATTTCATGAACTGACCAGTGTCCTCTAGAATTCTGTGAACTTTGGCTACGAATTCGTTGGTCGATAGGATTCTTCGCCAATTCAAACAGACATCTTTAAGTCTGTTTATCACCAGACTGGCTTTTTCTTTCCAAACACATTTGGCCAGCCTCATATCCACCACTTCCATAACTACGGCTTTAACCAGGATACACTGAAGCTGCTCGTTTGGTAGATCTTGAAGCTGCAGGTAGTAAGTTAAAAGATATCATATTTCTGTCGTACATCCCTAGAACTCTTCTGGTTAATATCAACATACTGGAAAAATCATTTATCCGCCCCAAAATCAAATATTCAATACTTTTGAACATTAGTGTTCCTTCGAAGCTTAAGCTCATGAAAAACATGAGAACGAACTTTTCGCAGCACACTTAATGCCTACTTGCCTACTTTTTGCATCACACTTAATGCTGGTAAAGTCATCCATTCGTTCAAGCGATAATTCGCTACAGTAACACGATGACTGGGATAGGTTTCAGATCTGCAGATTGAAGCTCTTAGCTCCGTCATCATTCTGGTGAAAACCAGTGAGGGATGGTACGCACTTGGCAAGATTCGGCTCATTTGTAGCAAATTCCAAGTAGACTACTGTAGACTGACAACATCAATATTCGGCACAATTCGCATCAAATTCTAAGTATATAATTATTATATACTCAGAATTTGATGCGAATTGGGCCGAATATTGATTAGATATAGGCCTAGGCCCACCAAGCAGTTGCGGTCCAACCATAGGCGCAACCACCCTATGGGACCCACGGGACGCGTCCCCCCCACTTTTGAGTGGTCCCATTGACTTTATCATTATGGTCCCCCCCAACTTTCAGGACGTGATTCATTTGGTCCCCCCAACTTTTAGGACGTGATTGCGCCTATGGGTCCAACCAAAGGTCGCGATAGGTGCTTGATGCTAAACTGCCATATCAATATGTTTAGTGTCCCCTACTCCTTTATCCAGGCTTGGGACTGGCACTGGCAGAGAGCAACCAGTGGCGGAGGTCGCGGCAGGTCATTCAACCTTCCTGTTTTACTCTTGACCTACCTTATGACCTCAAAAAATTCTTCATCACTTCTATATCTCTTTTACATTTAATTTCTGCTAAAATTCTTCAGCTGGCGCCGCCACTGCCACTAAGTTGCAGCAACGTTTAGCCTATAGGATTCTTAAGAAATTGACTAGACTGCACTTCTCAAGCTAAGATCCAGACAAAACACGTCTCTCGCATTTAAAAATGTGACGTGGCTTACCGTTGTGTCACTCGAAGTGTTGAGTTTTGCGCGTTTCGTAGACTTATTGACTTCTTGTTCCTGGAATACTGTCAAAGAAAAATGAACGCAGGCCTATTCAAGCTCTGTCCGAGTTATGCGTTAACGTTAGTTCTTTGAATTAGCACCAAACATGGCAAGTCGGGGTCATAGGTCTGGGTCATCCCAGACCAAATCTATAACTGGCTAGTTGAATATCATCTTGAACGCTCCCACCTCACTATTTTCAAAGGCCACACTTCGTCTCTCCTCCCAATAAATGCCAGTATAGTTCAAGGCTCTGTCTTAGGACCCACCAACTTCTCCATCACTGGTTCTGACCTGCATCCTGCACATTGCACAACCACTTAACCTCATGCTCAAATTTGCTGATGACACTTACCTTCTTATAGGTTCCACTCAAGCTCATACAGCTCCAACTGAGCTGCACCTGATCTCTGCTTGGGCTTCTGCCAATAACCTAACCATAAATAGCTCTAAATCTAAGGAAATGATCATTTCCTGCCCCCGTCACCAATTTGACCCTCCTCTACCACTACCTAATATAGTTCGAGTCAAAACTATGAAGATACTGGGAGTCATCCTTCAAGATAACCTCAAACTCACAGCTCATATAGACCACCTTACTGCAACCTGCTCCTCCTCCCTCTATGCCATCAGAAAGCTCAAAACCCATGGCCTCTCCCCCTCATCCATCCATAAATAATGTTACCAAAGCCATAACCGTTGCTAAGCTACTCTATGCCTCCCCATCCTGGTGAGGCCTCACTCTGGCTTCCGACGAAGAACGCCTTGAAAAACTCCTAAAAAGAGCTAAACGCCTAGGTTACTTAGAGCAAACCTTTCCAACAGTCTCCGAACTTGCCAACATAGCCGATGCAAAACTCCTCTTCTCCATTATACACAACCCCAAACACGTACTTCACCAACTCCTACCTCCTTTCCGACCCCCGCCCCCTCACCAATTAAGACCTAGACCACACAACTTCACTCTCCCACTTAAGGACAACTCCCAATTTATTCCACGATCGTTATATAAAAATGTATACTAGCTTATTTAAGACTAACTAAACGTAGGCTACTTTGTACTTCAATAATTCTTTATCACTCATGTTAACATTTTCTGCGTTATTGTCAGAATGTCTTTTTCTCAATAAAAGGAATATATAACAACAGGTATACAAATTGTTTCAGAAGCCGAAAGGAACACTAGGACAGAAATTTTTCAGAGATAAAGTTGTAGACTTGTGGGACAGTTTCAATAATAGCACTTTCTCGGTGGGCATAAGCTTACTCGCTGCTTTTACGCGCATGGAAGCTAGGAAAATTGGGCTATTAAGTGTTCCAGGTTAATTTGCATCGATTCTGACACATATCCAGCGTCTTCTAAACCACTTAAAATTAATGTTATGATAGGTTATGTTATGCATTGTAAACAATGTTGTGCAATGAGACTATAATAATAATAATATAGCATGGAAACAGCTATAGAAGGTGAAAAGTTGTGCACTTTGGTGTAGGCTCGGAGTCGTAGCCCACTTTACTGAATATGCATATACTAATTCGACATAATATATATACGTTTGGCTACATAATGTAGGGCCTATCATTATGATTATAGCATTACCAGCTGGGTCATCGCAGGAAATATGTTATTGGCCTAGTTCTGAAATCGCCATATAAAGCGCTGGCATGGCTGCATTATCGGGGTCTGGCGTTTAGCCGTATACAGTATCTTTGAACAGCATCAAAGGACAACACTAACCTTAAACCTATATAATCCTAACTGGCGACGTCTAACCTGATCCCAACCCCTACCCACACTTACGATGCCTAACCTGAACCGAACCGACCCTCACGAGGGCTAACCTGACCCTAACTGAAACTTAGGTCTCCGATACTACAGTAAAAGTGTACTCTTGAAAACGTCCTTGTAGTAACTTACAATCTGAGTCTTCGTTCGCTTGTTCGTCGTCATTGTTGGCTTCGTCTGATGTTCGTTTCTTCGACATGGCGCATAGATCTAAGGAAAGCAGTAGGACCTAAGGATATATCAGTAGGAGCTAAGGATAGCAGTAGAACCTAAGGAAAGCAGTAGGACCTAGGGATAGCAGTACAGGACCTACGAAAAGCGCTTCCTCTTGCCACAATCAATGTGAATAAAATGCAAGAAACACTCCAGTAGGCTAAGTAAACGATGCGAGATTCGGCAGATGAACAAAATTATTCTGTAGACTATTAAAATAACAATTAACCGCCTAGGTCAAACGTTGTAAAGGAATTAAGCTGCAGGCTGTAATTTTTTTAGCTAAGAGCAGTTTCCTATACATTGTCAAATTAAAGATGTATTGATGCCATATTTTGTGACGTCACACAATGGGGTTAAAATTGGACTAATAATGGTTGAGATCAAACAACCTAGCGGTTTTGACCCATTTTTAGAGTGGCGACACCTAGTTAACATTTGGCAATTGACCAAGACCTAAACCACCAATTTTCTTTTACCATTGTCCACTGTTATAATAGCTTATTTTCACTTTATAATTCTAAAACTGCTTTTGGCAAATATGCGAGGCTTCCAGGCTCTTACGATTCCGAGAGTTACTTATTTGGTAGTTTGACGCTGAAGTTACATGAGTGTATTCGGCCTGTGTAACTTCAGTTTCCTTATTCATGCTGCAACTATTAGGCTAAACTATGATGATCGGCATTGGCGGAGACCTGGGCGGAGACTTGGGGGGGGGGGGAACGGAAATACGCGTGATTTTTTTTTGCGGACGAACGGTTCTGAGTGTCACCGAAAATTTCCATCTTTTACCGGCCAAAATTTCTGACTACCTTTTTTTAAGTCATCCGGCGAAATCTCGACGAAAATTTTCTATTTTCGCCGCCAAAAAAAGTTGATGACCTTTTTTAGACGTGACGCTCAACGAATGGGGGGGGGACAAATGCATGGGCCGTCCCCTCCAACACCTCCATTGGGGGGGACCGTACCCCTCTGTCCACCCCTAGGTCTCCGCCCATGATGATCGGTCATTCATTCTTATTTGTTGACACTCACTTCACGTAACTGATTAATTTTTGGGAGTGTAATCACTAATCAATTTCACAGACTTTACGTGTGTTCTTTATGGATGCGGCGAGCGCACAGGGAGGGCATGTGCGGAAAAGCTTCTGATTTTCCACACTGCAATTGCCGCATTTTAGATTGGTAGCATTCTAGGCTGGATGTGAAATCAGTGCCCAGAGACGTGGTTTAAGAATTCACTAAATATCCCTTCCCATTGTTTAAAATTATTTTAATTTGTACACTGTAATTGCAGGATTTTAAGCTGTCATCTTAATTTTCAAAAAATGCTCATTATGGATAATCAGTTGATTACACGGTAGAAACTTATAACAATATTTACGAAATATTTATAAAATATTGGGGAAAATGAGAAGCTTCGTCCCCACCACAAATTTAGGGTGACCACCTTCCTGCTCCCCTAAGTCTCCGCCCATAATAATAGCCCTCACTGTAACTGACAGCATAGATTCTTTGAGCAAACTCGATTGTTTAATAATTGTTTATTTTGTACTTTTGCAATTCTAGAATTGGGAACACTTCTGAGTAGTCTTCTTGAAGCAGCGCTATATAAATTCTTGAATGAATGAATAAATGAATACTGGTCATGTTATGGTCATGATGACTCTGCAACTTCTTCGACCGGTGAGGAGGTGCCGCTAGTCACACTAATTTAGCTTAAGCAGAGGAGACACCTGATGCAAAAGCTAAAGCTGCTCAATCCAAGCTCAAGCACGGTAGGATACTAGAATATTACTATTCCAGAAAATTAAGTTAATCTTTCCATTTATTTGGTTGAAAAATCTTCGAATGACGTGCATCGCTCCCCATATATGTGTCCCATCTGACCAAAAACCAGGCGTAAGTCGCAACACACGCTTCCGAGATAATGACCAAAATGTGAAAAAATCGATTTATTTCTTTTTTTGGACAGAAAATGATAAATAAATATGTTTTACACACATCAAAACCAAAATTTTTGAAAAAATATTATTTTTGATGATATTTTTGATAATGTTGTGGTTTTTATTGTTCAAATAATTCGATGACTTTTCCCGCCAATTTCCACTTTCCCGCCCTTGGTAGCCATATTCGGTATGTAGCTAACAAAATAAATTAGGTATCAGTGAAAAGCCCAGAATTCCCTCTAGCCTACTATGCAATCTGTTTATTTGTTGCAAATTTTATTTAATTATGAACATGGTTCTAAAGAATCTTGCATTTCTAAGTCACAGAAAACTTTAAACGCATTTTTCTCAGAATTGTAATTTGGACGGTCGAACCATATTTTTACTCATAACTTTGGACAGAAACATGGCGGAGCAATAAGATTTGTGTCATTTTAAAGAAGAGACTTTATTCTTTTAGAAGATATATGACACTCATTTTGTACAAAATCCGACTTATGCCTGGTTTTGGTCAGATGGGTCACATATATATATAAATATATATATATATATATATCTGGACATTTATAATAAAAGATCACCAATGCTAGCGTAAGTTGTGGAAGAGATTCATAAGCCCAAAATTGTAGGCATAATCATTATGTAAAAAATACTTAGAAAGTCTTAGATAAACGGACAAGTTGTATCTCGCTAACATTCTCGCACATAAGTAGCCTAATTGACAGGACTCTAGTCGTTGAGACTGTATGGTCTGAATTAAGAAAAACCGTTTCCAAGTTGACATTATTTTCGCAAGGGTCAATGCCTTCGGGTGCCTTTAATATAAGGTAGATAGTGTGAATAACGAAAACCGAATAAAGGCCGAAGCACACGCAGTGACTTGTCAGCATCGATGCATTGTCTAGGCTGTAGACCAGAGTATGATTAGCCTAAAATTCAAGGCGTAAGAAAGGAAAACACGTTTGAGTTAACGATTTGCTATTTTTTATTTAGTTATACAGATTTCGTTTTTAGTTTCTATTACAGTTACAGTTATTCAGCATATTTCAGTTTCAGTCTTAGTTACAGTTAACTGCCAGATATTTTCCAGTTACTTTGTTATTTCACTTAGAGTTTAACTTAATATACAGAACACTGTGAGCCTGCTCACACAATTCTTTGCGACATGTTATTTCTTAGTTAAGAGAACTGTGTAAGCGAATTATAAAGTTATAGGCTATCTCAAGGAGAAAGAGGTTTACAACACCTGTATTAAAGTTCATGTGGCAGAAGGCATAATAGACCGTTATTAAACGAGATGATAAACTCTGGTGCAGCTACTATTATCCGCATCATCATCCTTTGGGGTAGATCTAGTCTGACGTGAATCGCACGATGTTTACGACACTTACAATAGTTCCAAAAAGTCCAAAAACACAGATATTCATCAACTCATCCCTCTCGCTATTGTAGTGTAGGTGATGGCGAGAAATTCGTTCATCAAACTCCCAAGAAACAAACGACAAGAGATTGAGCTCGGAATCTAAGAAACAGATTCCTCTTGACCGTTCAAGCTGACTTATCACCATCCTGCCGTACTTGTCGGTGCCACTCACAACGCTCCCTTCACCCAGTGTTGATTTGTACTGTCGTCGAACCTTACCATCCATACTGACTTCCGTTAATACTCTTTCAGAGTCGTCGCCGTTGATAGAAGCCAATATCAGGTTCCCATCTGATTTATGAATTACTCTGTCAACGTATCCGAACCCACGAACTTCTGCAGATATCACAAGGGAACCAGTCGTATTGTAGAGCCCTATTGCGAATGGATCACATCCATTTGGAACAGCAAGAACTCCACTCTTGGACACAGATATAGAGTAAACTGGCAGCCTTAGATCACTGATCCACGGTAATCTGTTATACTGGTGTCCTTCGTCTTTAGTAACTCGTAAAATTGAGGGGCATTGTGACTCCATGTTCAGGCAAAGTACATAGAGACAGTTTGACACGTTGCAAGCCTCTATGTCCACCGGACGTGTTCCTGGTAGCGCAATGACATCTTTCACCTTCGCCTCTGCAATATTGTTGCGATCGTAAACATTAACTATGCCTTGCTGATCATCTTTTCCGCACAGCATAAATACTTCGTCCTTTATTGTAGTGACTTTTCGCACAAACAAATTGATCACAATATTTTGAGGCAAAACATCCACACCACCCATGAAGACCATGCCCGCATCTACAAAAATGACTATCTTTTATAAATTACGCAAACGAAATAAATGTGTTCTGAAAATGACACGCATTAGACTATACATTAACCTATATAGTAGATGAAATGCGAAGTAATTTCGACAGTCTAATTTTAAGGAAATCGAAGTAACAAAGGCATCAATGAGAAAGAGAGCACTTTCTATACAGGGACCGTCCATAAATGATGTCACGCACCTAGGCGAGGCGATCACACATTTGTGACAACGTGTGACGAGAGTGGGATTAAAGAAATGTGACGTCACATCAAAACATCAAAATGCTCAATTTTATTTAAATATTTCACTCAATTAAACAAATTTCACTTACTTAACAGTATTAATATAATTGTTACCACGAAGTAACAACACAATTTGTTTCTTTTCGTGGAATGCATAAATATTGCAATAATTACACTTCCTATATTTTTCTTGGCTCCACTGTTTGGTTTCAAGTATTTTTAGAGTTATAATTACTTTGTTCGATAACTACAAGAAAATCTGCATGCATATGACATTCGGGACATTTGTGCTCTTCCAGAACATTGTGACGTCTTGTTTGAGGGGCTATGACTTTTGTGACGATGTGTGACGGGTGGGTGGGGGGTAAACAAAATCGTCCTAATTTGCGTGACGTCATTTATGGACGGCCCAGCAGTGTCGACGTGAAGATCGGTCTAGCTACCCCTAGATTTGGAGAAATAATGTCGACAATCCTATACAGAAAGAGTTGGACCCATACGGGTCGCCTAAAAGTTGGCTTGATTATATTGTTGACTTAATTAATTGACTCAAGTTGACTTGATTATATTGTTGACTTAATTAATTGACTCGTGTTGACTTGATTATAATGTTGACTTAATTAATTGACTCAATCAATTTAGCTGACCTAAATTATTCAATATTGCATCGCATTCACAGAGATATTACAAATGGTTAATTTCAAGAACTGACCAGTGTCGTCTAGAATTCTGTGAACTTCGGTTTCAAATTCGATGGTCGATAGGATTCTTCGCCAATTCAAACAGACATCTTTAAGTCTGTTTATCACCAGACTGGCCTTTTCTTTCCAGGCACATTTGGCCATCTTCATTCCCACCACTTCCATAACTACGGCTTTAATCAGGACACACTGAAGTTGCTCGTTCGGTAGATCTTGAAGCTACAGGTAGTCAGATCAAATCAAATCAAATCAAATCAAATTTATTGTACCCAACAATGTACGAAATTTTATGACCGCATAATTTAGCAACAAGTTACATACATGGCTCATTCAGTTGTGCAATAAAGAATTTAAAAAAGAAATTGGGGTTTGTGAGCCAATACATTTTTCAAGTAAGATTCTGTAAGAAGCAGTCATAGCAGAAATGTGACACTGAGTGAATGAGAGCAATTATAGGTCCACCAATGTAACAAAGTCCCGCGAATAGAGGGCCTATTTAGCTTGATAGAATGGAACAAATATTTATGTGAAGATAACAGAAGCTTTAAGAGAGATAGACACAAGGGAACACAAACTTTAGTGTCGACAATGATTATATATAGAAAACACCTAAGATGAATAACCAACTTAACTAACTTAACGGCTCTAGGACCATTGGTCGTAGGCTGATTGGTCATAGGCTTATTGGTCATAGGCCCATCGGTCACATGCGGAAAATAAACGATCATAGACCCGCTTTTTTAGGGGGGGCTAAGCCCCCGGGTGGCCTTCTTTTGGGGGGCTTAGCCTCCTACTCCCTCTGGCGCCGCCGCTGGACTAGACTGTGCTTCTCAAGCTAAGATCCAAACGAAACACATTTTGTTGCATTCATGTGACTCACCGTTGTGTCACTCGAAGGGGTGAGCTTTGCACGTTTTGCAGGCTTGTTGTCTTCTTGTTGCTGAAATGCTGTTAAAGAAAAATTAACGTATTTAGGCTGTATCCGAGTTATGCCAACTACAGTATTGGCGTCGATAATTATATGCAATGTAGTAGCGTAACGAGACAACAATAAGACAGCATGACAACATGTGGGGCGCGGTGGTGTAGTGGTGGCGTCGTTGCCTTGAAGCCGAAAGGTCTGAGGTTCGAATCCACCTCAAGTCGTCGCCTACGGACTTTGGACAAGTCCTTCACTCGCAATAATTGCTCAGCGCTTCGGCGTGAAACTCCGATGCAGTGTCCGCTTTGCAGTCGGGAGCGCCTCTGAGTAGCGAGCTTGAAGGGGCGCTATAACAAGTGCACATACAAACAAACAAATAATTCTAATAGCATGGAAAGAGCTAGTACCATTGTGCGCAGCCTACTTTACTCTATCGACTCAACGTGGAGCATCCATCCACACCATCTGTCAGCTGTCGACGGGATGCGTTGGTTGGCACCACCTGCGTTTGTGTGTGTGTGTGTGTTTGTGTGTGTGTGTGTGTGTGTGCGTGTGTGTGAATGTGTGCGGGCGTGTGTGTGTGTGTCTTTGTGTGTGTGTGTGTGTGTGCGTGTGTGTGTGTGCCTGCCAATGGAAAATCTTCCAGTTTAGACCTACATGAACATGTATATACTGTGTATTGTTTGCTAACTTGCGTAATATTTTGCTCTTAATGACACTCAACATCACACGGACAGCGCAGAGAGCGCCTCTGAGTAAGTTTATTGAAGAAGCGCTATATAAATTCTCGGTATGAATGAATGAATTAGTGAATGAATGAATGAATGATGAATGAATGAATGAATGAATGAATATACATAAACACTAATTAGACACAATAATTTTGTTTGGCTACACATAGTTATGACTGTAACACTTTTAGTTGTTCATCACGGGAAATATACTCTTGTATAGTTGCTAAACCCCATTATAAAGCGCAGGCATAACTGCAGCATCGCAACCCAGCGTTTATCTTTGAACACCATCAAGGGACGACACTAACCTTAAATCTAACCTTACACCTAAGCCTAACCGACTCTTACGTCGCCTAGCCTGACCCGACAACCGACGCTCTCGACGCTGGCTTGACCCTGACCCACTCTTACGACGCCTAACCTGACCACAACTGACCCTTACGACGCCTACCTTACCTCAACCTAACCGACACTTAGGCCCCCGATACTACAGTTATGCCAAAGGGGACTCTTTTAAAACGTTCTTGTAGTAACTTACAATCTGAGTTTTCGTTCGTTTGTTCGTCGTCATTGTTGGCTTCGTCTGATGTTCGTTTCTTCGACATGGCGCATAAACCTAAGGATAGCAGTAGAACCTAAGGATAACAGTAGGACCCAAGGATAGCAGTAGGACCTAAGGATTGCAGTACAGGACCTACGGAAAAGCGCTTCCTCTTGCCACAATAAATGAGAATAAAATGCAGAAAACACTGAATGGATGTACGGTAAGTTAACGCTGTAAGAATCGACGGATGTACAAAATTAGTTGAATTTTGAAATAAAAGTAAACCGCCTATATTTTTAAATCCAAAAGTATTGCCCTATAGATAGTCAAATTAAAGATGTCAACCCTCCTAGAAACCAACTAAGCCTATCTTTGAAACTGCCACCGATGACGCTACTGACGTATTGATGCCAAATTTTGTGACGTCAAACAATGGAGCTAAAAATAGAATAATGATCGTTAGCAATAATTTGGCATCAATTATATTAACCCAGCGAGCAGCGGTTCTGAAACTTTTTTTAGTGCCGCGACCCTAGGCTATAGTTAACATTTGGATATTTGTGACGGCCTCCGCCAAGATTTTTTTTATCACTGTGCAATGTTATATATTTTTCACTTCATAATTCGAAACCTGCTTTTGGCAATTATGTGAGGTTTCCTGGTTCTTGCGATTCTGAGAGCTACCGACGCTCGAAAGGGACTCTCCTTCCTCATCCACTGCCAGACCTCGAGCGGGTTGTTCTCGGTGTAACTATTAGCAGTGACTTACGTGCTTCGTCGCATGTCAGTCGTGTCCTGAGTTCTTGCTCTTCCTCCATCTATGCCTTAAGCGTCCTAAGAGCTCATGGACTATCACCAACCTTATAAGCGACGTTGCAAGAGCTACAACAATACACCTCCTCTACGCCTGGTAGGGCATGGACCGGTCAAAACTGGAGAGTTTTCATCGTAAGATCAGTGCTTAAAGTGTGGAAAAATAAGTGCCTAGACGCCCTTAACTTTAAAAAAGAAGTGTCAGGACGCCCTTACCTTTCCAGACTGTGCTAGGACGGCGCTCAGATTTTAAAATAAGTGCATAGACGCCGTCCATGACCGTCCTGCCACACTTTAAGCCCTGCGTAAGATGGGACGGTATAACTTGCATACTAGCCTATAGGCTAATCGCAGCATTTCAAAGCTGTCATCTTAATAAAATTGCTCATTATAGATAAACAGTTGATTTAACTGTTAACATCTAGAGTAATTTTTGCGAAATATTTACAAAATATTGGGGAGACATAAGAAGTTTCGTCCTCATCACAAATTTCGTATGACCGTCTCCCTGCTTCCTAAGTCTCCGCCCATAATATATGGGCCTCAGCATTGATGACAGCATAGATTCTTTGATTAAACACTTGGTTTTTGTCATTAAACGAACAATTATACAGGGTGGCTAAAAAGTACCACTGGACAAAATGCGATATCTTCGCAACCGAATGAACTTTGTATGTGAAAATTTCCCAATTTGTAGGGGAATGAATTTTCAATAATTCCTGAAAGTTTCATTGGAAACTTTTCATGTTTGCAAAAGTTACAGCTGTTCAAATTTAAAATTTCGTTTTTTCAAACTTCCGCGGAAAATAAACGCCACTTGTAGATTTTCTTGTCAAATGATGTCACTTTTCACTACGACCTAAGAATTCCGTTTTGCAGTTTATTGTAAGGTATAATGGGAGCGTCCACTAGCTGCTCTAACACGAGCTCGAATTCTTTTGTGAAGCTCAGTATGGCCTTGTTGATCTGGTCCTGCGGCAACTATCAAGCAAAATGCGATCCAACAGGCGCATCGTCCTGCTGGAAAATAGAACCAGATTTTAAAAACATACCTGCAGTCCTCAATGAATCTGAGTAAGAGAGTTCAACGATAAGTTTGATATTTAACCTACCGAATAGGTTGAAGTTCAGTCTTTTCTTGCAGCCGTGACACATGCCAGCTGATCTTATGCTGAAACCATAATGTGCTTTGCAAACTTGATCTCTTCGATTAGGCCCTACCAAGCGAATTTCGTGAAAATCACGCTTTTCCCGTCAGACCAAACGACCACTTCCTGACTCTCTTCCGACATCTGATCTCCGTAACATAAACACGTTTACAGATAGCCTTCAATGTGCTCAGGCTCCAATTTTCACTGGGTATTTTGCTATGATTTCGCGATGTCCCAGTCTCTGTTCACGCAACGTCCGAGTTCCCATTTTATCTTCCGCAGAAACTTTGCCCATGACGTTCAGTAATGGATTCACGAATTGAGACCTTAATCCATAAAATATCACCAAATGCCAACACTTTGCTTCATAAACAGCTTCTTTACAGCTCTTACTGAGGTCGTATGACATCATCCTTTTATGTGTTGTAATTTGCAAAAATCTTAATGCAATCACATGTATTGGAGCATGATTCTCCGGATATTTGAAAAACGAAATTGGAAGTTTAAACAGCTGTAACTTTTGCAAACATGAAAATTTTCAGGGATTGTTGAAAATTCATTCCTCTGAAAATTGGAAAATTTTCACAGAAAAATGTCAGTCGGTTGGGAAGTTATCGCATTTTATCAGGTGGTACATTTTTTGAGCCACCCTGTATATATAATATATATATATATATATAGGCTATATATAAACCCGATATTATCCAATTGTTTATTTTGTCCAATGTGTCGCCCTCATGTTTTTCGAACGTCATTGACAGCAACAGTGCGAACGCAGCATCGACTCTTGTCTAAAATATTCCCATGTATACTGCATAAGTAGGTGCCCCCACGCTTGGCTTTCGAGTGGCGCTTTAGAAGTCTGAAATCTGATTAGATACACCGCTCTCTGATTTTCGAACCCAACTTGGCTCAAACATTATTTCTGTGCTTGTCGATAATTTAACGGTTAGCGCCAATATAAATGAACAACAACACAACAATACGGAAAGGAACTGAAAGTCAAGCGAGCATATGCTGTAAACTAGAGTAGGATTAGCCTACAATTCAAAATGTAAGAAAATAAAAACACTCGTTGTTTCAATTTCGAGATAACAATTTGCTTTATTAGCCTATAAATTTAGTTATACAGATTTCTTTTTTAATTTCTATGACAGTTACAGATATTCAGCATATTTCAGTTTCAATCTAAGTTACAGTTAACAACCAGATAACGTCCAGTTATTTTGCTATTTCAGTTACAGGTTCAGTTTTCATAGACATCACACTGGAAGCCTGCCCACACAATATTTTTGGGAAGCATTAATAGTTCTTCAATAAACAAATCAGTCATAGGGCCTGCATGTATCTGATGTAAGCTAAAGAATTTCGACTTAAGTAGCCTATTACATATCCGATTTAGACACTAACGGTAGGTCAAAGTTCAGCGAAGAATTCCTCAGAAATTAAGTGTTCGAATCAACGAGTAACAAATTATATCTTATTTAAAAGAATTGTGAGAGCGAAATCTAAGGTTATATTATCTCAAGGAGAATGAGGTTTGCAACACAGTTGTTTTAAAGTCCATGTGACAGTAGGTATAACAGCGACCATTATCAAACGAGACGCTGAACAGTATGCAACTAGGCCTACTATTATTATTATCATCCCAATCACCGTCAAGATCCTTTGTGGCTGCTCTAGCCTTACATCAATCGGGAGATGAGCACGCCACTTTCATCAGATCCAAAAACACAGATATTTATCAACTCATCCCTCTCGCTATTGTAGTGTGCGTGATGGCGAAGGATTTCCTGTTCACACTCCCAAGAAATAGACGCCAAAAGATTGAGCCCAGAGTCTAAGATACAGATTCCTCTTAACGGTTTGGCGCTACTTATCACCGACCTGCCGTACTTATCGGTGCCGCTTACAGCGCTCTTTTCACCCAGTGGGCTTATGTACTGTCGCTGAACTTTCCCATCCGTGCTGATTTCCGTTAGTACTCTTTCAAGGTCCTCGCCGTTGATAGAAGCCAATATCAGGTTCCCATCTGATTTCTGAATGACTTTGTCAACGTATCTGAATCCACCAACTTCTGCTGACGACATCAGGGAACCAGTCGTATTGTAGAGACTTATTGCCACTGGATCGCGTCCATTTGGCACAGCAAGAACTCCACTCTTGGACACAGATATGGAGTAAACTGGCAGCCTTAGACCACTGATCCACGGTACACTGTTATACCGGTGTCCTTCATCTTTTGTAACTCGTAAAATTGAGGGATATTGTGACTCCATGTTCAGGCAAAGTACATAGAGACAGTTCGACACGTTGCAAGCCTCTATGTCCACCGGACGTGTTCCTGGTAGCGCGATGACATCTTTCACTTCAGCCATGTTGTTGCGATCGTAAACATTAACTATGCCTTGCTGACCATCTTCCCCGCAGAGCATGAATATTTCGTCCTTTATTGTTGTGACTTTTCGCACAAAAAAGTTGATCATAACTTCATGCAAATGTTCCACGCGATCCATAACCTGTTCTACAAAACGAATTTCTTTTATAAACTACGCAAACGACGTAAATGTATATTGAAACGGTGGCATGTATTATAATACATTCTAGATGAAATGCTATGTAGGTTACAATAATAATTTTAATATGTCGAAAACCTATAGTATAGGCCCTAACATCAACACAGAACTGATAGATGCCGTTTGTTCACTACTATTCTACGTGGAACTACATGTATACAATATAAGGTGCAGACATTATGAAAAAATGAACAGATCTGAAGGTGCGTTGAATGAACTTCAGAAAATTTAAACTGAACAGGAGTCCATAGAATCTACTGTTTTGGGTCAATAATTGGGATGAATAATTGGAATTAATAATAATAATAATAATTATTTATTAATAAATAATTAATAATTAATTAATAATTATAATTATTAATAATTGGAATGAATAATTGTAATGAATAATTGGAATTATTTAAATGCTGCTTGATCATTTGGCATGCTACGCTGATAGTATTATATGTTCAAGTTTCGATCGAGGAAGTAAGTTGAGGTTAGGTCTGTAAAAGCGACGTTGAGTAAAGTCATTCATTCACAAATTATTGCTATGCTTCATTTTTGATTATCTCGAATGGTCGTGTGTGAACTTCTGAATTTTGGAATCAAATCAATATCAAAATGGAGTTCTATAGTTTAAGATGCAGTTGTATTGCATTGTATTGCATTGCATTTCATTGCATTGCATTGCATTGCATTTCATTTCATTGCATTGCATTGTATTGTATTGTATTGTATTGTATTGTATTGTATTGTATTGTATTGTATTGTATAACTGCGGTATATAGCCCAGTGCCTTCAAGTGATATCGCAATTACAAATGAGAATTTCCTGCTGGACTAGCCAAGTCTACTTCACCGCCAATTTAGATCCCCTGGAAACTACAGCAGGGCTTTTTTTAAAGTGCAGTTGTACACTAAATGGATTTATGCAGTTGTAAAAGCACTTCTGTGCAGTTAAAACTAGTTTTAAAAAGGTCATTGTCCTCCGATTGGAAGAATTTGCAATGGATGATGGAAAAGGAATGAAGCAGTTGTGCAGTTCTAGAAATTCCTCAAAAACAGCCCTGAACTATAGCAATAGATTTGATCTGCCTACTTTAATTTTTATCAATATTAGCACAATACACAAAAGCGCGCGGTGTGCAATTGCGAGTAGCATATACTTACTGTCACAATAGTGCATTGCTGACAAAAATACGTTGTAAGATTGCACTGATAATTACGGTGGTATTGGAGGTGGAGGTCATTATTCAAAATGGTTATGAGCTTATATATCGTAGGCCTACTGCTTTTCAGCAACTCGAAGGAACCAGGGCATCAGAGAGAAAGGAAGCGAAACTTTCTACGTAGTGTCGACCAGAAGTTCGGCCTAGCCACACGAGATTAAGAGTAACCTAATCACAGAAAATGTCATATGACTTACCTAAGCGTTGACCATATTAAATTATTGACCCTTTTAATTGGCCAGATTAAATTATTGACCCAGTTTATTCAATTTCGAACCAAGTGCTTAGCATGCACGGAAGTATTCGAATTTATTAATTTCAAGAACTAACCAGTGTCGTCTAGAATTCCGTTGACTTCGGTTTGAAAGTCGTTGGTCGATAGGATTCTTCGCCAATTCAAACAGACATCTTTAAGTCTGTTTATCACCAGATTGGCCTTTTCTTTCCAAGCACATTTGGCCATCTTCATTCCCACCACTTCCATAACTACGGCTTTAACCAGGATACACTGAAGTTGCTCGTTCGGTAGATCTTGAAGCTACAGGTTAATAGATATACATGTAATTATCACATGGGGTCTAGGGCAATTACCCCCTGGACAATTACCCCCCGGACAATTACCCCCGACAATTACTCCCTGGACAATTACCCCCTAGGACAATTACCCCCCGGACAACTACCCCCCGTGCCAATTACCCCCCGGACAACTACCCCCCGTGCCAATAACCCCCCGGACAATTACCCCCCCGTACCAATTACCCCCCGGACAATTACCCTCCGTACCAATCCACCCGGACAACTACCCACCCTTGGCACAGTGTGAGCTTGTTCTCCCACGCGTATCTTCGTATAGGGAACGAACATTCTCATGCTCATGGTCTCACGTATTTTTCAGACCTTCAGCGCTGCCAAAGCCTATCCTAAAGTAACTTTACTGTGTAGACATCTTTCTTCATTGGCTCACTCTACAATACTTATCGTACACACTTATACACAATCCTTGCTATACTACCATTATTTCTCATCTATTTGCGTACATACCTCCTTCTAGCACTCCATGCCTCTCTGTTCCACTCTCTTTCTTTCTCTATGTATCTGTTTATCTCGCTCTCAGGCATACGTTACCTGTATGCTCTTGCATAAAATTTAGCTGACCATTCAATGCAATACTCACAGTCTGCTTAATTTATCCATATCTAGTCATGGTGGAATTTTATAAATCCGAGAGAGGGAAAGATAAACTTAGTTTCGAAGGTTTTATTTATGTGAAACAGAAGAATTTAGCAAATTGTGTCGTTTCGTTGAGTTCGAAAATAGATGAACATGACATAGACTTCTTTATTGGCGCGGGGGTAATTGTCCGGGGGTAATTAGTACGGGGGGTAATTGTCCGGGGGGTAATTGGCACGGGGGGTAGTTGTCCGGGGGGTAATTGGCACAGAGGGTAGTTGTCCGGGGGGTAATTGTCCGGGGGGTAATTGTCCCCGGGGGTAATTGTCCGGGGGTAATTGTCCGGGGGGTAATTGTCCAGGGGGTAATTGTCCTGTCACCATCACATGCAAGGCCGTAGCCAGGATTTGATTTCGGGGGGTGTTTCACCAATATCCCTTCTGTTTTTTTTCCATTTTTCCATTTCGGGGGGTGTTTTCATGGTTTTATTTCATGGTTTTTACATCATGTGCTCGTAAATGCATTATATTATTTTTAACATTCTCCATTTCGGGGGGTGTTCAAACACCCAAAACACCCCCCTAGCTACGGCCTTGATCACATGTTTGTCACATAATTATCTTTTGAACTCTTCGGCTTAATATCAGCATACGTGAAAAGTCATTCATCCGACCAAAAATCAAATATAAAATATAACACCACTGCTGCTTCGAAGCATAACACCAGTAAAAAACAAAAGAACGAACTTTTTGCAGCCATAGGCGGAGACCTGGGCGGAGACTTGGGGGGGGGACGGAAAGACGCGAGATTTTTTGATGGACGAATGGCTGAGTGTTTCAGAAAAATTGTCATCTTTTATCTTTTGCCGGTGTCACGAAATAGAGTATCCCCCGTATTAATTGTATTCCCCAAATTAAGAAAAGTCGGAAAAACCGCTTCCGCGTGTATTTTTTTGGGAAAATTAATTTTCATCTGCTTTGTTTTGAACAATGACACTAACAGGTATGTTTACTCCTACTAGATAATTTGTTTTGCCCTATTTTTAGAGCACTTGAAACATTTAAAACACTTAAGAACACTCAGAGTCACTAAATAAATTTGAGTTGCCTTTATCTGAGCATTAGGACACTTAAAACAATTAGAGTCACTTTAAATTTTGATCACGGCATAAAAAAATTTATTATGCGCATTTTTCAAAAACGGGGATAGAATGGTTTATCCTTTCGGATAGTATAGACCGGTTAATTCCATCCGGGGGGATAGATTAATTCATTCTTCCGGATAGCTTCCAGGGGGATACTCCGTTTCGTGTCACCGGCCAAAAATTTCTGACGATCGGCGAAATCTCGGAAAAAAAGTCTATTTTCGCCGCCAAAAAAAGTTGATGACCTTTTTTTAGTCTTGACGCTCAACGATTGGGGGGGGGGGGCAAATGCATGGGCCGTCCCTCAACACCTTCATTGGGGGGGACCTTCCCCCCCTGTCCCCCCTAGGTCTCCGCCCCTGTTTGCAGCACGACATAACTTACTTTTCACAGATCACAGTAAATGCCGGTAAAGTGATTCATTCGTTCATTCATTTAAGAGATCAAAACAGTGGTTCCCAACCCGTGGCCCGCGGGCCAAAAAGTGGCCCGTCTGGCCAAAAAATGGCCCTCATCTCTCAAGGAGTTTTAAAAAATATATTAAAAATGACAGTTTGGACAGGATAGAACACAGAATTATTTTCTATTATAAATTATTCTATTTTGACATGTATGCATGTAGCCTATGGGGTGACTCGATACGTCGAGAACGATTTTGATTACAGACAAATAATATGTGTTATACACAATAACCTATAATGTAGAAAGTTGTATACTGGCGGATAGGTTGTTCAAATGAGAATGTCACGCAAAAATTAGATCACTAGCTCCTGCTGGACCGTCTTCCGCATAAAATATACGTCTTGAGCTTCTCAGCCTCTCTCTCCCTCTCATAGGCGGAAACCTGGGCGGAGATTTGGGGGGGGGACGGAAAGACGCGAGATTTTTTGACGGACGAATGGCTCTGAGTGTCGCCGAAAAATTTCATCTTTTGCCGGACAAAATTTCTGACGACCGGCGAAATCTCGACGAAATTTTTTATTTTCGCCGCCAAAAAAGTTGACTTTTTTTAGTAGTGACGCTTAACGATTGGGGGGGGGGCAAATGCATGGGCCGTCCCCCAACACCTCCATTAGGGGGACCGTCCCCCATGTCCTCCTAGGTCTCCGCCCATGCTCCCTTTGTTTAGGAAGCGCTTGAAGACTATACTATTCGTTAGCGGCAGCGCTAACTTTGGGTCGGGAGCGCCACTGAATCTGTGAGCGGCGCTATACAAATGTTCAATTACAATTACAATTACTTATTCAAAGTTTAGCGCCAATATCCGTCGCAAGTAAGATATCAGTTCTGCAAGCTGCAGCATCGGTGGTTTAACAGTCTTACTCATACAGCGGTTGGTGAAACCAACGAGGATTCGGTAAAGCAACAGGATGGCTAGGATAGGTAACTGATAATTATTGAAGCTCCATCTTCTGGTGAAAAGAAAACACTGAAAACCAGTGATGAATGTTAAGTAAATACAGTATTCGGTTCATTTGCGTCAGCTTATGAGTGTGCCTAGGCTATAGTATAATACTTAGGCTCGATCACTTATCAATGGCGGCACCGCCAAAACTTAAAAGTCGCGGCAGATCATTTGATCATTTGGCCTATTTTACTATTGACCTACCTTATGACCTGCCAAGAATTCCTTGCTATTTTCTTATTATCTTCTTTGAATTTAATTTCTTCTATCTACTGAATAACTCCTATGACCCTGACGTAACCTGCTAAAATTGTTTAGCTCCATGGCTACGCCATGGCTAGTAACTGTAAGTAAGGTTCTAGGGTTCGTAAGAATTTGACTATAGCCTACTACACTTCTCAAGCTAAGATTCAAGCAAACACATCTATTGCATTTAAAATGTTTTGTGGTTTACCGTTGTGTCACTCGAAGGGTTGACCTTTGCACGTTTCGTAGGCTTATTGACTGCTTGTTGCTGAATTGCTGTAAAAGAAAAACGAACGTATTTAGGCTACGTCCTAGTTCTGCCAACTACTGGCCTATAAAATTGATCTAACTGAAGCATGATATAGGGCCTAAGTTCGTCGCTGGAAAGGAAGCACTACAGTGTTGGAAGAAGTTCCCTGAATTAGCACCAAACAAAGCAATTTAGGGTCATAGGTAAAAATTGCTTAAGAAGCCGAAACGAACACTAGGACAGAAATTCTTCACTGCTAAAGATAATTATGGGCCTGTGGGGCAGTTTCAATGACAGCACTTTCTCGTTGGACACGGTCGCATGCAGCGTTTTAGAGGAAGCCAGGAAAATTGGGCTACAAAGAGGAAGCTTGGAAAATTGAGCTACAAAGAGGAAGCTTGGAAAATTGGGCTACAAAGAGAAGCTTGGAAAATTGGGCTACTAAGTGTTCCTGGTAAATTAGCAGTGGTTCTAACACAGATCTTGCGTCCTCTGAACCACTTAAAACCTTTAAGACATGTCATGTTATGTTATGCCTTTTACAATGCAGTGTAATGAGACTATAATATTGCATGGAAGAGCTAGTATGTCAAAACTTGTGCCCTTGGGCTTAGCCCAGTTAACTGAATATGCATGAATACTAAATAGACATAGGCCTATTAGGCCTATTGTCCTGAAAAGGGAAAACACAGTGACTTCTTACGATAAGAGTCAAAGTTACTGTGTTTTGTCTTTTCAGGCAATAACTTTCGGCTACAGACATGCATAATTATGATTATAACATTACCAGGTCATCGCGGGAATATCTTGTATGTAGTTCTGAAACGCCAAACAAAGTGCTGGGATAGCTGCTGTGTCGGGTTAAGCCGTATACAGAATCTCTGGACAGTTCTATCAAGTGGCATTAATCCTAATAACCCTTTCCAACACTTGCAACGCCCAACCTGATCCTAACCGACTTTCACGACGGTTAGCCTGATCCTAGCGACCTAGCCGACCTACGTCCCCGATACCACAGTTATGCCAAAGTGTACTGACATTCATGAAGTAACTTACAATCTGAGTCTTCGTTTGTTTGTTGGTCGTCATTGTTGGCTTCGTCTGATGTTCGTTTCTTCGACATGGCGCATAGATCTAAGGATAGCAGTAGGACCTAAGGACAGTATTACTGTAGTACAAGACCTACGGAAAAGCGCTGCCTCTTGCCACAAATTAAAGATGTCACAGCCCTACTCGAAACCAACGATCTTTGAAACTTTCAACGGTGACGTCATTGACGTATTGAAGCTATATTTTGTGACGTCACACAATGGAGTTAAAATTGAGATAATAATCGATGGGAACAATTATATATTAACCCTGCGGTTGTGAAACTTTCTAGTGTGGTGACCCCTATCGTTAACATTTGTAAATTTGAAGCGACCTTCGGAAAAAATTTGTCTCACTGTTATACATTTTTACTTCGTAATTCGAAAATTGATTTTCATTATATATATATATATATATATATATAGATATATATATATTCGTTTAGTGACAAAACCAATTGGGTACATAAAGAGATATATAAAATAACATAAAAAGGTATTGAAAATGTCATCTTTAGTAGGCCTAACGGTCATTCAGTTAGATAGGCATATAACGATAAGGGGATGATTTTTCTTCACGTCGGTATAAAATACGTTGGATGAAATTGCGGTCGTTCTTTACAGGCAGCGAGAAGTCGTGTGGTTGTTGACGAAGATTTAGCAGAGTCGAGTCCGTGGGGGAAAATGTTTCGTAGGACATGACTGTCGCATCTTCTAACTGAACGAAAGAGGTCAATGTCGGCCTTAGCTGCCCTTACCACAGCACTGGCAGCGTCCTCTGGCAAGTATCCCATTCGCCGTGAACGACGCAACAATCGTTCCATTCTATGTCTGTCTTCGGCCGTAGTGAGCCCCCACCATGCTGGCGATGCATGCATGATGATGATGATGGTGATGATAATGATGATGATGATGATGATGATGATGATGATGATGATGATGATGATGATGATGGTGGTGGTGGTGGTGGTGGTGGTGGTGGTGGTGGTGGTGGTGGTGGTGGTGGTGGTGGTGGTGGTGGTGGTGGTGGTGGTGGTGACGATGACGATGACGACGATGACGACGACGACGACGACGATGACGATGATGATGATATTTTTGCTTTATTGAGTTCTTACTGACAAGCCGCAGCCAGTTGCAAATAAAGAAATGATTTAGAAAATCACAGTAACTCAATCACATGGTTGGAAGTCAGAAAGATGGGCAATGGCCTAGAATCTGTTAAGTAGCCTACTCGAGAAATGTAATTTCTTTCGTCCTTAATCGGGACTTCAAAACTGTGAGGACGAGGAGTCAAGGATGAAGATTACACGGCAATAAACCTGGTTTTGGCAATAATTTTGTGAGGTATCCTGGCTCTTGCAATTCGGATAGCCACCTTTTTGATATTTTGAAGCTGAAGTTTCATAAGTGTACTCGGCATGTGAAACCTCAGTTTCCCTATTCATACAGCAACTATTAAACTTTGGGCTACTCCGAAGATCGGTCAATCATTCTTCTTTTTTGACACTCACTTCACCTGGCTTATTTTTTTGGGGAGGCTAATAAATTTCATAGACTTTACGTATGTTTTTTATGGATGCGCCGAGCGCCAAGGGAGGGTATGTGCGGAAAAGTTTTTTAATTTCCACACTGCAATTGTAGCATTTTTGTGGGGCTGCGGTGGTGTAGTGGATATGTTCGTTGCCTTGCAGCCGGAGTGTTGCAGGTTCGAATCCACGTTAAGGTGCCACGTAGGGACTTTTGGACAAATCCTTCACTCGCAATTGCTCAGCGTTTCGGCGTGAAACTTCGATTCAGTGTCCGCGCTATAGTCGGGAGCGCTTCTTAGTAGTCTTGACGGGGCGCTAAAACAAGTGTTCATACAGGTACATACATAGACTATATACATAATGTAAATGTCCAGATATAGCCTATGTGGAGCGATACACGTAAATGTCCAGATAATTATGGCCTACATCTATATGTGTAGCGATGTACGTGATTCTGCGATTTTTCAACCACAATAGATGGAAGATGACTTAACTTCCTGGTGGGAAGAGTAGGAATAATACATCCTACATCCTACCGTGCATTGAGTTTGGATTGGGCAGCAGGGCCTTTTTAACGTGCAGTTGTACACAAAATGTGCAGTTCTAACTGTGTTTGTGCAGTTGTAGAAGCGCATCTGCAATTTACCATGGAGGATGAGAAAGGAAAGAAGGGGCTGTGCAGTTCTAAAAATTCCTTTAAAACAGCCCTGTTGAGCAGCTTTAACTTTTACATCAGGTTGTTTCCTCTGTTTTTTCTTATACAGCAGATGCACATGCACATTCTTAATATGTTTGCTCTGCAAATTATTTCAAAACAAGTCTCATTATTTCCGCCCATTAACGTGTCGCGCTCATGATTTTCCCGGCGTCGCTGCCAGCAGCAGTGAAAAAACAGCAGCGACTCTTGTCTGAAATATTTCCATGCACGTGCATATGCTGGTGTCCCGCGCTTGGCTTTAGAGTAGCGCTTTATAAGTTTGGAGATTAGATACACCGCTCTCTGATTTTCGAACGCAACTTGGCTTAAACATTATTCTCGTACGAGTCGATAATTTACGGTTCTCGTCAACAGTAATAAACGACAAAACAACAAAAGGGAAAGGAACTGAAAGTCAAGCGAGCATAGGCTGTAAACTAGAGTAGGATTAGCCTACAATAATTCAAAAAGTAGCCTAAGTAAAGAAAGCACTCGTGTTTCACTTCTGAGTTAATGATCTGTTCTCGTTTATTTGGCTATACCGTTTTCGTTCTTCAGTTTCTAATATGGTTGCGGTTATTCAGCATATTTCGGTTTCAGTTTCAGTGTTAGTTACAGTGTTAATTGTCATACATTTTCTACATACTTATTTTGCTATTTCAGTTACAGTTTCCGTAAATAGACATGACTCCAGGAGACTGCTCAAACAACTATTCGTAACAAGTTATAACTTAGTTAAGACAACTGTGTAAACGAAATCTAAGGTTATATCTCAAGGAGAACGACGCTTACAACACAGTTGTTTTAAAGTTCATATGGCAGTACGAATAACAGCAACTTATTATCAATTATCAATTATCTTATTATCAAACGAGAAGATGAACCCTAACAACTACCATAATTATCCAACCACGAAGATCCGTTGGGTAGAACTAGTCTTCCATGAATCGACCGATGTTTACGACACTTCTATCAGATTCAAAAACACAGATATTCATCAACTCGTCCCTCTCGCTGTTGTAGTGTAGGTGATTGCGAAGCATTGCATCGTTAAACCCCAAAAAACGAAACGCCACGAGATTGAGTTCGGAATCTAAGAAAGAAATTCCTCTCAGCGCGTGAGGCTTACTTATCACAATTCTACCGTACTTGTCGGTGCCACTCACAACACTCCCTTCACCCAGTGTTGATGTGTACTGGCGTTGAACCTTCCCATCCGTGCTGATTTCCGTTACCACTCTTTCAAGGCGATCACCGTTGATAGAAGCCAATATCAGGTTCCCATCTGATTTCTGAATCACTTTGTCAACGTATCTGAATCCACCAACCTCTGCTGACGACATCAGGGAACCAGTCGTATTGTAGAGACTTATTGCGACTGGATCACGTCCATTTGGAACAGCAAGAACTCCACTCTTGGACACAGATATCGAGTAAATTGGCATCCTTAGACCACTGATCCACGGTAAACTGTTATACTGGTGTCCTTCGTCTTTAGTAACTCGTAAAATTGAGGGACATTGTGACTCCATGTTCAGGCAAAGTACATAGAGACAGTTCGACACGTTGCAAGCCTCTATGTCCACCGGACGTGTTCCTGGTAGCGCAATGACATCCTTCACCTTCGCCTCTGCAATATTGTTGCGATCGTAAATATTAACTACACCTAGCTGACCGTCTTCTCCGCAGAGCATGAAGATTTCTTCCTTCAGTGTAGTGACTTTTCGCACAAAAAAGTTGATCGTAACGCTATGCAAATCTTCCATGCGATCCGGGAAGACCGTGAAAATATCTACAAAACGACTTTCTTTGATAAATTACGCAAACAAAGTAGCCCTAAATGGGTCCAGAAAAGGTGACATGCATTAGTCTATTCATTAGGCCATAATTTACCTGGTTATCTGGTGCCGTCAGCTCCTGAAGCTCTGGCGACAGTCATGATGTATCCTCTCCAGTGCTTCCTCTCTCTTGTCGCCTCTCTTAGCTCCTCCAGGCTCATACCAGACTTTTCCTGTATTTCATCCAACCATCTCTTCCTCGGTCTTCCACGTCTTCTCCTTCCCTCACCGCAAGCCGTCATCAGCTCCTTTTCCAGACCGTTTGATCTCATCACGTGGCCGAAGTATAATTATAATTAAAATTATAGGCCATAATTATATAGATGAAATGCGAAGTTAAAAATTTTCAGATTGTAAACATCCTGTAGGTCCAAACGTCAGCCCGGAACTGGTAGATGCCGTTTGTTAACTAATTTTCTACATTGAAATAAATATAATGTGGAGACATATTGAAGAAATTTACAGATGGCGCTTTTAATGAACGATAGCAAACTTAACACTTTGCCAGTGGCGTAGCCAGGAATTTATGATGGGTGAATTTGCGGGATTTTATGGCCTGGCCAGATGCCCTTTCTGACACCAACCCAACAGTATTACAGTAGCCTAAATTAAAAGGGAATAAAGTAACAAAGGAAATAAAGTAAGAAAAACAATTGTTACTACAAGCAATTGTTTTTTCTTAGTTAAGTGGCTAAATAACCTTTAAAAAAACTTGTTCCTAAGCCAATGAGGGGTTTTAATCCCCGAACACCCCCCTCATTGTCTGCGCCACTGCACTTTACCGAACGAGTATATAGGATTTTCCAAACCATTTAGTACACGTCCGTCGGTAAAGAGTTAAACCGAACAAGGGTTCGTAAAATATTCTGTTTGGCCGAATCCATCCCAATTATTTCTTTACTGTGTGGTCATGTGCAGTGGCGTAGTAAAGGGGGGGTTTCGGGGGTTAACCCCCCCATTGGCCTAGGGAAAAAGTTTTTTTAAAGGTTATTTATCCACTTAAATACGAAAAACAAAACAATTGCTTGTAGTAACAATTGTTTTCCTTACTTTATTCCCTTTGTTACTTTGTTCCCTTTTTAATTTACTGTAATACTGTTGGGTTAGTTTCCGTAAGGGTATCCGGCCAGGCAACCACCTCCCCCCATGAAATATTCCTGGCTACGCCACTGGTCTGTTACGCGGAGAGTATTAGCCTATATGTTCAAACTTCGATCGAGGAAGTAAGTTACTTAAGGGGAGGCTTGTACAAGTGATTTTGAACAAAGTCCTTCCTTCGTTCCTTCGTTCACAAATTATTGCTCTTTGTCTTCCATAATTGCTCTCTCGAATGGTCGTGTGTGAACTTCTGTACGTTGGAACGAGATTAACATCAAAATACACTTGCTTGTACTTTATCAATGCAGTTGTAGGCTATTGTACGTTATCAAATAGGCTACAGTTGTAAAATTTGTATTGTACTTTATCAAGTGCAGTTGTTTTGTATTGCATAACTGTCGGTGTGTTGGTAGTGCATTCAAGTGATTTCGCAATTGCAAATGAAAATCACTTGGACAAGTCAGGTCTACTTCTCCGCTAATTTAGATCGCCTTGAAACTAAAGCAGTAGATTTGTTTAGCCTACATTTTACATGAATGGCACATAATATTTGTGACAATGTGTGACGAGGGTTCGATTTAAGAAATGTGACGTCATATTATCGCACCAAACTTCAAAAGTCAAAATGCCTAATTTTATTTCAATATTTTACTCAATAAAACAAATTTCACTTACTTAACGGCAATTGTTATCGCAATGAAACAGCACAATTTTGTTCATTTTGTGGAATGCTTATAACGATTGCAGTAATTATACTTTCTTTATAAATTTTGTCTTTGTAAAACTGTTTGGTTTCAAGTATTTTTAGAGTTATAAATAGTTTGTTCGACATTACAAGAAAATTTGCATATGACATTCTGGACATGGCGCCCTCACATAGGGGCAAGAGGGGGCACTTGCCCCCCTGGAAAATTGAAACCTATTTTTATCACTGCTACTTTTGAGGTTTATTACAAATTTCCTCACATTAGAGAATGAAAAAACCTACATTTAATAAATGCTTTTCAGTTTTAAAAACATTCTTTCCGCTAAATAAACAAATCATATTATAAATTTTGAAAAGTGAAACTCAGAAATTTACATCAAGAAACCTCTATGAAAAATACCCACGCACGTTGTCAATTTCCTGCTTTGCATTTTTTAAACCTCTGAATGCTGCAAAAAAAATTTCACCTTGACTATCGTGTTTTGCCCCTCCTGCAAAAGTTGCCAGGGCTGTTTTTAAGGAATTTTTAGAACTGCACAAACCGTTCTTTTCTTTCCAATCCTCCATGGTAAATTACTCCCAATCGGAGGACAATGACCTTTTTTGCTAGTTTTGACTGTACAGAAGTGCTTCTACAACTGCACAAATTCATTTAGAACTGCACATTTTGTGTACAACTGCACGTTAAAACAGCCCTGAAAGTTGCTGCGGGCGCCCATGATTCTGGATATCTGATTTTTTTTCTTGGGAAGTGGTAAGAGCCTTGTGACGTCTTATTTGAGGAGCTATGTCTGTTGTGACGAGGTGTGACATGGGGAGGGTAAAAACAATTCGTCCCAAATTGTGAGACGTCATTTATGGACTGCCCAGCAGTGTCGACGAGAAGATCGATCTAGCTAGCCCTAGATTTGGAGAAATAATGTCGACAATCCTTTACAGAAAGAGTTGGACCCATACGGCTCGCCTAAACGTTGACTTGATTAAATTGTTGCCTTAATTATATTGTTGACTTAATTATATTGTTGACTAAATTATATTGTTGACTTGATTATATTGTTGACTTAATTTTATTGTTGACTTAATTATATTGTTGACTTAATTATATTGTTGACTTAATAATTGACTCAATCAATTTAGCTGACCTAATTTATTCAATATCAGGTCAAGTACTTCGCATGCACAGAGATATTACAATTGGTTAATTTCAAGAACTGACCAGTGTCGTCTAGAATTCTGTGAACTTCGGTTTGAAAGTCGCTGGTCGATAGGATTCTTCGCCAATTCAAAGAGACATCTTTAAGTCTGTTTATCACCAGATTGGCTTTGTCTTTCCAAACACATTTGGCCATCTTCATTCCCACCACTTCCATAACTACGGCTTTAACCAGGATACACTGAAGTTGCTCGTTCGGTAGATCTTGAAGCTACATGTAGTCAAATCAAATCAAATCAAATTTATTGTTCCCAACAATGTACAAGATATTGTGACCGCATAATATAACAATTTACATACATGGCTTATTCAGCTATGCAATAAGGAAATTTTAAATAAATTAAGTTTGTGAGCCAAAATACATTGATCAAGTATTAAGCAGTCACGGCAGAAAATGTGACACCGAGTGATTGAGAGCAACAGACCCACCAAAAGGGCAATGTCCCGCTAAGAGGGGGGGACCTATTTAGCTTGGTAGAATAAAAAAATTGAAGATGACAGAAGCTTAAAGTGGGAAAGACATATTAAGGGAACATTACAAAGTTCAGGGTCGACAATGAATATGTTAGAGAAAACATAAAAAATGAAGAGCAAACGGAATGTAATGTAATGTAAATCTTCGAGGATTTCTCAGCGCCCACAAAAGCCACGTCAGGGAGACCAGCTTATTCACCGGCGCAACGGAACAAACTTGACCATCAATTAAGATACGTGCTGCAGTAAGTTAGCGTATTGTAATTGCAATTGTAATCGTACATTTATATAGCGCCCCTTAAAGAAAACTCCTCAGAGGCGCTCCCGACCTGACACCAAACCACAATCAAAGAGAATGGTCTTCAAACGCTTGCGGAAAAGGCCAAAGGGGCCAAGAATGACAGAGAAGTTAATTACGGAGACTAATGGTAACTTATTCCAGAAAGACGGACCGACCAGAGCAAGGCTTCTATGCAGCACTGCAGCATAATAGGCCTATGTCACATTTCTGTCACACATCCTTAGAACTCTTCGGCTTAATATCAACAAACGGGTAAAAATAATTCATCCGGCCAAAGATCGAAATTAAAATAGACCAATTTTGAACATCAATGTTCCTTCGACGCTCAAGCCCATTAAAAAACACAAGAGCAAACTTTTGCAGCACGATATATGACTTACATGTACTATTTGCATCACAGTGAATGCTGGCGAAGTCATTCACTCGTTCATTCTTTTCAGTGATTTATATAGCGCCCCTTCAAGGCTGAATATCGAATAACTCCCATGACCTGACGCAACCTACTGAAATTGCTTAGTTGCTGGCGCCGACATTGCAGCTAAGTGTCTGCAAGGTTTTAGAATTCGTCAGGATTTGTCTAGACTACACAATTCATGCTAGGATCCAAACAAAAACACGTCTCTTGCATTTCAAATGTTATGTGTCTTACCGTTGTGTCACTCGAAGGGTTGAGTTTTGCACGTTTCGTAGGTTTATCGACTTCTTGTTGCTGGAATACTGTTAAAGAAAAATGAGCGTATTTAGGCTACGTCCGAGCTATGCCAACTACGGGTCTCGATAATTGTATAGGGCCTACAAGGTAGCGTAAAACATAATAACAGCATGGAAAGATCTACAGTACTAGTAGCTTTAGCTAAACGTGTGCCCTTGTGCGTAGCCTACTTAACCAATATGCATAAACACTAAAATTTAACTAAATTAACATAATAAATTATGTTTGGCTGCATGCAGTTATGACTAACACTTCCAGTTGTTCATCATGGGAAATACATCTTGTTTTGTTCCGAAACCACCATTATAAAGCGCAAGCATAACTGCAGTATCGGGGACCGGCGTTTAGACGCATTCAGTAGGCCTATCATTGAACAGCATCTTGACATTAACTTTAAAATAATAATAATATAATATTTTTTCTTTAATTAAACGCCTGCAAGACGCACTGCGCTTTACATTTACAAGTTATGCAGCAATCTTAATTAAACTTAACTACCAACTGAACAGACAGCTTTGTAATTAAACCTAACCCTAACACAGCCAATACCGGTACATAAAGTAACATTTAATATATTAAGCTTAACACTGCTCCCGCAATAGCGCAGCAGCATTTAGGCTACAGTCTGGCCGCCGTCGAGAATAGTCGATTTCGATACGAAGCGCTGTTCCACTCCTCTGATACTACGGTAACTCGACCCGAACCACCATGAACTGCTCTTACGGACAACCCTTTTGACTCAACGCAGCGCTCGTGAATAAGCCGGTGCCCCGCGCTTGGCTTTCGAGTGGCGCTTTAGAAATTAGGAGATTACGATTACGAGTTCTTTACAACGCAACCGTGTGCGTAACATCATTGACCTTATAGTATAGGCAACTCCGCCACGGCAGTTGGCCATGTTCTTCAACCTAAACAGGTCGTATAACATATTTTCCATCTAGCTAATTGTCGTGCCAGTCCCTAGCCTGGTAAAGGAGGATGGAACCCGCTTCAATAAGACCATGGGTTTATATTTAACTGTAGATTAGAGTGCCTGGTGAGACATAGTGTCTTATATGCCATTTTAGGCATGCACTTGAGGCTAACGTCCTAGGCCTGACCTCTTTGAGACCTACAATTCTTGAAGTTCTCGGTACCTCTGATACACGGCGCCTATGGTGTCCCTCCAGTCCGCTGGTCGTTGCCCTGTTGTGAGATGAAATCCAAACCTGCTGGAAACTGGTTTACTGGTGTCCTTCACGGTACGAGGCATGCAATGCCATCATTTGTGTGCCCATTCTCCATAGACCATTTCGATAAGACACTCGTTCGGTTTGGCTTCTTAACATAGTTTACGGCAATTGCCATTTGTAACATCACTTATCTGTTGAGAATCCATTGTAATACCACTTTTTCTTCCCTTGATTCCATGGGGAGAGCCCTGAGCCAGTGCTATGAAATGAGTGTTCACGTTTATTTTTAAACCCTACTCTAACCGACGCTCACGACGCCTAACCTAATCCTAACCCACACTTAAGACGCCTAAGCTGACCCTTTTAACCGACCCTACGACGCCAAACCTGGCCCTATAACTGAACATCACGACGCCTTATCCTGACTCGAGTCAACACTCACTGTCCCCTATACTACAGTTATACCAAAGTGCGCTTTTAACGACGTTCCTGTAGCAACTTACAATCTGAGTCTTCGTTCGTTTGTTCGTCGTCATTGTTGGCTTCGTCTGATGTTCGTTTCTTCGACATGGCGAATAGACCTAAGGATAGTGGTAGGACCTAAGGACTGCAGTAGGACCTAAGGATAGCAGTACAGGACCTACGGAAAAGCGCTTCCTCTTGCCACAATCAATGCGAATAAAATGCAGAAAACACTGATTGGATGTACGGTAAGTTAACGCTGTCAGAATAGGCAGACGAACAAAATTAGTTGGATTTTAAAAGTAAACTGCCTAGGTCAAAAGTTGTAAATGAATTACAGGATGTTATTTTAAACGAAGTCAGATTAAAGATGTAGGCCTCCTCGAAACCAACGATCTTTGAGACAGTCACCGGTGACGTCAGGCCTACTGACGTATGCATAAAAATTAATTTGTGACGTCACACAACGGAGTCAAAGGAGGAATAAAGGGATCAATTAGTAATCGATCAGTACAAGTTTCGAGTTTATCACAGAGGTGGGCTGTCGCATCTGCACAATATCTGGTAGGCATGTTGAGACAGAGCACCGCCATTTCTATTTGCACGCAACGTTACAACGCGACTTTATTGGGACGTTTGTCAACTCCATTGGGGACTAGGACCGTTTGATCCAGAATCTAAAATTAAAAGTGGTAATAATAGCAACTGCAGCAATAGTAGTAGTAGCCATACTAGTAGTAGGGCTACTACTAATACTACAACTCGTATGAGTAGTAGTAGTAGTATGTCTACTACTACTACTACTACTCATAGTAGAAGTAGGTGTAATAGTTGTAGCAGCTATTGCTATTGTTGTTCTAGGTCGGGAGCGCCTCCCTTAATATTGAGCAATATAGATTTGCGATGACGAAGACGATGGCAACCATATATCGTTCTCCATCATAGCGATCCTAGCAACCATTTACCATTCTCCATAGTGATGCATGACAAAGATTTATTATTATTATTATTACATAAATTTCTTACGCATGCGCACGCAAGGTCGCACCAATGTGTGAATCTCATTCCCTATTGCGATGCATAGCAACCATGTAGCATTCTCACTGGTCTTAGTCTCGTTATTGTTATTGTTTCAAGCCATTGAAGGCCTGAGACTGCTCTTCAGATTGTGTCTGTCTGTCTGAACATACGACCGCTGACAAAGTAAACGATAAATTCAAAGGCATTGATAAAATTGTTCCAAAGTGTACAAACCGCAACAGGCTGGTCAACTAAAGTCTTCTTCTTTTTCTCGATAGGATTTGAAACTGCGATGGCGCTGTTGATGAAGACGCTGTCGATGTAGTAGTTGAGTATGAGAAACATGGCGCTTATTCCGATCAGCATAACTGTGGTGGACGTCATTGGTTTCGAAGTTGAGCCTTGAGGCTGCTCCCATCTGAATCTTGCGTTCCGAAAGGGACTTTATTCATTACGATAATTGTAGAAAAATAACTGAGGGGCGGGGTCAGACGTTGATTTATGTGACGTTGGGGCGTGCAATAAGGACTCTACTATGGCGTCCTAAGAATGACAGGGGTTGACAGGGGCGGATCCAGGGGCCAATCCGGCCACAGCCCCCATTTAAAAAGTGCACAGGACGTGGCCACCCCTCCCCATTTGGTTTCAACAAGCCAATGACTCAATGCAGCGGAAGAGAAAAGCAGGAAACTAGAGAGGCCATTACTCCGACCTGGATGACGGATTGCTAAAAAAGGGTCATCAGATTTTTCGGCGACCAAGAAGAAATGCTTTCCCTGGTCCATGGCAAGACCAAAAATGTTGGCCCCCTTCGAAAATTTCTGTATGCGCCCTTGGGTCTTGAGCCCCCCCCCCCACATACACATACACACAATTCTGATCCTGACTTACTATGCGATCGATGTTGAGTGCCCCCACGTTTTCCCTTGATCAGAGGAATGGATTTGTCATTTGAGCTTGGATTGAGCAGCCTTAACTTCTTTCTTCAGGCGTCATTGCCAGCAACTGTTCGGCGAACACTCGACTCTAGACTTGTCTACTGCCGCTTCATATCTATATAAATAAAGAGAAAATTCTGTCTGTGTGTCTGTCTGTTTGACCGGAATATATTTCCACAGTAATTGAGCTTTTCACTCCAAACAATCACTACAGTCTGTGGTCGCATTTTAAACTGTCATCTGAACAACATTTCGCATTATTTCAGTGCTGAAGACATGGTTTATGACTTCACTATTATTATTATTTATTGTTAAATTATTAAATAAATTTTTATCGCGCAAATGTACCGACCCTTGTCTAAAATATTCTCAGCAACGTGCAAAAGCTGGTGACCCGAGACTGACGTTCGAGTAGCGGTTTAGAAATTTGGAGATTAGATAGGCCTACACCATGCACTCTCGGTTTTCGAACCCAACTTGGCTCAAACATAATTCTTGTACTCGTCAATAATTTGACAATCATCGTCAACACTGATGATTTGACTTATGGCCCTGGCGAAGCTTACGCCTGCATCAGTCGCTCCTTTATGGACAGCCTCCAGCCGTCCCTGTCCTGTGCTCTTCGTGCCGCCTCGCCCACGGTTAGTCCCATCCTCAGGCAGTCCTCTTCCACCACATCCATCCATCGCTTGCTGGGTCTGCCTCTTCTCCTTCTCCCATGCACAATTTGCACATGTCCCTGCAGTGCCACCTTTGGCTATCTTCCACTCTGCATCCTGACAACATGTCCGAAGTACTGCATACTTCTTATCTGTATCCTGTCCACAATGTCTCGTTGTATCTTCAACACTGATGAACGACAACATAACAAAAGGGATTGGAACCGAAAGTTAAATCAGCACAGGTTGTAAACTAGAGTAGGATTATCCTACAATTCAAGCAGTAAGTAAAGAAAAACACTCATGTTTCACTTTTGAGTCACCGATTTGCTATTATTTATTTGGTTATACAGATTTAGTGTTTTAGTTTCTATTACAGTTACAGTTATTCAGCATATTTTAGTTTCAGTTTCAGTTACAGACATTTTCCAGTTATTTTGCTATTTCAGTTACAGTTCCGTGAATAGACATGACACTGGAAGCCTGTCCACACAACTATTTGTGACAGGCTATTTCTTAGTTAAGAAAGCAAGCGAATTCTACAGATAATTATATCTCAAGGGGAATGAGGTTTGCAACAGTTGTGTTAAAGTCTATGGGGCAGTACAGGTATAACAGCGACCATTATCAAACGAGACGCTGAACAGTATGCAACTGCTACTATATTAATTATTCCCTCCATCAACATCCTTTGGGGTAGGTCTAGTCTTACGTCATTCGGAAGATGATCACGCCACTTTTATCACGTTCAAAAGCACAGATATTTATCAACTCTTCCCTCTCGCTATTGTAGTGTGCGTAATGGTAAAGTATTTCCAAGTCAGACTCCCATACACGAAACTGCAGGACGTTGAACTCGGAATCTAAGAAACAGACTCCTTGGTGCGGCTCACTTATCCCCATCCTACCATACTTGTCGGTGCCACTCACAACGCTCCCTTCACCCAGTGTTGATGTGTACTGTCGTTGAACCCTTCCGTCCATACTGATTTCCGTTAATACTCTTTCACAGTCGTCGCCGTTGATAGAAGCCAATATCAGGTTCCCATCTGATTTCTGAATCACTTTGTCAACGTATCTGAATCCGTGAATATCCGCAGACAACACCAGGGAACCAGTCGTATTGTAGAAACTTACTACCACTGGATCGCCTCCATGTGGCACAGCAAGGATGCCTCTGTTGGACACAGATATGGAGTAAACTGGCAACCTTAGACTACTGATCCATGGTAAACTGTTATACTGGTGTCCTCCGTCTTTTGTAACTCGTAAAACTGAAGGACATTCTGACTCCATGTTCAGGCAAAGTACATAGAGACAGTTTGACACGTTGCAAGCCTCTATGTCCACCGGACGTGTTCCTGGTAGCGCAATGACATCTTTCACCTCTGCAATATTGTTGCGATCGCAAACATTAACTATGCCTTGCTGATCATCTTCCCCACAGAGCATAAATATTTCGTCCTTCAATGTAGTGACTTTTCGCACATGAAAGTTGATCGTAACTACATGCAAATCTTCCAAAGGATCCGGAAGTACATCTACAAAAAAACAATTTTCATTTATAAATTACGCAAACGAAGTAGGCTGAATGTGTCCTGAAAACTCGTGTGTGTCTTGTGTTAGGCTATACATTGTACATGTAGATGAGATGCGATGTTGGCCTAGAATATAATTTTAGAATGTAATAACCTGCAGGTTCTAACGTCAACACGGAACTGGTTGACGCCGCTTGTTCACTAATTTTTTTACAGTGGAATTACATAATCATAGGCGGAGACTTGGTCGAGAAGTTTTGGGGAACGAACGAGCGGCCTATTGACGATCGCCGAGACGCGGCATTTTGGGTGGACGGCTGAGTCGATGACGTCATTTTTCATCGACCATATTTTCTGACGATTTTTTAGTCATTTTGGTCGAAATGCCGTGAATGCATAGGCCTACCATTTTCACAGCCAATATAGCTGATGACCTTTGTGTTTTTTTAGTCTTTACACTTTTATTTTACCAGAATTTAGGCCTACCAATATGTCCTAACACTGAAGAAATTTGCGGTGCTATTTATGAATATTTCTTAAATGTTGGGGGATGGGGGAAATGAGAATCTCCTCTAACCACCACAAACATTGGGGGACCACGCCCCTGTCGCCTCTAAGTCTCCCCCCATGCATATAGGCTAATATACTATGCAGACATAACGAAGAAATTGGCAGATGGCTCTTTCAATCGACCTTAGCAAACTTTATACCGAGCAAGTCCATGGAATCTGCTGTTTAGCCTAATGATACATGCCAATAATATTATCATTTCTACTGTCGCTACTGTGTGGCCATTTGTTCCGTAATGCGAACAATATATTATAGGTTCAAAGTTCGGCAACTGCATGGTATATAGCCTGCAGACGGGACCATGAAAAAGTCTTTCGTTCTCCATTGCCCTGCTTCTTCTGAGACTTCTGTCCAATGTCCAATGGACACAGTGTGCAGTTCTGAGCTTTGAAGCGAGAGCATTATCAAATGCAATTGAAGCCTATTGTACTTTTTAATTGCACCTGTGTTGTAAGCTCACTTTAACAAATATAATACTGTTTTGTTGAAAATCCTAAATTTCGCTGCCAAATAAGTTGATGCCCTTTTTTTAGTCATCCGTCCGTAATGTCGATTGAAAATTGTAAATTTCGCTGCCAAAAAAGATGACCCTTTTTAGTCATCACATCGTCTCGTCGTTTGTTGTTCACCGTGTGTTTTGCGAAGTGTGTGCATGATGACTGATGACCTAGCACTGCAGATTGGGGGGGGACAAATGCATGGGCCGTCCCCCACCACATCCATTGAGGGTACCGTCGCCCCCTGTCCCCTCCCAAGTCTCCGCCCTTGCATAATAGTACTGTCGGTTGTGCCTTCAAGTAAAATCGCAAATGCAAATTAGAATCTCCAGATCCAGAGGTTTTTAAAGGAATTTTTGGGACTGCACAATCAGCAATTTGAATCTGGTGTGCCTTTTGGCGAAAAAATTCTGACGGGACCTTTTTTAGTAATTCGCCAGAAATTTAGCCTTTTGGCGTAGATCTATATTTGGCTGCGCAAAACTTCTTTCCGTTCCGGTCTTTTGGTAAACCGGCTGCAGTTACGTTTTTATATGATTGTTGTTGCACAAGATTGCTTTTACAACCCCACACAAATTCGTTTAAACTGCACATTTTGCGTGGCCTACAACTGCACGTTAAAAAGCCTTGGCCAAATCTACTTCATCGCTAATTTAGATCGCCTTGAAATTATTGCAATATCGTAATCGTATCGTAATCGTAAACTCGGAATTTTATAGTGCCCAAAAAAATTAGGTCGCGGGAAGCAGCTCATTCACAAGCGTTGACCTCATAAAATCATCGACTTAACCTAATTAATCCATCCAATCAACTTAGCTGGCTCAATTTATTCAATTTCTGGTAAAGTGCTTCGCATGCACAGAAATCTTATTAGGCCTATTTATTAATTTCAAGAACTGACCAGTGTCGTCTAGAATTCTGTGAACTTCGGTTTCAAATTCATTGGTCGATAGGATTCTTCGCCAATTCAAACAGACATCTTTAAGTCTGTTTATCACCAGATTGGCTTTGTCTTTCCAAGCACATTTGGCCATCTTCATTCCCACCACTTCCATAACTACGGCTTTAACCAGGATACACTGAAGTTGCTCGTTCGGTAGATCTTGAAGCTACAGGTTGTCAAATCAAATCAAATCAAATTTACTGCTCCAAACAATGTACAAGATTTTATGACCGCAATATTATAATTGCAACTTAGATACTTGGCTCATTCAGTTCAGTTGTGCAATAAGGAAATTTTATAAAGAAATTAAGGTGTGGAACAAAGTCTCGCTAAGAGAGGGTCTATTTAGCTTAATAGAAAAAAAATTGAAGATGACAGAAGCTGTAGGTGGCAAAGACATAACGGAACACAAACTTTAGTGTCGACACGTATTATGTTATAGAAAACACAAAATGTGAATAACAAACTTAACTAACACAACCAACAATTAAGATATGTGCTCCAGTAGGCTAAGTTAGCATAATAGGCTATGTCACATTTCTGTCACAGATCCTTGAATCTCTCCAGCTTAATATCAACAGACTGGAAAAAAATCATTCATCCTACCAAAAAGCAAATATAAAATACTTTTGAACATCAATGTTCCTTCGAAGCTCATGTCAAGTATAAAAAAAACACGAGAACGAACTTTTAGCAGCTCGACATGACTTCGGTTTTTTTACATCACAGTAAGAGCTGGTAAAGTCAATCAATCGCTCATTCATTCATTTTAGACATTTATATAGCGCCCCTTCAAGACCATTTTACTCGGACGCACTCCCGACCCACCCCCCGGCCAAAGAGAACAGTCTAAAGGGTAGAGTAGAACGTGGTCTCATTGGTTCTAGGCATTAGACATAGGCCTAGTCAAACAAGGAGCCCAATACAGATTGCACGAGCAGTGACAGAAAAGTGGCGTAGATGAGGGAAGTAAACAATAATAAAATTAATAATAATATTTTCTTTATTCAAGCAATCCGGTTAACAAACCGCAACCGGTCACAGTGTACTCTATGCAATTTACACAATTCTCAAGAACGCAAATTACAGAAGGCATCTTCTGGTGTGTAAACCAGTGAGGGATGGATGTTAGGCACTTAGCAATATTCGGGCCATTCGCGTCATATTCTGAGTAGGCCTACATGTAGTATAGGCCAATAGGTCATAACTAGTCATATAATATGCAGTGGCGACGCTACCAAAAGTCGTGGGAATTTAAATCTGACATACTGACTGCTTTACTATTTACCTGCCTTATGAGCTGCCAAAAATTCTTGCTACATTTTATATCTTCTTTCCATATTTGAATTTATTCGACCTGCTGAATAGGCCTAACTCCCATGACAACGACGCGGCTTGCTGAAATTGTTTAGCGGCGCCATCTCTGCTACTAAGTAGGCCTATCGTGTCGGATCGTAAATTTAAAAAAGCGCCTTTCACAGCATAGACTATTTGGAGACGCTTTCAGCAGAGTAACCCCGGTGGAAAAGAACATTTAATATCTTGAGCGAGCGAGCTGTTGCATGGAAGAGTCAGACATAAGTTTAGTCCGTAGAAAAGGGGGAAGGCCCATGGGCGGAGTTTATCAGGGGCTAGGGGGCTAGGCCCTCCCCAATAAGACCCAAATTCATTTTTTACCGTGTAAATGGTATCTTTTCCCGGGCTAAGCCCCTCCCCCCCAAGAAGGCTTTAGCCCCTCCAAGAACGGAAACCAAACTCCGCCCATGGGAAGGCCATTCCATATCACAGCAAATGCTCGCTGTGGCGTAGCCAGGAATTTATTATGGGGGGGGGTGTTATGACCGGATGCCCTTTCTGACACCAACCCAACAGTATTGCAGTAAATAAAAAGGGAATAAAGTAACAAAGAGAATAAAGTAAGAAAAACAATTGTTACTACAAGCAATTGTTTTGTTTTTCTTATTTAAGTGGATAAATAACATTTTTTTTAAATTTCCTAGGCCAATGGATGATTGGCGGTTTAACCCCCGAACTCCCTGACTACGCCACTGAATGCTTGGCTCTGAGTCAAAGCACACCGCACACAAAGTGCCAGTATGGTTTCAGGATTCTTAAGAATCTAACTAGACTGCGCTATAGGCTACTAAAGCTAAAGTCCATAACGAAACACATCTGTTGCATTCAAAATGTTATGCGGCTTACCGTTGTGTCGCTCGAGTTGGTGAGTTTTGCACGTTTTGTATATGTAAAGCCTTCTTGTTCGTTGTCATTGCTGGCTTCGTCTGATGTTCGTTTCTTCGACATAGCTTATAGACCCAAGGATAGCAGTATAGAACCTACGGAAAAGCGCTTCCTCTTGCCACAATAAATGAGAATAAAATGCAGAAAACACTGAATCAATGTACGGTAACTAAACGCTGTGAGAATCGGCAGATAAACAAAATTTAATTGACTTTTAAAAGTAAACTGCCTAGGTCAAAAGTTTTATGGTGCCTATAGGAATTACAGGATGTATTTTCCAACTAAACGTATATATTCAAAATTAAATAAGTGGCCTAATCGAAGCGAGCGATCTTTGAAACTGTCGGTGACGTCACTGACGTATTGATGCCATTTCTTGTGACGTCACACAGTGGGTTAAAATAGGAATAATAATCTTTGGGATCAGTTGATCGATAATAATAATATTCTTTATTGAAGCAATCAAGACAGACAGCAACCGATTACAGCGTACAGTTATGGGAAATTTTTTGCTGATCTTCGGCCAAAAATTCTGATGACTTTTTTTTGTCGTGTCGAAAATTTTTACTATATACGGATACTATAGTTTCGCCGAAAATTTTGTAGAAAATACCGATTATTTTCCTCAAAAAAGTTGATGACCTCTTTTTAGTCGTTTGGTTTAAATTTGCTAAAAGTCTAAAAAAAATTCGAAACAAATTTTTCCTCGCAGGTGTGGGGCCCTAAAGTGTGGGCCCCTGTTCGGCCGAACATGTTGAGCATGCCTTAATCCGGCCCTGACAAGAGTGCAAATGACAGAAGACATAAATGTTAACTATACTAGCAGGACAGATAACTTGCAATACACGGCGCTAATAGCAGCCTACAAAGCACGTCTGCCCTACGGGGTTCGAGCTCGTGTCTGCTGATATCCACCCAGTGTGTCATCAGTGTGCTACTATAGGCCTACATGCACAGCCTGGAGGGAATAGTCAGCATTAGCAAGTTGATGGCGGGTTTAAGGAGAGCCGGTGTAAAGGTTTCAGATTGCCCCCCTCCTAAACATTACCCCCTGCTGTAAATGGCATCAATCATCGCAGTTATCGCACACAAAAATCGGAAAAATCATCCCGCTTCTTGATTTGGTCTGAAGATTTTTATCCGTCATCCCACTTCGTGGTTTGTTATTAATTTTTTCATCTGTAACTAAAATACTAATCGCCGCTGAAGTTACAATGGAGAAAGTGGCTTCGAGGCTATTATTTTTTTCGGATCAAAATATTGATAACAAAACACGAAGTGGGATGACGGATGATATTCTTCAGACCAAAACAAGAAGCGGAATGATTTTTCTGATTTTTTAAGTGCAATAAATGCGATGATTGATGCAAATCTAGTTTCCGGGGGGTAATCTGAAACCGGTTTCAAGTTACCGGGGAGGGTAATGTTTAGGAGGGGGGTAATTTGAAATCTTTACACCGGTGTCACGAAATAGAGTATCCTCAGTATTAATCTTATCCTCCCCAGATGAAAAGAAGTTGAAAAAGCCACTTCGGCGTATATTTATTTTGGCAAATTAACTTCCACCTTGCTTTGTTTTGAACAATAATAATTATTACACTAACAGGTAGGCCTATGTATATTCCACTAGATAATTTTGTTTGCTTTGGTCTTAGAGCACTTAGAACATTTAGAACACTTAAGAACACTTAGAGTCGCTAAATAAATTGGAGTTGCCTTGCAACTATGATAACTATAGCCTAATATTGAAAAAATAGAAGTAAACGACAGCCTAATAATATTGAAAAAATAAAAATAAACGACAGCCTAATAATTTAGTCACGTAAACCGTTAGTTCACGTGGCTAAATTATTTTACAAGAACATTATACTTTTACATCAGAAAATGTCTTCCAATATGAAGTTTAAGCCAGGGGAGACTATGTTTCGGGGGAGAGATTTTGCATCGGGGGGCTGTCAGCCTGTCACGATACAAAGTCCCTCCAAACAGAGTCTCGCCTGGATGAAACTTTGTATTGGAGGAACTTTTTGATGTAAAAGCATATTATATGTTCTTGTTATATAATTTTGCAACGGAAAATAACGGTTTAACCTGCTCATCTATAAAATTCTAGGCGACTCTAGCCCATTTCATGCTGAACGGGTAGAGACTTTATTTCGTGGATGGCGGAATTATTTTCCCCGCCCTGGACGGAGGAAATATTCTCCCCCGGAGACTTTATTTCAGAATATACTCTCCGGAGGGCCGAATTCATTCTGGAACACAGGGCTTTTTTAACGTGCAGTTGTACACAAAATGTGCAGTTCTAAACGGATTTGTGCAGTTGCAGAAGCACTTCTGCACAGTTAAAACTGCCAAAAATGGTTATTGACATCCGATTGGAAGTAATTTACCATGGAGGATGGGAAAGGAAACAACGAGTTGTGCAGTTCTAAAAATTCATTAAAACAGCCATGCTGGAACAGATCTGCCTGGGGTATCTGTTTCGAAATAAATTATCTGGAGGGAGAACGATAATTATATGGTTACTATAGTCATCGTCATAGTAAAGTTATAGGAAAACTCCTGAAAGACGCTATACCGACATTAAAAACAGCAAAACCAACAACAATAGATACTACTACTACTACTACTACTACTACTACTACTACTACTACTACTACTACTACTACTACTACTACTACTACTACTACTACTACTACTACTACTACTACTACTACTACTACTACTACTACTACTACTACTACTACTACTACTACTACTACTACTACTACTACTACTACTACTACTACTACTACTACTACTACTACTACTACTACTACTACTACTACTACTACTACTACTACTACTACTACTACTACTACTACTACTACTACTACTACTACTACTACTACAACTACTACAACTACTACTACTACTACTACTACTACTACTACTACTACTACTACTACTACTACTACTACTACTACTACTGATACTACCGCCGCCGCCGCTGCTGCTGCTGCTTCTACTTTTCATTATGCGATTCTGGATCTAACGTTCCTAGTCCCCAATAATTGGGTTGACACAAGATCCCAATTGGACCTAGGTGTGTACAATGTGTACATATCTATGCAGGTATGTAATTTTCATTGAGGAAACTTAGACTATGTTGTCTATAATTAGCATCATAAGACAGGTTTTCAATCCTAAGAATGCTCTATTTCGTGTTTTTTCTGTCTTCTTTCAACTTCTTTTGTCCTGTTGCTATGCTACCATTACATAGTGAATAATATATATATATATATATATATATATATATATATATATTGAACCAAACTGCAAATGATTATTATTTTTTACTTCATTGTGTGACGTCACAAAATATGGTATCGATACGTCAGTAGCCTAACATCACCGACAGTTTCAACGGTCGCTCGTTTTGAGTACGACCTACATCTTTTATTTGACCTTAGGGTCCTAATTTTATTAACATGCAAAATAACATCCTGTAATAACCTTACAACTTTTGACCTAGGCGGTTTAATTTTAAAAGTTCAAAAAGAAATGTTGTTCATCTGCCTATTCTCACAGCGTTAACTTACCGTACATCCATTCACTGTTTTCTGCATTTTATTCACATTGATTGCGGCAAGAGGAAGCGCTTTTCCTTAGGTCCTGTAGGCTACTGCTATCCTTAGATCCTACTGCTATCCTTAGGTCCTACTGCTATCCTTAGCTCCTACTGCTATCCTTAGGTCCTACTGCTATCCTTAGGTCCTACTACTATCCTTAGGTCTATGCGCCATGTCGAAGAAACGAACATCAGACGAAGCCAACGATGACGACGAACAAACGAACGAAGACTCAGATTGTAAGTTACTCCAAGAACGTCTTTACGATTGCACTTTGGCATAACTGTAGTATCGGGGGCCTGAGTGTCGGTCATATGTGTCTTCATATGGTGGTTTCAGAACTATACAAGATATTTCCCGTGAGAGGCAACTGGTAGTGTTATAATCATAACTATATGTTGTCAAACATAAATGTTCAGTTTGTATTCATGCATGTTCAGCAAAGTATAGGCTATACGTGCAAGGGCACATCTTTAGACCTACTAACTCTTTCCATGCTGTGCCTGTGTCGTAGACTCATTAGGCCTACGCTACATTGTATACAATTATCGAGGCCATACTTGGCATAACTCGGACCGTCGGATGTAGCCTAAATACGTTCATTTTTCTTTAACAGTATTCCAGCAAGACAAAGTCAATAAGCCTTCGAAACGTGCAAAACTCACTCCTTCGAGCGACACAACGGTAAGCCACATATCAGTTTGAATGCAACAGACGTGTTTGATGGGATCTTAGCTTGAGAAGTATAGTTTACTCTAGTCAAACCCTTAAGAATCCTAAAACCTTATACTAGCGCCATGTGGCAGTGGCGGCTCCTGCCAAACAATTTCAGCAGGCCGCGTCAGGGTCCTGTGAGTTATTCAGTAGGCCTAGGTCGAAGAAATTAGGTGCAAAGAGGATATCAAAAGTGGCAACGAATTTTTGGCAGATCCTAATGCAGGTCAAGGGGAGAACATTAACCCATGGGCGAAGTTTGGTTCCCGTTCTTGGAGAGGTTGAATTATTTTGCTGACGAGCGACCATCGGCACCGAAAAATATTTTCTCGGGCCCAAAATGGTTGATGACCTTTTTTTAGTCCTCGGTCTGAAATCACGGCGAAAAATACTAATTTTTCCGGTCAAAAAGTTGGTGACCTTTTTTAGTCATTCGTAAGTAGTTTTGCGTTCGCGAAAAAAACCATTCTCCGAAAAAATATCAGAGTAGATCTGCACCTTCTTCGGGGGCTATGCCCGAAAAAAGATACCATTTCCTGCACGGTAAAAAATTACTCTGGGTCTTCTTGAGGGCTTAACCCCCCCTAGCCCCTGATAAACTCCGCCCATGTCGGGGGCGGCAGAAGAAGAGGTGGACGGACACATCCAGCAGGACCTCAAACTACTCAAACTGAGACCAGACGACACGCGTAACAGAACCATATAATGGAGACAAGGGATCCGAGTGGCAGACCCTCTCCAACGAGGGACTAATCCAAGCCAGAAAGAAAAGAAGAAAAAGTATGGCCTAATTATGAGCACAAAATGACAGATTCCGTAGAGGAATTCAGTCAAAATTGATCTAAAGGTGTGGACCATTCAAAGAAATATTTGAAAGAAGGTTCAAAGATTTCTAGAAAGAGCAGGAAATGTTTTTTCTGCTTATCAGTGCTACTAAGAAAGGTAAAAAACGAAAGGATTTAGGCCAGCGGTTCCCAACCTGTGGCCCGCGGGCCAAAAGTGGCTCGCCTGACCTACCAAAATGGCCCGCAGCATCTCCATGAATTAACAAAAATATATGTAAAAATTGACAATTTGGACATGATAGAATATAATTTTAATTCTTTTCTATTACAAATTATTTTATTTGGACGTCAATAAATCGCACCAAACATTCATTTTTGACTCAATTATAACAATTTTATATACCTTTAGTTAATTAAATTTTAGCCTTGTGGTTCCCTATAATGTCCGTCAACTAAGAAAAAGTGGCCCTCGTGTCCTCCAACTTAGAAAAAGTGGTTCGACAATCAAAAAAGGTTGGGAACCACTGATTTAGGCCTATGCGGCGTTGTTAGCTTTCCTTCTCTATGCCATTTTCCTCCCGCTGGTCCTGCAATCTCGAATGGGCTCCCTGTTGAACTACAGTACGTCTAATGCCCAAAGCTTTTGAGGCTGTACGTACTATTCTGCCATTTAGGCTGTTCTGTTTAGCCGGTTTTGGGTGTGAAGCGCTTCTGATTGATGGCCATGAGGAGGCGCTATATAAACCTTTTAAATGAATGAACGGATGAATTACTTTACCAGTACAGCAGTAACTGTGATGTAAAGAGTAGGCTAAGTAATGTTGTGCTGCGAAAAGTTCGTTCTCATGTTTTTTTCACTGGACTGGCTCGAAGGAACATTGATGTTCAAAAATATTTTACATTTGATTTTTGGGCGGATGATTGATTTATTCCAGTATGTTGATATTAACCTGTAGAGTTCTAGGGATGTGTGACAGAAAATCAGAAATAGGCTATAATACGGTATCTGTTAACTTACAACCTGTAGCTTCAAGATCTACCGAACGAGCAGCTTCAGTGTATCCTGGTTAAAGCCGTAGTTATGGAAGTGGTGGATATGAGGCTCGTCAAAAGGGTTTGGAAAGAAAAAGCCAGTCTGGTGATAAACAGACTTAAAGATGTCTGTTTGAATTGGCGAAGAATCCTATCGACCAATGAATTTGAAACCGAAGTTCACAGAATTCTAGATGACACTGGTTAGTTCATGAAAAGAATAAATTTTATTTTTACGCATGCAAGGCACTTGACCCGAAATTGAATAAATCATGTAAATTAGTTTAATTAGGTCAACTGATTAGGTCACAATCTAGTTAGGTCGGTTTGGGTCCACTATTCCGAGGGTCCACTATTCCGAAGGTCCGCTATTCCGAACCCTAACACTAAACCTAACCCTAAACATAATCATAACCCTAACTCACCTTAACCCTAACCATAAACCTAAACCTAACCCTAGCCCACCCCAACCCTAACCATAGCCCTAAACCTAACCCTAACCCACCCCAACCATAACCATAACCCTAACCCTCCCCAACCCTAACCACAACCCTAAACTTAATCCTAACCCACCCAACCCTAACCCACCTTACCCCAACCCCAACCCTAACCCACTGTAACCCTAACCACCAAGAATAACGAGCAAAATATAGCGGATATTCGGAATAGTGGACCCTCGGAATAGCGGGCCGTTACCGTTAGGTCAACGTTTAGATGAGTCATGTACCTCTTTCCAAGAAGTGTTACCGACATTATTTCTCTTATTCTCGGGTAGCAAGGCCGCTACCTTTCAGTCAGATCCTCTCATCAACACTGCACAGAAAGTGATTGATGCCCTTGCTCCTTCGAGGCTAGCAAGCGTTTGGCAATAATAATAATTTTGCAAGGAAAGAAAGGACGGCACATAAAATGTTTATTTCAGAAATTTCTGAAATTTTATATAGCGCCTCTTCAAGGTAGGCTACTATAAGAAGCGCTCCCGGCCAAATCACGGCGAAATAAGACAGCTATTAGGTTCTTAAGGAACAGAGTGGAGTGACCCCTGGCAAGGGCGGATACAGAAATTTTCGACGGGGGGACAAAATTTGGGATCTTGGTCCAGGAAACAGGGAAAAATGTCGTCTTGGTCGCCAAAAAAACTGATGACCTTTTTTAGTCATCAGTCTTGAATTTTCCAAAAAATACCTTTTCTATCCGCCGAAAAAACTGATGACCCTTTTTCCAAAAAAATACCTTTTCCATCTCCATCCACCCTCCGCCCAAAACAACTGCGGAACAGACATACGGACCTGCTCAGGGGGCCACATCAACTTTTCGGGCCAGAATAGCTGGTAAAAAATAAAGAAATTTCTAAATGGGGGCCATGGCCATTTTGGCCCCCCCTGGATCCGCCCTTGACTCCTGGGAATCAAGCGCAGTGTAACAGGGAGGCCATTCCAGGCTGTAGGACCAGCAACAGAGAATGAACGACGCTGTTGGATAGCAGCCCGTGAGCGGGGAACCAGAAGCTCAGCCTGGTTCGCCGACCGATGGGCGGATCGACGCTGAACACCCAAGGTGGAACTACAGAGTTCTCGGTGATACGGTGTAGCTAGTCCCTCAATGCACCGTAATGTTGCCAGCATACACAAATACGCGCAGTCGTACATATGTGGGGTACTACTATTATTACTATTCTACATCTGTTGATGCTACTAGTACTACTACTACTACTACTACTACTACTACTACTACTACTACTACTACTACTACTACTACTACTACTACTACTACTACTACTACTACTACTACTACTACTACTACTACTACTACTACTACTACTACTACTACTACTACTACTACTACTACTACTACTACTACTACTACTACTACTACTACTACTACTACTACTACTACTACTACTACTACTACTACTAGTACCACAACTACTACTACTACTACTACTACTACTACTACTACTACTACTACTACTACTACTACTACTACTACTACTACTACTACTACTACTACTACTACTACTACTACTACTACTACTACTACTACTACTAGTACCACAACTACTACTACTACTACCATCACCAAGGGCGGATACAGGAATTTTCGAAAAGGGGGCCAAAATTTTTGGTCTTGTGAGACAGGAGAAAAATTTCTTAGTCATCGACCAAATTTTCCGGAAAAAAACCCATTTCATCCGCCGAAAAAACTGATGACCTTTTTTTTGTCATTGACCAATTTTTCAGGAAACATCCGCCGCTGAATCGACGGGGGGCCAAGTCCCGTGCGATTTTGTAATAGGGGGGCCTGATGTCCTGTTTTTCTCTCCCACTACATTTATTTAATGGCTTGTTGAAACCAAATGGGGGGGCCACGTCCCATGCAATTTTTAAATGGGGGGGCCAATCCGGCCATGGCCTCCCCTGGATCCGCCCCTGACCATCACCACCACCACTACTAGGCTACTGCTACTAAAACTGCTACAACTACTAACACCAATACTACTACTACTCTACTACTATTATTATTATTATTATTATTATTATTATTATTATTATTATTATTATTATTATTATATTACTACCACTTCTACTACTATTACCACTACTATAGGCCTACTGCTGCTGCTGCTGCTGCTGCTGTTGTTGTTGTTATTATTATTATTATTATTATTAATGCCGTTGTTGTTGTTATTATTATTATTATTATTATTATTATTATTATTATTATTATTATTATTAATTATTATTATCATCATCATCATCATCAGGCATTTGTTCAGCTCCAATGTTTTGTTACCCAGCATCATTCGATTTCACTGACTAATTGTGAGTGCACGGAGTCCTTGTTCATTGCCATGACAGTAATCGTCATGACGTTCGGGACCTAGGCCTACAGGTTCTCTACATTCTAGAATTAACGTACTTCGCAGCTCATCTGCAATGTGTAATGCATTATGTAGGCCTATGCCGCTTTTTCTGGACTTAACTTCGTGTGCGTAGTTTCTAAAGGAAAGTCATTTTTGTAGATCAGAAACCCGAACGTGTGGAACATTTGCTTGATGCTATGATCAACTTTTTTGTGCGAAAAGTCACTACATTGAAGGAAGAAATATTTATGCTTTGCGGAGAAGACGATCAGCTAGGTGTAGTTTATGTTTACGATCGCAACAATATTGCAGAGGCGAAGGTGAAAGATGTCACCGCGCTACCAGGAACACGTCCGGTGGACATAGAAGAGGCTTGCAACGATATTGCAGAGGCGAAGGTGAAAGATGTCATTGCGCTACCAGGAACACGTCCGGTGGACATAGAGGCTTGCAACGTGTCAAACTGTCTCTATGTACTTTGCCTGAACATGGAGTCACAATATCCTTCAGTTTTACGAGTTACAAAAGACGAAGGACACCAGTATAACAGTTTACCGTGGATTAATGGCCTAAGGTTGCCAGTTTACTCCATATCTGTGTCCAAGAGTGGAGTACTTGCTGTGCCAAATGGATGTGATCCAGTCACAATAGGTCTCTACAGTACGACTGGTTCCCTGGTGTTGTCTGCAGAAGTTCATGGGTTCAGATACGTGGACAAAATAATTCAGAAATCAGATGGGAACCTGATATTGGCTTCTATTAACGGCAAGAACTTGGAAAGAGTACTAACGGAAATCAGTACGGATGGGAAAATCCAACGGCAACATAGATCAACGCTGGGTGAAGGGTGCATTGTGAACGGCACTGACAAGTACGGAAGGATTCTGATAAGTCATCCGGTCAGAGGATTCTCTTTCTTAGATTCTGAGTTGAATCTCCTGACTGTTTCTTTCAGGCCGACTGATGACAGGCTTCGTCATCATATGCACTACAATAACGAGATGGATGAGATGATGATTATCTGTTCTTCTGAATCTGGTAGACTAAGTGTCATATTCATCTGCCGATACAAATGAACTTAGATTCACTGCAATGGATGTTGAAGATAGGGATAATTGTAGTTGTATATAGGGTTCAACATCTCGCGTAACAATGGTCGTTATTATACAGTATATATATATATAGTAGGCCTTTTATAGTGCTTCCCAAGAGTTATGTGAGCAGGTATTATTGTGTTATGAACATTAAATGAAACTGTAACTGAAATAGCAAAATAATTTAAATAACTGAAAATTATTTAGCAATTTACTGTAGGAGCCAAACTAAGACGGTAACGGAAAAATTCTGAATAGCTGTAACTGTTATAGAAACTATTATAGAAACTGTTATAGAAACTGTCAGAGAAACTGAAAAAACAAACAAATAATCTGTAACAAACTAATCACAAAGCGTTAACTCTAAAGTGATACATGAGTGTTTTTTCATTGCTTATTTTTTAGAATGGTAGGTTAATCTTTCTCTAGTTTACATCTATAGTTGTCCATACTCATAAAAGTTTATCTAACTTCCGGTTTCTTTCTGTGTTGTTAGCGCTAATCGTTGAAAAAAATCGACGAGTGTAAGAGACATGTTTAATCTAATTGCCTCTGGAAAGGTAGAAGGTGGGGCGTAATTGCAGTACCGGGGACCGTGTGTGTCGGTTAGGTTCAGGTAAGGCGTCGTGATGGTCGGTTAGGTTCGAGTTAGGCGTCGTGAGGGTCGGTTAGGGTCAGGTTAAGCGTCGTGAGGGTCGGTTAGGGTTAGTGTTAGGGTTAGTGTCGTCATTAGAAACTATCCAAAGATATTGCATATGCTTCGGACTCCGATACTGCAATTACACCGAAAATGGTGCATGGGATGATGGGAATATTTTGCTTATGAAGTTGACAAGAGTCGATGCTGTGTTCGCAACGTTGCTAGCAATGGCGCTGGGAAAAAACCTGAGTGCGTGTCGCACTCATGTTTTTTTAATAGACGGAAATAATGCGGCATGTCTTTGAAATCAAAGCAAACATAGTATACGAATGTCACCTGATTCGAGTGCTCTACCCCTGAAGAGCTAGGATAAGGACAAGAAGTAACTTGGCATGCAGGAGCACAAGTAACCTCTGACTCCGTGGTTGTCAAGTTCTCTTGAGCTTAAATCGTGATTTCCTATAATAAGTCTGCTCGACTCTTGACTACTGTCAGTTAATGATTTAGAATACCACATGCTTAAGGGGCATCATTATAGCATATATAATTATATATATATATATATATATATATATATATATATATATATATATATATATATATATATATGATTCAGGGCTGTTTTTAGGGATTTTTTAGAACTGCACAAACTCTTCCTTCGTTTCCCATCCTCCATGGTAAAGTTCTTCCAATCGGAGGACAATGACCTTTTTGCTATAGTTTTAGCTGTAGGCCTACATGAGTGCTTTTACAACTGCACAGATCCATTTAGAAGTGCACATTTTGTGTATAAACTGCACATTAAAAAGCCATGATATAATTCATATAATTATTATATACATAGCCTATATAGTATGATATATATTATAAATGATATAACCTATGTATATATAGTTAATGATTTATCTCAAATAGCGTGCTTAGAGAGCATCAGATACAGATACAGATGGAAACTTCTCCATTAGCCTATTGTGATACGTCTCCGATTATTCAGTTGAGGAGAAACTGCAGACCTTCGCATCTTCGTCACATTTCTTATGCACGAGAAAATAAAGCACGATACGCGCAGCTGTAGCCTACATATGGCAGTTACAAGATATACAATGTAGCATGTGCTCAGGTCAGGATTAATTATCAGTAGGCCTATTTCTATTGTCAGAGACTTTACCCTGATAAATAATTCGTGCAGATGATTAAGCTGTCGTTTCGGAAGTCTGACTATTAAAGTATGCATTTTCCTAATTTACGACAAGAACGCAGACAAATGGGCTGCAGTTTAGGTGTGCTGGGAGGCCTAAGAGAACCAAACAGACAGTTAGGTAGACTTAGAGAGACAGACTAATATAGAGAGAGACAAAGAGAGGCGGAAAGACAGAGACAGAGATGGAGAGACAAAGATACTGAGAGACAGACCGAGAAAAAGATTAGGTGAGGGGTGTGAGAGGGTGTGACCGAGGGGAAGAAGGAAGGAGAGAAGAGGGAGATAGAGGGAGATAGGGATGGGGATGGAGACAGGGAGATGGATAGAGTGAGAGAGGGGAGAGGGAGATCCCTGCGTCTGGAATAGTCTCCCGTTGCAAATGCGCCTGTTACCTGTGGATAATAATAACTCATCAGCGTTTTACAGGATCCTTAAGATTTATCTGTGTCAACTTGGTTGAACTGGGAGCACCTCTGAGTGGACTTCTTAAAGGGGCACTATGTAAAAAAATTTAATGAATGAACGAATGCAGCAATGGCTACAAGTCAGGCCCGTGCCGTCCTAGATGAGAGTGATGCTACCATCGCGGTGGTGTAGTGGTGGCGTCGTTGTCTTGAAGCCGAAAGGTTCTATGTTTGAATCCACCTCGCCGCGTAAGGACCTTGGGCAAGTCCTTCACTCGCGATTGCTCAGCGCTTCGGCGTGAAACTCCGATGCAGTGTCCGCTCTGCATTCGGGAGCGCCTCTGAGTAGAGAGATTGAATGTGCGCTATAACAAGTGCACATACAAACAAACAGACAAACAAACCAAATGTGTTTTGAACTACCTGTAGCTACGTATACACAACCTCTTTGAGAATAATATTGAAAAGACTGGGAGGACCTCTGAGTGGGCTGATATTATTGAATAATATTGAGAAGACATTTCTCTCAAACGTCATTTGCTACGGTCTACAGAGCAAGCTATTTGGGTCCAATTGGTTCGCCTTCAAACACTTAAAAATTAGCTGTAGTGAAATAGGCTAACATAATAATAACGACAATTTATATGGCGCCGTAACGCGGCCATACCGCTACAAGGGCGCCTAACGAAGTCACCGAGCGCAATTTGCCTGTTTGTTTGTTTGTACGTGCACTTGTTATAGCGCCCCTTCAAGCTCACTACTCAGAGGCGCTCCCGACTACAGAGCAGACACTGAATCGGAGTTTCACGCCGAAGCGCTGAGCAATTATTGCGAGTGAAGGACTTGCCAAAGGTCCCTACGCGGCGAGGTGATGTGGATTCGAACCTGCAAACCCTTCGGTTGCAAGGCAACGAACATACCCACTACACCACCGCGCCCTAAAATATACTTGCGTACATGTATATAGTCCATTAGTATTTGTAATATGTTAGAACAAACTAATTCGAATCACGTGATTACTCGATTTTGACACTTGAATGAAAGTTTTGTTAACAACCACGTCCGTTGTGAATCAAAGAACATTCTATTGCCGTATTAGAGGAATGACAAAACTCCAAAAGACCATTCGATCCGTCGTGATTGTGATCCTGGTCTTGAACTTAAGGCGTTGGTCTTGGTCTAGGACAGTGGTTCCCAACCTTTTTTGACTGTCTGGCCACTTTTTCCAATTTGGAGGACACGAGGGCCACTTTTTCTTAGATGAAGGACATTAGGGGGCCACAAAGCTAAAATCTAATTAGCTAAAGGCATATAACATTGCTATGATTGTATCAAAAAAGAATGTTTTATGCGATTTATTAATGTCCAACTAAAATAATGTGTAATAGAAAAGAATTATAGGCCTATATTCCATCATGTCCCAATTGTCAATTTTTACATATATTTTCTTAATTCATTGAGATGCTGCGAGCCATTTTTGTAGGCCAGGCGGGTCAGTTTTGGCCCGCGGGCCACGGGTTGGGAACCGCTGGTCTAGGACCTCCGGGTCTTTAATCGTGTGGCCTTGATTTTGGTTGGTGGGGCGCGGTAGTATAGTGGCTTTGTTCGTCGCCTTGCAGCCGAAGGGTTGCAAGTTCGAATCTACCTCAAGTCGTCGCGTAGGGACCTTGGGCAAGTCCTTCACTCGCAATTGCTCAGCGCTTCGACGTGAAACTCAGATGCAGTGTCTGCTCTGTAGTCGGCAGCGCCTCTGAGTAGGGAGCTTTAAGGGGCGCTATAACAAGTGCACATACAAAACAAACATGACGTACTGGTCTTGGTATCTTGGTATCGACTCCTGTAATAACTTGTGATCATCCTGTCATAGTATGAATAATATTGTAATCAAACTGCACATGTGCCAATTTGAAAGAAAAGGCAAATTAGTCTGTTCTTATTAAAACGCACAAAATTAGGGTCTATTCGTTCGCGTTCAAAAGCTATGCATTGTGACCCGAGGGCCGCATGGTTCGAATCTACCCAAAGCCACTGCGCAGGCCTAGTGAGTAGGCCTACTAGTGACATTGGACAGGTGATAATTGCCGGTGAGGAAGGCAACGGAAAAATCACCTCACTCGTTTCAATCCCCCGGTGGCTTTCCACGGACCTGCCTTCGGGCAGAGAACACATAATCATCATCATCGTCGTCGTCGTCGTCGTCGTCGTTATCATCGTCATCATCATCGTCATAATCATCATCGTCGTAGTCGTCATTATCATCATCATCATTCAGTGTTATTTCTATTAACTGAAACTGTAACTGAAATAGCAGAATAACTGAAAAATCATTGCCAGTTAACTGTAACTGTAACTGAAACTGAAAAATGTTGAATAACTGAAACTGTAATAGAAACTGAAAAACAATAACTTTATAACTGAAGAATCAAAAGGAGTTAACTTGAAAATAAAACAAGTGCTTTTTGTGCGACTTGCAGAGCTAGCCAGAACATTGACGCCATTTAAGGATCAGACAGATGCAATGCAAACAGACACTCTTGCACTCTCCAACAAGAAATGCCTTTAAAGAACATGAGACCAATGAAGAGAAACTAGTCATTATTTGAGCCCTTACTGCCCCTTAGTGTATAGCAGGGGTTCTCAAACTTTATTTTTATTGTACCCCCAAGTAAAAAGATCGAGTGATGGCGTACCCCAGCAAAGTCAGATCAGAAACAAATTGCCATTGCGAAATCCTCTTGCAGTGACAACTAAGAGTCCATTTAATCGTTGGTGACATCGTTTATTAGAGCCGTAGGCCTATAATTTTATAGGGAGCAAAATTTAGTTTGAATCATATAATCTTATCAACAAATATAAAAGAGAAAACTAGTCTATAACTCATGTAAGAAAGAGCCAACCTATAGTGCTCTGGGCTTGTTTAAACTAGCACAGAAGTAGAGGAAATACAATGTAGTAAGCCCCTCCACTTTTTCTAGCCCATCACGTGACTGTATGACGTCATCTGTAATGTGATACTCTCACTGAAGACCCTTGTTTTTGGCCCACTGGGCTATAAATCGTCACGCTTCACTGATCACGCTCTTTGATCCTTTTGATCTTTTGTTCTTTTGTATTATGATGATGATGATGATGATGAGATGCTGCAGGGATGCTGAAGGGGTGGGGAAGGGCTGGGGAAGGGGCTGGGGAAGGAGAAGGGCTTGGGAAGGGCTTGGGAAGGGCATGCGCGCCCCTCCTCCCCCTAACCCTAACCCTAACCCTAACCCTCCCCCTCCCCTCCCTCCCTCCCTCCCCTCCCCCTCCCCTCCCCCTCCCTCTCCTCCATGCTTCGTCAGCGCATTTCGATTGCACAGCATCTGCTTAGTCATTCTCACCATTCAGCGTATTTTTATAAATAGAACATAGAATAATATATCGCTGCATGCGCTAATAATAACCACAATTTATATGGCGCCACACCACTACAAGGAAGCCTATAAGAAGCGTGCTCTTTTCATTAGCAATCATTACATATTGAATCTTCTAAATAGCAGCAACAGCAGTTGATATGGGACCTAACACTGGTAAATGCGAAATGGACGTGTGCGGAAACTACAAATGTGAATGTATAATGTGTCAAGACGAAGATGATGATGATGCGAGCGCTCACATTGAAGATGAAAAAGCTGTAAAGTATAGTACTATGAAACTTAAAGCGGAGAATGAAAGACTGAAGAAATCTGTTATTTGTATAGTCTGTAAGGAAAAGCAAGTGCAGTCATTATCTCTTCCGTGTAGGCATGTGAATATGTGTTTTCCCTGTGCGGACATTGCAACACACTGTCCCTCTTGCGGCGAGCGCATTCTTGGAATCGTCAGAATATACCTCGTATAAAAACAGCGGTATGCTTCAAAAGATATTTACTTTTTAAAATGGACCCAACTTGGATGCATCCATTCTCTGCTATAATAAGCGGACCCAGTGGTTGTGGAAAAACCAACTTCACTTTACGTTTTATAGATCATTTAGACTATATGGTCAAACCTGCAATAGAAACAATTATATGGTGTTATGGTATATACCAAGAAATCTTCGATAAATACGCCCATGTACAATTTCACGAAGGATTGCCCGACCTGGCTATTTTCGACGGCAAGCAAAAGACTCTGCTCATTTTAGACGATCTTATGAGTGAGACGGACGAGAGAGTTACCAAATTATTTACAAAGATTAGTCATCATATGAATGTTTCTATACTCTACCTGACGCAGAATCTTTTCTACAGCGGAAAGCACTCAAGAACAATCAGTTTGAATGCACATTACTTTGTACTCTTCAAAAATGTTAGAGACAGCACGCAGGTTTCAATATTAGCACGACAGATGTTTCCCGGCAAGGCAAACTTCATGATAGAAGCCTTCCAAGATGCTACTATGGCGCCTTTCGGATATCTTTTGGTCGATCTGAGGTCGGAAACTGACGAACGTTGTCGCATAAGGTCAAACATTTTCCCAGGCGAGACGCATTATGTCTATGTAAGGAAATGAATATAAACGCCTGACTGCGCGACATCTCTCATTCAACCAAAATGTCTGACGCCATTGAGGAGAAGTTTGCGAAACTCAGGCTGCTTAAAGAATCTTCACCTAAAGTAAGGAAACGAATTTTAAAGGAGTGTAATTCTTCACTGCTTTGCTGCCTTTGCGAGTGTGCGCTCAACATTTTAAAAGGAACTGTACCTTTGAAAGTTGCTCAGAAGAAAAGACTCGCTCGATTCAAACACAAGCTGAGAAAGCTTGCATCCAAGAAGACACGTGTTAAAATCAAGAAACGCATAGTCCAGACAGGTGGTTTCATAGGCGCCTTACTAACCCCTGTGCTCTCTTTTCTGGGAACATTGTTGAGTAATAAAATATAATATGGAGCATACGAAGAAAATGGTTCTGGTGGAGCCTAGGCAGATAGAGAAATGGAAGGAGACAATGCTAGACAAAACATTATCGAAATTGGATACGCAGATGTACGATATTCTGCATAGGAATATTGCAGATGATGATAAGGCCAAATTGTATACCAACAGTTTGAGTCGTTACTTGAACATTGACAAACCCAGCATAGTTACAAAATTCGAAACTAAAGAAAAGGGGGCGGCGGCGGCGGCGGCGGCGGCGGCGGCGGAATCTACCGAATCTACAGACTCTATCGGCAGCAGCAGCAGCAGCATAGAAGCGCAAGTCTTGCAGACAGTTCCAAAGAAATGGAAAACACAGGCTGCTCAACTTTTAACGCACATGAAGAGCAATCCAGACTTGGCCTGGAATTCTAAAGGCGAACTTATTTTGAAGGATGCAACTATTCCGAAAACACACATGGTCGATTTGGTGAACGATCTTATGAGAAAACGCACGACAGCTTCCCCACCCACCGGCTGGCGACTCTTGGCCGACGCTCTTAAAGACTCAAACATTCCTCGCGAACTTATAGGAAATAAAGAACGTTGGACCTATATTAACGATTCCACGGACGAAACGACAGCAGTTACGCCAAAGAGCACTCACGGCAAACAGCAGCTTTCCTCGTTGTCGCCTTCTTCTTCGGCCTGGCTGACTTACTGATGGAATCGTACTTCGACCCCAAAACACCCGGAAGCTTCGCCGGTGTGAATTCCTTTAAAAAACATTCTGACTTTAAAACTAATGACGTTAAAAATTGGCTGATTAAACAAGATGCGTACACTTTGCATAAACCTGTTAGGCTGAACTTTAGAAGGCGAAAAACTTTCGCGCCAGGTATTGACAATCTGTGGCAAGCAGACTTGGCGGATCTTTCGGCATTGGCGAAACATAACGATAAAAATAAATACATTTTAACCTGTATAGATGTCTTGTCTAAATATTCTTGGGCGCTCCCGCTAAAATCAAAGACTGGCGCGGCTCTGGTCGAAGCCTTTTCATCCATTCTTTTAGAAAGACAGCCGGCTAATTTGCAAACTGACAAGGGGACAGAATTCCTTAATAAACCCTTTCAATCCATGCTTCGTAAAAATTCTATTCGATTTTACACGTCCGAAAATAGTGACATAAAAGCCTCTGTGGTTGAGAGATTCAATAGAACTCTTAAGACTAGGATGTGGAAATACTTTACTTATAATAATACATATAGATATGTAGATATTTTACAAGATCTAGTTCATTCGTACAACAACACTTATCACAGATCTATAGCCATGACACCCAGTCAGGTTTCTAAGGCTAACGAAAATATTATTATAAAACGATTGTACGGCGAGAAGAAGCGACCGGCCAAATGGAAATACGAAGTGAACGATAAAGTTAGAATCGCAAAGGCCAGGATAGCATTCCAGAAGGGATACTTGCCGAGCTGGTCGATGGAAATCTTTAAGATTGTAACTCGTGTGCCTACCGACCCCGTAACCTACGAGCTTGAAGATTTAAGTGGCGAAAAAATAAAAGGTAAATTCTACGAATTTGAGCTACAAAGAATATTAAAAGAAGACGATATTTACACGGTCGAAAAAATTCTGAAAAGTCGTAAGCGGCGCGGTAAGACGGAATATTTTGTCAAATGGAGAGGCTATGAAGACAAGTTCAACTCTTGGACTCAGGATATATTCAAAGTCTAGCAAGAATTTCTCACAGTCTGTCAGAGGACGCAAACGACAATGTCGCATTTTTATCTTACTCTTCCAAGCAATAGTTCCATGCAGCATTTCCCCAACAATACTACAGCCCACTTTACAACGAAGTTGGAAAATGCCATCTCCCTCAAAGGTCGCTGGGAAGTCGGACTTCTGCAAATGCAGTACCCGCACACGTGGTACAACGTGCAAAGTGGCCAGGGCGGCTTCACATTTGACCAAGCTCCTAAAAGAGGAAGCATCGACGCAGTATGCGCAACGATTCACCACTCTTGGCAGCTGCCCGCCGGATATTACGAAAATATTGGTGCTATAGTAGATGCCATAAATAAGAATATAGAGGATGCTGCCGAATTGCATTCGCTCGAGAAATATCCGAAATTTAGATATGATGAGATAACGAAAAGAGTCTGTGGTAAAATAAATCTCGCTGCACGAGTAACCTTCTCAGAACATCTGTGCAATATTTTAGGTATAGACGAAAGACATAAAGTTATCGAAAACAACAATTACGGCACTTATTTTTACCATGAGCGTTACGAGGATTATATTAAAGCATGGGATGAGGTTCCAGATTGGGACTGGCAATCTGATTACGGATGCGATATAAATCCTAACTTTTCACATATATACGTGTATTGCAACCTGGTTGAATCTGTGGCGCTTGGCGATTCGAAAGCACCCTTACTTCGCATAGTTAATATAGAAGATAAAAGCGTTGATACTGTGCATGTTTTGTACAAGTCCGGTATATACGTACCTATACAGCAGAAGAATTTCGATTCGGTAGAAATATATATGAGAGGCTGTAACGGAAAATCGGTCCCATTCGAACATGGAAAGTCCTTCGTTGTACTTCATTTCAGACAGTGCAAAAATTTCAGTCTTGAGTAAATAATGGCGCACTTCTACCTCACTTTGCCTAGCAACAGCTCCGCGGCATTTTATCCGAATAATACTATAGCGCAATTTACAACGCGTCTGGAGAACCCCATTTCTCTAAGCGGCGATTGGGAGGTTGCCCTTCTAGAATTATTCTATCCTCACACGTGGAACAATTTAGACCGTCAAGAAGGCGGAATAACATACACGCACGCAAGGTTCACCGAAAGTGGATCGATGCAAAGCAATCCTATATTTAAAAGACGTTGGGTTCCGGCCGGCTACTACGAAACAGCACAGCAACTTATCGATTATATAAACAAATTTATAAGAGAGGTTGCCGAGGAAAATGATTTGCTCGAATTTCCAAAATTTAGATACGATACAGTAACAAAAAGATTGATGGGCGATATAAACAAAGGTACAAAGATTCATTTTTCGCGTGCATTATGTTCGATGCTTGGTATCGATGCTCAGCAGATGCCAATTCTCAACTATGGCCAGGACGACGAGGCCATTTTCGAGTTTGTTGGCGATAGAACTTGCGACATAAATCGAGGATTTTCTGCGTTATATCTTTATTGCGATGTGCTCGAACATGTGCACGTGGGAGATACAAAAGCGCCCTTACTCAGAATAGTTAACGTCGATGGTAATGCTGGCGGCAACGTGCGCACGATCTACGAAAAGCCCATTTACATACCTGTGCAGCAGAAAAATTTCGACTCTATAGAGCTGCATATAAGGACGGACACGGGTGATCCAGTTTCATTCGAAAGCGGAAAGTGCATCGTCACACTACACTTCAGGCACTGTAAAATTCCATATCTTTTGCAATGAAAAAGCCATTCTGTTGCGATGCAAGTCGTTTGGCGTACGAAGACTATTATATGCAGCAAAGCGGCAATGGTATGCCGTTTTTTCAGGGAGCTCGTCTTCAGCGCGGTCATGGAATTGGTAGTTTTCTTAGCGGGCTCTTTAGAAGCGCATGGCCACTTATACAGACTGGTGCTAAAGCCCTTGGTAAACAAGCCTTGAGAACAGGTCTTCAGATTGCGAACGATGTGGCGGATGGCGATCCGATCGTGGAGGCTGCCAAGCGCCGCGTGCCAGAAGGTATAAAGGCCTTTACATCTTCAAAAGATTTTAATGTTCAAAGTGGTAGCGGCCGGAAGAGACGTAAGCGGTCTCTGAGAAGAAATAAGAAAAGAATCAAGGAAGATATATTTGGTGCAGTTTAAAAATGGCCTTCGTTCATCCCCAGTCTTGCGAGTGTGCAAAGAGCGAATTGGATCTTTTCAGCGTTCCTCCTACGCAGACCAGCATAGAATCTGGTTCGTACGTGGAATATAATCCAATAGCAACGATATCGCAGGGCACACCTATAGAATTCAGCATAAGTGGGGCAGGTCAAGATTACATCGATCTGTCCAACACACAGCTGTTCGTCAGAGCGTCTATCATACGAGCGAATAACGAAGGTACAGATGCAGGAGATCATGTTGGACCAGTCAATCTTTTCCTACACAGTCTTTTTTCCGAAGTTGATATAACTCTAAACGACACTCTTGTCACTTCGTCAAATAACACGTATGCATATAGAAGCTATCTCGAGACCCTGCTCAGTTACGGAACGTCAAGCAAAACTTCACAACTCACCTCTGCTCTCTTTTACAAAGACACTGCAAGCCGCTTCGAAGAAGCCAACCCACACGATGATGCAGGTACGAACGCTGGATTCAAGAAGCGTAGCGCTCTGACAGACGAAGGCCGCGTTGTCGATATGCTGGGCAGCATTCACAGCGATCTATTCTTCCAGGAAAAATTCTTGCCAAACGACATTAATATAAAAATACGGTTCGTAAGAAATAAAGATTCATTCTGTCTTATGTCCTCGGCGGCTGGGGCTGCATACAAAGTAAAAATATTGGAATGCAAATTGTATGTCAGAAAAGTCAAGTTAAGTCCATCAGTCTTCCTCGCACACGCGAAAGCGCTAGAGATTGGAAATCTGAAGTTTCCCATTCGAAGGGCCGTTTGCAAGACTTTTACGGTTCCCAGAGGGAATCTGGATGTTACGCAGGAGTGTCTTTTCACCGGTCAGATTCCCACTCGCATCGTTCTTGGTTGTATCGATAATGACTCGTTCAACGGCAGCTATACGAAGAACCCATTCAATTTCAAACACATGAATGTATCACAATTAAAAGTATATCTGGACGGTCAGCAACAAAGTATAAAACCCTTGGAAACTAACTTTGCAGCCAATCAGTTTGTAAACGCCTATGCTTCGCTCTTTATGGGGACGGGCAAATGGCAAAGAAACGAAGACAACGATATTAGCAGAGAAGATTACGCACACGGGTATTGCTTGTACGCGTTCGATTTAACACCCGATTTAGCAGAGGGCGATCATTTTAATTTGCTGAAAAGTGGAAACGTGCGAGTCGATATAAAATTTGCACAGGCCTTGGATGCTACCATTAACGTTATTGCATTTGCCGAGTTTGAAAACATACTGGAAATAGACCGATCACGCAACGTTCTTTTCGACTACAACAACTAAAGAAGAAGAACAAGATGGACGGCATAACGATAGAAAATTATCTGCGAAGAGATAGAAAGTGCGCTTCCATGTTTTTGGGCGTTTTCGCTAGCGACCGACTCCCGTCTACAATACATAGAAATAAGCCTAGTATCCTTGTGTGTAATACAGACAGATACGGCCAGCCTGGGGTACATTGGGTAGTGCTGTATATCGAAAGTCCACTTTATGGCGAATTTTTTGACTCTTTTGGGCGACCGCCAGACGTTCCATTCAGAACATATTTACATACTCATTGTACGTCTTGGATATATACTGGAAAACAGATTCAGAGTATTAGTAGTAGATTTTGCGGCCATTATTGCATTTTTTACGCTTTGCATAGATCTAGAGGGTATAATGTTAATGCGATTTGCAGCATGTTCTCAAGCGACACTGGTCTTAACGATTTTTTTATCGCACCGCTTTGTTTGTGACATGTACAAATAAAAAGCTGTTGAAAATAAAAGATGGGTCTTTTTTCATTGCGTTTGCTGTGTGGTTTGTGGTGGTGGTGGTGATGATCACTACTCTATGCTAAAGCATATATATATAAAGCCATACATTATAATGCGGGCTGTCTAAGCTGCAGCTGCTCCGCTGCAGCAGAGGCTAATTATGGTGGCAAAGATTTGGGCGTGTCTACTATACAATGACCCCATCTGCCCAAATTCATCCGAGGTCATAGGAGGTCAGACGAATGCAGACGAGCCCAAGCACGCTTGGACGAATGCCGGCAAGTCCAGGCAAGTTTGGACGAGAATTCTGCTGCTGACGTCAGGCTCTGGCCGCTGGTGCGTCCTGAGGATGCTATGCCAGGTGCATGATGATTGGTCAGACGAGTGCAGGCTTGCTTGGGCGATTGCAGACGAGATCAGACGAGAGTAGATGAGCTTGCGCGAGATTAGAAAATCGTTCAGTTGTTCGTAAGAGTTGGCGAATAGCACACAACTCAAAGAAATGACCAGAAAAAAGAGTTGTACAGAATCGAAAAATGTCTCTTATAATTTTAAACTATCCATCGTCTTATAGTCCATGCCCTACAAAGAAAAGTACCGTTTTAAAAGAATTGGTTGACGAATTTCTCGCAAGGCAAACCAGAATATTACAAATGGTTGCAGCCCTCCTATATTGCATGTGGCGCCATATAAATTGTGTGTATTTAAGCCTCTATATCCGGTATTGAAAATCGAAGCATGTCTTTTAGTGCATGTGGCGCCATATAAATTGTGAATAGCTCACAACTCAAAAATGAAATGCCCAGAATCTTACAAATCGACCCATGCAACTTATAATTTTACGCTATACCTCGTCTTATAGTCCATGTCCTACAAAGCAAACTACCGTTTTAAAAGAGCTGTCTGGCGAATTCCTCACAAGTCAAAACAGAAATTTACAAATCGAAGCATGTCTCTGTTAAAAAATATCCCGCATCTTACGGCGCATGTCCTATAAAGAAATCTGCCGTTTTAAAAGAGCTGTCTGGCGAATTCCTCACAAGTCAAAACAGACTCTTAAAAATCGAACATGTCTTTTAGTGCATGTGGCGCCATATAAATTGTGGGTATTTAAGTCTCTATAGCAGCTGTTGAAAATCGAAAGGCGCTGACGAAGCGGGGAGGAGGGGGAGGGGGAGGATGAGGGGGAGAGTCAAAATCAAAAGGTATCTCTTATAGTACAAAGAAATGATTTGAGAATGACTAAGTCTCTGTATCAGCTGTTGAAAATCGAAAGGCGCTGACCAAGCATGGTGGAGGAGGAGGGGGAGAGTCAAAATCAAAAGGTATCTCTTATAATTTTAAAATATCGCTCGTCTTATAGTGCAAAGAAATGATTTGAGAATGGCTAAGTCTCTGTATCAGCTGTTGAAAATCGAAAGGCGCTGACCAAGCATGGTGGAGGAGGAGGGGGAGAGTCAAAATCAAAAGGTATCTCTTATAATTTTAAAATATCGCTCGTCTTATAGTGCAAAGAAATGATTTGAGAATGACTAAGTCTCTGTATCAGCTGTGCAATCGAAATGCGCTGACGAAGCATGGAGGAGGGGGAGAGGGAGCGGGGAGGGGAGGGGAGGGAGAGGGGAGGGAGAGGGGAGAGAGGGGAGGGTTAGGGTTAGGGTTAGGGTTAGGGTTAGGGTTAGGGGGAGGAGGGGCGCGCATGCCCTTCCCAAGCCCTTCCCAAGCCCTTCCCCTTCCCCAGCCCCTTCCCCAGCCCTTCCCCACCCCTTCAGCATCCCTGCAGCATCATCATCATCATCATCATCATCATCATCATAATACAAAAGAACAAAAGATCAAAAGGATCAAAGAGCGTGATCAGTGAAGCGTGACGATTTATAGCCCAGTGGGCCAAAAACATTGGTCTTCTGTGAGAGTATTACATTACAGATGACGTCATACAGTCACGTGATGGGCTAGAAAAAGTTGAGGGGCTTACTGCATTGTATTTCCTCTACTCACAGATTAAAAATATCTGGCTTAATATTAATTATAATTTTGTCAGTTTCAAACGCAAATTTAACATATGTTTGCTTTTTTGATAGCAATTGATTGGAGTAATTTAGAAACCAACTTCACCCAGATATGATGTGCTGAAGGGAATCACAAAATTTGAAGCTCGACCAGAAATGATTCCTTAGGCAAATTCAGCTCTCCGCTATTTTGAGCTTTAGCATGTAAGCTTCTAGCACGAGAATTTCTGGCTTTGGCATTTTCAGCTATTATACATTATTTTTTCAAAATTATATTAATAGGCCTAAACATAATATATGTTGCATGCACTGTATAGTAGGCCTATGTGAATCTAATTAGGCTATATGTTGTGAAAGAAAGAAATTACGATGATGTTGGATCGCTGATGTTGCAGCGTTAAAAATCATTGATAATCAAAGAAAGATGGACACAAAGTCCATAAACTCAAAGAATTTATATTTCTGGAATTTTTCGCGTACCCCTTACCGGCGCCTGGCGTACCCCCAGGGGTACGCGTACCACAGTTTGAGAACCCCTGGTGTATAGTATAGTAGTATGTTTGACTACTGCCTTTCTATAACATTTGTAATTCTGCTATTACATGACAAGTTGATTAATCACTTTGAGGGGTGTTTCAATCGTTATCTTTTGGTTTGTGAACATATGTGAATTCCATTGTTCTTATTGTAAGTTATAATATGTTGACAGTGACACTGTTGGCATGTCATGAAAGGCACTTACATATAAAATACTTCTTTAAAGTGTTTTGCAGGCCGAAAGTGCACAGACGCAAGTCGAGAGTGCTTTCTGGGAACTTTGCGCAATATGTGTGACTGTGATCAGTGTCTTAGTAGTTGTGACGTTTGAATATACACGTAATAACTGTAACTGAAACTGTAACTGAAAAATAAGAAATAACTGTAACTGAAACTGAAAAATCTCATCGCAGTTAACTGTAACTGAAACTGTAACTGAAAAATAAAAAAATAGATAACTGTAACTTAAACTGTAACTGAAAAACCATAACTGAAATAACACTGTCATCATTCATCAAAATCATCATCGTCGTCATCCTGGTCAAATCGGATCCATCCATCCATCATCATCGTCATTGCTGTCGTCGACTCGTCATCGCCATAATCATCACCATCGTCGTCGTCATCACTCCTCCTCCTCTTCATCCTCATCATCATCATCATCATCATCATCATCATTATCATCATCAAAACGCGCTGCACAACGATTTCACGTCACACGACGCTGCTCTCTTGGAAGTTCCAGAACACTCGAAACGCCAAACTCGAGACGATCGCGACGGCGCATCCGATCGCCACACCGAGCGACAGACTGAGAGCGAACGTCTGCAGTGGAATCGTCCTCCTCCGAAGTCCGTCCAGGTAGCGCTTCTCACGTCCATGGAAAAACACGAAACGTCCAATGTCCTCCGCTTCCTTGGGACTCTGAACTGCAGCAGCACTCTTCGGGTCCGGGCGTTTTCGGGAGATCCCGGACACGGGACTTATTGGCGTGGGTCTATCTAACTTTGAATACAACTATATGTAAACTTTGTGCTCATTGAGCATAACCTAAAATGCATTTGATTTCGAAATTTCTTGCACAATTGAATCTGTACCCAAACGGAACAAAATTAGCAACTATGCTCATTAAATATCAGAAATATTTTTTTCTGAATCACCCTAATATATATATATATATATATATATATTCATATATGACCAAACTGCAAACTATTATTATTTGTTACTTCATTGTGTGACGTCACAAAATATGGTATCGATGCGTCAGCAACGTCACCGACAGTTTCAACAGTCGCTCGTTTTGAGTACGGCCTATAGCTAATAGCTATACATCTTTAATTTGGCCTTAGGGTCCTAATTTTATTTACATCCTGTAATAACCTTACAACTTAAGTTTTGACCTAGGCGGTTTAATTTTAAAAGTCCAAAAAGAAATGTTGTTCATCTGCCTATTCTCACAGCGTTAACTTACCGTACATCCATTCAGTGTTTTCTGCATTTTATTCACATTGATTGTGGCAAGAGGAAGCGCTTTTACGTAGGTCCTGTAACTGCTCTCCGTAGGTACTCCTGATTTCCTTAGATCTATGCGCCATGTCGAAGAAACGAACATCAGACGAAGCCAACAATGACGATGAACAGACGAACGAAGACTCAGATTGTAAGTTACTTCATGAACGTCTTTACGAGTGCACTTTGGCATAACTGTAGTACCGTAGACCTGCAGTGTCGGTCATATGTAGCCTATCTTCATATGATGGTTTCAGAACTATAAAACAAGATATTTCCCGTGAGGGACAACTGCATGGTAGTGTTACAATCATAATTATATGTTGCCAAACATAACTGTTTATTTTGTATTTAGGTCTATGCATGTTTAGCAAGGTAGGTTACTTGCAAGGGCACAAGTTTAGACAAACTAGCTCTTTTCATGCTATTATTAGGCTATACTAGGCCTATAGCATCATTACGCTACATTGTATGCCTATGCAATTATCGAGGCCAGTACTAATAATTATAGCAGGGGCGGATACAGAAATTTTCGAAGGGGAGGCCAAAATTTTCGGACTCGGGACAGGGAACAAATTTTCTTTGGTCGTCGAAAAATCTGACTACCGGGTACCTTTTTTTAATAATTAGTCCGATTCTGAGGGGAAAAGGGACCTGTTTATCCACCCAAAAAGTTGCTGACTTTTTTTTAGTATTTTGGCCAAAATCTCGGGCAAAAGATACCAATTCCCCGAAAAACCGCACCATTTTGCCCGTAAAAATTGTTGATGACCTTTTTAAAGTCATACAATACTTTCCTGTTGACCCTGTACGAACCTCAATGGGGGGATCCACGTCCACTTTCCAGGCCAGAATAGCTGTTGAGAAATAAATTTATAAATGGGGGACCATGGCCAGATTCGCCCCCCCCCCCTGGATCCGCCCCTGTACTATAGTTGGTATAGGCCTAACTCGGACATACATGTACATGTAGCCTAAATAACCTACGATCATTTTTCTTTGACAGTATTCCAGCAACAAGAAGTCAATTATAATCCTACGAAACGTGCAAAACTCACTCCTTCGAGCGACACAACGGTAAGCCACATAACCGTTTGAATGCAACATATACGTGTTTGATGGGATCTTAGCTTGAGAAGTATATTCTAACCAAGTTAAACCCTTAAGAATCCTAAAACCTTAAATACTGGCACCTTGTGGCAGTGGCGGCTCCTGCCAAACAATTTCAGCAGGCCGCGTCAGGGTCCTGCGAGTTATTCAGTAGGTCGAAGAAATTAGGTGCAAAGAGGATATCAAAAGTGACAACGAATTTTTGGCAGATCATAATGCAGGTCAAGTTGAGAAGCATGCAGGTCAAATGACCTGCCGCGACCTTCGGTAGAGCCGCCACTGCTTAGTGGGCCTATATACCTAGGCCCTAGCAATATTTTACCGATTCGAATCATATTCTAAGTCAATAGGATACTAGGCCAACTTAGAAGTTGAAACGAATGTGCCGAATATTTCTAAGTGCGTACCATCCCTCACTGGTTTACACGAAAGAATATAGGCTATATCCATCCTGTCACTTTGGCGAATCCTTGTTGGTTTCGTGAATCGATGTGTATGACTCTACGCCAGCTTGCTGAACGGACAGTGTTTAATCTAATTCCCCTGATTGGCGAGATCCAATCATTCAAAATGGGTCTAAAAGTGTGAACCATTGAAAGTATCTGAATCAGGGCTCAAAGATTTATAGAAAAAGTAGGAAATGTTTTGCTGCTTAGGCCTATCAATGCTACTACGAAAAGAAAACAACCAAAAGATTTAGGCCTGTAGCCTACTTCCCTTATCTATGCCATTTTTCTGTCGCTGGCCCTGCAATCTGGAATGGGTTTCCTGTTGAACTACGTTTAATGCCTAAAGCCTTTCAGACTACGGTCTACTCTACTCTTTAGACTGTTCTGTTTAGCTGGTTTAGGACGGGAGCGCTTCTGAGTTGATGGCCACGAGGAAGAGCTATATAAATCTCTGAAATGAATGAACGGATGAATGACTTTACCGGTAATAACATGTGATGTAAAGATTAGGCTAAGTAATGTTGGGCTGCGAAAAGTTCGTTCCCATGTTTTTTCACTGGACTTAAGCTCGAAGGAACATTGATGACAAATATATTTTATATTTGGTTTTTGGGCGGATGAATCATCATGAATGGTTTTTTAGTAGCCTGTGTTGATATTAAGCTCAAAGCGTTCAAGAGATGAGTGACAGAAATATGATATCTTTTAACTTAATGTCTGTATAGCTTCAAGATCTACCGAACGAGCAACTTCAGCGTATCCTGGTTAAAGCCGTAGTTATGGAAGTGGTGGATATGAGGCTCGTCAAAAGGGTTTGGAAAGAAAAAGCCAATCAAGTGATAAACAGACTTAAAGATGTCTGTTTGAATTGGCGAAGAATCCTATCGACCAATGAATTTGAAGCCGAAGTTCACAGAATTCTAGATGACACTGGTTAGTTCATGAAAAGAATAAATAATATTTCTACGCATGCGAGGCACTTGACTCGAAATTGAATAAATCACGTAAATTAGTTTAATTAGGTCAACTGATTAGGTCACAATCTAGTTAGGTCGGTTTGGGTCCACTATTCCGAGGGTCCACTATTCCGAAGGTCCGCTATTCCGAACCCTAACACTAAACCTAACCATAAACCTAACTATAATCATAACCCTAACTCCCCTTAACCCTAACCATATACCTAACCCTAGCCCACCCCAACCCTAACCATAGCCCTAAACCTAACCCTAACCCACCCCAACAATAACCATAACCCTAACCCTCCCCAACCCTAACCATAACCCTAAACTTAATCCTAACCCACCCAACCCTAACCCACCTTACCCCAACCCTAACCATAACCCTAAACTTAATCCTAACCCACCTAACCCTAACCCACCTTACCCCAACCCTAACCCTAAGCCACTGTAACCCTAACCACCAAGAATAACGAGCAAAATATAGCGGATATTCGGAATAGTGGACCCTCGGAATAGTGGGCCGTTACCGTTAGGTCAACGTTTAGATGAGTCATGCACCTCTTTCCATGAAGTGTTACCGACATTATTTCTCTTATTCTCGGGTAGCAAGGCCGCTACCTTTCTGTCAGATCTTCTCATCGACCGTGCATAGAAAAATCTTGATGCCCTTGTTCCTTCAAGGCTAGCAAGCGTTAGGCAATCAATTTTTGCAAGGAAAAAAGGACGGCAAATAAATGTCTAGCCTACTTGAGAATTTTTTTCATTTCAGAAATTTTATATAGCGCCTCTTCAACGAAGGTAGGCTACTCAGAAGCGTTCATGACATAACCACGACCAAACAAGACAGTTATTAGGTTCTAAATAAACAGAGTGGAGTGACCCCTGGGAATTAAGCGCAGTGTAACAGGGAGGCTAGTCCAGGTTGTAGGACTAGCAAAAGAGAATGAACGACGCTGTCTGATAGCAGTCCGTGAACGCGGAACCAGAAGCTCAGCCTGGTTCGCCGACCTATATATGCGTGGATCGACGCTGTACAACCGAGGTGGAACTACAGAGTTCTCGGTGATACGGTGGAGCTACTATATAGTCCCTCAATGCATCGCAATGTTTGCCAGCATACACACACGCGCAGTCGTACATATGTAGGCTACAGCTATTATTAGCCTACTATTCTACTTCTGTTGATGCTACAACAACAACAACAACAACAACAACAACTACTACTACTACTACTACTACTACTACTACTACTACTACTACTACTACTACTACTACTACTACTACTACTACAACTACTACTACTATTACTACTGCTACTACTACTACTACTGCTACCACCACAACCACTGCTACAACTACACTATTATTATTATTTCTAGTATTTACTACTACTACTACTACCACTGCTACTGCTGCTACTGCTGCTACTGCTTCAGATCTGCTGATGTTGTTATTAATATTATTACTAATGTTGCTGTTGCTTTTGTTATGATTATTTTTATCATCATCATCATCATCATCATAAGGCATTTCTTCAGCTCCATTGTTTTATTACCCAGCATCATCCGATTTCACTGACTAATTGCGAGTGAAGTCCTTGTTCATTGTCATGATAGTAATCGTCATGACGTTATAACCTACAGGTTCTCTGCATACTAGAATTAACGTACTTCGCATCTCATCTGTAATGTGTAATGCATTATGCATGTCACTTTTTCTGCACCGATTATTAACTTCGTCTGCGTAGTTTCTAAAGGAAAGTCATTTTGTAGATCAGATAACCACTCGTATGGAACGTTTGCTTGATGCTCTGATCAAGTTTTTTGTGCGAAAAGTCACAACAATGAAGAAAGAAATATTCATGCTCTGCGGAAAAGATGACCAGCAAGGCATAGTTAATGTTTACGATCGCAACAATATTGCAGAGGCGAAGGTGAAAGATGTCATTGCGCTACCAGGAACACGTCCGGTGGACATAGAGGCTTGCAACGTGTCAAACTGTCTCTATGTACTTTGCCTGAACATGGAGTCACAATGTCCTTCAGTTTTACGAGTTACTAAAGACGAAGGACACCGGTATAACAGTTTACCGTGGATAAGCGGTCTAAGGATGCCAATTTACTCCATATCCGTGTCCAAGAGTGGAGTACTTGCTGTTCCAAATGGATGCGATCCAGTCGCAATACGTCTCTACAATACGACTGGTTCCCTGGTATTGGCTGCGGATATTTATGGATTCAGATACGTTGACAAAGTGATTCAGAAATCAGATGGGAACCTGATATTGGCTTCTATCAACGGCAAGTACTTGGAAAGAGTATTAACGGAAATCAGTATGGACGGAAGGGTTCAACGACAGTACACATCAACACTGGGTGACGGGAGCTTTGTGAACGGCGCTGACAAGTATGGAAGGATTCTGTTAAGTCACCCGCTGAGAGGACTCTCTTTCTTAGATTCCGAGTTGAATCTCCTGAATTTTTCGCTCAAGCCGTGTGATGGCGAGCTAATGCTTCGTCATCATCTGCACTACAATAGCGATCTGGATGAGACGATGATTGTCTGTTCTTCTGCATCTGGTGGTATGCCTATGAGTCTCATAAGCATCCGCCGAATCAAGTGAAACTAGATTCACAGTCATGGATGATGAGGATAGGGATAATTGTAGTTGTAGGCTATAGGGTTCAACATCTCGAGTAACAATGGTAGTTATTATATCTATAGTCTTCTACAAGGACTTTAAAAACTACCCTGTTGCAATAAGGTTCAACACCTCGCGTAATATTGGTCGTTATTATACAGTAGACCTATGGTAGGCCTTCTATTATAGCGCTTCCCAAGAATTATTTGAGCAGGTGTACTGTGTTATGTACATTAAATGAAACTGTAACTGAAATAGCAAAATAACTGAAAATTATTTGTTAATTTACTGTCACTAAAACGGTAACGGAAAAATGCTGAATACTGTTATAGAAAGTGTTATAGAAGCTGAAAAACAAATAATCTATAGCAAAATAATAGCAAAGCTTCCACTTTAAAGTGAAATACGAGTATTTTTCATTGCTTACTTTTTGAATTGTAGGTTAACCTTTCTCTAATTTACATCAATAGTTTTCCATGCTCACAACAGTTCACTTAACTTTCGGTTGCTTTCGTTTTTGTTGTGTTGCTAGCGCTAATCGTAAAACATCGACGAGTGTAAGAGACATGTTTTAAAACTAATTACTCCTGGAAAGGTAGAAAGTGGGGCGTAATTGCAGTATCGGGACCGTGTGTGTCGGTTAGGTTCAGGTAAGGCGTCGTGATGGTCGGTTAGAGTCAGGTTAAGCGTCGTGAGGGTCGGTTAGGATGAATGAGACGGAGGGGAAGAAGGAAGGAGAGAAATAGAGGGGATATGGATGAGGATGAAGACAGGGAGATGGATAGAGTGAGAGATGGGAGAGGGAGGTCCCTGCATCTGGAATAGCCTACTTTTCCGTAGTTGCAGATGCGCCTGTTACCTATGGATAATAACTCATCAGCGTCTTTTTAATATAGGCTCCTTGAGGTTTATTTGTATCACCTTGGTTGGACTGGGAGCACCTCTGAGTGGACTTCTTAAATGGGCACTATGTAAAAATTTTTAATGAATGAATGAATGCAGCAATGGCTACAAGTCAGGCCCGTGCAGTCCTAGATGAGAGTGATGTTACCAAAATTATGTGTTTTGAACTACTTATAGCTACGTATACACAACCTCTTTGAGAATAATATTGAAAACACTGGGAGGACCTCTGAGTGGGCTGATATTATTGAATAACATTGAAAAGACATTTCTCTCAAACGTCAGTTGCTACTGTCTATAGAGCAAGAAGCTATTTGGGTCTAATTGGTTCGCCTTCAAACACTTAAAAATTAGCTGTAGTGAAATACACGTAGGCTAACGAGTCACCGAGCGCAATTTGCAGGCACTCCGGGCCTGTTTGTTTGTTTGTACGTGCACTTGTTATAGCGCCCCTTCAAGCTCACTACTCAGAGGCGCTCCCGACTACAGAGCAGACACTGAATCGGAGTTTCACGCCGAAGCGCTGAGCAATTATTGCTAGTGAAGGACTTGCAAAAGGTCCCTACGCGGCGACGTGAGGTGGATTCGAACCTGCAAACCCTTCGGCTGCAAGGCAATGAACATACCCACTACAGCACCGCCCTCAACAATATACTTGTGTATAATCTAGTCCATTAATATTTGTATTATGTTAGACAGAACAAACTAATTCGAATCACGTGATTACTCGATTTTGAATGAAAGTTTTGTTAACAACCACGTTCGTTGTGAATCAAAAAACATTCCATTGCCGTATTAGAGGAATGACAAAACTCCAAAAGACCATTCGACCCGGTGTGATTGTGGTCCTGGTCTTTAACTTAAGGTGTTGGTCCTGGTCTGGGACCTCCGGGTCTTTAATCATGTGGCCTTGATTTTGGTCTTTAACCATGGCGTCCTGGTCTTGGTAACCTATCTTGGCATCGACTCCTGTAATAACTTGTAATCATCGTTTCATATATTTATTATAGTATGAATAATATTGTAAACTTAAACTGCGCAGTGCCAATTTGAAATAAAAGGTAAACGATTAGGGCCTATTAGTCTATTCTTATTAAAACGCAAAAATGTGGGCCTATTTGTTCGCGTTCAAAAGCTGTGCATTGTGACCCTAGGGCTGCATGGCTAATAAAAGTTTAAAGCCATGGACCTGCCTTCGGGCAGAGAACACATCATCATCATCGTGTCGTCGTCGTCATCATCATCGTCATCATTCATCATAATCATCATCGTCAGCATCCATCATCGTCGTCGTTGCTGTCGTCATCGTCATCATTATCGTCATAATCATTATCATCATTGTCGTCATTACTCCTCCTCCTCATCATCGTAACCAGCGGCGGCGCCAGGATTTCAGTTGGGGGAGGCTGAAGCCTCGCGGAGGTAATCCTCCATTCATTTTCACCCGCTAAAAAATTTCTGACGACCTTTTTTAGTCATTCCACCGAAATCTTGGGAATATTTTAGCTTTGACATGTAAAAAAACCGGATGGACCCTTTTTTTAGGGGGCTGGGCCTTTCATAGGGGCTTGGCCCCCCTCTGGCCCTCCTAGCGCCGCCACTGATCATAACGCTGCACAACAATTTCACGTCACACGACACTGGTCTCTTGGAAGTTCCAGAACACTCGAAACGCCAAACTCGAGACGATTGCCACGGCGCACCCGATCGCCACGCCGAGCGACAGACTGAGAGCGAACGTCTGCAGTGGAATCGTCCTCCTCCGAAGTCCGTCCAGGTAGCGCTTCTCACGTCCATGGAAAAACACGAAACGTCCAATGTCCTCCGCTTCCTTGGGACTCTGCGCTGCAGCCGCACTCCTCGGGTCCGGGCGTTTTCTGGAGATCCCGGAGAGGGTACTTATTGGCGTGGGTCTATCGGACGTCTGGGAGGATCTGAGTTGATTGGGGTTCTTAGCGGGAGCGACGAGGGTTACGAGGTTAGAAAACTTGCTTGGTTTCCGGCATGTTGGAGGTTTCACTTTCGTGTCGTCGGTGGGGGTGATGGGTTGGTCTGCTGGTCGGGGCGATTCAACGGGCTGTTCAGCCTCCGGTGTTGTTTGGTCCGTAGATGAATCCATCTTCTCTTCCTGAAAGAAACATTGCTCGTGGATGAAATTCAGAGAAACAATCGCTAAAATATCGTATTTGGTTACTTAGAGTCTTAGACTAACTGTCCTGGTAGCTGCTGCATACGCTGGAGCGTAGGGCTAGAATTGCTGGGATGGGGTTGAGGAGGTTCAACCGTACTCAACACCCAACTAGTATAGTCTTTCTCAGGATGCCACAGTAAAGTTTTTTCCTTCCCAGCTCCACATGAAAATCAACGTCCAACCTTTAACCCCCAACTAATTATTTTTCTACAATTCTCATTCTGTCCTAGTCTCAGTGTGTATGTTCTCGGTTTGAATAGCGACGAAGGTTTAGCAACGATTAGGCCTACTTAAGAGATAAACAATCTCGGACTAAGCATGTGTACGGTGACCTTCAATATTATAGTGTATAGGCTACCGTTCAAGCAGACAGCCTTGGAGATCTGGATCTCTCCCCGAATAATTAATTCATTGCAAGATCAGCGAGTTCTAGAGTCTAGACCACACGGTCGATGTATAAAAATGTGTAGGCTATATTATTTGCATTGGTAAATATTTCATAGTCCATTTGAGAATAGGCTTATTAAATAGGCTACCTGTAGAGCAAAAATCTTCAGAGAAGTACAAATTCGTTCCCTGTCTGCCAACGGGCTAGAATTAATGACTACCGAATTCTTGAAGACTTAGTAGGCTGTACGTAGGCCTATACAGTCGGTGCCTATGTAAACAAATAATGCTCATTAAACAGAAGAAGTAGGCTACTTTCAAGAGAAAGTAGAACCAAACTTGGGCGAAAAAGGGCATAGGCCTACATAAATATAGAGGGGAAAATATAAAGCCAGAAAACCGCGTAAAGCCAGAAAACAATGGCAAACCTAATACCTGTTTTATGGCCGACATCATGTCGAAGCGTACATCGTAAGTAGACGTAGGCTATGGATAGCCAACCTGATATCTTTCAAACCGCCCGTTTTTCGGTTAGGCCCTATATTCCGACGCTGGTTTACCGCAGCTGCGAAGTTTGGAACTTGGAACTCCTCTACACGTAAGTCCTCTTTCCTCCAGATAGATTACAGGCGACACGGCTTAAGCCCTCGTATAAGGCCTCACGCGGGCTTCGCTTGCAGTGCTCTTCCTTCAGCCCGAAATGTAGGCCCTATTCACCCGTTCTGACCAGCCAGTCACCCGACGTGTAGGCCTACTTGTATAGGCCTACGATAAGACCGCACGAAGAGCCCTATTATACATGCATGCTAACGGATGTAAGAAACAGTTACTGTAGACGCATTAAAGTACAAGTCCACTGGAGAGTAAACATATACATCATAATTTTATATTATAGGCTACAGCTTATGTAATTACGCATATCATATAAGCTTCAATAAGTATATGTAGTATAAACAAATACCATATCATATATATATAGGCCCATTAAAGACAAATAGCCTATATATATATATATATACACATATACCTATATGTTATAAAGGCTGTGTAGGCTAAATATGTAAGATAAAGATATACGTATATAATATATATATATATAATTATAGGCTGTGTGCTTATAATTATATACATGTGTGTGTGTGTGTGTGTGTGTGTGTGTGTGTGTGTGTGTGTGTGTGTGTGTGTGTGTGTGTGTGTGTGTAATGTACACACACATATAGATATACGTATTATATATATATATTATATATATATAATATACGTAAGTGTAGGCCTATACAACTATATAGGCCCTATGTGTGTGAATAGGCCTTCATCTAAGCATAATGGCTTAATTATAAAGCAATACGAGTGTTTGCACTCGAGTAGCCCACGTATGTAGGGCCTAGACCTTTCTATTGTCCGCCGCATCGAATGTAACGCAAAGGAATTTCAAGAGCAAACGCCGCTAGCGACATAATTTATTAATAGCCAATATTAGCCATAGCTGCACTCGATCGGCGCATTATGAAGTCATCACCGCTGCACACACTTCAGTCTCTCGATAGAAGTTGCCGATGTACGTCTGTAATGGTGTGCGCACTCAAGCTGAAGAACTGAATGACTTCGGCAGCTTAGAGAGAGAGAGACTTTATCTATCTATCTATATCTATCTATCTATCTATATATATCCATCTATAATCTATCTATCTATCTATCTATCTATCTATCTATATATATATCCATCTATAATCTATCTATCTATCTATATAGCCATATATCTATCTCTCTGTCTGTTTATCTATCTATCTGTCTGTCTATCTACCAATCTATCTATCTGTCTGTCTCTATCTATCTATCTAATCTATCTATCTCTCTCTAATCTATCTATCTTTCTTTTTCTTTCTCTTTCTGTCTGTCTGTCTGCATGCTATCTATCTATCTCTCTATCCATCTATCTCTTTATGTCTCTCTCTCTCTCTCTGTGTGTGTGTCTGTCTGTCTCCGCTTTGGGTCTTTTGCCTATTTTACTATTGACCTGCTAAAAACTCTTTGCAAATTTTAACATCTTCTTTAATCTTTAGGCTACATTGAATCTCTTTGACCTGTTGAATAACGCCCCCGTTACCTTGAAGTGGCCTGTTAAAATTTTACAGCTGGCGCCGCACTACCCTGTATGTTTGTCCACCAGTCTGTGTTTACTCATCTATCCTCCTCTACCCACCCCAATTATTATTTATATCACAAAAACAGGACACAAAAGACCATTGCTTAGGACGCTCGGCTTGTAACCCATTAAGTTCAAGACTGTGCTGTAATTTTTTTGTATGTGAACTTATCATAGTGCCCCTTTAAGGTTTCTCTGCTCAGAGGCGCTCCCGACTACATCGCGGACACTGCATCGGAGTTTCAGGCGGAAGTGCATGAGCAAATATGAGTGAAGAAGGTCTTGCCCAAGGTCCCTATGCGGCGACTTGAGGTGGATTCGAGCCTGCAACCCTCCGGCTGCAAGGCAGCAAAAATACCCACTACACCAGAGCGCCCCACGTAGTGTGCATACGGGACCTTTGAGCAGTCATCCATGCACAATTGCACAGCGTCATTCATGCGTGAATGCTCTGCTGTATGTGAGTGCGCGCATTCAGCTTAATTAACTTTTCTAAAGAATGCCATATTTTTATTACATGCAGTTGTATCGTCAATGTTCTGGAGCATGACCAATGTTGCATGCATAATCAATTTCAATCTTGCATCATTGTTATACAGCGCAAAGGTTCGCCAGTTCAATAAGAACTGGTCGCATGGCTACACACGGAATGGCACTCATCTAATTACCAATTAAAACAGACTGGGCTCTGGTTGACTGGGCTCTGGTTGACTGGGCTCTGGTTGACTGGGCTCTGGTTGACTGGGCTCTGGTTGACTGGTCTCTGCCAACGACGTACCTAAACAGCCTATAAACCACGCTCTGAAATTTTCAATGGTAGAAAATCAAATCAGTTTCTTATGTTTGTATGTGCACTTGTTATTGCGCCCCTTCAAGTAGATCTACTCAGAGGCGCCCCGACTACAGAGCGGGCACTGCATCGGAGTTTTACGCCGAAGCACTGAGTAATCGCGAGTGAAGGACTTGCCCAAGGCCACTACATGGCAGCTTGAGACGGGTGCAACCCTTCGGCTCTAAGGCAACGAACATACCCACTACACCACCACACCCCACAATATGTAACTGCATGTAACATATGGGACAATATAAAATCTCTATTTTGCAGTAGTAATTGCTCTATTAGAGTGCTACAGTCCTTGGTTAGAACCAATTATCGATCAACACCACAATGTAAACTGTAACATAAAAATCCGAAATCGTTACTCCAAAGCCAACCGAGGGCATCAGCTTATCCACGAGCACCGACTCAACAGTCATGCCACAGTTCAGCAACATTTCCTAGCAGTTCAATAATGCGCGCCGGATGCAGGAAACGAACCCACGACGGGCAAATCACACACGACAAACGACTAGAACAACATTAGAACAGCCAAATAGTCTCGTTCAACTAGAACCCCATCTGGTACGGCTTTCGTTTGGATTTAATTTCCTCCGTTCTGTTGAGCGTCCTTGAAAGTGGAACATGGAAAAGGTCAAACACATCGTCCGTGTGTCCACGCGCAGGCGAAGGTCGTGCACGCGTCGGGGTGACAAGAAAACCGGGTGTGCTCGATAAAACCGATCGGATGCTACTCGTAGACGTGTGGCGCTGTCTCGGCGGGGTAGTGTCCGGGGGGTGACACGAAGGCGAGGCGTTCGACTCCACCCGTTGCCGCTTCATGGGTGGGTCACACGCATTCTCGTCTTGCACCGAACCTCTCGAGTCCTCTTCATCGGCAAACGGATCTCTGGTTTCAGGACACGGGAGGGAATCTTCTTGGTCTGCGAGATCCAGATGGTCGTTGGATCTATCGCTCAGTTGACCCGCGTCGCTGTCCGAGTAGTTGACGTCTTCGTTGTCGTTGTTGGCGTCGTTTCGTCGATTTGAGTCAACGTCGAGGTTTTGTTCGCGTTGCTGAGCGGCGAAGTTCTGGAGATGTTCGTGTTCCTGAAGCAATGTTAAGATTGATAACGATCGTCATGCTTGTGAGACACACATTATAAAAATTACACTTAACTGCCATTCTAATCAACACTTTAGCATTTAGTGGCTCCTTTATACAATATACAACCCACGTCCGACATGGATGAGGTATAGCCATTCCAGACACACTTGCTTTTATAATTTCTAAGTCATACTCATAGAAAGCTCTTTCTAAAATAAGAATTAACAACCATTCTTCTTATCTAATCTCTAGACCATAGGAGTCTTTACTGAATAACTTTATCCAAGAGATAGGACATTGGACATGGGGCAATACAACATGTAAGTAACAGACTTATCAACAATTCTAATCCTCATAACACTACGGTATATTCTAGTGTCTTCATTAACCGCTTGTCCAGTTGCACTTTGGTGTGCAGATATCTTATAAAGTTAAAAGTTACATAGAATTCTAACAATATGCAATGATGAACAACCTCAATATGGCACTCGATTTGAACTAATCTGGTCAGGTCTTGGCAGAAATCCGTCACAACTTATGTCAGAAATATGATGGGTTAAAACATACTTGATTACTTATGACTGATTATAACTGAATGACTTGACTATCTGATCAATTAGAACAGATCATTTGTTAGAACAGATTACTCATTAGAACAGATTATTCTAATGAACAGATTACTCATTAGAACAGATCACTCATTAGAACAGATTATTTGTTAAAACAGATTATTCATTAGAACAGATTACTCGTTAGAACTCACTCTTTGGACGAGCATTTCTTCAACGTCTGTTTCTCCCTTCCACAGCTTCAGGAGCAGCTGGCTTTCTGGATCATGGAAAACTTCAGGATCCAGAGAAACCAGGACCTCCTCATCCAACAGCTTTGGTGCCTCCGTCGCACAGGTGGGGATTGGAATGGCACGATCCTATCAATAAAGAATAAAAGGCTAAATGTGGTCTTCAGAAAAGTGCAAGAGACAATAGACAACTGGCACATTGTACAACAGCTAGACCAGTGGTTCCCAACCTTTTTTGACTTTTGGGCCACTCTTTCTAAGTTGAAAGACATGAGGGTCACTATTCTTAATTGAAGGACATTAGGGGGCCACAAGGCTAGAATGTAATTAATTAAAAGCCTATAAAATGATTATTATTGAATCAAATTATAATGTTTTATGTTATTTATAAACGTCAAAATAAAATAACTTGTAATAGAAAATAATTGTGTTATATCCTGTGGAAATTGTCAAATTTTGTTTATATTTTTGTTAATTCTTTGAGAAATGAGGGCCATTTTTGGCCCGCAGGCCACGGACATCGATGAATTTAGAAGACGCAGGCCACAGGTTGAGAACCACTGAGCTAGACAATTAATGCAGGCATCAAGACAAGCTACTTGTACCAGAACAATGTATCAGTTTCTACACACAAAAAACACCAGGAGTTCTCGGGAAAACTTCTAACAACAATAATTGTCATGTAATGCTAACCTGTTGGACGGCTCGAAGTGTAGCTCGGCTGTCGGCAAGAGTAGTGTTGCAAGCAAGGCAGACCTCAAAGTCATCATCATTGTCATCATCGAATTCAGATGACAATTCATCTCGATGTCGGTTACAGAGACGACATTCTCTGAGCGCGGCAAATTTCGGCTGAATATCTACCAAACGAACAGTCAAAATAATAGCAATAATAATACTATAATATTTGTTTATTACCCGCGAATTAAAACCGACAAGTACAAAGTAAGACAACATGAAATAGTAGCAGCAGAAAGCAAGTTTAACTGGAATTTAACTGCGTATAATAAATATATGTGTGTGCAACATATGTTAGCTAGTTGTCAGGAGTATGTGTATAGAAACCATGAAGAAAAAGTCAAGCGAAAAGTTTAGAGTATATTTACAATATTACACGTCAATTGGAACGGTACTCACTGTACAATTAACAAAACAAAAAAAGCCGAGAGTGCACTTATGCTACTGTCGAATACAAATGTCATCCACAATTGGGAGACTGAAAATCGTGACCACCATGGGTCCGTACAAGATCAATAGGCCACACAAGGGCACACAACACAACTAAGCTTAACTAAGCTTAACTAAGACCGGTCCTCCTACCCTCAGGAACACTTCCATTTATACGATCTAAAATGGGGTGTGGCCATCTAGCAGGGCAGGTATGAATGAATGAGAGACGGAATGGAAGGTCTACTCCCAACACATACATAACTTGACCTCTTTGTCCCCCGAGTCGGCTCAATCCAGATCATTTGCCTGCAATGGTCCCTCCCTATCTAATGGGCTTCCCCCATCAGTTCGCTCTGCATCCTCTCTGGTAGTGTATCCTCGTCTTTCTCTCGTCTAAAAACTTGTTTTTTTCTCGAAGTTAAATGCACTGGGAGCGCTTCTGAAAGGCTCTTGCTGCGAGAAGCGCTTTATAAATGGTCAGATAAGATAAGATAAGAAACGAACAAGAAAAAGATTTGCACTTAAGTGAAAATAGAACCTCAATGATCATTAGATGAAATTCTACAAACATTGCCACACATCACGCAAACAACTGTTCGAAACAACACACCCTCAAAGCATTCACTAGCATCGATGAACTTCGAAGACGCCGGGACCTCGTCTTGAATTCGCGCAGAGAACTGCGTCCTTGCTTCGTCAAGCCACGTCCCCGCGGCCTCGAGATTCTCCGAGGACAAAGTGAGGTCCTCACTGCCTGGACCAGTGCAAAATGTCTTCTCCGTTTCTTCGTCATCGCATTTGGCTTTGTAGTCTTGACAGAACAGATCTCCGAATGACGTCATCTGAGAGCATTCGAACACAAAAGCAGCAACATAATTCATGGACCGCCGTGTACCATTTAAACTTCAATCAATAACTTCATTATTATTATTATTTATTGCTGAAACTTAACTGCCTCTTTCAAATAACATTTTGGTACACCCTTGTAGTCCTCTTAGTTGATCCAATTTAAACTTGTCGCAATCTGTCATCACCTAATTTGATTTAACTGTTTTCTCATTTTTGTCTATCTTTTATAATATTTCTTGAGAATTTGTCTCACTTGGGTGACCCTCCCCAGCGGGATGTCCATCCCTTTAGGCCCCCCTTTGTAGCAAATGCTTGTATATTTTCTGCTTCTGATGTCATCTGATTTTCTGGTTTCTGGTTGCAATAAAAGCGAATTGAATTGAATATTCTGAATTGTACGACTGGCATCGAACCTAGAAGTTAGTCTTGGTAAAATTAAGCTTCCCTTCTTACATGTTGTTACACTGAGTTCATTCATCAGTCTCCAACTTGCAACTGTTGGATCATAAGGTGCGCAGCAGGTCAATGCTTCCCATCACATAGACCCCTGCACGCATGCATGTTGATTCTTGCCAAGGAACTCTATCTGTCAGGATATTAAATTGCACTCGTTTTTAAGAAATTCCGGAAAAGCCACAGCAAACGAAACAAGATACAATACTACACTTACTATGCTAATGAATGAATGAATTAATTAATTATGCAAATTCTACTTGATCACCTGCAGAACTGATAATCCAGCATCGCAACCATTGGCGCCATGAGCGACGCCACACATTCCTGCCAGAGGCGCCTGCAGTCTTGCAGAGGTCAGCGAATGATATCGTCCATGGCCTTGTTTGGCCGCGAGCGTTGCAAAACAGCTGCAATGCAACAAAACATCATACTTTAACAAGACGTGTCATTATAGTCATGCCACGCATAGCCTTTCTTTCTCGGTCGTGGGTCTGTTGTCTGGAACGACCTCATAGTTACGCTTCGCTCTCTACTTGTGGTCCATCCGGCTGGGTTCTACAAGTCTCTCAAGTCTTTTTTTGGTCGTGGTTGGACTGGGAGCGCCTCTGAGTAGTTTCTTGAAGGGGCGCTACACAAATGCTCTGAACGAATGAATGAATGAATTAAATAGCCGGTTCTGCCCACAAAAGAAAATGAGTTTTCTGAACAGTTTCAGTTTTCAAAGTCTCAGATCTTCAGCACATGATGGAAGAGAATTTAGACGATTATCAAGCACTTCAGGTCATCAGCAAATCAACGTCCAGTCCCAGGTGTTTGAAAGTTCTTTTAAAGGTTTACACAGTAGTTGCCTATGCTTATCACAAATTTAAGACATCTATCTTCCTTATAATAATATCAACAATTCACCATGATCTGGCAATTTTCAAATCGTGGCCGAACACAGTAGACCAGCAGACTACAAGAAACAACTCTCCTAACAGCACAATCTTCATTATCCTAACATTCATGGCTTTGCATGAACAGTAACTCCTAAGACCATGAAGGTGCAATGAATACTAACACCAGATGGGATACTAATAGACAAAGACCAACTCATATGTGCCATGCAAAATGCCAAAACTATGGCAACCATTGAGCTATGTCTACTGGTAGGCCACAACATTTACGGGGCGTGGTGGCGTTGTTGCCTTGAAGCCGGAAGGTTCGAGGTTCGAATCCACCTCAAGTCGCCGCGTAGGGACCTTGAGCAAGTCCTTCACTCGCAATTGCTTGGGCACTTCGGCATGAAACTCCGATGCAGTGTCCGCTCTGTAGTCGGGAGCGCCTCTGAGTAGAGAGAGCTTGAAGAGGCACTATAGAAATGGATAAACAAACAAAAAATAAATAAAATATGCAAGAAGAACAATCATGAAATCAAGAGACTGACTCCACTCTGGATGCTCTCCAGTAGTTTCCGCAAGCCTGCCACGGATACGGTCCGTCTTCTCCGCCGCGTTTCGGATGGAGCTGGAAGCAGATCGTTTCCGCTGACTTCTGGGTTCCCACCAGCAGCAGTTCATCGACGGCAGGAGATGGAAGCACACCAGGCACAAGGTTCATGTACTGCGGAGGCGACAGGAACCATGGACTCCACTGCAAGACCTGGAAGAGGAAAAAGAATGATGACGGAGTCAGGAATTTGATCAGGTGACAAACAATGAATCCCACAAATATTATACTGACGCGAAGAAATATCGGCCCGCTTATCTTTATGCTTACCTGAATGACCGATACTAAAGATGTCAGTATCACAGCTGATATAATAAACCGAGACACAACCATATGACCATAATCTACATTTATAAGCAAATGCATAATTAACTGTAATCAGAAGCGGCACCACCATAGGTTATTTAACCTCCTAGTTTTACTTTTGACCTGCCCCCCAAATTCTCTGGAATCATCAACTTCTTCTCTACATTTAATTTCTTCGAATAACTCACATGACTTTGACAAGACCCGAGTGTAATTAATAACCAATGCAAACAACAACAGAAAAGTTGACCAAACGTTATGGCAGTCGTTCATAGCCAAGTCCTATCAGGCAGCGAAGCGCTTTATCTGCTGCCTCTGACATGACATTGTTCTGTCACATTCTTAAAACTGTCCCGAGCGTCCTCTTCGGCCAAGGTTGGGTCGGGAGAGCTCCTGATTAGTAACCTTGAAGGGGTACCATAAAAATCCTCGCAATGAATGAACGAATGACTTCTGAAGGACGGAATACAGCAGTGGCGGTGCCAGGAATTCAGTTTTGGGGGGACTGAATCTGCGGGGAGAAAATTGAAAATTGAATCTTCCATTTCAGCCGTCAAAATTTCTGATGATCTTTTTTTTTAAAGTCATATGGCTAAAATTTCAAGAAAATTTTCCATTTCAGCTGTCAAAATTTATGGCAACCTTTTTTTTAGTCATTTGGTCGAAATCTTGGAAAATTTGGAAAATGGTCCTTTTTCAACCGCCAAACTTTCTGACACACCTCGTGCATATGTTTAATGCTTACATTTAAGTTTTTTAGGGTGGGGCTAATCATGCAAATATTTCATTTTTACATGTGGAAAAAAATTGATGGCTTTTTAGGGGGCTTACCCCTAGCCCCGCTACTGCACTAACCGCATGGTCCACCTATCCAGACATCGAGCAACTACACCGCGCTTACTGGATCGTTAGGTTTTCGTTCGTCCATGAGGACGAGATGTGAATCAGTTGCCACGAAATGGTAGAACATCGACGACGGGTGCTTGGTCACAGCCAGGATCCGCTCCGATGGATTGAAGCAGCGATGTGGCAGACTGCACAGAACGAGCGGCAAATGGGAACGCTAAACACAAAATCAATTTCTTTTTAATAACTGTTCATTCGGGAGACACTTAAATAAAAAATTTAAATTTCACAAGTCTTGCCCTTTTCAGTGGTTATTTTACCATCAAATAACTATGCAGGACTTTAAAAAAATTAATTTGTCGATGTTTGATGGCTGTTCAATGCATCATAAGCTTTACTTATGCTTTTTTTAAAGTCCTGCATAGTTATTTTTAAACACAATGCTAATATAATAATAATAATATAATAATAATGCCAATATAATAATAATTCCAATATAATAATAATAATGGTAATATAATATATTAAAGTCTCTTGACATTTGATACTGCTACTGTTTTATCAACCCCTTTATGATTGTTTGCTTGTCTGAGCGTGGATATTCCTTCCTTCAATAATAAAGAGGGTTCCAGATTCGAACCCACCTCAAGCCTCCACCGCATAGGGAACTTGAGCTAGTCCTTCACTCACAATTGCTCGTGCGCTTCAGCGAGAAACTCTCATGCAGTGTCCGAGCTGCAGTCAGGAGCACTTCTGAGTAGAGAGCTTGAAGGGGCGCTATCGCAAATGCGAGAAGAAAAAAAAAATTATAATACAGTCATAATCATAACCCCATCATCAAAATTCATCTGCATATATGATATAATTTAAACATCAACTGTGCAATACCCCAATGTCTAGAAGGGACACCGAAGTTCGATTCGCAAAAGCCGCCAGCCGAGGATGTCCCCCAAAATGGCAGCTTGTCCACCCACTGCGACTTCCCTCATCTTCGTACACTCGAACCGGTCTGAAAGTACAAATTTCGAATAATAGCAACAGAAGAAATTGATCAATGTTTTCTGTCTAAAGTGGTGTTCTAGAAGTCTGCTGGGTGATCATTACTTAATCATCACCTTAATCATTACTTAATCATCCCTACCATATACCCTAATCATTACTAACATATACCTTAATCATTACTTAATTATCACTACCATATACTTTAATCATTACTTAATCTCCACTACCATATACCTTAATCATTACTTAATCATCCCTACCATTTTCATTACTTAATCACCACTATCACATACCTTAATCATTACTTAATCATCACTACCATATATCTTAATCATTACTTAATCATCCCTACCATTTTCATTACTTAATCACCACTATCATATACCTTAATCGTTACTTAATCATCACTACCATATATCTTAATCATTACTTAATCATCCCTACCATTTTCATTACTTAATCACCACTATCATATACCTTAATCGTTACTTAATCATCACTACCATATACCTTAATCATTACTTAATCATCACTACCATATACCTTAATCATTACTTAATCATCACTACCATTTTCATTACTTAATCACCACTATCATATACCTTAATCGTTACTTAATCATCACTACCATATACCTTAATCATTACTTAATCATCACTACCATATACCTTAATCATTACTTAATCATCACTGATAAATTTACCACCGCCTACGTCACCATAAAATTAAACGAAACTTATTCATAATTATTGAACGGTACCCACTCAGTACTCACTTTTGATCTGTTGACTGAGGAGACCATAGATAGACTGAACCAGATTTCGTGGACACCAGATGTTCCAACGCAACGTAAGGACTGCAAAAAACCACAAAAAAGCACATGTGCAAGCAATTCACGGCTGATAAATTAATGAAAGACAACTGATTCGGTTCAAAAGACTCAGTTTTTAACGCAGGTTTACTTTGACGTGTTCCTTCCCCATGGTCCTTGCATCACCATTCTACAAGATGCTCAGGACTGTTCCTCTTCCTCCTCGCGTGGGCTGGGAGCGCCTCTGGGTAGAAATCTTGAAAGAGAGCTATATAAATTCTGATTGATTCGAAGCATTCAATGTGTCTAATGAACTTGTGAACCTGTTCTGCATTTTGTATTAAAGAAATGTCCAGACCAGATTGCAGATTCGCATTCTAAAAAAATGGATCACAACACAAGTTGATAATGAAGTCCTTATAAGACCAGAAGTCAAAGCCAACTTACATGACCAAGCTTATAATCATGGGTCAAAGAATAAGACGTATTGCGGGCTCAACAGAATAAATCATTTGCCTGCTTTATAAATGGTCAGATACAATCAGGGTTGAAAGTGAGCCGGGTCTGTCCGGATCTCAGACCCGGCATTCTTTTGTTGGCACTTGAATAAACACTGGTATTTAGCATCCTTTGGCCCAAAGAGACCCGGCAACTTTTTCAAACCACTTTCAGCCCTGGATACAATACAATACAATAAATGTGAACATTAAGCTTAATAAATAAAGTATGAAAAGACTAACATTGGAAAGATTAAGGTGGATATATTAATCTTCAAAGCATAATTAGCCAACACGAATAGTTGTTAAGGAAGTACGAACAGAGCTAACGAAGCATTCAGTCTCAAACGAGTGCAGTGGAAAATACCTGACACAGATGGATGACGGAGAGTCATCTTCAGCAAAAGAGTGAGATGTTACAAGATGAACGTCGGAACTGAAGGATTCATCCAGATCTCCCAACCGGAATATACTGCAACGTTTCGCCTGTCGACACATCACTACATACGAACGGAAAACACATCAACTTAACATACCCAAACACGTGTTTTCTGTAAACAGGCATCATATGTAAAAAACGTGCAATAAACCGATGCTCCATAAAATCACAAGTTTTTGCTAGATACACAAATATATCTTCGTGGTAGGACCCTCAACCTGTAATGGTCTTCCTCTGACCCTCCACTCTCTTTGTAAAAATCCTTCTCAGGCTTTCCTCTCTCATCTTAAGACAGTTTTATTTGGCAGTGCTGAGGTTGGGAGTGCCTCTGAGTAGCCCCCTTGAAGAGGCGCTATATAAATGCATCTAATGAATGAATGAATATCAATCCTTGAGAATAATGGTACCATAAGCACACTGCGTTGATAGGAAATTCATGACAAGTTGAGTTTACAGCACAGCACGTACAAAGGGAGCAAGTTTAACAACTGAAAGTACTTAGTCCAGTGCAAAGGAAGCACAATGTGCTCGATTTGACGCGTGAAAGCTAGGCTCTTGCAAATCCCCATATGCATCATTGCACAGCCAACTCAAAGCTTCAAGCTGTGTGTTGAGTTGGCACCAACAAGCAAAGTGTACCCCGTGCAGCCACAAGATATGTCCCTCACCAGGAAGTCAGTGCACTATTCCTCACACATCAACTGTCAGTGCCTGCATGGTGGGGCGCGGTGGTGTAGTGGTGGCGTCGTTGCCTTGAAGCCGGGAGGTTCGAGGTTCGAATCCACCTCAAGTCGCCATGTAGGAACCTTGGGCAAGTCCTTCACTCACAACTGCTCAGCGCTTCGGCGTGAAACTCCGATGCAGTGTCCGCTCTGTAGTCGGGAGCGTCACTGAGTAGCGTGCTTGAAGGGGCGCTATAACAAGTGCACATACACCCTACACTTTCATATATGTGCAATCCAACGCATCACATGAGACAGTAACAGTGCAGGAACTTTCAGCACTCGATGCAGAATTCCTAGAGCTCCTGTGGTGCAACGGAGAGTGAGCGAAAGAACATAAAAAGGAGTTGCATACCAAAGTTTTGATGCTGAGTTGTGACACTTGTCGTCTCAAAGATACGTCCGTAGCCTTCAAGGTTGAACTCCGACTTTCTGCCTGTCATGTGCAGCCGGTGATCAGTGACACCTACTTCGTCTAATGCTGAAACACAAATTAAGAACACCAAGGTGTTTTTACCTGTTAACAAAATGCAAATTTGTAATGCATCAAAATGTGAATCAAGGAAGGAACCTATAATCAATGTCGGTGATAAGTTCAGCTTTAAGAGCTCTTTAGAAATCTGCATTTTACTACATTTGAGTATCACCCTATGAATTTTCTCAGAAAGACTAGTATGCGGCAGGTAGCAGTGCATGGAAGAAAAGAGCCGGTTACTTATTCTATCATATAACCGAATGCTCAACTACAGTTGAAACTCATTTTTAAACAATTACAGTTTACTGCCAAGTGACTCTGCCCTACAGATACTCAAACAGCAATCTTACATATTCTCCCAGAATGACTATAAATTCATAACATAACGTTATAGCGTAATCTAGGAAATTTTATACAACGCCTCTTCAATCAGGCTACTTAGAAACGCTCCCGGTCCAACCACGGCTAATAAGAGAGTTTTGAGATTTTTCAGAAACAGAGAGGAGTGGTCCATTGGTACTAAGCATATTGTAACAGGGAGGCCATATCAGGTTGCAGGACCAGTCTGCGAGCAGGGAACCAGAAGCTCAGCTTGGTCTGCTGATCGAAAGGGGGGACCAAACAATTGAAGAAGTTGATAAAAGATTACCCATTCTGCTTAAGTCTCGACCAGTTGGACGCACCAGAACACCCTTTGCGCTGTCCCCAGAAGCATTCCTGTATGGTAGGTAGCTAAGACAACCACCTGTATAATCAGAGTTGACATTCTGTAACCATAGCAACAAAAAAACAGCAAATAATAATGTATTTGTTGTGTAGACATCAAGATATTGGTAGTATTATTCGTTCACTTGTATTTTAAAAACAGCATGCATGCATTGAAGTAAAAAAAACGGGTTTCCAATCAAATGTATGAAATGTAGATTTCCTAAATTTATCAGCACCATGCAACAGCTAAAACAGGGAGACCAGCGCAATGTGAAGTGTACATTTAAACAGTATGCTTACAGTGAAAAAGAACACTTCATACACATTGCTGCCTCATGGCAACCACAAGGAATGGCTCTTCTTCCTTTTTCTATCATAGACATCCTCCAAAGTATTGCACCATGGTTGAAAGAATATAAGGTGAATATCCTTTCTCAAACAAACGAAGAAATGCTGAGAAGATCTGGAGAAGAGAGAACACAGATAAAAACGAGATAAGAGGACGACAAAGAAAACAGATTGGACTCGAGGCACCTGTATTCTAATCGCAGAATGAATATCTAGCTAGCAGTCAGTCACAGGCTTATGCAAATTCTGATCACGCACCAAATCTTGAAGATCATATCTGATGATTGGAGCACTGTAATTCGCCGTCTCTCGCACGGACGTAGGAGCGCGCGCCTCTTTCTTCACGTCCGACATCAATCTCTGGAAACCTCGAACCACGTCTTTCTCTTCCAAATCGTCGAGGTCTTCCAGGTTTTCCAGAAGCTCAACGGCACGGAACTGACCAAACGCAGTCTGGAAACAGAAGATTGAATACTTCTCTGCATTTTAAAGTAAATGTAAACTGTAAATAGAAAAGATCCACTGTAGCAGTAAACACCATCCTGTCCCATCCTTATATACTTTATGTTTACAACGTTTTAAAGGTGCCTAAGGCGACTGTTCAAACTAATCAGTGTTCTTAAATAGAAGAGATCCACAGTAGCATGGATGGATCCGATTTGACCAGGGTCTATGACAACAGAGGTCGTTACCCTGGACAGAAATTTGCTTGGCATATTACAGCACTTAAGAGCAATTCAATTTTTTTAAACTTAAGATGTCCACAGTAGCAGTAAACATCCATTCTTTTATACTTTACGTTTACAACATTTTAAAGGTGTCTAAAGCGACCGTTCTAACTAATCAGTTTTCTTATTGCCGACGCATAATAATAGGTAGTAACTAGTAGGGCTGACGAATTAAATGATTAGTCGTTAATTAGTTTCAACTATGGCATTCATTTCTATGATTATTTGAAGACTGTAATGCTTAGTAACGCAGAAATTACAAATCATACAATTATATCTTGACGTCTGACGAGAGTTGTATCAAGTCTGATAAGTAATAAGGGGTAACAACAACAACAGAAATAAAAATAAACCTCACCAAAGACTCGAATGTGACCGCCGATAGTCAAGCAATGAGAAAATTTGACCAATATATATCAAGGGAAGCTTTGAAAGTGGTTTGAGTACAAGAGTAAAAATCAAGCCTAATGTCGGAGAATTGTATTGCATTGCCATTGCAAGATCGACAAATTAATCCTTTACGCGTTTGCCCCGAGTATATTCGCTGAAAACGGGCTTAAAATTTAAAAATGAACCGGTAAAGGGTTAACATATCGTCTTGCCTCTCACACTAATCAGAGGTGCTCTCAGAGCAAGAGACCAAGAGTAAAAAGTGGTTTTGACTTTAGAGACAACAAAAAGAAGGCACTTAGCACACCAGTTAATAAGGAGGAACATGTTGAAGGAGAAAGCTGTTTCAACAGTGCAGGGTCAATAAGAGCAAAAGCTTATGTTTTAGCCATGGCGGTCCTAGCTCGCGGACGAAAAGATCGTGCCAGTCAAAGAAGCAGAGCGGGCAAAGAATGTGGGTTGAATGAGCAATAAGTGTGGTCGGGAAATGGATGATGTCACATAGACACTTGGGTATCTATGAGTGAAACTGGAGTTAAGTTGTAGTCAAAGTTAAGACTCTGTGAAAGACTGTTGGTTCTTATATGGGAAAGATTTTTTGCTCAATACAGAAAGGCATTGTCTGCATCATGAAACTGGGTTCTACGTTCTAACCACAAAATGAGCAACAAAATTCCACCAGAGTTGGCATGTAACAATATAAACTGACTTCACACACAATATAGTAGATAAGTAATCATTAATAAAAAATAAACAAATAGTCTTCAACGTACAGTCACGGAAGTTTTATCTCTTGCCACTCTACGCATAAGGAGTTTCAAATTCGTCTTCAGCCTATTCTTATCCTCCATGCACGGCTCTTTTTCTAGGTCCACATCTGAAAAAGAGTCAACTCACTCGTAACAGTGACAAACATCAAATTCCAAACCAGCAGTGTAGCATTAAAATGCGAGAAAACTTTAAAGTCTTTAATCAATTAGAACTTGTTGGCTAGATTTTTTTATCGGGTGCTGCCAGAATCCCAGAATCGAATATAGGCCAGATCCCCAAAATCACTTTTTAAGTGTGACCATAAACATGACTTAATGATTTGTAGAAATTAAACTGCGTAATTAACAATTGTGAGGCGTGGTGGTGTAGTGGGTATGTTCGTTGCCTTGCAGCTGAAGGGTTGCAGATTCGAATCCAACTTAAGTCGCTGTGACAGGACCTTGGGCAAGTCCTTCAATCGCAATTGCTCAGCGCTTCGGCATGAAACTCTGATGCAGTGTCCGCTCTGCAGTCGGGAGCGCCTCGGAGTAGTGAGCTTGAAGGGGCGCTATAACAAGTGCACATACAAACAAACAAACAAAATGTAATTATTTAACTTAACTCTAACAAGCATTCGAGAGTTCTGCCACTTTCCATAAAACCGTTTTTTGAAAAATCGGGCCTTTGTGTATTTTCAGCATTCTGGATGATCTGAGTTTCGGGTTGACAGCAGACTTTCTCCTTCACACACAATATTTAATATTCCCACAGGTAATCCCAAAGACCGAGTGTCTGTTTCCACAAACAATATGGTTGCCCAAAACTATGTTCAAACAGAGCGCTGTGACATGCAGGCCGCATCTCAAATCTGGTATAATAAGGAACATGTATGCTTACTAACTTGCCTGTAAACTTAATCCTCGGAACAAACCACAAACGGTGAAAAACCTAAGTTTTCTGCACATTGATCTACATATAGGGAGTTCACAACCATCAGGCCCTTATCTAGCTGCGCAACATAAACATAACTATCCGGTAAAAGCAACAATAATAACAACTATAGAACGTCCCCATTAAAAAAACAACTCAAAGCAAGACAAAGGCCGTTTATTTATCATCATCAATGCTTTTACATAAATGTGTACCTACAGTTGTTTGGTGGCAGCAACGGCAATGCAGGGCTCGATGGGAAGAGTCCCATGCCACTGGGGCACTTAAAGCATTTCTGTGGAACGATTTCTAGATCTCCGGTCTTTCCGGTTCTTATATCGACCGCCAGCGATGTCCCATAGTCCGTAAATCGTTCTCTAACAAAGTCCTGTACAGGAAATTCCATGCTTTGTACTCGAGTCTATCTGGTTATAAGAGTACAGCTGCTGTTTTGCTGTGCTTAATAAATGTCTATTGACCTAAACTTGGGAATTTAGCATGAAAAAATAAACAAATAACTCAACAATATCAATAACACCGCCATGTGCCTTTTGCAGTGACTACAAATACTTAGGTGTCACATCTCGTGAATATTTGTCAAGTAAGTAAGGTGACATTATCGTTATCGCTGAAGAAATCTAGATTATTTCTGCTATAGCCATGTAAACCCGACTTCACTGAATGCGGTTTGTGACTCAGGTTTGTAATAAACAAAGATCTACATTATTTGCTCTGATTGCAGCTTTTCCTAGCTCAGTTGAGAGAGCGTTGCTCGATAAACTGAGTAGTCATTATCGCGACCCGGGTTCAAGCCTCGCTCAGGGTAAAAATTTATTTGAATTTTCTGTTAGCTGCCAATGGCGCTTTCTGTTGTGTTGTTTGCCTCGGGTCTGTTGAAAATAAGATCGCCCTCCCACTTCTTGCTTGGCTGACCAGGGGGGCCCGGTAGAGTAGTGGTTAACACGCTGGCCAACAGAGCGAGAGGTAGGCCTAGTGAGTTCGAGCCCCCGTTGGGCGGATTTGCTTTGTAGGCTGCCATCGGTGCCGTATAATTACAAAGCTGTCTGTTCAGTTGGTAGTTAAGTTTAATTAAGATTACTGCATAACTTGTAAATGTAAAGCGCAGTGCGTCTTGCAGGCGTTTAATTAAAGAAAAAATATTATTATTATTACTTAGGCCATTAGTGTTAAGTTACCGAGCCTGTTGTAGCCGACCTGCGTGTCGTGCGAAGCTTGCCGTATTTCGTATAACTTGTACTTGTAATCGTTCTGCGGTGTGTCAGATTGAATGTCAATAAACGAATATTATTATTATTATTACTCTGCAGGTCACTAGTGGTCTTTGGCCCATATAGTCCAGAAGCCATCGCAAAAGGCAAGTACAAATTCGTGGGCGATAATTGAGTGATAGCAGTACTGTAGATCAACAACATGGCTGGTGCAATTGTGCGCGAGTCGTTGAAACAATCTTTGCGAAATACTTCTAAACTAATCGTCTGCCTTCAGGGAGGGGACTGCGTTTCTGCGCCGGACCGCTGTTCACGACGGGTTTATTCCTCATTCCGGTCGCTCGACCGGACACCTCAGGGTTTGCTGTGCGGACAGTGGCAATCCCAGAACCGTCGACATCACCTTGGTGTGCTACACGTTTGCGTCGCCGGCCACCATGGGTCAGAGTGCATCACTCATCAGGAGTGCTGGAAGTGTGGGTCGACGATTGACCCGAATAAGGAGCAGTACTTTTGTGAATGCGGCGTAGTTCAACCGCCGATCGACAAGCGAAGTTTTTTTCAAGTGATGGGTTTGGAGGAGAGGTACGACATAGACGTTAAGGACCTGGCGGATAAATACCGGGACTTGCAACGCATCCTGCACCCGGATAAATATTCGCAGAAGTCAGAGGTATTTTACAGTTCGACAAATGCTTTGAGTAAAGCGTAGTTTGGTAGATTATTCTAATCTTGGGAACATGTTAAATGTGGTCAATCTGTTAACTGGAAAGATGACATTAATTTGCCAACTTTAACTATATGGTTTATCTAATGCTTTTAAGAATTCTTTTATAATAATATCCCAGAAATGAAATTAGTCACAAGACAGAATTTGTACCAGTCAGGTTCAACACTTGGCATTCAACATAATATCATATGTGTGAGGTATGCCACTGAGCACTGGCTTCACAGCTTTTTATATTACATGAAGAGTGAAAATGCTTTAAAACAACTGGCCATTCCCTTTGCTCCTCTCCACATAGCAAAGTGCTTGTCCCCTACTCATGTACTTCTACCAGGCAGCAACGCTTTTATTCCGCTGCTGACCCTGCGGTCTGGAATGGGCTACCCTGTGCCTGCTGCAAAGGGTCCCCACTGACATTTTCTATCACAATCTTAAAACTATAATAATCTTCGTTTAATTTAGAAAAAGAGACAAATCCAGGTGACACACTACTGGGTGTGCCCAGTTACACGTCAAAGCACATTAAAAATCAACGTCAAAAATATCGTGAACATAAAGTCTGTCATTAATTGGCAGGCAAAGAACCCTTGGAATAAAATTTCTATCATCTTTAAATGGTATCTAGGGTGTAAGTTACAGGTGGTTTTTGATAGAGGTGGGATAAGGTTCCTGTTAGCCGAGATTGGGAGCGCTCCTTAGTAGTAACCTTGAAGGGGCGCTAGATAAATCCTTGTATAAAAGAATTAAAGAATGAAGATCACCACTGAACAACAATCAATTTGTGGGGCGCGGTGGTCTAATGGGTATGTTCGTCGCCTTGCAGCCGAAGGGTTGCAGGTTCGAATCCACCTCAAGTCCTTCACTCGCAATTACTCGGTGCTTCGGCATGAAACTCCGATGCAGTGTCCGCTCTGTGGTCTGGAGCGCCTCTGAGTAGTGAGCTGGAATGGGCGCTGTAACAAGTGCACATACAATCACTTCTTACTTTTGTTAAGTGTTTGGAGATGGTGTTTCTAAAACAATCTTACAGGTCAGTGCATATATAAGCAAAATGTTCAGTGCGTATGTAAAATGTTAAGTTACGTTGCAGCGTGATATGCATTCCAGCTATTTCCATTTTCAGACTGAGAAAGGTTTCTCCATCCAGCACTCGTCGCTCGTTAACAGGGCCTACAACATTCTGCTGAAACCACTCACCCGAGGCCTCTACCTGCTCCGTCTGAACGAAGAAGACTTAGAGAAAGAAACGCAGATGGATCTTGGATTTCTCGATCGGATCATGGAATTAAACGAGTCGATCATTGAAGCGGATTCACTTGAAGTAATTGATGCCCTCGCAGCAGAAAATCAGAAAGTGCTTGACTGTCTTAATTCGGAGATTTCAAGCGCCTTCCTGGAGGACGATAAGTTGCTTGCGAAAAAACTTTTGGTGAAGTTGAAATACTACGTAAACATTGAAGAAAAGATTAAGTCTTTCAAACTCAAATACTCGGAGTGATTCGGATGCGGATTCATTAATATTGAACTATTTTCGATTTTGTTGCAGTGAAAATATAAGCGTCTGCATAAGTACAGCTACCTGCTGTTTGTTTCGTAATGTGAGAAAGTTTACAGTGTGTTTTTCATAGTAGTATTTGAAAGTATCATTTGAGAACGGCAGTAAGGTTTCACACAGCAGATTATAGTATTATTGGCTTACTGCCTTGGAAAAATCTGATTCAGTATCCATATAATTATATTGTGTTTTTCTCACTGTCTATGCGCATCATTGCGTGGTGTGAAAGTTTGTATTAGTATTGACTCTTCAGTTAAGCACATTGCTGTTTGCTAGCTACACTGAAGTAGTACACAATCCTGTTATAGAAATCTCATTAGTGAAGCTGTTAAATGTGATTTAGCAATAGGATGTTATTTTTGTCTGAAGTCTAGCGAGTTGCGGAAATGCAAATTGTCTTAAAATCTAAGCTAATGTGTAAGCTATGACCTGTAGGCCTATAGTTTCTTTATACATAAGCAAGGCTTCAGATTAGATCAAAAGAAAATTGCCTTGACACAATTTTAGGGTCTGCTTAAAATGGGTAGATCCTACCGAAGCTTCACACTATCCTGGAAACTAGTAGAAAGAATAATTATCTAGTAAAAATTTCAAACATAGTTGACTATTAATTCAGAAAAACGTTTGAAGATAAATATTTAGTAATTTAAAATATCATGTAGTTGATTTAATGTACTGGGCGGTCTAAGTGAATGATTACCTTTGAAAAGAGTTCCGCTGAATCTGTCCTGTGTATATTAGGTTTGTTAATTTTAACAATTCATTGATTAATTGTTAAAAATTTTAATCGACTGAACTTTGGACTTGTCTAACTTTCCGATATGGTGAACAATTATTTATTTTATTTATTTATTTTTCGCATTTGCTATAGCGCCCCTTCAAGTTAAAGATGAACAATGGTAATGTGAAACGTTTGAGAGGAAAATTAAGCGATAATGTTAAAAAGTGCTGGAAGGTCAAAGGTAGTGACAGAGTAACTGTCTTCATTGTAATAAATGGTTCAGTTAAAATTTTGTAGAAAGTAGTAACCACCTCAGTGACTACAGTTTTTACAGTTTTTCATACATTAAGTAACATACCAGATTTATTGATTAATAGAAGTAAATTTTAAGGGATTATATATTATAATATTATTAATATGACATGCTTAGACTTAACTAATAGGCCTATGATACAAATACAATAATTGTTGCAGATAAATACTTTTTCTAAAAATTTGGCATGTAGGCCTATGCCTATATACATTATACAGTCAACTTAATTCATTCATTTGTTCATTATTGCTTCTATTGTTCTAGCTAATATTATAGTTATGAGAGGATTTTAAGTAAGGCTAGGCCTAGGGCAGACATTGTGTTCAGTGGTTAAAATGGTTTGGGTGAGCAGTGGGAACGCTGGGTGAGCAGTGGGAACGCTGGATGAGAGCAGTGGGAACGCTGATGAAGAATTTTATTGAAATGCATGGGTTTTGGAGTTTCATCATGATGAGCAAGCCAAGAATTTCGATTTTCGAGAGCAGTGGGAATGCTGTTCCCACCCACTTTAAACCAGACCTGCATGTGTTACAAAATCAACGAGAGTTCTATGACATGCTAAACAGTTAGGTACTGCTAGACTTTTCCATTACTCTACCAGGGCATTAATTACTGTTGCATCTGGAGCGGCTAACCCGCATCTTGTCAAAATAAATACATTTGTAACGCGTGCAAGATAACACATACAGTTCGGCTGTCGATTGGGCCGGGAGGGGAAAGTTTCTGGCTTATATGAAGACAGAGGGCTACCTTCCTATAGAGCGTCGCCAGGGGCGGATCCAGGGGGCCAATCCGGCCATGCCCCTCCATTTAAAAAGTGCATGGGACGTGGCCCATTTGTTTTCAACAAGGTATTAAGCCAGAAAGAAAAGCAGGACAGAGAGGCCATAACTCCGACTTTATGGGTTCCGTTTATTTCGGTGGCCCCTCCGGTCGGAGGGTACGGAGGGCGGTCGCTAGGCTACGTCGGCCGCCAAAGATATATTGTTCATGCTTCGGTCCCCGATAGGCCCTACGGTAGGCCTATAACAACAATTGACGGCGTAATTGCAGTAGGGCCGCTACTGCAATTACGCCGTCAATTGTTGTTATAGGCCTACGTGCGTTCACGTAGGCCAACAGTTAGGCCTACTGCGTGGAATATTCCATCCGAAGACCCAACGTCGACGTCAGTAAAGTAAACTAGCCACATGTACACTCGATCAGACTGCGACCACATGATTTTATTTACCAACTAGGACAAATGGAATTTCATCCCTGTAGGGTTTACACGAAACATACATAACATAGGCCTACATACATACGGGTTCAAGCCTCGCTCAGGGCATTAATTTATTAAAATTTCTGTTAGCTGCCATTGGCGCTTTGCTGTTGTGTTGCTTGACTCGGGTTCTGCTAAAAGTAAAGATATCCCCTCCCACTCCTGGCTTGGCCGAATCAGGAGCGTACGTTCCAGTACTTAGGCCATTAGTGTTAAGTTACCGAACCTGTTGTAGCCGACCTGCGTGTCGTGCGAAGCAGGCCGTATTTCGTATAACTTGTACATGTAATCGTTCTGCGGTTTGTCAGATTGAATGTCAATAAACGAAGATTATTATTATTACATAGGCTCATGGGCGGAGTTTATCAGGGGCTAGGGGGCTAAGCCCCCTCCAAGAAGACCCAAATTCATTTTTTTACCGTGTAAATGGTATCTCTTCCCGGGCTTAGCTCCCCCCCCCCCAAGAAGGCTTTAGCCCCTCCATGGTAGACCATGCAGATGACAAAAGTTGTAGTTAGCTCAGACTTGCCTGCAAGACAGTAAGCTTATAGGCTAGGCCTAGGCTTCGAGACCAAGACTGGGTTCTACATAGACACAATTAGGCCTAATTAAGGTACGAGACAGTTCGAGACAGTTTAAGAATCGAGACTGAGGCTTTCGATATTCCACATGACAGGGTAGGCCTACATTTCGGAATTAGGCCTAATCGTAATTGCACGCATAGCCTAATAATCTCCCAAAGGCCAATAAACTATAGACTATCTAAAAAAATTCCACTAATCTCCGTCTAGCCTATAGACGTAGGCCCTATCCAATGACTGTGGGCCTAACCGAAATAATAATTATTTAGGTTAGGCCCACAGTCATAATTCATTATTATTATTATTTACACAGATCTTGGCCGCAGCATTTATGTCTGCTGCGGCATCACTTCAAGCCGCTGAAATACCATCGGCTTAGACGAATCTGTTATGTACAGTACGTGTGTGTGATGCTTAGGTGTTCATGACTAATATAATTTAATTTATAATGTCCGCTTTCTGCTGTTTTTCGCTGCAAAACTTTGTGTTTTAAACAATGACTAAAGAGTACGATCATCTATTTAAACTTCTTATAATCGGAGATAGCGGTGAGTGGTACTTTTGATTTTTATGGACCCGTGTTCACAGAAATCCATTGGTCCGCGTACTTTGTTTCGCTGCAATGGCTATTGATCTGTGTGAATTACTTCTATAGCGCCCGTTTTAAATGGAGGATTTCGTACAGTTGGGTTGATGAAGGTCGGGCGAATCTACTGGAACTGAAGAGGTTAGCTGGTTATGGGAAAAACAGCGAAAAGTAACGTGTAGTGATCGTCCCGGAAATGGTAAAGCCTGGAAATGGAAAATAAGTTCAGATGCATTGGGCCTTAAAGCTGTTGTTACTGGTTGTAATTTGTGGTTGTCCATGGTCCCAACGGGGACCAAATGAACATGGCTGCCAGTCAAGAAAACAATGGACTTTAATTAAGTTCTAGAAATCACTTAACTGTCTTTATTGCCATTAATTTTATTCAGTGACTCTTCTCTAGCGCCTAGTTTAATGCTTTGTTGTGTTCAAAGAAATTTAGATCGTGTCAAAACCTATATTACGTTACAATAGTTGTTAATAGTTAATAAATAAGTTGTCAGCTGATGATTGTGAATCAGTCAGTCAACTCGTCGGCAAATCACCATTGTCTTCCTGCCTGCTGCCCTGTATTCTTTCCTACTTAAACAGCAGTTCCTTCTTTTGTTCGGTCATTCATTCCTAACATCTTTAATTCTATTCATCCATCATCCCACCTCTCCTCATGCCTCAGTCCATCCATCAATCCTTCCCTTTTCAAAGGTTTCTCAGCACAGTTCTTTGTTGTTTTGGTTGTCAGTTCCTAGTTTCAATTCAGTTACTTCCGTGTAAAAACCTTATTAAAAACTAATGCATTGAGAAATGCAATCGACATCAACATCTGACAACTACAAGTCCTGGAGAAACTAGATAACGAAGTGAAATGTATCCTGTTCCAGATTGACTTTGTTGCATCAGGCAATTAGCTGAGAATCATAATCTCCAACTTTTCTAAAGCACCACTCAAAGCCAAGCGCAGGGCACCAGGTTATTCACGAGCACCATGGCTTTTTTTAGGGTGCAGTTCTACACAAAATGTGCAGTTCAAAATGGATTTGTGCAGTTGTAAAAACACTTCTGTGCAGTTAAAAGCAGTAAAAAATGGTAACTGACATTCGAATGAAAGAAATTTACCATGGAAGATGGGAAAGAAAGGAACGGGTTGTGCAGTTCTAAAAATTCCTTAGAAAAAGCCCTGACGAGCACTGTGTCTAGTCAAAAGGGTTTTCCGAAAGAGTAGTCAGAAGGAGGTCATAGTCTTTTACCAGATAATCAGAGGTGCAGAGTAGCCATTAAGGTGAACATCACTTAAGGCATCAATGTTAAATAGTGACAGTAACTTTTATTTAATTTATTTATTGCTTCAGAAAACAAACCAAATGCAGATGGCAACAGAAACAGAGCAATCACCGTGCTTTATACAGTGGCGGCACCAGGATTTCAGTTTTTTGGGGGGGCTGAACTTCAGCGGAAAATTTAATTTTCATTTTCAGCCGCCAAAATTTCTGAAGACCTTTCCCCCCCCTTTTTTAGTCATTCACCCGAAATCCCTTGCATATGGTTTTCAGTTTTTATGGGGAATGAGCAAGGAAATTATCATTTTTACATGGGAAAAAATGGATGGCCTTTTTGGGGGGGCTTAGCCTCCCTAGCGCCGCTACTGGCTTTATATCACCCTGACCCTAAGTAGATACACGCATTTCGGTCAATGTTTGAATGTCACACAGATCCAAACTCACTTCCACAGAACTGCATAAAAGCTCCGCTATGGTCGGTCCATCTCTCTCTCTCTCTCTCTCTGGAGTAAGTTACCCAGCAGTAATGAACCTCTTTGTTTTTCTTTTCCACTTATACACTTGCAATTGTTTGAAAACAATTCTCTTTGAATGTGGCTTGGTGCTGTCTGGTTGGGAGCGCCTCTGAGGAGTTACTCTTTAAGTGGTGCTACATAAATTAATGATTACGGTTACTAACATGGCTGAAACCAAAGAATTTTAATACTGTACATCATTGGTCAATCAACAACAGTTAAAAAAGCGCAGACTCCCATTGAATAGTTTCTACTTGTTTTCAGGTGTTGGAAAGAGTTGCATTCTGCAACGGTTCGCTGGTGAAAATTTCTCAGGTAGGTGTCACCACAGGTGATCAATTAATTATACAGTCGTTGTATCGAATTATTTCTGCTGTCATGTATTGAGTCGCTTGTTTCGCTTGATTCACCCTGGTCCGCTGTTTGCCTGCGTGAATGAGCACAAATGTAAGTGGGTTATGTATGAATTAGTTTAAAACTAAGCAGTCTTATGAATGATAAAGAAGGAACAAGTGTTGTTTTCAAAATGGTGAGTGTGGGATGAATTTGGCTAACAGATGGGCTGCATATAAAGTGGACTATCTCAGCCTATCTGCATGAAAAGATCGACAAGGACAAGAGTGGACCTATTGTTAATTGCGTTGTAGCATGACTGTTAGTCATAGTCTTTATGAGTCAGTCAACTAACTGGTAGGTCACGACACATCTCCATTTCATCTCTGCTGCTGTATCTATTACCTTCTCCAGTCTCCATCTTTTCTTTGTTCATTCATTCTTAACTTCCCTTCCTCCTTGTCTTTCCTTGTCTTTCATCCCTCCCTCCTTTTTTAAAAGGTTTCTGTTTGCTTTTCTTTGTTGTACTTGTTTTGGTTTTCCGTTCCTAATTCATGTGACAACCCATCTATTATGTATCCCTGTGTACTGCCATTTTATATCTGCCCAGCTTGAAATGTTATGATGCTAAAGAAATTTTTGTGCATTGGCAGAGTAAGCCAGCCAGAGGAACCAGTGTTGGTACTTTTTTAGACCCCTACAGTGAGATAGATTTGTTAACCAGTGATTATCATTCTATATTATTATAAGTAAGTAAGTAAGAATATCTGTTATTAGACTCCCAGGAAAATGCACAGTAGCTTACGGAGTAAATAATTTAACATTTATGCAAAATCATACAGCATTCTCATGATAAAACTTTTTCTGGCAAAGGCAGGAAGGATGAGATTATGAATCCATGGTTGTTTATTGTATGGAATGGCCTGACTGGGGGCGTGAATAATGTAATAAACATTTGAGAGGATTGAGCGGAATAAAGCAGAGTCTGCCCTAGAACTGTGCCCATCAGAAGTGGAAAAATTTGGTATGAGGAAGCGTGAATGGTTAGTAAGACATTGGTATTAGGTCATGAAACCGTTGATGTCTAGCCTGGTCTGACTTGGTTCTGTTTGCATTTCAGGCACATACATTAGTACAATTGGGGTCGACTTCAAGATTCGCACTCTTTCGATCGACGACGAACGAGTGAAGCTTCAGGTGTGGGATACGGCAGGCCAAGAACGATTCCGTACAATAACATCTACGTAAGCCACTCGTATCTAATAGATCCTGCAGCATGGGCTTAATTATGTATGCAAATTATGTGTGTAGTCTCTTTAGGGCACACCAGGTCAAATACTTGGGTAAAATGCCTTTACTCTAGCCATTACCTACCATTTAAGGGAATTTATTTTGGGGCATAGATGCCCCCACCATACAGGGTACTGTATGGCTTTCCTGGCTATGCCCCGGTTGCAAAAATGCCTGGTTCCACCCAGGGCTGAAAGTGGTTTGGAAAAGTTGCCAGGTCTGACTTTCGCGAGATTTTTGGCTGAGTGTCGCCGATATTTTTTTCCATCCTTTGTTGGGTAAAAATTCTGACAACCTTTTTTTACTCATCCAACTGAAATGTCGATGAAAAGTACTTTTTTTCTCTGCCAAAAAGTTGATGACTTTTTTAGTCTGGTTTTTTGTAAACAAGCGATCCGGCTGAGACCCGGCAACAGCGGGTCTCGAAAATCGATGCCGGGTCGCAGACCCGGACCGACCCGGCTCACTTTCAACCCTGGTTCCACCTCTCTGGTGTCTCGGAGAGCTTATTTGCTGTGTATTGTCTAGTTTGTGCATTTTATAAGGCATGTACGATATTTCTTTTGTCTCCTGGTCGCAGGCATAGGCGGAGACCTGGGTCGAGAATTGGGGGGACGGAAAGACGCGAGATTTTCCGAAAATTTTCTGACGACCGGCGAAATCTCGAAAAAAAATAGTATTTTCGCTGCCAAAAAAGTTGATGACCTTTTTTTATATAAGTCATCCAGCCAAATTTTGACGAAATTTTCTATTTTCGCCGCCAAAAAAGTCTTGACGCTCAAACATTGGGGGGGACAAATGCATGGGCCGTCCCCCCAACACTTTTATTGGGGGGGACCGTCCCCCCCTAGGTCTCCGCCCATGGTCGCAGGTATTATAAAGCGTGTACGATAATTCTTTTGTCTGCTGGTCACAGGTACTATCGTGGGACGCATGGCGTAATCATCGTCTACGATGTTACAAACCCCGAATCGTTCGCAAACGTCAAACGTTGGCTCTATGAGATTGATCAAAACTGTGATTCCGTGAGTCGGATTTTAGGTACGAAACATTTCTTCACAATGTTGACTCGTGATTATGACTTTTTTATATTGATATGTCAGTATCCTGGTGCAGTATTCTGATGTCAGTATTCTGATGCAATATCAATATTCTGATGCAATATCATTATTCTGATGCAATATCAATATTTTGATGCAATATCAATATTCTGATGCAATATCAATATTCCGATGCAATAGCAATATTCTGATGCAGTATCAATATTCTGATGCAGTATCAATATTCAGATGCAATATCAATATTCTGATGCAATAACTTGTCGTTGTGCAGGGAGTGAAATATTAAAGTAGGCCAGTGTTTAAGTAACTGTTTTGCACGTGTTAAGGATTGTCCAAACAATTCTGAGTATTAAATGAATTGATAAGTTTTTGTCTGTCTTAGTTCTCATCTCTAGCAGCGTGCTCTTATTTTATCAAATTTTTCTTCTACCCTGAAATACTTTTTAATTAATTAATTCATTCATTCATTCAGAGCATTTATATAGCGCCCCTTCAGGAAACTACTCAGAGGCGCTCCCAGCCCAACCACGAACAAAGAAAAATACCTAGTTTTGCAGAATGTTTGTGCTGCTTACGATGAAAATGCCGTGCTTTGTCGTTTTCTGTGCAGTCGGAAACAAAGATGACATCGTTGCAAAGAAGGTCATTCAATCGAGCGACGCTAAGAAACTTGCTGAGCAACTCGGCATTCAGCTATTCGAGACAAGCGCCAGAGAAGGAAAAAATATTGAAGAAGTATGGGTTTCATTAATATGCAGGCAGTATAGTTTCATTAGATAATGATGATCATAATAAATACAATGATAATGTTTGTTTATTATTTCAAATTGACAACTATGCAGTAATATTAAGTAGTATTATAGTAGCCATACAGTTTAATTTCACTGTTTGGCAGCTTGCAAGGTGTCCATCTGTCATAATTATCAGATATTGGCATTGAGGTTGTAAATATTTCAGTTATAGGCTCACGAATAAGCTGGTATTTTGCACCAGGGCTTAAAGTGTGGCTGGACGGTCATGGACGGCGTCCATGCACTTATTTTAAAATCTGAACGTCGTCCTGCCACTTATTGGCAAGCACAGCCTGGAAAGGTAATGGGCGTCCAGGCACTTCTTTTGGGAGGTAAGAAGCGTCCAGGCACTTATTTTTTTACACTTTAAGCACTGCTTTGCACCTAGTTTTAGAGTTGTGCTTCAGAAATTTGGAGTTTATGATCATGATTACTGAGCTAATGTTGATTGTTTATACTACGTTCCAGGGAGCACTGTTGTGTTTTAATCATGGGCTGACAGCTGTGATAACATGCAGTTGCCTGTGAAATTTTGGTGTTCGTAGGTGTCAGGTTGTAGTTGAGAGGTACTAGTCTGTGAAGCATACAGATAAGTCAGTTGCTTTAAAATCTCTGTGTGTCAACAGAACGCAGTTGTGCTGTCATGTCGATAATGCCTCAACACCAAATGATGTTTACTTAACATAGCATATAATTAGTTTAATTGGCATCCTGTTTGTGTGGAAATGTTTCATTTGGGCACGTAAGGATTCTACTAGATTGTTGGTAATGAGTTAAAATGAAGTTTTTTGAATGAACGACTGAAAGATGTCACTAGTGCAGCGTTTCCCAAACTTTTTGGGCCACGGAACCCTTCGTGCCCTAAAATTTTCTTGCGGAACCCCAATGTCAACTAAACGATCTGAAGCATGCTAGCACCTAGGAAGCATATCCTACTAATATGGGCTACATAGGCCTACCAAAACACTATTGTAGAAAGTTTATTTCTCGTATCTGAAAAATTAAGTTGAACTGTTTTGAAAATCACAACTCGTGTAGGCCTATCACAATACTGAGAGTAGCGCTCATGAAGTCTAGAATACGAACAGTCCTTTTTCTTCTTCTTATGCATTTTTTTTACTATTGGCTTGACACTTGGAAGCAGGATTCTCATTGTCAGCTGTATCATTTAAATCAAGAAGAGCGGCCTAGAACCCAAGCTTACGATACAGTCACTGAATTTTGGTAAATTTTTACACCAACTAATAAAATTATTATTTGTCACAACTGCACAGTATGATAATTTGACTTGGCGGTACTTTTAAGCTGTCGCGTTTAGGCCTAATCATGCTCAGATTAGCCTCGGTCGGGATAACGATAACAAAGATATGGCTGCGTCCCTATTCAGATTTACAGCAGTGATCGATGTCTATAAATTGCAACTGGATTTCTAATGGGCAACGAAAGCTCGGATAGCCACTCAATGGGCATTGGGCAAGGACAAAAAACAAAAGTCGATTGACTGTAGTTTCAAACTTTCAGTGCATTTTCAAAAAAAATTGGATTATTTACAACTTCTCGCGGAACCCCTGCGCTCGCCCCGCGGAACCCTTGGGTTCCGCGGAACCCACTTTGGGAAACGCTGCACTAGTGAATAGCAATGACACTCAGTGGCTTAGACAAGGGGGTTTCGGGGGTTATTGGCCTAGGAAAGAAGTTTTTTAAAGGTAATTTATCCACTTAAATTAGAAAAGGCAAAACAATTGCTTGTAGTAACAATTGTTTTTCTTACTTTATTCCCTTTGTTACTTTATTCCCTTTTTATTTACTGTAATACTGTTGGGTTGGTGTCAGAAAGGGCATCCGGCCAGGCCATAAAAACCCCAGCCCCCACCCCCCCCCATTATAAATTCCTGGCTCCACCACTGATGACACTGCAGTTCATTTGATTTTTCAGTTATTCGCTTTTAATAGTTTTATTTTACTGTTTTATTGATGGAAGAGTAAACTTGTTACGTCTTAAGTTGCATTATGTGCTATGTGCCGTATGAGCAGCAAACAAAATAAACTTAATGCATGGCACTGTTATTATATGGGCAGCATTATAAAGAATATTATTACATTTCATGATGTATTTTTTATGCCCCGAGGTACATATGATCCATCAGGGACTTAAAATTTAATTAGGAACAAAATAAAAACATGAAGAATAGCACCTATTCATCGTCGAGGTCCAGTGCTGAAAAAGTATACTGTACATATTAGATTTAGGTAGATTTTAGATAGATTTAGGTGTGGCGCTCAGCATGTAAACACCGATCATGGCTAAATCGCATCTGTTTTGATCTGTTGGGTAGCTACGTTAAGCGCCTTCGTGAAATTCTTGTTAAGGCACTATATAAGTGGTCATATACATACATACTTACATATTATTGTATTATACAGTACGACATTAAGACAAGTGCAACCCAGGTGCTGTGATTACCCTCCAGTTGCCTCCCCCTTTGACAACCCACCGACCCACCACGCACGTATTTACAACTGGGGGGCAGTTGCTGAAGCACCCTTAGCACCCACCTTAATGCATGCCTGATATGATATTGTATTATATAATTTATATTCTTAAGACCTTTTTTTCTCAGCGTTCTCACACTGGGAGCACTACTGAATGGCCGTGGCTGTGGACGGGGGTGGTAGAGGGGGGAATTTCCCGAAAACCCAATTTTCACGGGTGGCGTACCGGTGGAGTTCGAAGTGGGGTTGGGGGTATGGGTGTGGGTGGGGTGGGAAATTTTTCCCAGAACCCCAATTTCATGGGTGGCGTACCGGTGGAGGTCAGGGTGGGGTGGGTGAGAGTGGTGGAGGTGTGGTGTGATGGGGTTGTGGCCGGCAGCGAGTCGAATCCTAAATTTCCCGGGCAACGCCGGGTACCCCAGCTAGTATTACATATATGTTATAACGCACTACTCTCTGTGGTAAGATTTCCCTCCGCCTTGTTGTTCCGTAGATGTTTCTGGCTATCACGCGGTTGGTACTGCGAGCCAAGAAGGACCAGCAGGCGCGGCTCCAGATGCAGGCGACGGACACGTTACGGCTGACGGCTAAGAGTCCGCGTTCGAAGCGCAAGAAGAAGTGCTGCTAGTCTACAGAAGTTCATTCTGGACAATTCTTTCCGCTGATTTCTAGCGTTCAGTCAGCAACACCCCGGGCAGCAGCAGCCGACCGCCGCAAGAATCTTCTTCTTCGGACTAGGAGATTTTATTGTTTGCGATAGCGATCTTTTAATCGTGTGGTCGAATATCGTTTAGGAGGTCTATGATCATTTTGTGTTTGTGCTCGATCGAATTTCTGATTGTATATGATCGGTGGGTAGTGGTTGGGTTGTAAAGGACAATAGTGATCTTTCTGATCTCTTCAGATTGTGTGTGTTTGTTTGAAAAGATATTTGGTCGTTTTTAATTAGCGCTGGTTGTTTACAATCAGCGATCATCACGTTTGGAAATTTTTTTATCATGCTTTTGATCAGTTTTTTTGACCATTTACGATCAGAGGGGTTTGTGTAAATGTGTTGTCTAAATTGTTGGCGCATTGCACCAGTTTTAACCAGTTGCGGTCATGATGTTTGATGAATCTTGTGGAAGGGGGTGTCACCCATTAAGTATGTCCACAAAATATGATCCTTGTAAGTCAACTCCCTTCCTCTTGCTTGTATTTGTGCTTTACAATCTGTGGTTCCCCACCCATTGGCTGCTGTCTAGCTTCCATTGGAGTACTAAGATCTGGGTTGGTCTTGCCTGGTGATGTTGCAGGGTTAACTATAATACCAGTGGGTGAGATACTTCTTATAATGCTGGGTAGAGCAAATGGACTTTAGATCCAATGGGGTACTGACTGAGGTTGATTTTTCAGTTATTTGATGTACTATACCTCACAACCCTTCTGACTAGACACAGGGCTAGTGAATAAGCTGGTGCCCTATGCGATGGCTTTCGAATGATGCTTTAGAGATTTGAGATTACGATTACTAATACAACTGCATATAGAAAATTTGGATGCAGACTCTGTTCATGACCTCATTCATGGGCGCCCGCAGAAATTTTTGCAGGTGGGGGCAAAACTCGATGGTCAGTTTGGTCACGGTTAAAGTTTTTTGTAGCAAGAGGTTGAAAATGCAAAGCAGGAAATTAAGAACAGACATGGGTATTTTTCATAGAGGTTTCTTAATGTAAATTTTTTAGATTCACTTTTTTATAATTTTTATTATGAATGTAGTTTCTTTAGCGCAAAGAAATTTTTTAACAACCCAAAGGTAGCAGTTGAAAAATAGGTTTCAACTTTCCAGGGGGGGCGAGTGCCCCCTCTTGCTCCTTTGTGCAGACGCCCATGACCTCGTTGTCTGTACTGCCCACATTTTTTGCAACTTCTTCCCTCTTTCAGACATCGTTTATGGGTGACTTCTGTCCTGCTTTGGCGACAGAGATCATGTGTTGGATTTGATTTTTCAGTAGTGATGGACTGAAAGCGTTGAAGTGGTGTCTACAGTGCAGAATTCTTTAGGGGTCTGTCCATTTATCACGCATGCAGGGAGGAGGTCACCGGTTTTAGGCAGTTTGCGTACCGGTATGTAAGGGAGGAGGTTCTTGACAGAATGTACGTATGCAAAATAGGTATCTAATTGTGATGTCCACTTTAGCGTATCTATGACTCAGCATAATCCCGTTGTTGCCCAATGGCCGTGCTGGAGTCGGGAGCGCCTCTGAGTAGTTTCCTTGAAGAGGCGCTATGTAAATACTTGAATGAATGAATGAATGAAGGAATTTGATTATTTTGTGGATGATTAAATTCTGGTCAGATCTTAATGGTTAAAAATTTTGCTAGCAGATATGATGTTTAACGAAAACAAATATTAGTCTATGGTAAAATGAGTGTTTAATAAATAGCTTTAGCCAATTTACTCTTGTAGGATTGGGGGGGGGGTGGGGGCAGTGGAGATGCTTAGTTGCACGTACGCATAGGGGAATCATCTGCAAAATGTGCAAGTTGCAACAGAGGGAAGGGGTCCAAAAATGTTTTTTGCATGCGTGATATGTGGATGAGTCTCCAAATGCTTCAGACGATTCGATTCGTGTCTGAGGAATCGTTTTTTTTGTACCGCCCTGTAGCATATCAGCCGACTTCAGTGTGTTTTAGATGTACTTTGAAAGCGTAGATGTGTGTGCGTGTGTATTTCGTTTGTAACTTTTTTCCGTCGAAGTTTGTTCTTTAAGAAGAGAGAGACAGGATGTTTATATATCTAAACAATCTAGTAACTATATAATATTTATGCATGTATGACATATAACGACCTCATATTTACGCCTGAATGATATATGTATATATATATTATATATATGATGGGGCGTTTAGCTTAGTTTACATGTTTAGCAAATGATGGAGCTTTTCTGTGATTGATTCAATAGACTTAGTCTATTGCGGTTTCAGTCCGAGGCGTCTTTCCCTGTCACGTTCAGGATTCAAAAACTTCAGATTTCTGTTATTGTTCGGAGGTTTACTATAATTATGGGGTAACGTTGTTGCAGGACCATTGTATGGTGTTGACGCTTTGGCTGTAGGTTCAGACACCTGAACGAGGTCCTTTATGGGGGCTCTCTGTGGGGTGTATAGTAATGCGTGAGATTACCGTACTGTAAATGAATTCCAAAATTTCTTGGTAGTTCTTTTGACACTCAGGTCGTTCAGGGAACTTTGTAATGTTGATGTAGGTAATTAATTATCTGAGCTCATGATTCTGAATTACGCAAAATTCTGGTTTTCGAAGAGCAGGAAATCTGTGACGATTTTAAAAGGAACTGTTTACTGTTTAGCATTATTGGGATTATTACATTACCCTACAGATCTGTATTACGTTTATCTTGGTGCTGCTTTTCTTATGGCGCTGTGTAGTTTAATTGTTCGATTTGCAGTTTTCCAGTTTTCCAATTCAGTGAAGTTTTCCGAGCTTGCCTGTCATTTTGTCCTATGCTGTATGCATTGTTCTCCAGTAGCCTGCCGGTCATTTTGTTTTTGTATTGTTTCCCATTTCCTGTTATTAGACATGTGTGACTCTGTCAGAAACCAATTCAGTCGCATATAATTGAATTAGCTTACTGGTATTTGATAGTCACTCTTCTGTAGCCCAAATTGTACCTAATGGTAATTGGCAGCTATAAAATTTCAACAGGTCGTGTAGGAGTTATTCAGCAGGTCGAAGAAATTAGATCTGAAGCAGGTTTTACAAATTCCAAAGAATTTTTGGCAGGTCGTGAGGCAAGTCAAGAGTAAAATAGGCAGCATGTAAAATGACCTTCTGCGACCTATTGTAGCGGTGATTGATAAGGCACTGCTCGGCGCTCCCGGCTCAATTCAGTGCAACTGTTAACAAATGAAATGATGGTTTGCTGAAGTCTTTCCTGCAGAAAACTCTGTTTTGACTACAGATAATCAAAATTAATTTCGAAAGGCTCTATTATGGAAATGTGGAAATTGTGCTATGGCATCGTGATCTGATTCCCCTGCAGGGTAGCCTGTACAGTCTATGTATTAATTTGTCTTGGCTTTGAATTAGGGGTATAAGGATACTTTACAGCAGGGTTTGAATTGTCAATTTTGTACTGTGGTGTTAAGAATTTCTTGCAAAATTTCTTTTCTCCCTATCGGAATTTCTGTAGTACCGTACCTAAGACTGATGTGAGTGCTAAATTGTAGTTGGTGTAGTCGAACCGTGGCAGTGCAAAAAGTCAAGCAGCGTAGAATATTTACTGCAAACTCTTTTTTAAGTTTTAATTTTAGAAGATTTATATCTCTAACAAAAGATTATGGCTTGACAAACACTGAAGTGGTAAGAATGAAAACTGAGGAAAAAATGAATCGATATAATTTTTTTATTAATTAAGCTTTCCCGGGTTTGACTTAAGTTTTGGGAGTTAACGGGTGTGGGGTTTGATAATTGAATTGGGGCTTGAACCTTCTCCCCACTTCCAACAATTCATTCCCTGCTTTGCTCGGTGTCCAGGGCTTTTTTAACGTGCAGTTGTACACAAAATGTGCAGTTCTAAATGGATTTTCGCTGTTGTAGAAGCACTTCTGTACAGTTAAAACTAGCAAAAAAGGTCGTTGTCCTCCGATTGGAAGTAATTTACCATGGAAGATGGGAAAGGAAAGGAGTTGTGCAGTTCTAAAAATTCCTTAAATACAGCCCTGTTGGTGTCTGTTACTATGTTTCAGCAAATGCATCAGAAGAATGTTTGCTAGAGTACATGTTGATAACGACGGACCTAATATACTTGCCACCGCTGATATAGTGGGTAAGACAGTGACGGTTGTAAATACTGGCACTAGGTATCGCCAGGATATAAAGCGGGTAGACCATTGAGATTATACCATGCCCACCAAGCCCCTCTCCCATTCTAGTGATGACTTACTGCAGAAAATCCTCATGCTTGCATAGTGCCTCTTTAGAGCCTGCAAAACATTGCGCTATGAATGTGAAAGTCGTGTTTTCATATGTGGCTTCGCTTTCAGTGTAATAGAAATCTTCTAAATTTCCCAGCACCACACAGATGGCCAGTACCAGCCTTAGACAGTATATGCGACCACGTAAGGCCGCTGTAATAAGTTCTTACTTTACACACAGTGGTTTGTCGTTTCAGTGAGAATTCATTTGATGGACTTTAATCAATCAGTCTGATTTGATTGATGATTTGGTTGCTGTTGATTACGCAAGGATTAACGACTGTTTACTACGTTAATCTTCGGTTGACTTTGATCATGATTTGTGTTGGTCATAGGACTTTAATCAATCAGTCTGATTTGATTGATGATTTGGTTGCTGTTGATTACGCAAGGATTAACGACTGTTTACTACGTTAATCTTCGGTTGACTTTGATCATGATTTGTGTTGGTCATAGGCCAAGAGATTTCAGATCTAGGACGATTGCTCATAAGGTCTATTGGTCATAATTTTGTGGCGGCCCACAACGAAATCAGTATTATGTCGGAAATTGCACGTCAGAGAAACTTAGGGAAACACTATGTTTGTGTTTTTTTGTTTTTGTACAAAATTTAATTTTTTAAAAATATTTTTAAAAATTTTGTTAAGAGAAACAAGTTTTAAAGCTGTTTTAATGTTCTTGATATGCATATTATTTTGTTTTAATTAAGCGAAATAATTGATTAATTTAATTAGATCACTTTTTGCCTTATGTCTTGAGTTAGAATAATGCAATAGCAATAATTTTTGTGTCATTGTGAAGCCTAGGCCAAGACCTTTGAAATGATGAATCAAACTCACTACAGTTGGTTGCAAATCGAACATAATACTGATTTCGGTTTGGACCGCCACATATGCCACGAATAAATGACATGAATCTAATTTATACAACATAAACCGTTGGCAAAGCAGGCAATCTTCTTTAGATAATTGATTGCAGTGATCAATTAGGGATATTCAGCATTTTTAGGCAAATACAACTAGTGCGAATCAAGAAATTTAATAGAGTCTCACGTATTTTACTTCAAATTACATTTTATATTAAATGATCTAGCAAACGTTAGTTGACCAGTGTTTTTAAGCTATTCAATAAGTATATATTTGATAGCTATACTTGACTAATTTAGCCTTGTAAATATGCACACTTGACCATGTGACCGACCAATAGTCATGTGACCAATTGTCCTATGACCAATTGTCCTTATGCCGAGATTTCAGTTTGCATCGGGATTCCAAACTGCTAAGGCCGGTGCTGAAGACAACTGTGGCTCAGATTTGCCTCAAGTTTTGCTTAACTGCTTCTAATCAGGTTCTCACTTTGTATATGGGTTCAAATTCTTAAAATTTATAATAGCCCAAGATTTTTAATTCATCTTTATAAGTCTGGTTGCTATTCATTGCATGCTTATGGTAGTTAGACTAACTTTTAACATTAATGTGGCTAAGACTCGATGAACATAATATTGTCAAGACCAGTCACTGTTGTTGGACATCTAATGGCTTGTTTGCAGTCTGCCATAACTGTTTTAGGACACTGTATTAACCCGGCTTCTTTGAGCATTCAGCCAAGCTAATGTCTGGTATTTGCAAGCACTAACCATGTAGATTGTGTGTATGTAGACCTATTATTGTTTGTTTCAGTTAGAATTTGATGTTTCCCAACTTCTTTTGGCACGCTTATTGTCTGATTGGAAACCACTTGCCCTCGGTGATGTGCATGTGAGCGGTGCTTTATTGTTTGGGAGCAACCCCAAATAGATTAAATCGTGGTCAAGTTATTGAATCTTTAAAAGTTGTGCACCTTGTAGTGTGAACCAAGAAGTCCTTCATGGAAAACTGGGTTGTGGAAAAACTTAAATTGGGGGGCATCTTCTCCAACTTCCCCCACAATTTTTGATCTCAAGTACAACATTCTGCCCTATTCCAGCTACACTATACAATGACCATGTTAAATATTGTTCTGCACAAGTCTCGTGTCCGTGGAAACTGGGGGGGGCACAGTTTTTCCTTAGAGGGTGTCAGTTGCTTCACTTACTACCATGTACCGACTTGCCAGGTCATATGTATTTATTATGCACATACCTAAACACAGACTCACACAAACGCACCTAAACAAACACATACCTAAATACAGACATACCTTAACAAACACACACGTAAACATAAGCACCGAAATAAAAACGTCGTAAACACAAACACCTAAGCATAAATATACCTACTTGTATACATAATTCATTCCTAAACGCAAACACTCCTGAGCATAAATACCTACACATGGCAACAGTTAAGTACCTTCTCCTCAGCATAAACACACCAACAGACAAACACACCTAAACACAAACACGTACATAAATACAAACACACTGAAACACAAACATGCACCAATCACAAACACACACCTAGGCACAAACACGTATCTGAACCCACTTGCCAAATCACACACACAAACATTTATTCATGTGTTGCATATAGAGGTACTTTGCAGTTACAGTACAGTAATCATTTGTGGTCATTTTGCTAAACTGTTGATGTCTGGTGTGCTTTCTGTATTCCTGCGAAATAGTAATTTTATAAGATATGAATTTTACATTTATGCCATTGTTGATTCTGTTCATTGTTCCTCAATCGTGTAGCTCTTGCAGTTCTGATGAGGGGCCAATCGTCATAGGGGCGGTGGTGTAGGGGTGGGGTATCTTTGGTGCTTTGGAGTGGGAAGGTTGCGGGTTCGAATCCACCTCAAGCCGCCGCATAGGGACCCTGAACAAGTCCTTCACTCACAATTGCTCATGCATATTGGCATGAAATTCTGATTCAGTGTCTGCACTGTAGTCGGGAGCGCCTCTGAATAGATATATCTGGAAGGGTGCTATAACAAGTGCCCACCCATACATCATAGTTTGTGGGTTTTTTGTTAGCATAGTTCTATCACAGGAGGACCTTTGCTAAGTGAAGGAGTACACAATCCTGAAGTATGACATTACCTCAACTAGCCTTACTCTTGTTCATAATGAAGAACAAGTTAGACTAGTGAGCCTGGCCAGCGCTCTTGAGAGTTGCCAGAAGGCTCTGTCATGGGCGGCGTGTTTAGGAGAGTTTTACGGGTTTACACCCCGAATAGATAACTTCTAAAAAATTGCTTAGCTTTTTCAAATGTGATCACAAATGCGACCATGTCCAAAGGGACAACTATGTTCTTTCATGGTTACACCCTTCAATGAACCACGTATTAAGTGTTTCGATACTAGCACACATACATACTTACAAACATACACACTATCATCACAGAATAGATAAAGCGCTTTATCTATTCTGTGCTATCATTCATACTGATGTACACACACACAAACACAATATTATGCTGTGGAACTTCGCCTGACACTCAGTGGTCACTCCACCATGTTCTCTAGCCTTAAGACTATCCTATTTAGCCGAGGTTGGGTCGGGAGCGCCTCTGAGTGGATAGTCTTGTAGGGGCGCTATGATAAGTGATCCTATTAAATAAATATCTTTATGTATTGTATGCATGATTATGTACATGCATAGGTCGTTGATAGGTCTCTTCCAAGTCAATGTGCATAGGGCATGAGGTGTAGTAGGGCCTATACCTAACGCAGGCCAGGCCTACATGATTTGGAATATTGCTAGATCAGTTTTATCTGCAACACCGGGTTCTGAGAATAATTATAACTCCACATGATGCTTTTGCAGCATTGAGAGTTTGGGATGGCCCATGCCTCTGTGCAAATGAGTCATCCCTGCAGTTTTGCTGACAGAGACGTAACATAAACCTAGCGAAAGCCTGGCTAAATGTTATAATAGCGACCCGCGCCGCTGATTTAAATCGAATCGTAATTGTAATCTCGAGATTTCTGCAGCGCCCATAACACGACGTCGCGGGAACCAGCTTACTCACAGGCGCTTGCTCAAAACTAAATCGATAGGCAATGGGTCAAGATCCGGAGAGTCAGACAGACAAACAGACAGACAGACAGGCAGGCAGGCAGACAGACACAATACTGCGAATTCATTGTAACGACACCATAACCACAAATTCTGTTGATTCGTGTATAGCAAGTTATCAACACAAAGCCATAGCAAGCCTAAACATTTTTTTAAACAAAAATGAAGACAAAATTAATGAATAGACACCCTATACATAGGCCTACATGTATACATACATACACACATGCATACATACACACATATATACATACATACATACTTACATACATACCGGTACATACATACATACATAAAATTATGCTGTATATTAATATATATCCGGCATCGGCCCGAGACTTGATATTACCGGGATCTATGCAGATTAAGGTTGGTTGAGGCGAGTCTGGCTTAGAGGTGAGGTAGTTTAATTATTACCGGAAGGAGTTTGTTGCGTGGGCGTGGGAGGTCGAAGGTCACTGGAACAACTGCGTAGAAGATGTTGAAGGTCACATGCAGCGACGAAGGACACGTTATTGGCCGAATGGGTTTCAACGAGGACTAAATTCGTGGTATCTGTAAAAAAGAAATACATACATGTACACTGTACAGTAGCCTATAGTCCAATGCATAACATTGTATATAATAATAACATGCATACAATTTATCATTATAAGCACTGCAATATCGTTGGATTGATCGGCAAATGACTAACGGTACTGTTCAAAGAATGTCTAGCTAGGATTGCTATAGGCCTATACCTGCGTTCAGAAAGCCAGTAGGCCTAGCCTGCAAGGCTGCAATAGGCCTATAGGCTGCATAAAGCGAGTAGCTTACACGAAGAACAATTTTTTGCAAAGAACTAGAGTAAAATAACATTTGATGATAGGTCTATCTATCATTCTATATCTGTACATCTGATCGTCTCTCAAGTCTTACATTCGGGACTTGTATACATAGGACCCTATAGCTATAGGCCTAGGGGTCTAGGACTTTAGTCCGGATACCAGGCCTAGGCCTACGTGTTACTACTATGCACGATGCCTATAGGCATGTATAGCCTATAATTATCTCTATGTAGGTCTAACAGCCAGTACTAGTAGGCTATGCTTGATTTTAGCCATCTATCTGCTTTGCATGCCGTCGGTAACATAATCCTCATTCCTCCCACGTGCACAAATCTATACTGCGAATTATTCATTGCAACACGTGTGTTACTAAAGCACACCGTTAACTCAATGTAGGTCTACCAGGTTGCGGTTCATCAACCTATTCAATGTTCATGCACGTTAAACGAATAGGCCTGTAGGCCTACAGTGCACAGTTCACACATGCTTCGTTCAGTGGCGTAGACAAAGGAGGTTTCGGGGGTTAAACCCCCCATTGGCCTAGGGAAAAAGTTTTTTTAAAGGATATTTGTCCACTTAAATAAGAAAAATCAATAAAATTGCTTGTAGTAACAATTGTTTTTCTTACTTTATTCCCTTTGTTACTTTATTCCCTTTTTAGTTACTGTAATGCTGTCGGGTTGGTGTCAGAAAGGGCATCCGGCCAGGCCAAAATAAAAAAACAACCCCCCTCATCATAAATTCCTGGCTACGCCACTGGCTTCGTTCATTGCTTCCCTCTTTTCTTCCTTCCATTCTTATTTCAATCAAACAATCAGTCAGTTAATCAATCAGTCAGTCAATCAGTTAGTCAATCAGTCAGTCAATCAGTCAGTCAGTCAATCAGTCATGCAGTCAGTCAGCCATTCTTATCTGTTTGTTATTTCGATTCGGTTTGTGTTCATTTCATGTAGGCCTATGACATGTTGTTCTTTGCACTGTACATGTTTTAATACAGCCAAATGTTATCGTGAAAGCCTCAGAAAGGAAGGGTCAATCCAGCCTCAGCTGGTCCATATTATAACCTTTTCGGATTGATCCTTATGCACCAATCACTCGATCGAAAGTCATTGAGTTTATACTGATTGCTGTTATTTTGTATTTAGCTGATGTTTGTCAATAAACGGCTACACACCAACCGTTGCCTCCGACACCTCCGTATATAGCCTACGCTGCATCGGGCTTCTTTGATGAGTCTTTTTCTTGAACTGGCGCTTCATAAATGAATGTCAGAAACCTATTGCAATTACAGCACGAATAAAAAATCAAAGCCAGCTGCTAATTAAATAGGCTTCTCCATTCGTCATCCGTCTCAATTAGAGAGGTGAGGCATATGCATATAATGAGTGGTGGAGAAAAGATTCTGAGTCTTTTGTGCGACGATGAAGTGCTGAACAAACCGATAAACTGTAGGCCTACACGTATCAAAGGCCTCGCTGTAATCGATCGAGAGTTATGAGGTTTGGGAATGTGACGGGAGTATTTATGTATAAACTTCACAGGAATTTAATCATAACGAGCTTCAACCACTGGTTTTGTAAAAAAAATTCAGACATTCATGGCCATTATACGCGATCTGTAAATAGATACCACCAAAGATCGAAGTGTTCGTACCACTACTGGACTACACAGTATTAGAATATGTGGACCGTTGATGTGGAATTCTCTGCCTATTGATCTTACTTGTGTATCGACTACAATGTACCAATTCAAATACAAATTGAAATTATTTCTTTTGGATACTATTGCATAAATGCACAAAATGGTTTATTTTTATGTGCACTACCTACACGTGCACTGTTGTGTTCTCTTACTGTTGTGTTTTTTAGTTGTCTTTTTTAGTTTAGCTTAGCTTAGTTTAGTTTGTTTGTTGTTTTGTTTTCCTCCACTTCTTTGAGTTGCATAGCTTACATTCAATGCACTTCGACATGTAATTAAAGCGACCCTGTTAGCGGAACCTTACGTTCCTTTGGGCTTACCCCTTTGACATCAATGTACGTGACATTTTCAACAACTGTTTGTTTGTCTGTGCTATACTGTATGTACACATTATACATGTTTTACGATGATCAATAAAGTATTTGATTGATTGATTGATTGATTGACTGAATTTGTGAGCTAGGTTCGATTGGAGTGGAGATGCAGAGATAAATGTCTTTGGGAGGCACATATAGACGGACAAACATAGGCCTAGGAATTAGAAGAAACTATAGCTGTTTTTAAGAGGCCAGAAAGTGCGGGGCACAGTGGCCGAGTGGTTAGAGAGGAGAGTAGGCCCTAGGGCCTAAAGTATAGGCCCTACACGGGTCCGAGGAGCTAGCTGTGCAGGAACGATTGAAAAATAAACAAAGATAATTATTATTGCTATTACTTCTACAACAACAACGACAACTACTACTACTACTACTACTACTACTACTATACTACTACTACTATACTACTACTACTACTACTACTACTACTACTACTACTACTACTACTACTACTACTACTACTACTACTACTACTACTACTACTACTACTACTATTATTATTATCACCATCATCATCATCGTCGTCGTCCTCGTTATCATTATTGTTACAGAGAGCCGTTCAAGTAAGACTCTGATTGTTTAGATAATAATTATTATGTAGATTTGGATTACCAAAGTGACAGAAGTCCGTACAATGCATTTTAGGCAAATAGACTCAACGGAAAAGAAACAAAGGCAGACAAAGGCTGGATAGACAATAGAAACAATTCTGGCATAACATCACGTGGACCAACACTAAGGATTGAGAGCATGCAGTGGACTTGATAAAATATGATCGTGGACAATCATAGAGACTATAGGTTTATTTATTCGAAGCATAGGCCTACTCATCGCTGATAAACCTGGTAACTGCCAATAACAATGATAAAACTACAATACATACAATACAATCATAAAACAATACATACAATAGACCCTACATCCATAACAAAAGATATTATTATTATCAAGTACCGGTATTTGATGTATCTTTTCCTCTGAAGTTCGAGCATGTATGTATGTAGCATAGGCCTACTCATCACTGATAAACCTACAGTAACTGCCAGTAACAATGATGAAACTACAATACATACAATACAATCATAAAATAATGCATACAATAGGTCCTACATCGACAACAAAAGATATTATTATTATTATCAAGTACCGGTATATTTGATGTATCTTTTCCTCTGAAGTTCAAGCATTCATATAGCGCCTGTGTTTGACCAGACGACCCACAATCGATCACGTGACACACAACCAACGGCCGTCGTCTCAAGCAGGGAGGGACTTGTATGCAGTGGCTGGTGTTGGCCTACACACTACACAGGAACCTGATGATATTGCGAGAAGAGGTTCCTGTTTAAACACAGAGCCTCCTTTGATGATCTCATCGATGATGTCATATTGGGTGGGAGGATGGGAAGGTGGGTGGGGCGGGCGGGGGGTCAAGGCTGTTTATCGCTTTAGAAAAGATGTGACCGAGTGTGTACGTACACGTGTATGTATGCAGGCATGTATGTGTGTATTATGTATGCACGTATAATTTATGTATGTGTGTATGTATGCGTGTGTGTGCGTGCGTGCGTGCGTAAGATAGTCATAAATAGAGAGAGAGAGAGAGAGAGAGAGAGAGAGAGAGAGAGAGAGAGAGAGAGAGAGAGAGAGAGAGAGAGAGAGAGAGAGAGAGAGAGAGAGAGAGAGAGAGAGAGTAAGTAAGTAAGTAAGTAAGTAAGTAAATAGATAAGTAAGTAAGTAAGTATGTATGTATGTATATATGTATGTATGTAAGTAAGTAAGTAAGTAAGTAAGTAAGTAAGTAAGTAAGTAAGTAAGAATATTCTTTAATATACCACCAGCAAACGCACAGTAGTTTACAGAGGAAATAAATAAGAGAGAAGGAGGGTGGAAGGGAGGGAGGGAGGGAGGGAGGGAGGGAGGCAGGGAGGCAGAGTGGCAGAGAGGCAGAGAGGCAGGGAGGCAGGGAGGCAGAGTGGCAGGGAGGGAGGGAGGGAGGGGAGGGAGGGAGGGAGTGAGACAGAGAGAGAGGGGGAGGAGTTTTCGAGGAAAGAGAGCGATTAATAATTCAAATGTATATCAAAATTTTCGCCTACGTTCGTTGCATCAATGTTCCAGTTACAAAGTTTCTCTCTCTTCCTGTAGGCTATAATATTATTAACCCATATGCTGGTTGCCATTGCCCGACCTACAGAGCGTGCTACAAACAAGGGACGTTGATTGTGAAAGACATGGACTCCTACACAATATCCTATAGCAGTCTTTAGACGCAATATGTCGTAATACAATAGGCCTACGGGGATATTTGTCGTATGAGGGCTAACGAAGTAATGAGTAAATTGAGTACTAAAATCAATGCAGTTTGGATGAGGGTTGCATCCATTAGGCCTATATTGCCCGTGAGATTGCTGACATGGCGGCGGTCTTTATGAAATCGAAACTGCAGAGTAAGCTGTGATTAAAACGATTATTGATGGTTAATTAGGGTTTAATAGGCCTACGCTCAATGAAAAAGTGAATAGTACATGTAGTTGAGAATTCAGTTAAAGACTGCCTTGGCTCGATGCCTTAGCGACTGACTTTCTTTTGCGCATGCAATTCATGCTGCAATTGTAATGATTTTTGACATCAATTTTAGGAAGCGCCAGTTCAGGAAACTATATTCAGACCCTACAAGCTAGGGCGGATGCAGAAATTTTCGGGGGCGGGCCAAAATTTTCGATCTTGGGACAGAGGAAAAATTTCGTCATGGTCGCCGAAAAATCTGATGACTTTTTTAGTCATTCGTCGAATTTCCAATAAAAAAAGATGTCGTTTTAGCCGCCAAAATAGTTGATGACCTTTTTTTAGTCATCAGTCATCCTGGTCGGAGTAATGACCTCCTCTAGTATATCCTGCTTTTCTCTCCCGCTGCATTGATTTAATGGCTTGTTGAAACCAAATGATGGGGCCACGTCCCATGCACTTTTTAAATGACGGGGGCATGACCGGATTGTCCCCTCTGGATCCGCCTCTGAGGCCCTGACATGTAGAGACGACGCCCAGAGGCAGCATGCAGAGGCTACGTTTCCTGGGGTAAATTATACGACATAATTATACTCCTACGTCTGTCATTTATTTTTCGCAGTAGACCCAGGGTGAAAATTGCCGGGGGTCATAGGCGCAATCACGTCCTAAAAGTTGGGGGGACTAAATGAATCACGTCCTAAAAGTTGGGGGGGACCATAATGATAAAGTCAATGGGACCACTCAAAAGTTGGGGGGGGACGCGTCCCGTGGGTCCCATAGGGTGGTTGCGCCTATGCCGGGGGTTGGAGTTTCAACCCCCCCAGTCTCTCTTGGAGACCCATAGCAAAGTGTGTTTTCACACCCCAATTTCAAGTGGATAATGGTCCAACCCCCAGTTAATTTTCCACAATTCTCACACTGACTGTAGTCCTACGAACGTTTAAGTTGCCATTCATGCTGACGCCATGTGAAGTTAATATCCAGAGTTTCAACCCCCCCAGTCTCTCTTGGAGACCCATAGCAAAGTGTGTTTTCACACCCCAATTTCAAGTGGATAATGGTCCAACCCCCAGTTAATTTTCCACAATTCTCACACTGACTGTAGTCCTACGAACGTTTAAGTTGCCATTCATGCTGACGCCATGTGAAGTTAATATCCAGAATATAGGGGGATTTTTCCTTCACAGAATTTTATTTCTTCCTTGTTTTCTGTTTAAGCTACCGTTGTTGAGGATATCACTGTTTCTGTAGCCTATCTCGTACTATGGTCACAGTATAAGCATTGATTGATTGATTTATAAGATTGATTGGTTTGATTGATGGAGTAATTGATTGATTGATTGATTGACTGACTGACTGACTTACTTACTTACTTACTTACTGACTGGTTGACTGACTGACTGAATGACTTACTGACTGACTGACTGACTGACAGACTGATTGACTGACTGACTGACTTACTGATCGACTGATTGATTATTTGATTGATTGTTTGATAGATATTGGGGTGTCCATAAATCATATGATAAATGGACGCTTCCTTCTGTATCCACAGAAACAGTGGCGGAGACCTAGGGGGGGACAGGGGGGACGGTCCCCCCCCAATGAAAGTGTTGGGGGGACGGCCCATGCATTTGTCCCCCCCAATGTTTGAGCGCCAAGCCTTTTATATAAAAATTTCGTCGAGATTTTGGCCGGATGACTTAAAAAAAAAAAAAAAGGTCATCAACTTTTTTGGCGGCGAAAATATTTTTTTCCAGAGATTTCGCTCGTCGTCAGAAATTTTTCTGAAAATCTCGCGTCTTTCCGTCCCCCCCCCCCCCCAATTCTCGGCCCAGGTCTCCGCCTATGCACAGAAACCGTAATATTATTGTCGTTACTTGTTCTTGTACCATCGGTTGGCTACAATAAGCCATTGATTGATTAATTGATTGATTGATTAATTAATTAATTGATTCATTCATTCATTAATTCATTAATTAATTGAAAGCCTTGCAACCATCGGAGATAGATCGACCGAGTTCGTTGTCCTCATGTTATACACTGTGAGCGCCACAACCAATAAATTGAACCTCCACCTGACAACCCTTTTGGACAATCCTCTGACTCGACTCAGCAGCGCTCGTGCACAAGCTGGAGCTCCGCGCTTGGCTTTCGACGTTTGGAGCTTAGGCTCGGTTAATCATTTCCCACAAATGGTCACTGTAGCCTATATAGCCTGGACGGCATGGTTTTCATATCGTGACCGAAAACTTTTCTCTTCCTGAAACGACAAAACGTAATCTTCTCCAAATATAACTTTCTAGCATTCGACCTTCGAATAAGGGCATCTGAATCATTAATAAATAGGATACAATAAATATGCGACTGAGCTCTCATTAGGCCTAGGCCTACACCGCCTACACAGTTCACAAGTGCTTTCCGGACCCGGATAAATTATTCTAGTGAGGTTTGAGTTAATAGATTCTAATTATAGGCCCAGATGTTTACAAACTGTTCAGGCATTCTGAGTTCAAGCTTTACTAACCGGCTACAACCAGTATAAGAACTGTAGAAATAACTCGGGGGTGGGGCCACCGTGGGGGTAATCATAAGACTATGATCCACGTGGATTTAGGGCGTGAAAAGGAGACTTACTTTACAATGGGGCCATAATGAAATGCTATATACGGGGGGAGAGGGTTGAATTAAAATCTTCACTGCCTACAGCCTAATATTAATGTCGGACTAGCACTGAGCATAGGCGTAATGTTGGCCTATTCAAGTTTTTAATTTCGTTTGTTTCGTTATTAGCGTTGTTGACCCATATGCGCCCACGTACGTGTACATAATCTAGCAGCAGCGCCTAGGCCTACATGCAGGTCCACGGCAGTCTATTTATAGTTATATATAGTATCCTGGGCAATTTTTACAATCAGCCAGTTTGGCGTTGCAAAGTCCGTTCAGTAGGCTATAGAGTCGCTCACTTAGTATAATTAGGCCGTATATGGTAGGCTAATAACCTTCACATAAAAATAATATAGGCTACACACGTCTAAAAATAATATAATCATCATATAATTATGTGTGTATAATTATTATATATATTTTATATTATATGTATACTAGTGTTTAACATGTGTATTGTGTATGTGGATATATATATATATATATATATATATATATATATATATGATAGTGTTTATGTATGTCAAACGTCTAGGAAGGCGTGGGCGTCAAATCACATCCGCTTGTGTGACTCACACTGACACGCTGCATAGGCCTACAATAACCAGGGTGATGTTCAGTGCTATTTTTAATGCTAAGGGGTTTCCCTTTGCTTCAGGCGTCGTTGGGTGTAAAACGGAAATGCATCCGTTAATATTTCTCTAAGTAGGCCTACTGAAGAACTCGCTACTCGATATGGCCATATAATATTACACACGGGTCATCAGGTTTGGCAGTCTCAACTTAAGTTACCGGGCATATCATAGTTCGGGCAGTCTCAACCTAAGTTACCGGGCGTATCATAGTTCGGGCAGTCTCAACTCAAGTTACCGGGCATATCATAGTTCGGGCAGTCTCAACCTAAGTTACCGGGCATATCATAGTTCGGGCAGTCTCAACCTAAGTTACCGGGCGTATCATAGTTCGGGCAGTCTCAACTCAAGTTACCGGGCATATCATAGTTCGGGCAGCCTCAACTTAAGTTACCGGGCATATCATAGTTCGGGGCTTCGGGCAGTCTCAACTTAAGTTACCGGGCATATCATAGTTCGGGCAGTCTCAACTTAAGCTACCGGGCATATCATAGTTCGGTGTTTTGGGTGTTTGAACACCCCCGAAATGGAAAATGTAAAAAATAATAGAATGCATTTAATAGCACATGATGTAAAAACCATGAAATAAAACCATAAAAACACCCCCCAAATGAAAACTTTAAAAAAATGGAATGAATTGGTGATATTTTCTGAAGATTTCGGCGGAATGACTAAAAAAGGTCATCAGTTTTTTCGGGGGGGGGGGGTGTGTTTCTTCAATTTCCCAATTGAAGAAACACATCCCCCCCAATAGAATCCTGGCTACGGCCTTGTGCGCCGCACAGTTAATCTGAAACACTTGCATCGCTACATTCCAAGTTCTGCGTCACCGACAGTAGTCTAAGCTTGTATGCGGATAATAATAATACTCGGTTTTGAGATTACGACAACGCTCGCGATGGGCTTGTTAAAGGGAAGTTGGCTGTACATGTATTATCCATTAGGCCTACACCTTCGAAAATATAGTGTTTTCCTCCACGATTCGATTTTGAAATAAACTTACAGCCATGGTTGACGGTGGGTCTGTAATAGGAGGAGCAAAATGCAAATAATTTATATATATATATATATAATTTTATATAATATTATATAGCAAATGTAGACCTATAGGCCTATAGCCTATAATTATGGCTTCGACCCTATTCATGTTTCTTTCAATGAATTGATCGAGTGAGATATCCTTCATCGCCATTCCGTTTGAATGGACCCCACGCTATTTAGGTGTCCGTGTACGAACCGGTGTAGGCCTACCCCAGATTTTTAAATCTCTGAAATAACCCAACTTCGGGAGGTGAACCACGGTCCGCACGCTCTGTATGCCTACGTGTCGCAGAGCCGCGTGAGACGCGGCCTATTAGCGCTCTTATCGATGGGCCAATAAGCATAGGCGGAGACTTGGTCCAAACGTGAGGGGGGAGGGGGCGAACACCGAAGGACGATCGCCGAGGCACGATATTTTGTGGGCGGACGGCTGAGCTCGGGCCGACGGCATCTTGACTAATCCGCGTTAGCTACATCGGTAAGAGAGCTCACGGCCGCGCGTCTGTGGAAGAGAGCGTGCGGGCCGCGGTTCGAATACCGAAGGTGGCTATTTCTGAGATTCCAAATCTCGGACTTGCACGGTCCGTCCACGGGGACCTAAAGGGCGTGACGTCCATTCAAACGGGCGAGCGGTGGTGAAGGATCTCACCCTCAGGGTCGAACCCATAAGACAGCCGCTATATAAAAATCCGATTACATTTACATCTTTACTTCTATTGTGGGAGAATTTATCAATAATTTTATATCCTCACACTGTAGAAATTATTTTACGATGCCTGCTATTCACGAATCACGAATATTTCTTAAATTTTAGGGGGAATGCGAGCATAATAATTATGACTGTTTTTATGTTGGGGGAACGGTCTTCCACCGCAAACATTGGGGAACCGTCCCGCCTGCCCCCCTAAGTCTCCACCCACGCCAGTAGCCCATACCATCTGGCGTTTCGTAAGTAGACCTACTCGAAAGGACACCGTCTAATCTTCACCCTTCGAATGGAACTCTTTTATTTATTTTTTCTCAATTGTTTTTTTTATTTGGTTATAACCTAATTGGATAGGTTGTGTAGGCCTAGCCTACATTGTGTTTGACACGTAGGCTTATAATTGCTAGCCTGAGTTAATTGGTCTAGGCTATAATTAGTAGGATTATTTTTTGTTACTGAATACACACTAATAATTAACTTCCCGTTTTCGATTGTTACAACAGTGTCCTCGATCGTGACTCGTATCACTCGCATACAAGTTGATTTACCAACGATTATAATTATCGATCGTAGGTGGGGAAAGAATTTAACGGGTTAATTTCTGTACTAAGCCTTCGACTTTCGGAAATCCGGTAAGCGCGTACTGAGCCCTGAGCAGCGTGATCAGCCAATCAGCTGACGGTTTTGCTGGTTGGCGGCCAATGTGAAGTGCATTACGTCATTCTAAAATTAGCCACGGCTACTACTTATTTAGTCACTCTCACGCAGAATTGAGCGTAGTTAATAAGAAGCCGAAAGGAGCGTACACTTGTGGGAGTTTTCGGTCCTTTTACGAGAGAGAGAGTGATTTTAAAGCGTTTAACACGACCCGCAAGTACAGTGACTGACATTATTGTTTAGGTGCAACAATGGCCTTTCGCGATATGGATAGCGTGTGCTTCGAAGCGAGATCCAACTGGCCTCAACGCAGGATGGACCTTCAAGGACTACCGGATGTATCACTTCATATGCTGCCCGATCGCCTCCCGTCCCTATCCGAGTACGTCCAGGATGACTTCCCGTCCCCGCAGCTGAAGGAGGACTTCGATGGGAACCTCATCGTCCAGCTGGACAAGGAGTATCCTCCTCCGAGGTCCGCTGGTCAAGATGTCCTTCCAAGAGGTTGCTTCGATGTGCTGAACAGTCAGGTGTCGGCGCCGGAGACCGCACATTCGCTCATTTCCACTTCGTTGGCGACCATCGGAGGAGGAGGCTTCCAGTCAACGTGGTCCAACATTCCGGTCACCTCTGTCGACCATTTCCCCGCTAGTCTTGGCACCAGCGTCAGCCGGAACTTGCAGCAAGGAGGCAGAAACTCTCCATTCGTCCCGGCGCTTGCGGATAATGCCGCCACCTTTCGAGAGCTGAGTAGCAGCAGCGTGCATCTCGTTTCCACCCAGAATCAACCATTCCAGACGACCACCTTCCCACTCCAGGGCAACTTCCGGGTGTCACCATCGTTGGGAAGTCAGCCTCTACCATCAGTCAACCGCGACCGGTTCAACGAAAACCCACTGCAGCTGGGCTCCACTGGGACTGGCCACTACGGCCGAGAACCATGGAGCGGTCTACATCATCAACAGCACCAACAACGGCAGCAACAGCAGCAATATCCCGGATCGTTGATGGCGTCAACGGACCGGAAACCGATGATTACGGAGACAGCCGCTTCGTTACCGGAATCCTCGATGGAGCACAGCCCCGGATCGCTGCTGAAGGACTGCTCGGTCACATGGTCTACCGGAAGTCTGATCTCGCCCGGACCGCAGGGATGGGCGGATAACCACAACGCGAAGACGCCTCCATTACGGAAACGTATGGCGGAGTCGACGACGGTAAACCCGGAGGACGCCGACGCGATGAAGCTGGAGATGAAGAGGGCTAAGAATAGGGAGGCGGCCCAGAGATGCCAGCAGAGGAAGCAGGAGCGAATCGTCCGGTTGGAGGGAAAGGTGGGAAAGCTGAAGGACCAGAACGTTGCTCTCACGCAGACGGTGCGCGGACTCAGGGAGCAGATCACCTGGCTGCAGCGGCAGGTCGTTACGCACGCCAACAACGGATGTCAACTGTCGGTTCCACGGTTCTTTACATCGTAAACCCCGCTGGTGTTATACGCTTGATCTACGTTTGACGCTCACCTGTTCTAAGAGACAGTGCAGTGCAGTGTTCAAAAATAACTAACTCAAATAACTTGGAATTGAAGTGCGAAAACAGACTTTACTATGGGGCTCAAGGAAAGACTAGTGGGATGAAATCCCAAAACTCCCAGGCAATTCTCACCCTGGCGTAGTCTGGCCAGGGCTTCCAGAGAAGATGCGGCTGTCACCGAAACAAAAACTGTCTTCTTGCAGAAAGAAGAAGGTATAATAGACATCGTTATTAGCCTTTGTCTGGGAGTACCGTTCCAGCGTGTTGGTGGTATTGGACCAACAAGGAAAAACTGTCGGTGGACCTTTATAACCTCAATTGGACCAACAGCCGCAACGTTCAATCGACCTGATTACGTGTCATTCCAGCTTTGATGACACCAATCACGGAAGACAGGAAGAAGTCCCATGAACTTTTCTTCGAATGTAGCAGGCGATTACGATGCCTACGCCTACGTGCCCCCTTTCCCCCGTAGAGTCATCGCATCTTCGATCGTGATAGAATCCACTGGTGATGAACTGGAAATGATTATTTTCTTTTAGACCATTACTATTAGACCATTACTAAAGACTGAGACGCTATTTTTTTTATTAGAGATGTTATTCGATGCTGCTGGTCGGCAGAGGTCTCTCCAATGTTGTGTTTATCTCAGGTCGTCTATAAATGTTTCTGTATACTTCGAACTGTTACGTTTTTCTATTCGAAACGATTTAGGGTTGATAGAGCTGTAAGCTGACAGTGTCAATACATAAATTTTGTGTAGTTCAAATATGGTTTGATAACTCAATTAACAATTAATGATCGAAGACTTTTGTTACTTGCTGAAAAGAACAATGGTGGTGCTGACAATAATAATAATAATATTAGATGCAATAATGATGATAATAAGTAATAATAATAATAATAATAATAATAATAATAACGATAATGTTATTATTTTTATTTTTATTATTAATGATGACACTAATAATAATGATAAGTAATAATAATAATAATATTATTATTATTACTATTATTATTAATGATGATGATAATAATAATAGTAATAATAATAATAATAATAATTATATTATTGGCAATAATGATGGTAATAGGTATTAATAACAAAGGCCTTGTTACACTGGCAATATTTTATTATCCCCAAAACTCCTGGTTTTGAGGCTAGTCCAAAAGTTCACACAGCAAACAAAGTATTACCACCTCAATCTATTATTTTTTCTTCCTGACGGAAAATGTCCATATTGGAGTAAAACTTGGTTGTGACTTAATTCTCTTGCTTCTGTTCCATTTCTCCAGAAATATTTTGACCTAGGCTTTTATTCCTGAGAAATAATTTCTACCTCGATTGAACTATTATACTTAATCACAATTAAAATAACATGTAACTACTCGCCATTAATTTTATTAATTAAAAACGAAACTTGAACTTGTAAGCACAGTTATGTAATTATTATGTCAAGCACTATTTATGTATTTATTGAGTTTACGTATTTTTCTGCATGCACCATTTATAGATGAAGAAGTACCATTCAAGACTACATACTAGATTCTCAGACGACATCTTTCTTTCATCATTAATATTTTCTTACGCTTGTGATTTTTGTATTGACAATCAGAGCTAAAGTTGAGCGAATTGTAGCCTCGTTGTGCCTAAAGACAATCGAGATTGATTCTGCATGTAGCTGATGCCTTGATGTCCTTTGGGGCTGTTGGGGGGTGTGTGTGTGTGTGTGTGTGTGTGTGTGTGTGTGTGTGTTTGTGCGTGTTTGTGTGCGTGTGTTCTTGTACATGTGTTCTTGTTTACACCCGAGTATGGTCTATAAGCTTACACATATTTTTCCTTACAGATTGACAGTATTGTGTTGTGCTACTTTTGAATAAAACCTATACATAAAATTGACGCTCTTTGTGTGTTTTGATAAATGACTGTAGTTTGACACTAGCGGTGAGCGTGTAGCCTATACTGTAAGTAATTGGGGTGCTCCCAATGCAACTTGTCTCGGCTTGTTACATGTTTGACGACGCTGCCATATCAAAAATGATTAGTGTCGCCCTCCTCCTTTATCAAAGCCTGGGACTGGCACTGGCAGAGTGCAACCAGTGGGGGTTCAACTAGTCTCTACGTTGTTACACTTTTATGTTCAGCTGGAACCTTGTCCCTGTGCGTTTCTCACAGTGACTCTATAAAGGTATGCTGTGACAAACACACTAGTCAAGGTCTCTATTCATGAACTGAAGTTGGGATAGGTGTGGGAAGTTGGGATCAGTAAACAAATTGAGTTGAACAAATTGAGTTAAACAAATTGAATTGAACAAATTGAATTGAATAAATTGAATTGAACTTATGAATCCTGCAGTAGGCCTACTATAATAATTATTAGACCTAAGACTCTGAGTGTCCTCCTTGTCAGACTTGGCATATCACATCAGGTGGGAGACAAAGGCTGAGCAGGACTGTGCTGAACAGACAATGTAGGCCTATATATGAGGACATAGCATCATTTGGACTGACACCAGAGGAAACAATGGACATGACAAATGACCGAGGACAAAGGAGATTATTTATTCATACCCATCGCTGGCAAACTGATGATTGTGAGACGAGCACAATGTTTCTGAACACATGACACTTGAGACGCATAACATTCCATGACATTAAACGTAGCATTGAACACTGGCTTAGTAAACAGTATAGGCATCATCAAAACATAGGCCGATTAAAATTGTTTATGAATAGTAAGAAAAGCAGTTATGATTATTTAACGCAGTACACCATAATATCCTCTTTCCATTTTGGCTATCTCTGCGTATAACAATAATAATAATTATTATGCTCATTATTATTTAAATTGAAGTCGCCAACACTTCATACCCGCAGCTGCTCTCAGGGCTTAGCTTAGCGGGGCCGCTCTCCTAAGATTCGTCTTAGTATGCACAACATACATGTACCTGCTGCTACAAATGATGGGTCGTGAAATACACGCATCCTACTTCGCTGAGAAAGTGGGTCGCCTTTAGCTCTAGTCATAAACATCCAATTTTGGTCGCACCTGTCAAACGCAGGCACAAACAGCGGGTAGCCTACTGCAATACAAGGCACAGGTGCGCAGTAAACTACATGTAACTTTACAAAACATGTAATAGCGGGTAGCCTACATGCAATACTGTAATACAAGGCAAAGGTGCAGGGCTTTTTAAACGTGCAGTTGTACACAAAATGTGCAGTTCTAAATGGATTTGTGCAGTTGTAGAAGCACTTCTGTACAGTTAAAACTAGCAAAAAGGTCATTGTCCTCCAATAATTGGAAGTAATTTACCATGGAGGATGGGAAAGGAAAGAAGGGGTTGTGCAGTTCTAAAAATTCCTTAAAACAGCCCTGCAAAGGTGCGCAGTAAACTACGTGTAACTTTACAAAACATGTAACATTTATTTGGCGCAATTATGTACCAAGTAGTAGGTACACCTGTATGCGTGTATATATATATGTGCGTATGCGTGTAAGACGTTGTACGTATTTGGGCATGTGTGCGAGTGTGCGTGTCTGCATGCATATGAGAATGTTTGTATGTAGGCTTGTGCATGAACTATGTCTGCATGATATTGTATGTATGCATGTGTGTGTGTATGCGCGCGCGTGTGTGTGTGTGTGTGTGTGTGTGTGCGCGCGTGTATATTGTGTGTGTGTGCGTGTGTGTTTGGAAGACATGTGGTACATCAAAGTGAAGCTGACGGTGTGAAACCAACCCGATTTAATTTTCATATATCCTGTGTAGTGTGTATATCAAAATAATATTACATGTAGCCCTCTACCGCAATTCATTCATTCATTCATTCGGACATTTATATAGCGCTCCTTCAAGAAAAACTACTCAGAAGCGCTCCCAACTCCAGCGCGCACAAAAAGAACAGTTTTAAGTTTAGTAAGGAAGGATCCTGGTAGAGTCCCAGGGTGTAGGCGTAGCTCAAAAGGAAGGCCATTCCAGACCACTGGTCCAACCACAGAAAAGGCTCGATCCTTCATGGTAGTAGTACAAGCAAAAGGAACTAAGAGGACTCCCCTATCAGCAGAGCGTAGCTGAAAGGGTTGCGGTAGTACGATTATTTTAACGCCTCCAGATAAATAAGTTTATATGAAACATAAACTATATAATTATTAGCCTAACTATTTTGGGCTGGGCACTTTTTGCTTTTGAATGAATGAGAATACGATTGCCAATCCTTGGAAACGTCTTACTCCTCTACAACATTTCCTTTCTGAGAAATTCGTTAAAGCCAATGCGGAAGAATCTTTTGAGCAGCAGTTACTGCACTTTGCCCATGTGACTGATGTCTCAACTCACTCAAACATCGTCCTGTTTCTTTTCGACATGTTGACTGTTTGGATTGCTCTACGGTCCATAGTAACTGGTCTTTACCTTTGTACGCAGTTACTCCATGCAATACCGGGCTTCTCGTAGGCCGACCATTTGGAACGGTCTTCCATAGCAGCCGGTTGCCAACAAGGTCAAATTTGATATCGCAGACCTTTTCGAGTAATGCCATGCACAAACGATTACTTATCGATACAATAATTATAGCATACTAAATAATATTATCCAGCTGAACAACGGAAACCCGTTGGTTGGTTCCATGTGTTTGCGTGTGCCGCCATGGTGATTCTTTTCCAACTTTTTCTGTGTCATGTTTTGCTACCTGATCGTAAGAGTCTAGTTAAGAACAATATATTATCATACATTCAGACCAGTAATATTTTCGTTAACGTTAAGTAGAATTGGAACTGAAAATATCGATTTCTATTGAGTCTAACTGTAACTGAATTTCAGACTGAGACAGGCTAGCTGAGAGGAAGCTCGTTTCTGACATAGGGGTCTACTGTAAAATTCGTTTATATCAATCATAAAAATCACATACTGCATACATATAGGGTTGCCAGGCGTCCGGTAATGAACCGGACAGTCCGGTATTTACACGAACTGTCCGGTCAGAAATTTCAGACATTACCGGACATGGCTGTGTCCGGTAAATTATTATTGCTAGCAACAAGTATATTTGGAGTGTATAGTTTCTTCGGGCCATGAATATGTCTGCTTGCGATTTTCCCGCGTATAATGGATTGCCATGTGAAACAAAGCCAAATTTATAGCCTAGACACCAATCATCGTCGAAATGACGGCGTCGTTAAATAAACTATCATAACAGAGCCAACTATATGATGCACGGATCATACTAGCCTGTATACCTTTGTGCGTATAAAGTTGGAGGCTGGATTATTAGGTCGCAATATAAACGTGGAGTAGCGGTGGTGAAGGATCTCACCCTCAGGGTCGAAGCCATAACACAGCCGCTGTATAAATTTGCGATTACATTTCAAATAATGGTTGAACCGAATCTCCGTATTTAGGCCATGTCTCTGTCTGTTTGTTTGTTCGTCTGTCTGTCTCTCTATCTGCACAAATGATCTCTCCCTCTCTGTCTGTCTATCTCTCTCTCTTTTCCCTTAAAGCTCAAACACTGACGCCTGTATGCTTAACCTGTCTGTGCTTATCTGCCTCTCTATCTCTGTCTGTCTATGTCTGACTGTGTCAATCCGCCACTCTATCGCGCTCTAGTCTTTCTATTTTGTCTCTTAACCATCCCTCCCCACTGATTAATTATATTTGTCTCGAGTAGATTCCCGCCTTAATGATGCGATCGCATTTAGCTTTGAAGGTCTCAGACTATAGGTCAACTGAGGTTATCTACAGAATGGAACTGAGTGCTAAAATCGTTAGATGGATTTTTAATATTGTTTAATATCCAAAGTCAGTCATTCGTACGGGCGCCAAATTTTCAAATTAGCCACTATAATAATTATATATATATATATATAGTTATATATACAGGCCTATGCATAATTTTATCCACCCTTCAGATCTATAGGCATGTAGCCTACTTGGCTGCTTCCAAACACGGACGTCTGGATTTAAAAAGCCAGTTTATCTAGGCGTCCGTGGTTTGGCTCACACATTGCTATAATTTTCAAACAGTACCCGGCACCGATACTGCCTCATATATATATATACATATATATATATATATGTGTGTGTATGTACATACATATATATTACAATATGAATTACCCAATGTTTCCCGGGAAATTTCGGTTTTTGCCCCCCGCCAAGCTTCGCCCCACCACACACACGCACACACACACCGATATATATATATATATATATATATATATATATATATATATATATATATATATATATATATATAGCCCCGTAACGTGATAGCCATTGTCCGGTAATTTCCTGAAGGACACCTGGCAACCCTACATACATAAAGGCCAAAATCAAGCACCTTTGTAGTACCGTAGTAAGTTAGTAAATAATAACATAATGCATAATTGCATGTATTGAGGCCAACAGTCACGTATCTATGCAGTTGTAAATGAGCTACTACTTTGGTATATAGGCCTATTTTGTAGACTATGTAGGATTAAGAGTAGGCCTAATACTTAATAGTAAGTTATTTGAATTTGAAATTAGAAATGAATTTTCCGTATTCATTCATTCATTTCGAGAGTTTACGTAGCGCCTCTTCACGAGACCAACTCGGAGGCGCTCCAATATAAATATGGCCGTATAAATAGGGCATACATGTACACCAGTCTTTGCTTCGTGTGGCGCGGTGGTGTAGTGGTGGCGTCGTTGCCTTGAAGTCGGAAGGTTCGAGGTTCGAATCCACCTTAAGTGTATGGACCGTGTATGCAAGTCCTTCACTCGCAATTGCTCAGCGCTTCGGCGTGAAACTCCGATGCAGTGCCCACACTGCAGTCGGGAGCGCCTCCGAGTAGAGTGCTTAAAGGGGCGCTATAGCAAGTGCACATACAAACAAACAAGCCAGTCATCTAATCTCTGTATATAAGGTTAATACTTAAATGGGCCATTTGAATTTGAAATTAGAAATGAAAGTTCAGTAGGCTATTAATAGGACCCGCATAAGCCGTCTAAACCAAATTTAGCCTGTGTTGATAGGATTTACAGAAGATCCAATGCATTCACTTTCATTCTGCAAACGAACCAAGCAAGCAACCACAAGCTCATATTATTATCAGAGATAAGCATCGGAATCCTGTTCAGAAATGAAACCAATAATTCCTACACTTATAAAAACCATGCACTCAGCAGGACAGGATAATTATAGATTACGGTACGTCTTAGTATAGCCTATGCTTCGATACGTGAAAGCATGTCGGACACGAGAACCGAAAGCGGTTTCGGTTTCTCATTGTCACTTTTCATAAAACCGATTCTCTGTTATCGATCGATAATTTCTTCTAACTTGGCAAATGTCCTCTGTATTTTCCAAAGATCGCCATGACTTGGCCTTAATTCTGCTTATAATCCCAGAAATCACACTAGCTTGACCTTAATCCTCCTTATAATCCCGGAGATCACCCTAACTTGGCCTTAATTAATCCTCCTTATAATCCCAGAGATCACACTAAATTGGCCTTAATCCTCCTTATAATAGGCTACCAGAGATCACCCTAAACCTTAATTAATCCTCCTTATAATCCCAGAGATCACCCTAACTTGGCAAATGCATGTCCTCCTTATTTTCCAAAGATCGCCCTGACTTGGCCTTAATCCTCCTTATAATCCCAGAGATCACTCTAACTTGACATTATATCCTGCTTATATCCCATAGATCGCCATTACTCGACGTATGTCCTCCTTATTTCCCAGACTTCCTCGTTCTGTCGTCCTTGCCACGACACAGAACGCGTTCTTGTCGTTCGGTATCGTTCAGTCGCCTATTACCAGATGGCGCCGTCATCATCAAGTCAGCGCCACTACTGGCATACAAGGCGTCACCATGGCAACGTTTATTAACCACGTGACCCACCCTGGAGACCGACTCACCCGAAGCGTCCGTTAGGAACGTATTCGAGCGTACGACGCCCAGATCGCTGCTCGCTCCACACTCTCTGCCGCAGCGCTCGGAGCAGGCACCAGCGCCAGCGGGACCCGACTCCCTTAACCTGGCTGCTGACGTCACTTCCGGATGTACCGGAAACGTCGTCTCGCCGGCGACAGTGATCGGTTCCAAGATGGCGTCGCGGTCGTTTCCGGTTTGGCTCAACTTCCGCGCGCCACGTGACCTATTTCCGACTATCACATCCGGTCCGGAAGTAGTTCGCGGAAGAGCAATGGAGGAGGAGGAGGAAGGTTCCTGAAGGCCGTCATAACATCGACTGAGCGGAAGGGTTCGAGACCCCGTGTAACCCCATCCGACCTCTGCCCCTCCTTCCCCCATGACCTCGTCGACGTTCGTCGGGTCAGTCGAGGTGAGGTCCCGGTGGGGATTGGATCGTTCCAGGTCATCGTCGTTTATGAAGGGTGAGAACTCGGACAGGAATCGGGGGAAGGCATCACGAGAGGTGGCTCCCTTCCAAGGCTTCCCTGCTCCATCGTACTCATCAGGATCAGCAGCAGATGTCCAAGGTCTCTCCGGCACCTTCTCGTATACACCTAACTCCAGCTTGGAAGTTCCATGGAAGTTGGACGAGCTCGATTCTGCCAGGGACCGTGGAATATCAGGCCCTCTCCGCTCGGGAGCAATACCGTGAAAATCGGATTTTCCAGCTGTTTCAAAATTGGACGCAATGACGTGGGACCCGACCGTCTCGAACAGGGACGGAGCATGAAATTTAGAGTCGCTCCTCTGTGTTGTCAACTGGTCGTGCTGATCGGACGCCCTCACTGGCAACAGGGGCCCGCCGCCGTGTTGCAGCTCCAGCCCCCTGTGTGGAGCGGTGGTCGTGGCGGCCTCGTCTGCAGATACCTGGGGGAAGCAGGTCTTCGTGTGCGTCGTCGTCGGAGGGGGCCAGTCGAAGGCGGTTCCCCCGTGGAGGCCGAGGAGGTCGGCCCCCTCGGCGTGGCGGGCCTCCTGCTTGAGGGCGTGGCGTCGGAGGCGCCGCTCCAGTTGACTCTGGCGACAAGCGACTAGGCAGACGACGATGACGATGGTCACTATGGCACCGGTCACCATGGCGACGGCCAGGGTCTGGACGCTGGTGGTGAGAGGCACTGACGGCGAGGGAGAGGCTGGAAGAAGAGAGAGAGAAAGATAATCAGGCGCATATTTCATCATCATCATCATCATCGTCGTCGTCGTCGTCATCATCATCATCATCATCATCATCATCGCCATCGCCATCGCCATCGCCATCGCCATCGTCGTCGTCGTCGTCATCGTCGTCGTCGTCGTCGTCGTCATTGTCATAATTGTCGTCGTCGTCGCCATCATCATCATCATCATCATCATCATCATCATCATCATCGTCATCATCATCATCATCGTCATCATCATCATCATCATCATCTTCCTCATCATCATCATCATCATCATCATCATCATCATCATCATCATCATCATCATCATCATCATCATCATCATCGTCATCGTCATCGTCATCGTCATCGTCATCGTCATCGTCATCGTCGTCGTCGTCATCATCATCATCATCATCATCGTCGTCGTCGTCGTCGTCGTCACCTCCAAACCCTCCGGCTGCAAGGCAACGAACATACACACTACACCACCGCGCTTCACGATATGATAAGCATCCACAGTTCCACACTACGAGTCTTCCACCATATATAGCTAGAATTATGAATGTGTCTTACTCTCTGTTGTAGGTCGACAGATAACTTCGTCTAGTGAGTAGTTGCAGTTGACTTGTTCGTTGCAGACGAGCGACTTGTTGATGCAAGTGTTGTCGCCGCAGTGAAACAGCCACGACGGACATGGACCTGTAATGTAATGTAATGTGATATAATGTAATGTAATGTAGGACACGGGCCTGTAATGTAATGTAATGTGATGTGATGTGATGTAATGCAATGCAATGCAATATGATGTGATGTGATATGATGCGATGCGATTCGATTCGATGCGATGCAATGCAATGCAATGTAATGTAATGTAATGTAATGTAATGCAGGACACGGACCTGAATGTAATTTAATGTAGGACATGGACCTGTAATGTAATGCAGGGCATGGACCTGCAATGTATGTAATGTAGGACATGGACCTGTAATGTACTGTAATGTAATGTAGGATATGAACCTGTAATGTAACCAAGATTTAGTTATAAGGTTGATAATTTTATACAAGGAACCAGAATCGAAAACTTCTCTTACCCACTTTAAAGCACACTTGCACGTGCATACACATTAATGAATTAATTAATATTACTTGACTCTATCCTCACGAGCTTTATAAACTTCAGAAAAGCTCTTCAACGTCGGAACATCTATATCTATAAGATACATTTGATTTTTGAATCGTATAGTCCGAGCTCTTAGCGGTCGAAAACATTGCTATTGTGCATTTTGGTGCTGCTAACACCAAAATGTAGTCGGGAGCCCATCTGAGTATAAATCAACGACTGTCTTCGGCGACCTTCTAAACCAATATCAAGATGGCTTTCTACCGAGGCAATAAAGGCAAAGAGAGAACGTCGTCGTTTAGAGAGGAAATGGAAGCAACTCGGGCTCGAAGAGGACAGACAACGTTATCGTCGCCACTGCCGTACAACAAATAAGCTAATTAACGATTCACGAACTACTTACTTCCACAGCCTACTCGAAAATGCTGAAAATCCGATGGACCGTTGGCGCATCTCCCAAAGACTTCTGCACTCAAAGGATACTTCCAGCTGCCAGCGCTCAGACTCTGAGAATCAGTCTTTATGCTCTAGCTTTGCCAGATATTTTGTTAACAAAATTGATGACCTTAAATGTAAAATTACTAGATGCGCTGCCAATTTAGTATGGAATGACCTACTGCTTGATTCTGACTTCTCTGAATCTACCTTTAATGACCTTCCTCCTGTTACATACTTGGAAGTATCTAATCTTCTCAGAAGCTTGGTACCTAAATCATCCCCTATGGACTTCATACCTACACCTCTTATTGTTTCTTGTTCTCATGTTTTCTCCCACCTTATTGCACACCTGGCCAACTTGTCTTTTGCTGAAGGATGTTTCCCGTCATGCTTTAAGTCTGCTTTAGTTACTCCTTTGCTTAAAAAACCTGACCTAGATTCCAATAATCTGTCTAACTTCAGACCTATCTCGAACCTAAATAACATTTCCAAGATCCTTGAACGTCTCTTTCTTACTCGCATCAAGAAACATATCACTTCCTCTCCCAACTTCAGTCCTTTTCAGTCAGCTTATCGTGAAGGCTATTCCACTGAGACTGCCCTTACATCCACGCTGGACAACATCTTTTCGTCTATTGACAATGGAAAGGCCTGCCTTTCTGTATGTCTTGACCTCAGCGCAGCTTTCGATACCGTAGACCATCAATTACTCCTTTCTAGACTCAGGAAAAGCTTTGGTGTCTCTGGTACTGCTTTAAACTGGTTAGCGTCTTATCTGGGTAACAGGAATCAGCAGGTGGGCATCGGTACCGCTCGGTCTGAACCCACTGTTTGCACTGCTGGAGTTCCACAGGGATCTGTCCTTGGTCCTCTATTATTCACCGTCTTTACCTCCCCAATTAATCGCATAGCTAATCATTTTGGTGTCCAATCACAGCAGTACGCGGACGACACTCAGCTCTATATTGCTCTGTCACACACTGATCAGTCCGGTAAACTTAAACTTGAGAAGTGCCTGTCATCTTTATATGCCTGGTTCTGTTTTAATGGTTTGGCTATAAACCCAAACAAGTCTGAGGCAATTTTGTTCGGGTCACGACAACGCTTGCGTTCTTTTCCTTCACTTTCCAGCATCGACCTCGCAGGCTCCGCAGTACCGTTATCAGATTCTGTTAAAACTCTTGGGGTTACCCTGGACAGTATGCTTACTTTTCGGATGCATGTAACTAACCTTTGTAGATCTTGCTTTTATCACATCAGGGCAATACGCCACATTAGGTCGGCTCTGACTAAGGATATGTCGAAGACTTTAGCTTGCGCCCTTGTCTCCTCTCGCCTTGATTATGCTAATGCGATTATTGTTGGCATTTCTGACTATGAGCTACATAGGCTGCAACGCATCCAAAATTCTTTAGCTCGGGTTGTGCTGCGTGTCCCACTACGATCAAGTTCCTCAGTTTTACTTCATCAGCTGCATTGGCTTCCTGTCGAGTTTAGGATTAAATTTAAATTGGCCTGTTTAACCTACAAATCCCTCTCTACCGGAACACCTCCCTACCTTCAGTCACTGCTTACTCCTTATATTCCTCCTCGTTGCCTGCGATCATCAAACATGGGTCTTTTAGTTGAGCCTCGATGCAGAACTGTTATGGGCTCGCGTGCATTCCATGCCTCTGCTCCCAAAGAATGGAATCTACTTCCACTCTCTCTTCGTTGCTCAAATTCACTCCCTACCTTCAAAAAACGGCTCAAAACTCACTATTTCTCTTTGGCTTTCAAGCACATGGACCTTTAACTGCATCTTCCTCTGGCGGCTAACTATCCGCGCCTCAGATTCACACTTTGGTGTGACCTTGCGCGCGTAATAAATTTATGTAATAATAATAATAATAAAATCTTGAAGGGGCGCTATAACAAGTGCACATGCAAACAAACTGTAAGACCCTAGGAAATACTACAGGAGTTTGAACCACGTCAATTCTCAAACAGATTGCAACATTGAGTTTAGAATTACGATTCCAACCGTTTTTGTAGACGGTGAAGATGATCCTGAAGGCAGGCATGAGGGACCGTGTCTTCGAGAACATTCTCAGGTAGACCCGGTTGCTGGTCAGCTGGAGGTCACGGGCGATGGCACCGCAGAATTCCCTTCTTTTGTCTGTTTCCGCTGTTGTTCTCTCGTAAACGGATAGGTAGCTGTCCTGGCACGCGTGTGGACTGGGCGGCATCTGATATTTCATCCACCTCAAGTATATCTTCAGATAAAAACGGCTCATTATAATCATATTAGCTATAATTGAAAATTATTAATTATTATTAATTATAATTGAAAATGATCAATTATTATTAATTATAATTGATAATGATTAGATCTAAATACTAATAATTATAATTGATAATAATTAATTATAGTTAATCCTATTAATTATAATTGATAATGATTAATTATTATTAGTTACTAGAATTATTGCCGGACCTGTGTAATGAATAATAATATTTATAAGTTGTTATCATTGTTATTATTATTACTACTATTACTATTATTACCATGATTTTTATTATTATTATCATCATCATCATCATCATCATCATCATCATCATCATCATCACCATCACCATCACCATCACCATCACCATCACCATCACCATCACCATCACCATCACCATCACCATCACCATCACCATCACCATCACCATCACCATCATCATCATCATCATCATCATCATCATCATCATCATCATCATCATCATCATCATCTTCACTTCCTATACAAAATACAAACCCTGTTCGTGGGTGGACTGTAGACCAGCCACGTGCAGTCGATAGGAGCAGCACTTTGGTTGGTTCGATCGAGGAACACTGGTGCTATGTCGAGGTGCGATATGATGCCTTCGTGTCGAGACATGTCCACCTTAATCCTGCAAACTTCAAACGGATATCACCATATTAACGGGTATCACCATATTTATTAACGGATATCACCATGTTAACGGATATCACCATATTAACGGATGTCACCATATTAACGGATGTCACCATATTAACGGATGTCACCATATTAACGGATGTCACCATATTAACGGATATCACCATATTATTAGCCAGCATCAATCGCGGTCACCATGTGCACCAAGGTGAGAATTGCGGGGGTGTGAGGGCTCAGCCCCCAGTCTTTCCTAGAGCCCCATAGCAAAGTCTGTTTTTCACACCCAATTCCAAGTGGCTAATGGTCCAACCCCCCAACCCCAGTTTTTCCCCCACAATTCTTACACTGCATGGTCACCACAAGAATAACTTCAACATTTTATCACTCTTGTTTTAACACTTTTTAGCTCGATTTCCTTTACCACTCCTATTCTGCCACTTTTATTTTAGTCTGCTGTATTGTATTTGAGCATTATTTTGTAAAACGACTCTATTAGGGTGAGCTGTTCAGACTTCAGAATGTGTGCAAGGCCTGATTACAAGAGGAGTTAGAGAACAAAGAAGTTTTGAGAAGAGCGAGAAAATATTGCCAGTAAGAACGGTAGAGCGAATAGAAGGGGATTTTTAGCATTTTTAGCTCACCACTTTTCCATTAAAATTTTTATTTTGCAACCTTTATTTTACAACTTTTCTAAAGAAGCTGTTTTCGACATAATCCAATGCATATACTTAGGAATGCATTATAAAGAAATGTCATCCTGCAACTTGCCAAAAGGCGCCCCTTTCTATTGGTCTAAGGCTAAAGATGGCACATGTATTCGATCCATAGATGAAAGAGAAAAGGCAGGTTACCACTTACCGGTAGGCTACCAGACATCTACTTACCTTCGTCGTCCAAAATTCCACCGTCTAAAACCTGAGCTGAAAAAGAAATACCGAATTTCATGAGATATGCTGCTCCAGAACACAAAGGACATCTCAATTTGGCAGAGAGATTTTTGAATTGTTAACAACGACATAAAATAACATCACACATATTACAGTACATACTTTAGAACGAAATCATGTAGCCTAAACATATTAGAATTTTGTAGACTTTTTGGCACATTTCGCATTGTTCATTTTCTGCCTCCTATGGTTTTGGCAGAAAAACTCATCTAATTACGTGTAATAACAACGTCTTTTCTAGTATCCATAGACACGACATCCATTAGAAACCTTACCATATCGTAATCGTAATCGTAATCGTAAACTCGAAATTTCTAAAGCGCCACTCGAAAGCCAAGCGCGGGGCACCAGCTTATTCACGAGCGCTGCGTTGCGTTAGAATGGTTGTCCGTGAGAATAGTCCGTGGTGGTCCGGGTCGAGTTACCATAGGATCAGGATCAAATGCGTTGTGTTAGAAGGGTTGTCCGTTAGAGTAGTCCGTGGTGGTCCGGGTCGAGTTACCATAGGATCAGAGGGGCGGAACAGCTACTAAGGTGGGTGTCGTCTGGGCCGGGAATTGGAGGGTGGAGGATCAGTTGAGATAGGGTAAGAGATCGTGAAAAGGAGTGTCTTAAGTTTCGAATGAAAAGCCCGAGGTGTGATGGATAGAGGAGCCTGAGGAAGGTTGTGGTGTGTGATTAGAAATGATGATGAAGGGACTGAAAAGGATCGGAATTCAGGAGGCAGATCATTCCAAAGGCGTGGTGCTGAGATGGATATGGCTCGGTTGGAGAACTTGAGAAGTAGTGTGAGACTAGAGATATGACACCCAATTAGTGACGTCATCATAATTAGGATAATTAGGATAATTAGGGTAATTAGATTATCTTAATCCTATTAATTAGCTATTAATCCTACTAATTAGCTATTAATCCTATTAATTACATAATCCTAATTAGCACTACAATGGCTCCTTTAACCCTAAATAGCACTACAATGGCGCTTATAACCCTAAATAGCACTACAATGGCGCATATAATTAGCTATTATTAGTAATTAGCTATTATTAGCAATTATTAGTAATTAGCCCTAATTAGCACAACAAAGGGCCCGGGGACCTCTAATTAGCGGCCCGCCCGCCCGGGATCGGCGCTGGGGGCTGAACCGGCGCAATATTATAATTAACTAATATGCTAATTAAATATTATTTCTCAATATCTCTCCCCTCTCTCCCTCTCTCTCCCCCTCTCTCTCTCCCACCATCTCTCTCTCTCCCTCTCCCCATCCATCTCTCTCTCTCCCTCCCACTCTCTCACTATCTCCCTCCCTCCCTCTCTCTCTCCCCATCTTCCTCTCCTCCTCCCTCTCTCTCCATCCCTCTCTGCCTATCTCCCTTCCCCTACCTCCATATTCCTCTCCTCCATCTCTCCAGCCAGCTCCCTTCTCTTCATCCCCTCTCTCTCCCCCCCTCTCTCTCTCTCTCCCGCTCTTCATCTTCCTCTCCTCCTCTTTCTCTCTCCATCTCTCTTCCTCCTAACATCTATACCTCTCCATCTCTCCCAACCTATCTTCCTTGCACAACCTCTTCCTACCTTTCTCTCTCCCTTCCTATAGTCAGAGCTCGGTCCATCACACTATAATGCACGATGACTTCATCGTATGCGAATCAATAATGGTCAGCTCTGAGGCAGATAATTGTATGCCTTTGATGCGACGATCGGTCCCTGCAGCGTTTGAAGCCACATGCTGCTTGCTCATCGTTATGACTCAGCCTGCGTAAAAGCCATGAGACTGGATATACATGGAAAAACCGGCATTGCAACACGAATCTGTAATGGTTGAGTAATATCCGCACACACGCACACAGGCAAGCAGCAGTACTCAGGCGCCCAACCACACGCATTGACATGGCAGGCCAACACAGATGACTAAGTATAATCCATCCATCGTAGGGAATTCTGTGGACAACATACACAAGCTTAAAGCACATGAATCACGGGTTTTTACGGCTCTTGCACAAGAGCTTGTAATACGCAGACGCTCAGACAGTCAAGCAAGCAAACTTATTGCACCACAACTTGTCACACGCAGACGCCCAGGCATACAAGCAAGTAAACTTATTGCACCACTCAGGGCTATGTTGCGAAATCTATAGGCAGGGCTCCCTATAAAATTCCCTTCCGACCCAATGTATGCTCAGAGACGATTTTCCGAGGACCATCCGTTTACAATCTTCAACCGCTGACAGCATCTACGATCAACAGACGAGAACGAGATCAACACATCGATCTTCTACGGCGCCTTCAGAGTCGAAAGCTTACGGCAGAATGAATTCTCGTGAGTTAAATTATTTTAGTACAATTGTCTATGCGCAGATCTTTGGAATAACAGCCCAGTATATACAGCTAGAACTTAATAATTATTTTATAAGGACAAGACTTTCTCTGCATAGGCCTGAAAACTATTAACGCATGCAGGACATAGACGCCACCTACCGAGTATTTCGTTTTTCCAATGGTTGAACGAAATTGATAGGAAAATGTAGGATATTTTGAGATGCATAGAAAATAATAATAATAATAATAATAGTATTATCCTTTTTTCACTGCTAAAGTCCTCACGAACTTACAACAGGCAAAGATCCTCACTTTATGCTATATCTCTTGTAGATTTGAACAATGGAGAATTGCAAGCAGGGCCCTCATCGGCATCAGAGTGCGACGCAGATCCAGCGGCAGTGATTCATGCAGGAGCACAGACCGACGATTCCAGTAAGCAATCTTTAACATTCTTGTGTGGTATACACACACATCCACACACACACACACACACACACACACACATCCACACACACACACACACACACACACACACCCATCCGCACACACACATCCCCACAGCCAATGTATCACAGCCCCAGCATATCCTCTCTGCGCATGCGCACTAAGAGCTATTTCGTGTAGGGCTTAGAACTAATTCGCGTAGGAAGAAAGTAGTTCCTCGCACACACGACGACCGCATCACTGCCATATCAATACACCTCCGCGCGCACGTGTAGCTAATTGGAGTAGGAATACATCAAGAAAGTAGGCCCTGAACTATAAACTCTCCAGCCAGACGAGGTGCGATACACAATCTCTTCAGAGCTCAGCAGTTCTTGACTTATTACTTTTACATTTGATAATTGAAAAGTTTTTCGAAAGTAGCGTAAGACGGTGCATACAAGAATTAAGTAGTAGATATATGCGCATGCGAGCCCATATAAAAAATTTTTCCGAATTAAGTGTGTTTACAACAAGAAGCATGGAAACTGGTAAAGTATTTTCTTAATATTTGATTACTTAGCAGAATTAGAGCTCGTGCACAACTTCTCAACTCTCAAACAATTTTGATATTTTTCTCTTTAGTGAACAATCTACAGGCGAAAATCGCCGAGTTGGTCAAGATTGAAGCTCAACTGAAGGAGAAGATTCGAGAAATGGGTAAGTTTATTTTTTTAAATGAATAAATTATATTGAACAAAAATATATTGAACGAAATATTATTTAAATGTTGGAGAAATAATTATTATAATAAGACCCGGTATTAGAAAATAATACATTGTTGATAAATTGTGTTGTAGAACTCAAGCGAAAGGCAGAGTCGGATACCGACCGTGCAGCAAAGCGAGCAAGGGGAAGCCCGGCCCCGGCGGCGGCGACCAACCCCGGCCGCAGCGGCGCTGCGGCGGCGACCAACCCCGACTCCAGGGGCACGGCGGTGACCAACCCCGGCCGCGGCAGCGGCGCTGCGGCGGCGACCAGCGGCGGCGACACGGCAACTCCGTCAGCAGAGCCCAGCACTTCGAGTAAGTAGCTTATACAAATACTTTAACATTTTTGAATAGGTGAAAACTTATGTTCTTCTTGTGTATCACAAACACATAATATTTTATATTTATATGATTTTACATTATTATCAGCCGAGAACTTAAAAATTTCTGCATGTCTTTAGGCCGTTGCGACTCTTGTCGTGCGTACAAGACGACGAACTTGGTGAACGGGCTCTGTGAAGTCTGCCTGATGCGCAAAGAGTGCTCGCAGTGCAAGTGCCGTAGACCATCACGCTTCTTCCGATCCGGCCAGGAGATGTGTGTTACGTGCGTGAAGAAAGCGACCAACCCGGGCATCCGCACGGCGACGCAGAATGCCTTCATCGATATGTCGTTTCCTGTGTCCGATACAACCGATGTGCATGGCATGCTTCTGGCAGAAGCGTCGCGTATGACCACCGCTCTGGAAGATACGTTCCGAGATGAAGGGTGAGTTTGCCTTACACAGAATATTTGGACTTAGAAAAATTTTTGGCTCTTAAAATTTGGATCTAAAAAGCTGGACTTAGAAACTTTCGATTCTCTAAAAAGCTGTACTTAGGCAATTTTATTCTATAATATAGAAATTTTGATTCACTGAAAAGCCGGACTTAGAAATTTTTCGATTGGGCGTAGAAATTTTTCACTACAGCATTCGGACTTAGCCAATTTCTCAATATATTTCTTTAGACCGGTGAAATGGTACGTGGCGGTGGACGTGGATTTCAAGCGACCTACGCCAGACGGAGAAGCTCAGACGGTCGGGTATTTCAAATCCATGCCGGCAACGCTGACACATCCATCACAAATCGCTGACCAACTACAGGACGCTGTCCACAGAATCGATGAGTTGGTAGATATCTTCACCAGCCAAAGCTCTGGATGGTTAGTGAATGGCGTGGCAGAGTTTAAGCTGTGCAATGCAGTATTTGATCCGATAGGAGCTGGCACTTACATCCCCACACCGCAATATATCGCCAACAAATGCGCCACACTGAATCTTCGCAATGATGACGAATTCTGTTTTCTATATGCAACGCTGGCTGTGAGCCATTTCCAAGCTAAACACGCAGACCGAATAAGTATTTACAGGCGATATGTGGATGAGCTTGAAATTAAGGGTCTGAAATTTCCCATGACGATCGAGCAGATACCACTCTTCGAATCTCTCAATACAGACTATTCGATCAATGTCATGTACTCAAATCCTGATGACAAGACCTTTACGCCCCTATACGCAAGTGCTCACAGGGGTAGGAAACATATTGTTAACCTTCTTCTTCTCGATGATGGCGCTAAACGCCATTACATTACAATTCGCAATCTTTCTGCACTTTTGAGATCACGAAATTCGTACACTGGAAACAGAAGTTTTCCTTGCCCTTACTGCTTGTACTGCTTCACCACTGCTGCTGGGAAACATGCTCATATGGATGAATGCGGCAAGCACGGCCTTCAGTCCGTGCGTTACCCGAGCCCCGAAAATTCCAATTTGACATTCACAAACACACAACACGAAATGCCCGTGCCTTACGTGATATACAGCGATTTCGAGAGCTACTTATCGCCAAACGACACTGCTTCTGCAACCAATTCAACAAAATTTCTCGACACACACACTCCCAGCGGCTTCTGCTGCCTCACAGTTTCTTCGTTTCCGCACTTGAACGATGCTCTTCCACACACATACTCGGGGCCTGATGTGATGAGTCATTTCTTCGAACATATAAAATCTGAACAGACCCGCATAAACAAAATTTTGGCAACAAATACACCCATGAAGTCTCTTTCCCAGCAGCAGCGGTTAGCTTTTGAATCTTGCAAATCTTGTCCTTCTTGCTCTATCGCTCTTTCTGCCGCCAACAAAGTTCGACACCACTGTCACATGACTGGTAACTTTGTTTCTGCACTCTGTTCTCCTTGCAATCTCAAACTGAAATTTCGAAAGCCTACCAAATCTAAGAAACAAAAATCTGCAAACTATCTTCTGCCTGTCATCTTCCACAATCTTAAAGGCTATGACTCTCACCTTATCCTCAAAAACATGACAAAGGAGTTTGCGGCGCAGGAAATAAATGTGATAGCCACGAACATGGAGAAATATCTCTCCTTCGAAATTAACAATATCAGATTTTTGGATTCCCTACAATTTCTAAACTGCGGTTTGGACGTGTTGGTAAAAAATTTATCTAAAGAGGACGATTCGAAATTCAAGCATTTGCGCCGACTTTTTCCGACCGAATACAAATTGCTTTTGCGTAAGGGGGTATTTCCCTACGAATACATGACTTCGGCCTGCAGAATGACCGAAAGGACTCTGCCTCCCAAAGGCTGCTTCTTTAGCAAACTGACGGACGAGGACATTTCCCAGGACGACTACGACTATGCACAGAAAATTTGGCAGACGTTTGACATGACAACTATGCAGGACTACCACGATCTGTATTTGAAGACAGACGTCATTTTACTGGCCGATGTTTTCGAATCTTTTCGTAGTATGTCCTTGGACTTTTACAAACTGGACCCGCTACATTACTACAGCAGCGCCGGACTTAGCTTCGACGCGTGCTTGCGCATGACAAATGTGAATTTGGACTTGATCACAGACCCGGACATTTACCTGTTTGTGGAGCGGGGCATGAGAGGTGGCGTATCCATGATATCAAATCGATATGCAAAGGCGAATAATCCGTATCTCGCTCAAGGATACGATCCTAACGTTCCAAACAGTTATGTCATGTATTTGGATTGTAACAATCTGTATGGATATGCCATGTCCGAACCGCTTCCGACGGGTAAATTCCGATTTTTGACCGAAGACGAGATTTCCGACTTTGACTTGGACAGTAAAACGACAGACGACGACTTGGGATATATTTTGGACGTGGACTTGGACTATCCTTCTCATCTTCACGACGATCACAACGACTACCCCCTCGCACCAGAGACCTTGCACATACGACCGGACATGATATCCCCGTACGCAAAATCTGTTTCACAGAAAATTTCGGCTAAAATCGGTACCGGGGTCACAAAGTTGGTGCCCAATCTCATGGCAAAGACCCGGTACGTCGTTCATTATCGCAATTTACAGTTCTATCTGAAAATGGGCCTGAAATTAACTAAAATTCATCAAATTCTCGAGTTTCGGCAAAGTCGATGGCTGAAGCCATATATCGACTTCAACACGTCCAAACGGCAGGTTGCCAAATCTGCATTTGAAAAGGACCTCTTCAAATTAATGAACAACTCAATTTACGGCAAAACAATGCAAAACAACAGAAAACATCTAGCGGTGAAACTTGTAACTAGCGCGAAACGGGCCAAACGTTTCGTGGCCCGTCCAAATTTCGAGTCGTACAACATAATAAACGAAGATTTGACCGTCATAAAATTAACAAATTCTAACGTTTTACTCAACAAACCCCTATATGCTGGTATGTGCATCTTGGACATTTCAAAACTAAAAATGTACGAGTTCCACTATCAGCATATAATTCCCATTTATGGATCTGCCTGCAAACTCCTTTTCACAGACACTGACAGTCTGTGCTATCACATCTTTACCAACGACATATACACAGACATGATGTCCAATTTAGATGAATATGACACCTCAGACTACCCCTGTGGGCACTTTTTGCACAGCCGCTCCAACGCAAAGGTCATTGGGAAGTTTAAGGACGAATGCAATGGGGACGCTGTGATCGAATTTTGTGGGCTAAGATCGAAAATGTATAGTTTGCTGTTGGCTGGAGAGAAAGAAAAGAAGACTGCAAAGGGGATAAAGAGGGGATTCGTCAAGAAGTGCATCAGGCATGCCGAATATCGGGCTTGCATTCTTGAAGAGAAGCCTACTAGCTCCAAATTCCATGTGATTCAGAGCCGAAAACACGAATTGCATACCGTGGAATTGCGGAAAGCGGCTCTCTCCCCTTACGATGACAAGCGTTTCCTTTTAAATTCGTCGGAATCTTTGGCCTATGGACATATAAAAATTCCGTCTGTAAATATTGTATAGAGAAATTGTGGTAAATAGTTGAAGTTATTGCGAAAGGCCGCTGTATATTGTAAATAATGGAAGATATTGTGAAAATCAAGAACTCTGTAGTTAGTTTAAATATGAAAAGACGTCGAACTCTGTAAATAGTGGATTCTGCGGAAAAAATCGTTGAACTCTATAGTTAGTAGAAATGAACTTTGTAAATAATTGAAGACATTGGCGCAAAGTATTGCGCAATCACCTCGAAATGATTATTATGAAGCTCGGGTTGTAAATAATTCTCGTATATTCATTGAACATTTGGAGAAATATTGATTTCTTGTGCATATTAAAGAGTTTTGTGTTGAAAAAAAAATATCAACAACATGTTTGTGTTCTTTCATACTTAGAAATTCACTAGTTAGATTCACGCACGCCCTAGTAAAATTCTCGCCCGCTGATTGGATGTAGGATTCCTGGGGTACTGTGGAGCTCGCACACGGGTTGGTTGCTCTTAGAAATTCTCGCACGCTGATTGGTCGCAGCTTCCTGGACTCTCGCACGCTGGTTGGTCGCTCTAAGAAATTCTCGCATGCTGCTTGGCCGTTTGCACTATAGCACAAAGCGCTAGGAAATTAGCATAATATTGCGCCGGTTCAGCCCCCAGCGCCGATCCCGGGCGGGCGGGCCGCTAATTAGAGGTCCCCGGGCCCTTTGTTGTGCTAATTAGGGCTAATTACTAATAATTGCTAATAATAGCTAATTACTAATAATAGCTAATTATATGCGCCATTGTAGTGCTATTTAGGGTTATAAGCGCCATTGTAGTGCTATTTAGGGTTAAAGGAGCCATTGTAGTGCTAATTAGGATTATGTAATTAATAGGATTAATAGCTAATTAGTAGGATTAATAGCTAATTAATAGGATTAAGATAATCTAATTACCCTAATTATCCTAATTATCCTAATTATGATGACGTCACTAATTGGGTGTCATATCTCTAGTCTCACACTACTTTGAGATGACCATATACCGCGATATTCATTGGCGCGTGCGTTTGAAACGGATCAACTTGCTTTCTGGCATATCGTTCAAGAGCTCTGCCAGCTGCATGAACGTAGAGTTCAATAAATTAGAAATCGGAAATAAAGTAGTCAGGAACTAGAAGCGAAAAGGAATAATAATAGTTGTACGCACCATAACCTGAAGCGGTTCGGTTTCTTCCTGAAAAGAAATAATATAGAACAATGAATGGATGAATGGATGGATGGATGGATGGACGGACGGACGGTTGAATGGATGGATGGACGGATAAATAGATGGACGGATAAAAGGATGAATAATGGGGTGGATGGATGGATGAATGGAAGGATGAATGGATGGACAGATGGAAGAAAGAAAGAATGGCATGGCTTTTTGCGTGCAGTTGTACACAAAATGTGCAGCTCTAAATGGATTTGTGCAGTTGTAGCTGCACTTCCGGATTGGAAGTAATTTACCCAGTGGCGTAGCAATAGGTTGTGCAGCTTGTGCAGTGCACAAGGGCCCCCGGCTGTCAAGGCCCCCCCGGGGTCAGGGGATGACTAAAAAAGTCATCAGTTCTTTAGAAAGGGAAATTGGTGAGTGAAACACCCCTCGAAATCAAATCCTGACCATGACCTTGGCAGGGATGGATAATGCAGACTGTGCAGACTGCACAAGACCCATTGACTTCATCAAGCCTGGTGACAGAATTGAATTCAGTTTGATCAATGCTGAGGTGGTGGTAGCTTTGGATATCGACACCGAGCAGAGAGGCGCTTCGGAAACTATGGTGGTAGGTCTATGCCAGTTACTTTGCAAAAGAATTCTGGAACGAAAGCAATCTCAATTATTTTTGCTTAAGTGAATTCGCCCATATGTATTCGCCCAAGCGAACATTTCAGCATTTCCGAATTTTTTTACTCCTATTTTAGACTTACCCTAGTGACCCAAGCTTGAGTTAAAATAAATTAGTTTTAAAATTTAATTTTCGAGTGTGAGCTAGACCTATGCAAATAGTCTATCATCGCAAAGCCAGGCGCTTTTGCACAGACTTATTGTTTGAAATCTTGAGGGTTCAAGCATTGAAGGGCCCCCCACGAAAGCCCTGCACAAGGGCCCCCCAAAACCTTGCTACGCCACTGAATTTACCATGGATGATGGGAAAGGAAAGAAAGGGTTGTGCAGTTCTAAAAATTCATTAAAAACAGCCCTGAAGAATGGATAGATAGATGGATGAATGGATGAATGGATGAACGGACGGACGGCTGAATGGATGGATGGGCGGATAAATAGATGGATGGATAAAAGAACGCAAAATGGATAGATGAATGGATGGATAGATGGATAGATGGATGGATGAACGGAAGAAAGAATGGATAGATAGGTAGATGGATGAATGGATGGATGGATGGATGGATGGATGGTTGGATGGATGGATGGATGGATGGATGAATGGATGGACGGACGAACGGACGGACGGTTGAATGGATGGATGGATGGGTGAATAAAGAGATGGATAGATAAAATAACGGAAAATAGAGAATGTATGGATGGATGAAAGAAAGAATGTAAGAATGAATGGATGTACAGATGGATGGCTGGATGGATGGACGCGTGTTACGGTTGGATGGATCAAGCGACTGATAAATAGACGTTGAATGAACTCATTCGACCTTGTCCGCAATTGTTATTATCCTGTAGCATCACATCAGTGCTCGTCCATTTACGCTCAGTGTGTCTCACCAGTCGCCGCCACCAACCCTTTTGTATTCTTTCATCACAGCCCGTCCTTTACTATATTGCTCGTCACTCTACTCCAACCGCATAGCGTACCTAGACGGTCCAGGGTGAGAATTGTCGGGGTTTGGGTGGGAGTTCAACCCCCAGTCCTTCTTAAAGTCACATAGTAAAGTCTGTTTTCACACCCCAATTCGAAGTGGATCATGTGGTCCAACCCACAGCTATTTTTCCACCATTCTCGCACTATAGGCTGGACTGAGTCTCATGCTCTGCAGGCTGCAGCACGCCTGTTTTTGACAAATCCCAGCCCAGCCATGACTAAAGAGTAGTTTATAAAAAGAGAGTTAAACAAGTGCCGTGAAAAGGAACGCAGGTCACACGTGAGGCTATTCCAAACATAGGGATCCACAATCGAGAAAGCCATATAATAATATAGAAGGTATTTGCCCGCTCTAAGACTGGCCCCAAGACTGGCCCTAAGACTAGCCCTAAGACTGGCCCTAAGACTGGCCCTATGACTGGTTCCAAGACTGGCCCTATGACTGGCCCTAAGACTGGTGAGGACACTTGAGACCAGAGTGAGCTCATCATGCGCCTAATCCTTACCTTCGCTGTCCAGCTCAAAGAACCCGTAGAACGCCTGGAAGCCAGTGTATTCGATGTACTCGTCCGACTGAAACCTCACCCAGAGGTACCTTCCAGTCGACTCTGTGACCGGCGGTCGCTGGCTTCCGCAGTACCTTCCAAGGAGCGGCGAATAACCGAATGGTCCGTCACGGAGTTCTACGTAGTCGAAGTCACACTCGTTGCTCGACTCCAGGTGGAAATCGTCGCCGAAGTCCAACCGGATACGGTGACCTCTGGGAGCTGGAAAATCAGCCGTTTTCATATGGTAAAATTTTGTGAGGTCGGGTAGTATAGGCAAGGTAAGGTAGCACTTGAAAACTGTTCTGTTTGGCCGTGCTGGAGTCGGGAGCGCCTCTGAGTAGTTTCCTTGAAGAGGCGCTATGTAAATACTTGAATGAATGAATGAATGAATGAAAGAAAGAAAGAGCGAATGAATGAATGAAGTAATGAAGTAATGAAGTAATGAAGTAATGAATGAATGAATGAATGAATGAATGAATGAATGAATGAATGAATGAATGAATGAATGAATGAATGAATGAATGAAGTAATGAAGTAATGAATAATGAATGAATGAATGAATGAATGAATGAATGGTTGAATGAAGTAATGAATGAATGAATGAATGAATGAATGAATGTATGGATGAATGAAGTAATGAATGAATGAATGAATGAATGAATGAATGAATGAATGAATGAATGAATGAATGAATGAATGAATGAATGAATGAACGAATGAATGAAATATCAGTCCTTTTCATATGGTAAAATTTTGTAAGGTCAGGTACCGTGCAGTGTGCAAGGTAAGGTAGGCTAGTATACAAGGCTAATGAAAGGTCATTTTCATATGGTAGGACTGCATATTCATTCATTAATTCATTAATTCATTCATTCATCCATTCATCCATTCATTCATTCATTCATTCATTCGTTTCGGAACTATATATAGCGCCCCTTCAAGAAACCTACTAAGAGACGCTTCGAGCGCATGCACGGCTAAAGAGAAATTTTACAAGGAATACAACTCAACTTCACTGATGATGGAAGAGGTGACAGACAGTGGTGGGGCGGTGATGATGATGGTGATGATGATAATGACGACGACGATGATGATGATGACGACGGCGACAATGAAGTGATGATGACGGTGACTCTGACGATGATGAAGACGACGACGACGACGACGATGATGATGAATATCGGGAAATGGGCCTCTGTGTCGTGTACCTACTGCGGCACTGCCTGAGTACCGATATACCCACTATTACCCAGACGAATTGTCCTCCCCACTATACACAGGTCTCTTCAACCGAAGCACATTAGCGACACCTATACCGTGACCCAAGGCAACCAGTCAACCACAAAGTCCTGTCATAAATAGACAGTAAATTCTAGACTCTATTTTGAACACAATCATGAAAATTAAAATTATTACCGTGACACAGAACTGAAGCAAGACTCATCAACCCTAACCACAATCGGTCAATGTTTATCGTTCACAAGTGCAATGATTTTGTATGAGTATAGTAGGCTATAATAGGTCTAGTAGTTCAGCTTTAAAATCCTGTGTGGTGACTAAGGCCACTAGCATCGCCCTCCTCCTTGGGACTGGCACTACCATGCAGAGTACAAGCAGTGGTGGAGTTATTATTATTATTATTAGTTTTTTTTTTTTTTTACTTGAGATTCCTCGGGATTCAAAATATTATCCGGAAATAATTTCGGTCTTGGGAAATTGGGAAACAATTTTCGTCCTGGTCGTCGGAAAGTCAATCTGATGACCTTTTTTAATTTTTAGTCATTTGTCTCCGATTCCCATGAAAAAAATTTAAAAAATTTCCGCCAAAAGTTGATGACCTGTTTTTTAGTCGTTCGGACCTCGTGTGCGGACTTCGAGGGTGCGGGGATGTACTACGGGAGTACTCCTGGGTGGGGGCACGTCAACTTTGCGAGCCAGAATAGCTGGTCAAAAATAAAGAAATTTCTAAATGGGGTGCCATGGCCGGATTGTCCCCTTGGTTCCGCCCCTGAGCTGAGGCGACCATGCACGCTGTCAGACCCACGATAATTGTGTACGGCCATTTAAACGAGAACGTCAATGCTTCCAATTATTATTATTATCACAAGTCTTGTCTGAACAGAGTTTGTTTCACCGATTCACGACTAATTAAATCCGCTATAGAATTTATTAGAATGCGTGTATCAGTTACGCTGCTTAAATGTCTGTCCCTGTTCATAGCTTATTATAGATGCTTATTGCTGTTTAAAGCCACTGTCATTTCAAATATCATTAGTGTCGTCCTCCTCCTTGATCCAGGCTTGGGACTGGCACTTACAGAGTGCAGGCAGTGGCGGAGTTTATAGTTTATATACCATTTGCACGGTAAAAAATTATTATGGGACTTAATGGGGGGCTTAGCCCCCTAGCCCCTGATAAACTCCGCCCATGGCGGCGGATAGTCAGCCTCCAGAGGAAGATGCAGTTAAAGCCCATTATAGGTGGCGTTCCTTCTTTAACTTAATATTCTCATACTGGACACAGTTGCCTGAATGAGGGTCACATCGCGGCCCAGCAGGCACTCATATAAAGATGTCGTCGAACAACACTGGTAGCCTAACTACCGCTATCGTCCTGCTTTGACCGCACCATGATTGTATACGTATGTATATGAACATTTATATAGCGCCTTACAATAACCTCACGACGGCGCTTAAATCGGTCGATGACTTCGGTTAGTTGTCAATTAGTCTCTGACTGGAATGTAGGAATTCTTCTTGGAACCCCGAATGTTTTGCATCGCCTCCGCTGTTCGCGCTCCCTCTAGCGTTCGTGTCAACGAGTCTTCGCGTCCAATAAGGGAATTGTCGTTATATAGCTGACAATATGCCAGCCATAACTCGGACATTCCAGTCGCCATGGAAACGTGGTGGCATCAATCTGCCTCGTATATAGCCTATACGTTGCGCTGCTGACGTTTACAGCGGCTCGGTTAATGACGTACATGTACATGCGGATCGGCAGAGCAGGTCGTTGGAAGCGAGGATAGGGCCTATAATACTCAAGGATTCTATGTTAGAGAATAGGTCACTTGTGAACATATATTGTGGTCATGATTTCACTCTCAACTATAGGAAGGAAGCGAAGAAATAGGGCGTATTATACTCAAGGATTCTATATTAGAGGATAGGTTACTTGTGAACATATAGCCTATTGTGGGCATGATTTCACTCTCAACTATAGGAAGGAAGCAAAGAAATAGGGCCTATAATACTCGAGGATTCTATATTAGAGGATAGGTTACTTGTGAACATATATTGTGGTCGTGATTTCACTCTCAACGATAGATGGCGCTCCACTTAAAATTCCGTTTCCATCGTTAGGGATCATGTTTTGAATCTCCAAAGACATTTGTTTATTATTTTTGCAAACATGATTATTCGTCAACCTGCTTTTTTCATAGATGTAACTAATAATTGAATGCTTTTATTTTTGTATAAATAAGATGTGAAGCTTTCCGGAACTCCGACTATCGTCAAAAAACTTGTACGAGTCGGCTAAAGAAGAAGAAACCAGTCCTGTGTGTAAAGAGTCCTTGGGTCATATGATATATACTTAACAGGAAGGAGGGGGTGGTGGTGGGGTGGCGATCGATTCTCCACCGCGTGTTTCTAACGGAAAGACTGAGATCCACATAACCGTCGTACTTGTCCATGCATGGTGACTTAATGGTTCCACTTAATCGCTCTGCGACAATGCAGAGCCGCAGGGCTTTTTTAACGTGCAGTTGTACACAAAATGTGCAGTTCTAAACAGATTTGTGCAGTTGTGCAAGCACTTCTGTACAGTTAAAACTAGCAAAAAGGTCGTTGTCCTCCGATTGGAAGTAATTTACCATGGATGATTGGAAAGAAAGAAGGGGTTGTGCAGTTCTAAAAATTCCTTAAAAACAGCCCTGCAGAGCCGCTTTTTCTCTGTGGTTTGTCTAACAACCTATAACGGGGATCCCTTGACTACACGACACCAGCTTCTCGAATTGTTCTTAGTTTCACAAACAGTGTTGAAGACTGCTTTTTCGCTTGATTTCGGCCGGTAGCGCCTCTGAGCAGGAATCTTGAAGAGACGCTATATAAATTCTAATTGACACATTGATTGATTGATTGAATAAAAGAACGTGAACGACACCATAGTTTACGGTCAATTTTCTCTCGTGGTCTACCTATTAAGAAGCATTATTGGCTCGGTTGTTGAATATCACTAATATTACTACATGTGACTAGCATATCGATCAGTGGAAGCCCACAGGACATTATTTTGCTCTCCAATAGGTGAAATTTATTGCGAGGCCCCGCCATACTTCAGGAAATTGGTTCCTAACCAACACATGTCGCACAGACAGAGCTTAAGAATAGCCTTAATGCTTGTATGTATGTATGTATGTGCACTTGTTATAGCGCCCCTTCAAGCTCTCTCTACTCAGAGGCGCTCCCGAATGCAGAGCGGACACTGCATCGGAGTTTCACGCCGAAGCGCTGAGCAATTGCGAGTGAAGGACTTGCCCAAGGTCCTTACGCGGTGAGGTGGATTCGAACCCCGAACCTTCCGGCTTCAAGGCAATGACGCCACCACTACACCACCGCGCCTCAATGCTTAATGACAATGTACTGGCAAGGGAGAGAGACAACGACTTTCGGAATTGATAAAAATTGAAAACGCACCGAGTGGAGACTGAAAAGAAAAAGAAACTCATTTTGCCTAATGGTCTGACCAATTTATCTTGCTTTGTTTTGTCCTGTTTAGTTTGTCTTGCTTCGCCCGATTCAAAGCTATTTCGTAAGGCGCCCTTGCAGTGGCATGGCTGTGTTATGGCACTATATAAATTATCATAATATATATTCACGAATTATTTTTTTATTCTGATTATTATTATTATTATTATTATTATTATTATTATTATTATTATTATTATTAATATTATTATGATCATTATTATTATTTTTAAATATAGAAACCTATCTGGAATATATCTGGAACTTCACCTAGTGCCCCACCTCCTCCTCAATATTTTCTTCTTATTATTATTATTATTTTATTATTATTATTATCATTGTTATTATTATTATTATTATTATTATTCTTTTAAAAAATTTTAATGCAGACCTAACCTATCCTCTCCGATCTACACGTGCATTCTTCTGTATACAAAGCCATTCAACGCCACGTCAGAATTTTATCACTTCGACTACTACCCTTTATTTCCAACATGTATATTGCGCTCTGCCACCAAAACAGTAGCATATCGTACCATTCTACCTCATGTCAGGTTGAAATTATTATCAATCCTATTATATATCCAGGATCCTGTACGTGTTAAGTTCTCGTATCCTATTTGATCCTATCATATAAAAATTCATATTCCTTGCATTAGCCTTCTCCTCAATCCTATCATGTACATGTTTTGGCCAATCCGATATCCTCTTCTGTCCTAATCTATGATTTAGATCCTCTCCTATCCTCCTCATTTAATCCTATATCTTATCCCGTAATACTCTATTCTATTGTCATATTCAATCTCATTCTCTTCTATCATTATCCTCTTCTATAACACCCTATCTTATCCTATCCAATCCTCTCCCATCCTATCGGACTATATATATATATATATATTTATATATATATATATATATTAAAGTATATACACCGTGTCTCAAAAAAAGGTGCAGATTTTTTGGTAAGAACTTCGTCAAATTTCCACCAATCTTAATAACTTTTGGCAGGTAGATGGAAAAATGGCTGAAATTTCATGCTATATATAAATTTTCCACCTAAAAAATTGGTACATCTGTGTTTAACAAGGTAGTGCGGTGATATTAATCAGGTGAGGTGGAAAATTTATATATAGCATAAAAGTTCAGCCATTTTGACATCTGCCTACCAAAAGTTTTTAAGATTGGTGGAAATTTGACGAAGTTCTGACAAAAACAATTTTGCACCTTTTTTAAACACGGTGTATATATGATACTATCCTATCTCATCCCACCCTATACTGTCAGATCCTTATATATCCTTTCATATCCTATAAGATCACAAAATTCTTTCAAACCCTATTTTATCCCACCCTATCCTATCACATGCCATCTTTTCCTATCCTATCAGATCCAATATATCGTAATCGTAATCGTAAACTCGAAATTTCTAAAGCGCTACTCGAAAGCCAAGCGCGGGGCACCAGCTTATTCACGAGCGCTGCGTTGAGTATATATATATATCTGATCCTATCCCATCCCATCCCACCCTATCCCACCCTGATCAACCCTATCGTCCAACCGCTTCACCCCTAATCCACAGCTTTCTGGATATACTAAACTAAAGCATGCTCAACGTATTTAGAATGTTATGTCAAATCTCATCAGTGCTCTGACCTGCGATGACTTCTTGGCACTCGGATCTGTTTGGGTAATTTCGCGGATAGTTTGGACTGCTCATTACGCGGTTCATGACCTTCAGTTGTACTCCATGCCCTTCCTCCTGCAGCTCGTCGTTGTCCTCCTCTTCCTCTCCCGTGTCCTCCAGTGTGGAGTTGATACGGCAGCTGAGGTGGAGATAATCGCCCGCCGACCTCTCTGGAACGCCGACGTCATCTCCTGTAGGTAAAAGACAAACGAGGTTAATGGAAGCGAGGTTTACACTTCCCAAAGCACCGAATCCACCACTACATCACCGCACCCCACGATGCATGGGTGTTTGTATGTGCAATTGTTGTAGCGCCCCTTCAAGCTCACTACTCATAGGCGCTCCCGACTACAGCGTGGACACTGCATTGGAATTTAACACCGAAGCGCTGAGTAATTGCGAGTAAAGGACTTGTCCAAGGTCTTTACGCGGCGGCTTGATGTGGATTCGAACCTGCAACCCTTCGGTTGCAAGGCGACGAACCCACTACACCACCGCGCCCCACGACAGAATTAGAAGATGGTAGGGGAGGATGAGTGCTGGGTGGAAGAAGCAGAGAAAGTGGGGACGCAGACAGGGAAGCAAGGCAGAGCAGGAGGAAGAGGAGAGGAAGAAAAGATGAATGAATTCGGATGGGTCGATATAGATGGGATAATCGATGGAAGAGGGAGAGAAATGAATAACGGCTCTGAATGATAACAGTTGTGGATGCATTGTCCTTTATCTTTTCCTCCTCGTCCAACCCCTCCCTCGTCTCCCGTTCCCTATCCCTCTGCCTATCTTTTCCCTGCAGTTCTTCCTTACTGGAGTAGCCTATATTTCTTTCTCCCTTGCTCCAATGCCCATCTGTCATACTTTACGTCCTGTATAATACTGTGTTCATGCACGTGAGGCTCTCTCTTTGTCTGTCCGCCTGTCTTTGTGTCTCCCTGTCTCTGTCTCTTTCTGTCTGCCTGTCTCTCTCTCTCTGTCTCTTTTTTCTCTATCCCATGCACTATGTCTGTGTTTCTGTCCCTCTGTCTCACTTCCCGTTCTCTCATGTGCACCCTGTCTGCATGTCTGTCTGTCTGTCTGTCTGTCTGTCTCTTTTTTCTCTCTCTGTATGAATATATATATATATATAACATGCACTGAAGCTCTCTCTCTCTCTGTCTGCCTGTCTCTCTGTCTGTTTATTTTTCTCTATCTCACTCTGTCTATCTCTGTCTCTATGTCTCTCTTCTCTCTCACCCCGTCTGCCTGTCTCTCTATCTGTCTCTCTGTCTGCCTGTCTCTCTGTCTGTCTTGTCTCTCTGTCTGTCTGTCTCTCTGTCTGCCTGTCTCTTTTTTCTCTATCTCACTCTTTCTTTATATGTAATATATAATATGCTCTTCCTCTTTCTGTATCTCTCCTTCTCCGCATTCCATTCTGTCCTCCCAAGTGTTCGTCTAAGTGTCATCGTCCGACTGCATGCCCTAGCCCTCCCCCACCCCCACCCCCACCCCCACAACAATCTGGTGGAAAGTAGTAAAGCAATTCTCTCAAAAGTGATGTCTGTAAACATATTTTAGATCAGCGTGAATCACAGCCGTACTAGTACATGTATGTCGACGTCCAATAAAGCGATCAACATCATTTGGACAGACGATTCTGACGTTCAGAAGATTATTCGCATGCATAATTCAGAAAGAGAGAGCTGTATATTGTATAATGAAGAGTTGCTCTGTCCAAGTGTCCGTTTTTATAAATGTCGGATCAAATGCAATCACGTACGTACGTACATACGTACGTACGTACATACATACATACATGCATGCATGCATACATACATACATACATACATACATACATACATGCATGCATGCATGCATGCATACATACATACATACATGCATACATACATACATACATACATACATACATGCATGCATGCATACATACATACATACATACATACATACATACATACATACATACATACATACATACATACATACATACATACATACATACATACATACATGCATGCATACATACATACATACATACATACATACATACATACATACATACATACATACATACATACATACATACATGCATGCATGCATGCATACATACATACATACATACATACATACATACATGCATACATACATGCATGCATGCATGCATGCATGCATGCATACATACATGCATACATACATACATACATACATACATACATACATGCATACATACATACATGCATACATACATACATACTTACATACGTACGAACATACATACATACATACATACATACATACATACATACATACATACATACATACGTACGTACGTACATACATACATACATACATACATACATACATACATACATACATACATACATACATACATACATACATACATACATACACACGTAGCATGCGTTCACATAGACCTATGCACAAATATATGGACACGCATGGTGCAGTGAGTATGTTTGTTTTCCTGCAGCCGAAGGGTTGCAAGTTTGAATCCACCTCAAGCCGCCGCGTAAGGACCTTGATCAAGCCCTTCACGTGCAATTGTTCAGCGCTTTTGCGTGAAACTACGATGCAGTGTCCGCGCTGTAGTTTGGAGGGCTTATTAGTAGAAACCTTGAATGGGCGCTATAACAGGTGCACATAATATTATAAAGAAACATAATTCATAACAGCGTGCATGTGAAATTATAAATAGGCCTACCGAGGTATCTCCAAATGTATAGACACCAGACAGTTAGACACCCTATAAAATATTATAATTGCATGTATGACTATAGAGTATATAGACTGCTGACTGAACTCCGATCGTACCCATTTACGATTTATCTCTTTCTCTCACCAGACCTTTCTCTCCGCATTGTATTCTCGCATACATAATACCAGGCCATCATATAATTTATTATGTAATGCATGGTATCATGTGTGCGTGCATACAAAGCAGAGGCTCGATCCGGTGCGAGAGAAAGAGATGAATTGTTGTGACCTGAGGTCAGCAGCTGCAGTCTTCCCGAATTACTATCCGTCAAGATTACTGCTGCTGAAACCTATACTTCCCAGACGGCGCACTATCAGTTCGAGGTTACAGTACACTGCACCACGTGACTTCTTTACGATGTGCGTTTAATGCATTCGCCGTTGTAAACATTGGCAGAATTTATGCAGCTCCTTTTTATGCAGCTCCTTTTACAAAATAATTACATGCTTTGACGTGTATACGCCTCCTGTCTGTTTGTGTGCGTGTGTGTGTGTGCATGTGTGCGTGTCTGTCTGTCTGTTTGTCCATGTTTTGGGCATGTCTATTCGACGTAAGAACTGGGGTGGGTTGAGGAGGTGAGGTTAGACTAGGGACGAGTCTTTTGAAGGGGATGGGGCACGATGCGTCGGGGGATGTTTTATTGTCGACTAGCTGGAATAGATCTCGACCTCTTACGCTTGTATCCACCCTTCCCCAATTGTTTATACCGCATCTTCCTCATACTTTTCCTCTTTCTTCTTTTCCTCTGTTCTTCTCCTTTTACTCCTCTAATCCTCTTCTTCTTCTTTCTTCTTCTCCGTTCTCTTCTTTTCCTTCTCCTTTTTCTTCTTCTTCTTCCTCTTCTTCCTCTTCTTCCCTTCCTCTTCTTTTCCTTCTCCTTTTACTCCTCTAATCCTCTTCTTCTTCTTCTTCTTCTTCTTGTTCTTCTTTCTTCTTCTCTTTTCTCTTCTTCTCTTTTCTCTTCTTTTCCTTTTCCTTTTTCTTCTTCTTCTTCCTCTTCTTCTTCTTCTTCCCTTCCTCTTCTTTTCCTTCTCCTTTTACTCCTCTAATCCTCTTTCTTCTTCTTCTTCTTCTTCTTCTTCTTCTTCTTCTTCTTCTTCTTTTTCTTCATCTTCTTCTTCTGTTCCTTCTCCTTTTACTCCTCTAATCCTCTTCTTCTCCTTCGTCTTCTTCTTCTTCTTCTTCTTCTTCTTCTTCTTCTTCTTCTTCTTCTTCTTCTTCTTCTTTTCCCCCTTCTTCTTCTTTTCCTTCTCCTTCTTTTCCTCTTTTTTTCTTCCTCTTACTTTCATCCACTCCTCCTTTTCCTTCTGCACCTTCTTCTCCTCTTTTCCTTATCCTTTTCCTCTCCCTCTTTCTCCATCTCTGGCGAAACCTTTCTTTTCCTCTCTCGCCTTCGTTTTATCCCACTGTGATTTCCTATCTTTCATCTAACCACTCTTTCTCTGCTTGCTCACTCTTCCTATTTTATTTATTTCTCCATTTCTACAGCGCCCCCTCAAGCTCACTCTATTCAGAGGCGCTCCCGGCTACAGCGCGGACACTGCATCGGAGTTTCACGCCGAAGCGCCCAAGCAGTAATTATTGCGAGTGAAGGACTTGTCCAAGGTCCCTACGCGGCGACTTGAGGTGGATTCGAGCCTCAAACCTTCCGATGGGATGGACTTCTCTCGACTATGCGACACCTCTCAAACTGTTCTCAATTTCACAAACTGTTAAAGACTTTTTCACTTGATCTCGGCCGGGAGCGCCTCCGAGAGGACATCTTTAAGGGGCGCTATATAAATTCTGATTGACATTTTTGTTATTATATACGTTGTCTGTGTCTGTCTCCTTCGTCCCCTCTCTCACATTATTATATTCCCCTGTCTGTCTCTGTCTGCCTCTGTCAGTCTGTCTGTTTGTCTCTGTCTGTCACTGTCTTTCCTTCCTTCCCCTACATGCCATTCCATAATTTTTCTCTCATATGCTGCAGCTCTTGACAATCTGTCAATCATTCCTCATTCGTTGATATAATTAAACGAAACAATTGAAGAAAATCTAAATTCTTTGCTCTAAAAGAATTCATACATAGATGCGCAGGCCGAATGAGAAAGAAAAACAGACAGACAGACAGACAGACAGACATACAGACATGCAGACATACAGACAGACAGACAGACAGACAGACAGGAGATCTCATTTATAATATAATGACAAAGGTCTCTACTGTGAAAGATCTGCTTTAATCCTACCCGATCCAGTGCAGTCCCATCCTATCCGGATCTGGACAGTTAAATCCAGGACAAAATCTCATCCACATCAGTCCATATTCTTGTCGACTGGTCGAGAAAAAATCGTCGCTGGATAATCAATCAGTTTAGCGATACACAGGGTCCAGCTTATGGACTTTCCGTGTACCAACATAAGTGGCCTTTCTTTCTCACTCACTCACTCAGAAACTCACTCACTCACTCGCTCGCTCACTCACTCTTTCATTCACTCATTCGCTCTCTCACTCAATCACTCAATCACTCACTCACTCAATCATTCGCTAACTCGTTCGATCACTAACTCAGTATCTCCCACATTCACTCTTGTATTTCTCTCTCTCTCACTCTCTATCTCTATCTGCCTGTCTGCCCTCTCTCTACTCTCTCTTTCTTCCATTCATTCCATTAGTCATTCGCTCACTCACTCACTCACTCACTCAATAATTCACTGACTCAATAATTCACTCGCTCAATAATTCACTCACTCAATAATTCACTTACTCAATACGGTAATTCACTCACTCATTCAATCACTACTAGCTTAATAACTCACTCGTTCACTCTTGTCTCTCTCTCTCTCTCTCTCTCTCTCTCTCTCTCTCTCTCTCTCTCTCTCTCTCTCACACACACACACACACACACTCTCTCTCTCTCTCCTTCTCTCTCTCTCTCTCTCTCTCTCTCTCTCTCTCTCTCTCTCTCTCTCTCTCTCTCTCTCTATCTCTGTCTGCCTGTCTCTCTGTCTCCCCTCTCTCTTTCCTTCCCTACATTCAATTCAAGTTTATAATCTCACTCGTATAATTTGACCAAGACAGCATTAATAAGTAAGCTAGTTTGGTTTCGAACTCATTGCGCGCTGTTCATCAGAACAACTTAGTTCGATGGCGTCCATTTTCTCTAATCGGTTGGTGATGTTTAATGGTCTGCTGGCGGTATACAACAACCAAGAACCGGCTGATGCTGGACACAATCGCTTAAGCCATAAACAGGGTCTTGCAGCTAAATAAAACCTTTCCGTGGTCGTGAACCATAAAAAATCATTTCAAAAGCACCAGAGTGAGAATTGTCTGGGGGTTTCAACCCTCCAGTCTTGCTTAGAGTCCCATGGTAAAGTCTGATTTTCACACCCTGATTCTAAGTGGATCATACTCCAACCCCTCCCATTATTTTTCCACAATTCTCACACTGGAAGATACTTCCAATTTCACGCCAGTTCAGGAAACTACACCATTTAGACGCATTTCAAGCGCTTAACCGAGATAGGTGGAAATAATGAGGACAAGGACAATTTCAGAATTTCAGAAACCAGTTCAAATCAAAAACATGTCAACAATCCTGTCCAGAATGATGGGTGGGCACAGCAACACCGCTGCGCTGCATAAAGAAGGTAATAAAATAGGTCATCAACTTACGAAATGGTGACAGCAAGATTCTTTGCACCGAGGGACTCATATACACAGTTACGCATGGCAATCAAGATCTGCATCTTGGCAGGGGCAAGCGGGACAGATCTACCGCATAAAGCAGCTTTATTATCAGTCATATAACTTGGAATTGCATCTCGATCCGTTAGTTAAACCGCAGTAGTTTTGGAGTTGATCGATGCGAAAAATGACTGAAACCCGCATAGATCTCATTACCTTGTAGTCAACAACAGTGACGATTCTGATCGTTACAAGCTTGATGTGTGCAATTGAGTCGCATAACTGCATATATTGAGCTTGTAGCGCCTGCATCATAGGCGTAGGAGGCGGGGGTCCAGAGGGCAAATGCCCCCCCCCCCATTTTGGGCAAATGTGTTTTTCGGGCAAAACAGGCATAGGCGGACAAACTTTTTCGGGCAAACAGGCCTGGGAGGTTTTTTCGGGCACACAGAGGTAAAACAGCTATATTTACAGAAGATTTGTGCGAAATGACTAAAAAAAGGTCATCAGTTATTTCGGCTGGGAAATCAGTTATTTCGGCTGGGAAATCAAAATGACAAAAAGGTCATAAGAAAATTTGGTCGAAGAAAAATGGTCGGTGACTCGCGGTCCGCCAAAAAATGTAAACTATACTTTTGGGGCAAAAGTCAAATATTTGCCCCCCCCACTGCCGCCTACCCTACGCCTATGGTCTGCAATCCTGCATCCATACATTACGATGGTTTTTAAAGCAATCCTTCAAGGTTACTACTCTAGACTCTCCGAACCAAACCTCAATTGGTTATTGAGGACAGTTTCAAGACTGCTGCAGAACGTATCGGAGGAGACATATGGAATTGATGGAACCATGTCCACTTGTCCAGCTGCTTCTTCAGTTAAACCTTGACCTTGGGATGCGCTTTCTCCTTCTGTTTGCTCGATTTTTCCTTCTGGCAGTCTGTATTCTTTTCTTACTCTATGCTCAAAACCTGATTCATCTAAAGGAGCCTTGTACCCTGGGAGAACTTCTGAACCATACACTCTTTCAGGAGCGCTTAGAAGTGCTCAAATACAATGCAATAGTAGCCTACAAGCCATCAACAGAGAAAGAGCGTCGTGGCAGCAGAAGGCGAACAGTTTGCATGAAAGCGTATTAGACATTCATTGTATTGTATTGTATTGTATTACATTGCGTTGTGTTGTATTGTATTGTATTGTAGTGTAGTGTATTGTATTGCATTGCATTGTATTGCATTGTATATAAGCATTTATAAATGTTATGTGCTCGCTGGGAAAGTCAATCACACACAATAACGGTCGAAAAAGGTTGCTTTGCAGACGTTGATCTACATGACACAGTCACGTCAGAAGGAGTAAGAACACCTCTCTCGATGAAAATCCGCATATAGATCAGCACATGTGAGACTGGAGTTTGTAGCATGATGGCATCTCTCTACTAAAGCCACTGTTAGGCTGGTACACGAGGAATGAGAATTTTGCCTTAAGCCTACTGCATCAACACGTCGTTCGTTATTTTTTAAATCTAATTATGTTCCCGATAAAAAGATTATTTTGAAGTTAATCGATAGCTAACCGTGTCGATACATCAAGATCAGACGCCTATGGAGGGAAGACCACTAATAACCAATTTCCGAGAAGCGATCAAGAGTTTGTCATCCAAAGTGTAACAGCCTACTGATTAAGGACAACAGCGAAGAGTATATAAGAGGTCGTCATCATGGTGTTTTAAATATAAAAACTTATGTGGCTATATAGGAGACTACCTCCTGAGAGAAATCATAGAAGGGAGATTGGAGGGAAAAGGAGAGGAAGACCGATCGAGGCAGATGATGCTGGGATGGATGATGTCTGAAGGATACAGCGCACTGAAGAGGAAAGCACAGCGAAGAGAGGAATGGCGTCATTATAAGTTGGAAACTGCCGAGGGGCAGAGAACTTAAAGAAGAAGAAGTGGCTATATCTCCCATGACTTCTTCGCTTCACAACATTTTTATTAAAACAAAGGGAGAATGATTATGACTGTAACATAACGCAATAACAGCTTTTAGTGATTCAGAAGATGCGTTGTCTGTGTAAGACATGATTAACTGTGGATAATTGTGTGGTGCGTTTTCCTCGTACTACATGTAGCCTAGAATCTTTTCTTTCGCATGTTCCCTGCATGCGTAAGCGCAAAAGAAGCAAGGGTCCAATTAGATACATTTGATAATGTGATAATGTGTTTTTTCTTTGAATAGTTTATTAAGCACCAAAAGTCAACTGGTTTTCTGCAGATGTGCCGTAGGCTATTATAAGGCTATACATGTATGTGACTCGCATAACGCCTGCTCTTCATAGCATCTTTATCCAAATCTATAATAGTCAGAATATTAATTTAGCGTCGCACAAAAAGAGTCTCTAGTGGTGCATAAGATGCTTTGAGAGACTGTGAATTACTGTGAATAATTGTGTGACGCGTTTTCCTCGTACTAGAATCTTTACTTTCGTATGATCCCCGTAGGAGCATACGCGCAGAAGAAACAAGGACCCAATTAGAGACATTTCCACAGCGCGTATAATATGCCTTCTGGGTGTGTTTTCGAGCGCATTTCTCTTCCGGCGGTCCTTCTAAGTTGCCTCTTCAGTCTTCTCTCGCAATTTCATCAACTCTTCTCCTGTGCTGCTGTACTACACGACGTGGAGCCCCAAGCAACGAGATAAAACCGCTCCATCGTCTCTCGGAGACTTGAGTAAGTGAAGTACGTCTGCCCACAACCCTGTCTCCGTCTCCATACGTCCAATTTCGTCTGCTTGTCTTCCTCAACCTCCTTCTGCCTGTCGCTATGCTCAAGTGTCTATACGGCTTCTGTCGTATATTTCATTCTGTTTCCGTGAAGCGTTAGAAATCCGCCACTTTATCATGCATCCACTTCTTCTTCTCCGCTTTTACTTCCTCGTCCGTTGTTCTTATCCATGGCACAGATCTCGTCTTAAACAGGCTTCTTCTTTGCAACGCGTATCATCGGACAGCGCGGTTTTTATCGATACAGAAGACAGATAAATTATTATTATATGCATATATATTTTGGACGTTTATTCTTCACTGCATCCGACCGTATTTCTCTGTCTTGTCTTTGTTTGTCTGTCTCGAATATTCTGTGTCTGTTCTTTTATGTCTTTGTCTTTGTCTGTCTGCTTCTGTTTCTGCTTCTGTCTCTGTCTCTTTATTTCTCTCTATCTCTATGTTTCTTGGTCTCTGTCTCTCTGTTTCTCTATGTCTGTCTCTGTCTTTGTCTCTGTCTCTCTGTATCTCTGTGTACCTACCACTGTCTGTATCTGTTCTTGTCTCTGTCTCTGTCTGTATATGTCTGTGTCTGTCTGTCTGTTTGTCTATCTGTCTGTTTGTCTATCTGTCTGTCTGCCTGTCTGTCTGTCTGTCAGTCTGTCTGTCTGTCAGTCTGTCAGTCTGTCAGTCTGTCTGTGTGTCTGTCTGTTTGTCTGTCTATCTGTCTGTCTGTCTGTGTGTCTGTCTGTCTGTCAGTCTGTCTGTGTGTCTGTCTGTCTGTCTGTCTGTCTGTCTGTCTTCATGAATCTCATTAAATACGACACCATTGATGTCGTTTGAGCGAATGTATTCGAATCTGCAGCTGCAGATTCGAATACATTCGCTCAAACGACATCAATGGTGTCTGGTGGCAACGAATGGTGTCTGATCGTTAATAAAGGAGCTAGCCATTCTCTTCAGCCGCACTGCAGCGATACGAGATGATCAGCTTCTATTCATAGACGTTTTCAATGCACTAATGAATGAATGCACGAATGAATGAATACACGAATGAATGAATGCACGAATGAATGAATACACGAATGAATGAATGCACGAATGAATGAATACATGAATGAATGAATACATGAATGATTGAATACACGAATGAATGAATACACGAATGAATGAATACACGAATGAATGAATGCACTAATGAATGAATACACGAATGAATGAATACACGAATGAAAGAATACACGAATGAATGAATACACGAATGAATGAATACACGAATGAATGAATACACGAATGAATGAATACACGAATGAATGAATACACGAATGAATGAATACACGAATGAATGAATACACGAATGAATGAATGCACTAATGAATGAATACACGAATGAATGAATACACGAATGAAAGAATACACGAATGAATGAATACACGAATGAATGAATACATGAATGAATGAATACATGAATGAATGAATACATGAATGATTGAATACACGAATGAATGAATACACGAATGAATGAATACACGAATGAATGAATACACGAATGAATGAATGCACTAATGAATGAATACACGAATGAATGAATACACGAATGAAAGAATACACGAATGAATGAATACACGAATGAATGAATACATGAATGAATGAATACATGAATGAATGAATACATGAATGATTGAATACACGAATGAATGAATACACGAATGAATGAATACACGAATGAATGAATACACGAATGAATGAATACACGAATGAATGAATACACGAATGAATGAATACACGAATGAATGAATGCACTAATGAATGAATACACGAATGAATGAATACACGAATGAAAGAATACACGAATGAATGAATACACGAATGAATGAATACACGAATGAATGAATATACGAATGAATGGATGCACTAATGAATGAATACACGAATGAATGAATACAGGAATGAATGAATACACGAATGAATGAATGCATGAATGAATGAATACACGAATGAATGAATACACGAATGAATGGATGCACTAATGAATGGATGCACGAATGAATGAATACACGAATGAATGAATGCACGAATGAATGACATACCCCAACAAATAATTATTAGGCTATATACCGCTATGACCCCTCTACATAACCCACGATTAACAATCATAGACTTCAGCTTCAATCCTCTACACGCAGACGAACCATTTTCTCTGCCTTGGCATGTACACAGGCAAAATAATCTCTCAAGCATTCAGGCGAATGCTTGAAGGCAGTGGCGCCGCCAGGATTTCAGGTTTTTTGGGGGCGGGGGTGAACTCCCGTGAAAAATTTTCCGTTCCCAGCCGCCAAAATTTCTGACGACCTTTTTTTAGTCATTTGGTCGAAATCTCAGGAAAATATTCCGTTTTAGTCGCAAAAATTTCTGACGACCTTTTTTAGTCATTCGGCCGCCATCTCCTGCATATGGTTTTCAGTTTTTAGGAAGGCTGAGAGCAAGGAAATTTTCATTTTTACATGTAATAAAATTGGTTGGTCTTTTGGGGGCTTGGCCCCTTCCTACCTTCCTCTTAGCGCCGCTACTGCTTGAAGGACTTCGGAATCATTCGTCATACGCAAACACACGAAGAACCAATAAACTGCTCTAATGGTTTAAGACAATCATTCGTCAGATACGTGCAGGAGAATGGCTTCTTCTAGAAAACGGGGAATGGTGGCCTTGTGGGGTGGGGGAATATCACGCGTGTTTGACGTGACCAAATAAAACACGATATCGGAAAAACCTTAAAAAATCAATGCACTTCCTTAGTTGCACGGACTCATAGTCTATAGGATGTCGGGGAAGAAAACAAATAGAATTTAGAACATTATTGTTATCACGATGACTAATCTCCTTTCCTCGTTTTATATTCGGTTTTATAGCTTATAAGCTTATTCGGTAGGCTGAATCTTCAGATTTTTGGAATTTTCTAAAGTCTCCATGAAATTCAACGAGAATTATATAGGCATGCACATACAGGGTGCGCCAAAAAAAAGTAATCCCCTACGGCTTTTTATCAATATCTTGGCAAAAAATTGGAATTTTTAAAATCCAGTTTTATGGGCTTGAAGGTAATTCATATCTACGTACAATAGCCAAATTTCATAGTCATATGTGAAACAGAACAAAAGTTATGCCACTTTTATGGAGGTCACCCACCGTTTTTTGACGATTCAAAAACGTAACGCAACAAAAAGTAGGTTTTTGCCAATATTTTGGCCAAAGGTAAGAATTTCAAAATGAAATTTTTACAGGCTTATAGACAATTCATATTTACACATGATCTCCAAAATGTCATCAAAATATTTAAAACAGAACAAAAGTTATATCACTTTTAGTGAGACCACCCTCGGTTTTTTGGATGATTCAAAAACGTCAAAAAACCGAGGGTGGTCTCACTAAAAGTGATGTAACTTTTGTTCCGTTTTAAATATTTTGATGACATTTTGGAGATCATGTGTAAATATGAATTGTCTATCAGTCTGTAAAAATTTCATTTTGAAACTCTTAATTTTGGCCAAGTTATTGGCAAAAAACCTAATTTTTGTTGCGCTTCGTTTTTGAATCGTCAAAAAACGGTGGGTGGCCTCCCTAAAAGTGGTGTAACTTTTGTTCCGTTTGAAATATATTTTTTCTAATTTGACCATTGTACGTAGATATAAATTGCCTTCAAGACTGTAAAGTTTCGTTTAAAAATTCGTATGTTTGGCCAAGATATGGGCTAAAAACCGTAGGGGATTACTTTTTTTGGCGCACCCTGTATATAAAAAAAAGAGGAAGACAAAGACAGAAACTACTGGACTGGATGTTGGTTGAAGGTTATGGGAAACTGAAAGAAGTGGCTTAACACCGGGAGGAGTGGCGCCGTCGGAAGTTCGAACCTGCCGTGGGGCAGAGAGCATGAAGACGAAAGATATATGCATATTGTTTATTAAATGAATAGCCTATATAGGCCTATATGTATTATGTGTGTAATATATATTCGTTTAATAAACAATCCAGCTGTCAAACCGCAGCTGGATTCAATTGTCACCACCTTGGTCAATAAAAGGACAGTTAATATATCCTGTATGATGCATGACATGCATGTTATACCGTAGTGCAATAGGCTAGTAATGATTGATATTTTATGGTTATTGTCATGGCTATTTGACGTGCATTGTTGATGTATCACTGAGCAAATAACTGACGCTACATGGAACTACATGTAGAACTAAAATTGAAAAGCCGATACTGCAGCGAGCAATTCCAGTTTCTAGTAACTAAAATCAAAACTTTGTCTAAAATATGACGAATTAATTTAACCTAATAATAACAACTGAAAACCCACCGTGCGAAACTGATAATAACTTAAACTTAACTCGAGTCAAAACTAAAAAAAAACATTTCCTACAAGATTAACCTTTTCAAGCATTGGACCATCAAAACTGGATCTGTCTTCCATTCACAATTCGTGACACTGCATTGCATGCAACTCACGAAACATTTTCGAAATTTCCTAAGCCGCACATGCAGTCAGGGGCGGATCCAGGGGGCCAATCCGGCCATGACCCCTCCATTTAGAAACTTCTTTATTTTTGACCAGCTATTCTGGCTCGGAAAGTTGACTTGCCCCCCGCCCCCCCCCCCCCATGAGTAATTCCGTAGGCCCTCCGCACACCCACGAAGTCCGCACACGAGGCCCGTACGACTATAGAAAAGGTCATCAACAAGGTCATGCTCTTGTTTGGCAGATAGAATGGTGTCTTTTTCTTGGAAAATGGAGACTTTCTTGGGAAATGGAGACAAATGACTTAACAAAAGGTCATCAGATTTTTTGACGACCAAAACGAAAATTTTTCCCTGCCCCAAAACCGAAAATTTTGGCCCCCCCTTCGAAAATCCCTGTATCCGCCCTTGCCTGCATGCAGTGTAGGCCCAAATCAGTAAAGTATCTATGTTCAACGCCTTCGTCATGCTCTTGCAGAAGCGCTACATAAATTACCAAAATTATACATCCAGAAAATTGCGGGACTGCAATTTTCTAGACATGATCATCAATCTTTTCTGGGTCAAAAGATCGGCGTTGTTGACATTGACAGTAATTGATCCGATAGTCATTTACGACCAATGTCAGAAATCCGTATGAATTCAAATATAAACATATATATATAAATATATAGGCCTAGCCAATGTGTATATGTATATATGTTTATAAGTATATTATATAGATGCAATCTGACAGCATAATATGTCATAATATGACAACATTTTTGCAATTCAGTCGTGTTTGAACTTGTCGACAAAATGTCAAGGGGTCTCCGGTCATTATTGAATGTAATATCGACAAGCTTGTCCATTTCAATCTCCTTCATCTCTCGTATTGCGAGCTCAATCGGGTTCTCTGGTCACACAATAATAACACTAACAACAACAACAACGAAAAAAATACTACTAGGGGCCTACTACTAGCCTACTACTACTACTACTACTACAACTACTACTACTACTACTACTACTACCACTACTACTACTACTACTACTACTACTACTACTACTACTACTACTACTACTACTACTACTACTACTACTACTACTACTACTACTACTACTACTACTACTACTACTACTACTAATAATAATAATAATAATAATAATAATAATAATAATAATAATAATAATAACAACAATAGCAATAATGACAATGCCAATCTCTATGGTGCCGTAACACAGCCATTCCGTTACAAAGCCGCCTCACAAAATATAACTAACAGAACACATGTAGGTCTTACAAAATATATAAGTCTTGAGTCCTGATTTGAAGGAGTACCCAACAGCCATTCTCCATCTCAATCACTAGACTGTGACCTCCTTTACGTCCTCCTACCTCGACTCCGTCATTGACAAAGACATATTACTGCTAATATGGTTAGGACTTCCTTGACGCAAAGGAGGAAATTTATCTGTCGGTTTGTTGTTGTTGTTGTGCTCTACATTTTGAGAAATCTCCCCGTCCTATTTCTGTGCACGCGTCCGTGCAATAAAGGCAGCAGCGCGTCCAAACTTTCCGCCTCACTGCATCCAATGCGTTGACCTCAGCAGTGGCCTCCGACTCACCGCAATGCTGAAAAGGATTGCTCTGCTCTTTCCGAGTCAGCGAGAACATTTGTTAATCCGGTTATCTGCCTTTCACACAGCACATATTTTTACGGCCTTGTTTTTTACACGGTGCTTATAAGTGCTTGAAGCGGTCGTCCTGTTGCGCGGAGTGCACGGGTTCGAGCCCCTCCCGATACAGCTACTACGTGTGTCAAGTCAAGTTTATTGATCCCTTCATCAACGTACAACGTACAAGAAATTATGATCACATAGTATAATGAAGTAACATACATGGCTTACACAGTGGTGCAATGAGAAAATTTGCTAGGAAATTAAACTATGTCAGCCAGCAGATTTATCAAACAAATAGCAATCATAGCAAAGGATTGGGAACAGCAGGCCCACCAAAGGGACAAAGTCCCGTTAAGAGGGGGCCTATTTAGCTATAGGTAACAAGACCAAGAGCAAGTAGCCTAACAATTCATGCAGTGTGAGAATTGTCAGAGAGCGACCATGCAAGAAGAAGCAGAAGATCTCATAAGTCGACTGTTGCTCCCCTAAGATGTCGCTAAATCCTAAAACTTTAACGCACCGTAATACAATACAATGCAATTCAATCCACACAGTCACATAAGGTCTTCTTCTACCGAGGAAACATCACAGATCATGGTCTTCTCTCGGGTCCGCGCTATAGACTCGATTATGCGAACTCCACGTTTGCATGGCACAGGCCATCAAATCCTGCAGTCAACAGGATTCAACGCACCCAAAATACTTTGACTCGTGTCGTGTTGCTGCCATCTTCTCGTTCAATCTCATCAACTCTGCTCAGTCGGCTGCATTGGCTTCCTGTTGAATTCACAATATGATTTAAACGCATCTGCGTTACCGATAATAGAGTCCTCACAACGAGAACTTCGTCATATACTCTACTGTGCGTTCTGTTGCACAGTCTGCGCTCTTCGGGTAATAGGCCTTTCGTTGAATCATATAAAATCATGTAACACTGTTATGGACTCTCGTGTCTTTCATTGTTTTTTGGCTTTTCCTTAGAAATGGAACCGAACACCGACAGTGGCGGCGCCAGGATTTCAGTTTTGGGGGGGCTGAAGCCTCGACCGAAATCTCATGAAAAATTTTCGTTTTCGTCGCCAAAATTTCTGACGACGTTTTTTTTTAGTCATCGACCGAATTCTTATGAAAATTTTCCGTTTTCGGCGCCAAAATTTCCGACGACTTTTAAAAAAAAATTTTTTTAGTCGCTAGCCTAAAATCGTGGATATTTCACTGTAGAAAATTTCAAATGGCCTTTTTTTAGGGGGGAGCTGAGCCTCTTCTAGGGGGGCTTAGCCCCCCCCAGCCCCTTCCTAGCGCCGCCACTGAACACCGATGTTTGTCCGAAATTGGAACAAATTCTCTTTGGCTTTCAAGAATTGGTTATAATTACAGTTCTTCATCTGGTGATGGATTAATTATATATAGCAGCGCCATGATTCGCATTTCTGTACGAATTCCACATCATGGGTCTTAAAGGATTATATGACCGACATCGAAGCACATATTAAAGATTGTTTTCCCATAAAATACCAACGACCTTCAGCATATATAAAACATCATTACAGATAATATTATAGAATCTAATAATGATATCTGACTCGGTTTCAGCGTAGCCAATACTTGTAACACGAATCTGAGACTTTACCGCCATATTAATGTATAATGTAGGCCTATAATGTATACATACAAACCCGCTTTCTTTTTTATAATGTAATGTACTGTAATGTAATTAGTAATTTATATAGCGCCGCTCACAACCAAGGCCATTCAGTAGCGCTCCCAGTGCGATAACCCCTAGAAAAAATAGGTCTTAAGAAGAGAGAGAGATGTAGATAACGATCCTGAAAGTAGAGTCCCACGCAGAGTGGAGGGAAGAGAATTCCACAAGGAGGGCCCAATGATGGTGAAGGATCGAGTTTGAGCAATAGTGGTCCTAGCTCGTGGAACAAACAAGTCAGCCCTGTCCAGAGAACGGAGAGGTCGATGAGAAGATGCTGATAGAGGAGAACGAATGGAAATATATATACAAAAGGCTACCGGCCGCGGCTCTGCACGGGCATGTGGAGGGAAAGAGAAGCCAAGGGAGACAACCAAAGACCTGGATGGACAATATAAAAGAGGATCTAGCAGCACAGAACATGGATATGAGAGATACGGTGGATAAAATCAGAAACCGAGCAAGCTGGAGACGGCATATTGAGGCCTCATCGTTGGCGTAGGACATGCGCCGGACGGAAGAGAGACCAAGAAGAAGAAGATATATATATGTATAAAACTATGTATATGTATTTACATATATAGATGCGATGCATATAATATATATATTATGTATAATGTACATAATATATATTTATATATTGTAGGCCTATATAATCTGTATAATGCATACAGAGAAAGAGAGGCAGAGATAAAGAGACATATAGACAGAGAATGCTGCTCGAGTCGTGGCAAGCAAGAGTCGTATAATAAGCGAATCGGATGGAGCGGAAGATAAGGAATTGAATGTTCGTGACCGGAAGTGCAGCAGATAAGATGCATGACGGGATATGTCTATGGACGCCGCCTGGCTTACGGTTTAATTGCATCTCCCGTTCCACCCAGCATGCCCCGCGCCGACGACGGCGGCCATTTTCTAACCCGGTTTACGATGACACAACTCTGTCGATATAGAACGGAACAAACAATGCGACGTTTATGTGTCGCATTTTCTAAGATGGCCGTTAAATTCTGAGAGCATTCCTCATTTTGATATAATTTCGTCCAAAGAAGGATTGCCTGGCTGTTTTATTGATTACATCATTGTCTTGGCTTTCAGTTAAGCCTAATAATGATGTTCGTTCTTCAGTACAGGCTTGTCAGGCATAGATTAATTAAGGATACTGATGATGCACGCCAATCCCAAACTCACAGATTGTGGTTTAAATGACTGCAATGCACTTTGTCTTATTGTAACATGAGTTGTAGGTGTAGAGTCTATGGCTCAAGGCCAGGGCCTATTTTTAATATTACCGCGAAATAGATCTCACAGTGTTCTGGATATTTTCGACCGGGGTTGGGAGCGCTCCTGGGTAGATAACCTTGAAGGAGCGATCTAACAAATTCTCAGTAAAAATAAATAAGTAAATAAATGAATAAAAAATAAATAGGCTTAAATACATAGGCCTACCAAACCGTCTGTATGCATATGGTCCATGGGCGCCCGCACATAGGCTCAAGGGGGCAGTTGCCCCCCTGGAAAATTGGCACCCATGTTTTTAACTACTACTTTTGGGTTTTTAACAAATTTCTTTGCATTTATGCACCAATGATACGAATGATACAGACAGTGAAAGTCAGAAATGTACGTTTAGAGATCTCTATAGAAATAAACATGCTCTTAGGCTATAACTTTCTGCCTTGCTTGTTAATTCAAGCTCTTTCGAAAAACTGTAAAAACGACCATGATTGGCTTTCAACCCTCCTGCGGATGCCCATGCAAATAGCAGACCTATCGATTTTGGCCTACTTGAGGAGAATCTAGCTGTAGCGCATACAATCACAACTGCAAAAAATTAAATACTAATGCAAAAATTTGAAATTTCTCAAAGTAGGCTACACTGAAATTTAATCAGGGAGATCTGCTTATTCGCCAGCATTGTAATTATATGAACCAAGTCTGCTAGCCTAGAACCCAGGCTCCATTTTGTCCATTTTGCAAGCTGCCAGTACAGAACACAGGGAGGTCAAACTTAGGGCTGTAGGCCTACTGGTAAATTTTGAGGTGAGTACACGCTGATCTCGCTCGGGAAAATTTCGTCCATTTCGTCGTCTGAAAAATCTGATGACCTTTTTTTAGTCATCCGGCCATAAAACCATCTTAAACAGCCTTGTGCGCCTGATTTACTAGCGTGTACGGTGTACCCTGCTTTTTGCCCGCGTATACCCTACTTTTCGGGAGGTGAGTAGGCCTATACGATGCCTTTTTTCGCCGGAGGTGAGTATACGCCGTGTACCCGCGTATACCCTTGATTACAGCCCTGGTCAAACTGTAGACAAACTTGGATAAGGGGCTCTGGTTAACGTGCCTCGGGATTTACACCCAAAACTGACAAAGAGATCTGTTCAAAAGAATTGATACCCACATTCATCTGATCCTCGGATCTTCCACATTCCAATCCTAAACGACACCCGCATTAACAGCTACTCTGACCCTCTGGCTACCAGACTCGGACCTCTTTCTAACTACTCTTTGGAATAGCCTTCTGACTCGATGCAGCGCCTGTGAAAAAGTTGGTGCCCTAGCTGTGATTGACTTTCGAGTGGCGCTTTAGAACCAGCTATAGGAGCACTTGCCACTTGAAAACTGACACCTATTTTTCGTTCATTTATTCATTCGTTCATTTTATGGACTTATATAGCGTACCTTTAGGAAACTACTTTTTAAGATCTACTTTTTTTATTTTAAACAAATTTCTAAGGAAACTTCGTATTAAAAATTACGGCCTACACAAAATGAAACTGAGAAATTTGCATAAGAAACCTCTTTGAAAAATACATGTATTCTTAATTTCCAGCTTTGCATTTTTCAAGCTACTGCTACTAAAAAATTTAACCGTGACTAATGACTATCGTAAAAATTTTGCCCCCCGCCCCTGCAAAAATTTCTGCGGGCGCCCATGATATGGTTGCGGTTAATGCAGATCGTTCGGACTATTCATTCATTAAAATTTATATAGCGCTCCTTCAAGAAGCTATATATGTGGGGCGCGGTGGTGTAGCCTATAGTTGGTATGTTCGTAGTCTGCAACCGGAGGGTTGCATGTTTGAATCCACCTCAAACCGCCTCATAGGGACCAATTTCCTTCACTCGCAATTGCTCATGCGCTTCGGGGTGAAACTTCGACTCAGTGTTCGCGTTGTAGTCGGGAGCGCTTCTGAGTAGTGGTCTTGAAAGGGCGCTATAACAAGTGTGCATACATACTCAGAGGCACTATACCGTGATTGTCGAATACTCGATCGTGTGCTGCTTACCTTTGGCGCTGTGACAGACGACGAGGAGCAGCGTTGACAGAGTCGACCGAGTTGTCATGAAGTTCATCTTCTTAATTCACGTGAATTCAAAGGTGATACAGGCTGACAATTGAGGAGAAACGCTGGACGGTTGTCAAAAGAACAGACCGGTTTTTATATGCCATTCTGATGACAGTCAGTCGTAGAACTGTTACGATTGAACGGTAGCATATTCGAAATGATTTCTATATTCTGCATGTCTTCCAGGGCTGTTTTATTTGGAAATTTAAGAACTGCACAACCTCTTCTTTCCCTTCCCATCATTCATGGCAAATAACACCCTATCGGAAGAGAAATTGATAATGACCCTTTTATGACTATTTTTAACTGCACATACGTGCTTCTACACTCTACAGCCGCACAAATCCATTTAGAAGCGCTGCACATTTGGTCAAGAACTGCACGTTAAAAAAGCCCTGATGTCTTCTAGCGGGATCATGATTTTAGCCCAAAAGAAATGCAGTGAGATCAATTTCGCACGAGCTGTTAACCACATTTTCACACGTCCACGAGTTTCTATGCTATTCACTTGACCCGAAATTGCTTAGCACAGGGCTGTTTTAAAGGAATTATTAGAACCACACAACCGCTCCTTTTCTTTCCCATTCTCCATGGTAAATTACTTCCAATCGGAGGACAATGAACTGTTTTCAACTCTAGGCCTATTTAACTGCACAGAAGTGCTTCTAGCCTACAACTGCACAAATCCATTTAGAACTGCACATTTTGTGTGCAACTGCACGCTAGAAAATACCCTGATTCAGCATTTTCACACGAGTTGATTTTCGCAATTAAATCATTTGCGATCCGTGCTCACATAAACCTTTATTCATCACACATAAGTTGTCATCCACACTTACACGTAGCCTACTGTTGTAACAGTGGCTGTCGTCAGTGCCTAAAGTGTGAAAAAATAAGTGCCTGGACGCCCCTTACCTCTTCAAAATAAGTGCCTGGACGCCCCTTACCTTTCCAGTCTGTGCTCGCCAATAAGTGGCTGGACGGCATTCAGATTTTAAAACAAGTGCATGGACGCCGTCCATGACCGTCCAGGCACACTTTAAGCCCTGGCTGTCGTCCATTTTAACACCATCTTCTACTCGTTCGTTTTGATTCGCTTTCACGCGAGCTGCTATTCCAATTTCACGCGTTGTTGCAATCTGCTGTCGTAACTGTTTGACTATAGTTCTGTAAAAAAATATATGAGCCGAACCATCAGTTTACGTCCATTGTCAGAAGGCATTTCTCAGCTCTAGTACCAAATCGCTGCATGCGAAAAGATGCCGTCCATTTGACGCAGAAGCATCTTCATTCTTCATGCAACTGAACGGTGGTCGAGCTCCATCCATGACAATACCGATTATCCGCCTGGCGTTGCAGCCAAAGCTTCAGCGACGACAGCTGTATTACGTCGCATAGAGTCTGTCGAGGAAGGTTCCATAGCCGCCTATCACGACGGTTTTATGTCTTTGTAGGATGCGTTGTGCTTACTCTATCGTGCTTAGTCTATGCTCATGAATGTCCTTCGTTCGCTCGTTCATACGTTCGTTCGTGTGTTCTTGCGTTCGTTCAAGTGTTCATACGTTCGTTCGTGTGTTCTTGCGTTCATTCCTTATTTTCTCCAATCGATCATTCGTAAGCAGAGTCTTTCTAAAGAATTTTTAAAACTGCACGAGCACTTCGTTCCCCAGGGCTGTTTTTAAGGAATTTTTTATACCTGCACAACTCCTTCTTTTTTTCCAATCCTCCATGGTAAATTTCTTCCAATCGGAGGACAATGACCTTTTCTGCTAGTTTTAGCTGTACAGAAGTGCCTCTACAACTGCACAAATCCGCTTAGAACTGCACATTTTTTGTACAACTGCATGCTAAAAAAGCCCTGCCGTTCCCTTTCCATCCTTCATGCCAGTTCATGCCAGTTAAATTACTTCCAGTGCATGGGAGCTAGGACGGTGATTATTTTATTATTTTAACTGCACAGCAGTGCTTCTATACAACTGCACAAATCCATGCAAAACTATAAGCTAATTAGGCGTCTGTTGGCCTATACACATTTTGAATAAGCTTATAGAACTGCACGCTAAAAACAGACGCTGTAGTAAAATCCAGCGTTGCGTTGCGACTTCTGTTTGGTAACAAAGTCCGATGCAGCATTTCATGAACAGATGCCACACAGCAGTTCGTAGTCTACTGTCTATACATGTAGGCTACACGACGGCGCAATGCATTCTTTTGTATCATGGTTCGTCTCTATCTGTTCGGTGTTCGTATATATATATATATATATATATATATATATATATATATATATATATATATATATATATATATATACCGGTATATATAATACATATATTATATATATATGTTTATATATATATATATTTATATATATATACTCGTTCATTGATGATCCGAACTTGTCTCTCTCTCCATGCATGTATCATGGTTCGTGTCTCTCTCTGTTCGGTGTTCGTAAATATATATATACAGGGTGGTCCAAAATAAACCGCACAATGATAAATTGATAGTACTTTATTCAGACCAATTCAAATATATCAGTGAAAATTCACAAAAACACAGCAATTATTTTTACTGTAACATTACATGGATGGATTTCGTTACATAAAATGTTCAATGTGTCCTCCTTGCTGCTCGACCACGCATTGAAGCCGACGACGCCATTGATCAATTGCGCGGTCAATGAAACGCTGTGACAGCTTGGTCCACTCTGTGACGATTGTTTCTTTCAGCTGATCCACTGTGGTGAAACTTCTACGACAGTATACCATCTGTTGAAGGGCTCCCCAAACAGCGTAGTCGACTGGATTCAAGTCCGGGCTGTTTGGGGGCCACATGTCAGGCTCAACGACCCCCAATGTTTCTGAGTTCGTAGATTCCAAATTAGACAACGGTCATTCTCAGTTAAGCGTCCCATGATCACAATCTCTTATAAACAACAACTTCTTTACCATAAACTATGATAAACAATGATGAAGTCAATAATGACGTCAGAGAAAATGTATAAATAAGTAAGAAAAATGGCATTAAACATTGAATTGTTACACATTATATCAAGAAAACTGTCACTGTGCGGTTTATTTTGGACCATCCTGTATATATATAGTTATATACCGGTATATATATGATACATATATATATACCGGTATATATATATAATATATATTTATATATATATATTTATATATATATACTTGTTCATTGATGATCCGAACTTGTGTGTGTGTCTCTCTCTCTCCGTGGATATATCTCGTGCTGAGGCTGATTGCGACTTTTGTCCTTCGTCCTTCAAAGAACGCGGACGAATACTAAGCAGAAGTCGCAGACGACGACGACGTTGACGACGATGTCGCCGGCCGCATAGTGTCGCCAGAGTCGTCGATTCTCATTGTCCCTTGTCTGACTGCCATGACTGTCTTTCTATCGTTGTATTTCTGTATGTGTTTGTCTGTCTTTATATATGTCTTTATGTCTGTCTGTCTGTCTGTCTACATGTCTTTATGTCTGTCCGTCCGTCCTTCTGTCTGTCTGTCTGCATGTCTATATATTTGTCTGTCTGCCTGTCTGTCTACATGTCTGTCTTCCTGTCCGTCTGTCTGTCTACATGTCTATATGTATGTCTGTCTGTCCGTCTGTCATGTATATACACTGTGTCCGGATAAAAAGTAGACCCCAAAAAGAAGTGTAATAACTCGGTCAAAACTCTTAGGATTTGTCTGAAATTTTAAGCAGAGCAACAGTGACCATATATACACGAGATCCTAAAGCCGATTAGAAATATTCTTGAGTTTGTCAAATTTATGAGCGTTTAAAATGTAGCACCAAAAAATTGAACTTTCCAACATGGAAAACCTGAAAAGAAGTGAAATTCAGCTATATCCGGTGTTTAAAATGTCCTCCTTGTTCACGGACACACGACCGTAGACGTAGTAGAGTAATAGTTGTCCCGGGAGACACTCGGCTTCATATCCCGCAGATGTGGCCGTCCAGCAGTCCAGACCCTTGATCCGGAGTAGCCTATACACGGACTGGAGGAGCGCGTTTTTCGTTCACGCGTTTTCATGACATCGATAACCGTAGGGCGCAGGGCGCGTCTGATTGAAGAGTGGCAGATGTTTGACCAAGTGATCATCGACCTGACCATCAAACAGTAGCGTCTACGTCTACGGTCGTGTGTTGCTCTGCTTAAAATTTCAGACAAATCCTAAGAGTTTTGACCGAGTTATTACACTTCTTTTTGGGGTCTACTTTTTATCCGGACACAGTGTATAATATACATAGATCCATAATATTATGTGTATATGTATGTATATACAGGGTGCGCCAAAAAAAGTAATCCCCTAAGGACTTTTGTCAATATCTTGGCCAAAAATAGGAATTTTTCAAATCCAGTTTTACGGGCTTGAAGGTAATTCATATCTACGTACAATAGCCAATTTTCACCGCCATATGTGAAACAGAACAAAAGTTATATCCCTTCTAGTAAGGCCACCCACCGTTTTTTGACGATTCAAAAACGAAACGCAATTTTTTAAAGGTTTTTTGCTAATATCATGGCCAAAAGTAAGAATATCAAAATGAATCTTTGCAGGTTTAAAGACAATTCATATTTACACATGATGGCAAGATATCATCAAAATATTTCAATCACAACAAAAGTTACACCACTTTTAGTGAGGCTACCTACCGTTTTTGACGATTAAGAAACGTAACGCAACAAAAAGTAACAAAAAAGTGATTTTATCAAGTCATATCTTAAATATCTGTTTGGAACTGAACTTGATAGTGATTCACAACTTGTGTTCAATGTGCCCACCACCAGTGCCAAAACTTCTTTTGAGTCTTTTTGCAAAGTTCTTGATGGACCTGTTGATTGATCTGACAGATTTCTTATTTACCAATTTGATTGTCATCTTGCTAAGTGACTTCTCAGTGACGCGCAGATACGCTGGTGCCCTGTTCCTTTTTTAATAGTAATAAAAAGGATCATCTGGCATTATCAAAGCCTATTTTATAACAATTATTTGAGGCGAGACTTAACAAAATCGTGTTTTTGCCACTTTTTGCTGCGTTACGTCTTTGAATCGTCAAAAAACGGTGGGTGGCCTCCTTAAAAGGGCCATAACGTTTAGTCTGTTTGAAATATTTTGCTGAAATCTGGCCATCGTGTGTAGATATGAATTGTTTTTAAGCCTGTAAAATTTCATTTCGAAATTCTTACTTCTGGCCAAGATATTGGCCAGAATAATTAAATTGGTTTTGTTACTTTTGTTGCGTCGCGTTTTTGAATCGTCAAAAAACGGTGGGTGGCCTCACTAGAAGTGATATAACTTTTGTTCTGTTTCACATATGGCGATGAAATTTGGCTATTGTGCGTAGATATGAATTACCTTCAAGCCCGTAAAAGTGGATTTGAAAAATTCCTATTTTTGGCCAAGATATCGACAAAAAGCCGTAGGGGATTACTTTTTTTGGCGCACCCTGTATAATATTATATGTTGTGTTAAACTTTAAGCACCATAGCATGTACATCGATCCGTGCATAGGCTATATATATATATATATACACAGTCACACACACACACACACACACACACACACACTCATAATGAAGAACTTCTAGGATCATCATACATGTATGTATATATATTATTGTAGTAGGCCTATATAGCAAACCTTGGCTTAGCAAACCTTAGATGCATCCGAGCGACGAAATGATGACCTATGTAATTATGGCACAGCATCACTACACAACCAGTGTTGCATGACGACAGATACATGTATAAGCAAGCGTATAATATATACAACACGCAGAGACACAGATGCACGCCATCAGAGAGAGAGAGAGAGAGAGAGAGAGAGAGAGAGAGAGAGAGAGAGAGAGAGAGAGAGAGAGAGAGAGACAGACAGACAGACAGACAGACAGACAGACAGACAGAGACAGAGACAGAGACAGAGACAGAGATAGAGACAGAGACAGAGACAGAGACAGAGACAGAGACAGAGACAGAGATAGAGACAGAGACAGAGAGAGAGAGAGAGAGAGAAAGGGTGGCGTACCGGTGAAGGTCGGAGTGTGGTGGGGTGCTGTGGGGTGGGGTGGAGAAAAGGTGGGGTGGGTAGTAGGAGTGCGAATGGGGTCAAGTGGGGGTAGGGAAGTAGACAATTGGCCGGGAGCGGCCGGGCGAATCCTAGATTTCCCGGGCAACGCTGGGTACCCCAGCTATAGTGGTATAATAAACGTGCATCACAATTGATCCAATCATATAATAATAATAGCCTATTCATATATATTTATGCATATAAGAATTGCTACATAATATATATATATATATACATATATATTATGGGGCGCGGTGGTGTAGTGGTGGCGTTGTTGCCTTGAAGCCGGAATTTTCGAGGTTCGAATCCACCTCAAGTCGCCGGGTATAGAGACCTTGTGCAAGTCCTTCGCTCGCAATTGCTCAGCGCCTCGGCGTGAAACTCCGATGCAGTGTCCGCTCTGCAGTCGGAAGCGCCTCTGAGTAGTGTGCTTGACGGGGCGCTATAACAAGTGCACATACATACCTACATACAGCGTAATATGCAAATGCAATACGGTCGTTATTGCTCGCTCGATTTGCGCGCTTATACTGCTTATACTGTATATATAATATATACTCGTAGGCTCGTAGCCATTGCGACGCCGCCTCAGAGTCGCGCCACATAATCGCTTACTCGACTCAGGCGTATACGTCCACAGTCCACCGTCCACTGTCGCCCGCCTGTCTGTCCCTCTATCCCTCCGTCATTACCACCGTCCGTACCCCTCGCGCCATCCACCCGCATTCTTCCGTCACTCCCCTTATGCCTTCTTCCTCCCGCGTCTCCTGTATTCTGTAGGCCTACCGTCATGATACTCCGTCTCCGCGCTTTTCCATATATATATTTATCTTCCCACTACTCTTTCTCCTCGTCCCACTTGTCTTAATACCTCCTACTGCTGCTGCTCCTACTCAGCCGTTCGCATCGCTTGTACTTAGAACGCCGTTGTCTTCATTATCCATCTCGTGTATACGGGATTGAGTCCCGACCGACCGCAAGCAGCGTCCGACACACACGCACACACGCACACACATACGCACGCGCGCGCACACATGCATACATATAAATTTATATACATACAAGCGTTATAGAAAGGAGTCTATGTATATTATGTGAGCCTTGGATATCTTTTGGCGGGTATCGGACGGTGCGAGTGGTCAACGCAAAAGGGGCAAGTAGCGGATTCAGACCCATTGCAATCTGGTATGCATCTGAAGAAGAGGGGAGGAAGAGGAGGAGGACGAGGAGGAAGATGAGGACGAGGAGGAGGAGAAGGAGGAGAAAGAAGGGAGGGAGGAGGAAGAGGAGGATGGAGAAGAAATTGATAAGCAGGAGAAGAAGAGAATGAGGAGGATGAGGAGAAGAATGACGAGAAGGAGGGGAGAAGAAGAGGATGATGGGCGGAAAGAGGAGGAAGAGGAGAAGCAGGTAAATGAGGATAGTGAGGAAGAGGAGAAGGAGGAGAATGAGAAGGCGGAGAAGAAGGAACATGCAGAAGGAAGAGGAAGAAAGAGGAGGAAGAGGAGGAGGAGGAGAAGGTAGAGGAGGACTAAGAAAAATAGGAGTAGGAGGACTGGTGTGACGATGCCGAGAGTGGAAGGACTGAGCAAAGAAAGTAACATGCAGATGGAGAGAAAGGAAGGAAGTGAGTCGATGGCTTAGAGCACAGACGTCGTATCTGCAATTTTTTCAGAAAATCACTTTTTGACGCTATTCGATGCGTAAAATTATTCTTCACAGCCTCACAAAGGTTGTATGTACATACGACGAATAGGCACTAAGATATCGTTCACATCGTTTAGAATCTGAATGTCGTATCTGCATTTTTAAGGTCACAAACGTCGTATCTGCAACAGATACGACATTTTGTGCAGTAATTTATGCCACACATACGACATAATCTAGTGCACAGATGTCGTATCTGGCCATTAATTACATTGAAAAAGTCTTTTCGTTATGCTGCTGCATAAAAGACACTGACAATGTCACTTGCTGAATCAAAATAAACATTTTGGCTATCTCACTTTTTATGAGAAAGGAACATGTATCTTGAAAAAAAGTTTTTTCTACTTCCTGAAAAGTTTTGTTTTTTGCACATACGACGTCTGTGCTCTAAGCCATCGGAGTATGGAACGAGGCGAGATGGAGCAAAGGAAGAGAGAAAGGATGATCAGTCCCGATTATTATGTACTTTACTTAATCAGTTGCTATAACGATGAAGTATAACTGCCGTTGTTCTGGTCCGAACTCTCTCTCCCTATATCCCTTTTCCTCCCTACCTCTTTTCCCTCCCTCCCTCTCTCTCTCTCACTCCCTCCCTCTCTCCCTCTTCCTCTCTACCTTTTCCTCTCTTCCTCTTCTTCTCTCCCTCTCCCCCTCCTCCTCCTCCTCTATCTCTGTATGTCTCTCTCTCTCGTCTGGTTCGCATATCTCACCAACTGCATCCTTCTACACGGGACAGTACACCCACGTCGCAATGCATTATGGTCAAATTGACTCAAATTGGGCGCCGTTCTGCCGCCGGAAGTCGGGTGCATTATGGGAAATCAGCCTCCCAGCTCGAATCATCGTGTACGCGGTCGGTCATTATTTTCTGGAACTCTCTGAGCTATAATATCGGTCTAATGTTCGTTGAACAATCGACGGTCGACGATTGGAATGCTTAGTTAAAGCAATGGACTCCTGATGATACAGCTAACAAAACAACGAACGAAAGAACACGATTATAATGATGATGATCAGGGCCGTGTTTAACATAGGTCCATTCGGTGCGGTGCACCGAATGCCCTGAGGCCTGAGCCGAGAGTTTTGTTCCTCTTGGCCAAATGTCTTATACGAGTGCAGCGAGTCTCAGTGTTACTTAGACCTAAACCTTTTGTAAAATTAATCAGCAAGTGTAAGAAAGCATTAATTAAAAGTGTAGCTACCATGAAAGTCCTATAATATAGACATAAAGACATTTATATAATCATATTATGATGATATAAATGTCTTTATGATATATACTTATTTACACGTGGCCGTAGCTTTTGGAAAGCCAACGGCCGCTCGAACGACACTATGCCTCTGCGGTAACACTTTGCACCGACACTCGAGAAACCTTAAACACGGCCCTGATGATGATAGTGATGATGATGATGATGATGATGATGATGATTATGCTGTTGATGATCATGTGGATGCTATTGTTGTTGTTGTTGTCGATGATGATGATGATGATGATGATGATGATGATGATGAAGACGACGACGATGATGATGGAGGTGGTGGTGATGACGATGATGATGATGATGATGATGACGATGATGATGATGATGACGACGACGACGATGATGATGACCATAGAATTATATCCGCAAGAGTCAGGTTCACTTGCAATTGCAAAGGCGTCCATGAGTTGAAGATGCTGCAGAAGATTCCCGTTCACATGCTATTCGAAAGGAGTCCGCAAACGGACGAGGTCTATCCAGAAGTCTGTAGAGACGCCGGAGGAGCCGGACATCGATGGGGGGGGGGGGCACAGCTGAGGGACATCATGTCAAGCGGATTAGAAGTGACAAGGGAAGATCTAATCTTCTCCCCTTCCCATCGTCTTCCGCGTTCCGAATTAATTCGTTCCTTAATCTCAGCTGTTGTTCCCGATCGCATAGAATCACGTGATCAGATCCGTTTCATTTACAGGCTGCTTAGAATTTAGAACAAGTGATACTGATATAGGTCAACTATCACTGTGTCGTAGACTAGGCCCATACAATAGGCCTATGTAATCGCACACGATAGCGCAAAGAACTGTCTATATATCTATATACATGCGAAGACAAATCCTTCTCTCTCTCTCTCTCTCTCTCTCTCTCTCTCTCTCTCTCTCTCTCTCTCTCTCTCTCTCTCTCTCTCTCTCCCTCTCTCTCTCTCTCTCTCTCTCTCTCCCTCTCTCTCTGTCTCTCTCTCCCCCTCTCTCTGTGTCTCTGTCTCTGTCTGTCTGTCTCTCTCTGTCTCTCTCTCTCACCCCCCCTCTCTCTCTCACCCTTCTCTCTCTCTCTCCCTCCCTCCCTCCCTCCTCTCTCTCCCACACACAAGGGCTCGCATAATTTTGCAGGTCTCACAATCAGTAGCGGCGCTAGGGGGGCTAAGCCCCCCCTAAAAAGGCCATCCATTTTTTAATTTTTACATGTAAAATTTCTTTGCTCAACTCCCCCCCCGTAAAAACTGAAAACCATAAGCAGAAGATGTAGACCAAATGACTAAAAAAAGTCGTCAGAAATTACTAAAGAAAAGGTCGTCGAAAATTTTGGCGGCTGGAAATGGAAAATTTTCCGCGGGAGTTCAGCCCCAAAACTGAAATCCTGGCGCCACCACTGCTCACAATCTGGAATGACCTCCAGTCGGAGCAGCGCATAGGCTATATATATATATATATATATTACTTCTGACCAATCAATCTTAGCTTTATAAATCACTACGATCCTTTATATTTAGCCGTACGTGTCTGGACTGGGAGTGCTCCCGAGTAGAATTCACTAGGGACTGCTATGCAAATCCATACAATCAACGAGTCAACGGCGAATGGGCGAAGACGCTTTTACAGAAGAGAGCGTGTAGACTGTGTAGACACTGTAGATTGGTTCGTATCCCGAAGGTATCTGATAATATCGGAGACGTCTCTTCGTGTTTTTAGGACAGGTTAATTCTATAGCACCGTTCCTCGCAACACACGATGTGGACAGCAATCGCCGGCCACTCTGAAGTTTTACCACAGCGCATCATAAACAAGAAGCAACAAGAACAATACGCTGGCGCTAGACAAAGTCATCTGCGGCGACTCTCTAGCGGGCAGGGGATGCTGCTGATAGCTTTTTCCACCTAGATATAGCTTTTCCTCACGGCGGTTTTTTCGACTTTTTTATATAAAAGTAGATAGGCCTATTTTCAGGTGAAAAAAGACGTTAAAAAGTCGCATTTTTTCTTATTTTGGAGCAATTTTTTTTATTTTGGAGCGAAAGACTAAAAAAGAGGTCGTCAGAAATTTCAAGTCGGAAAAATTCAAGTATTTTTGAGAGAAATTCTCAATGCAGCTTTTTCTAGGGTTTTTTCGACCGGATTTTTTTCAATTCAGAGTGAGTGGCATCCCTGTTTGTGGGCTTCAACATGTAGCCTAAGCAGAGAGAATTCCAGTTGCCCCAATCTCACACAATCAATCAATCAACTAAATTTATATAGTGCCCATTCAAGATCACTACTCAGAGGCGCTCCCAACTCACGCCTGGTCGAAAATAAAAATCTTTTGAAGACTATAGAATGCATCACCTGCAAGATTTGAAATAGATAGAAACAAAGGCAACCCGAGGAACAATAAGCCACAGGGTGTATGAGGCAAGCAGCTAATGTTCCAGAGGTGCAAGAACATGGAGAAGTAAGCTAGTTCTATGATAGGTAAAGTCCAAAATATGGCCAACTTTAAGAAAGTTAAAATAAGATAACATCAGCACAGGGTAATAATAACTCATTTATTACATGCCCCTTCTAAATTAATTTTAATTTAATTAATTTTAATTGATTTCACACATAGATGAAGCTGTTTACTAAAATCAGAATTTTATACGCAAGTTTCACAGTAGACCTAAAATTTCTATGAACATTATATAGCAATGACCTAGAAAAATCCTACAAATGGCTGTACACCTTTCCACAAATATCTTTGAGACAAAGAAAAACAGAATACAGCAAGAGTTGGACAAGAGCACTTTGTGCAGCAACCCCCTTTTAGAGGCAAGTGCTCACAGCAACTTTACAAAAAGCACACAATTTACTAGAGAGCAAATTTAGAAAACACGTGGAACGTACAAACTCCTCACAGTTAGGACATTTTCCAAATTCACGGAGATCAAACTGGTGCAAATAAAATTCGAAACTTCCAGAGGAAAAACTAGAGCCAATCAATCTGAAGAAACTTTTCCACTAGATAGAACACACACGATAACAGTATCCAATACGTACCACAAATACACTACATGCAGTTATTCAAGTTTATCCTCTTTTACACAAAAGCCAACCAATTCATTGTAACTTTCCTGCTTTAGCACATATTTTCCTTCTGCTCCATAATAGTGTCTACCTGCAAAACTTGTAATTAAAAATAAATTTTCTGCAATAATTATAAAAAGATGGCACACAAACATACACATGCGCCATACAAACCACCTATATTAACAATAATATTAGTCATAATATTCATAATCATTTTAAAAACCGTGTAATAATAAATCGTGAAAAAAAACTGGCAGATTTCAGATTATTTTTATGGTTGTTTGGCAAGGTTTCATTTCTAATCAGCTTGACTGCAGCACGGCTATCATACAAGTTGAAACAATCCGACATTCTGAATAGAGCGAGGACACTCGGGTCTCTGAAGCGCTGGTCCCTGAGATACGCTGAACGTGTTGTTACAGTTCCTGAATGAAAACGGTTTCCTGAGAGTTGAGACCGGATTCCCTGAGCGTGGTGTCAAGGTCGAGCTGCGAGAGCTTGCGCTTCGGAAAGGTCGTCACGAGTTCGTATTTGTCGTGCGGATAGCCGAGATCGGCGACGTAGCAGACGAGAGACTGCAAACGGAAAACCAAGAATGTTATCTATTTGTTTATTTCTTGCATTTTCTATAGCGCCCCTTCAAGCTCGCTAATCAAAGGCACTCCCGACTACAGCGCAGACACTGCGTTAGAGTTTCACGCCGAAGCTCATAAGCAACTCTGAGTTAAGGACTAGCTCAAGTTCCCGACACAGCGGCTTAAGGTAGATTCGAGCCTGCAACCCTCTGGCTGCAAAGGCACTTCACCACTGCGCCCCATACGAAAATAAAAACCTATTCTGACAGTAAAAGGTATCTGGGTAAGGTAGTCACTAATATAGTACATGTATGGTTCATGTAATCAAAAACCGTCGAACAACCATAGAGTTATAAAAATTGGCCAATGCGGATGTGATAATATTAGAGATTTATTTTGCATACACATATTTTCTCGAGACTCCTTTCCCACCGCCGTACACAACCGTACGCAAATCGCCTTAATCCGTTGACCACCTCCCTGCATAATGCATGTAATTTATGGATAGCCCTCATGAATGTTAGTTCTTAGTGGAGTAGTTGTACGACTCCCGTTGGATATTAACCATGTGTCTCCACTTTATTATTTTTCAACCAAGGTTCCGCATCAGACTAACAACATTTGAAACTCCGTGTATTACAATACAATAATGGAAATCAACTTCATAAGTTTTAGATTAGGTGCGGCTGAAATTGCCTGTTTGTCCAAGTTGAAAATGAAAAACAGAGCGTTTTTCTGTTCTATGCAGAGTTAGTACATGGCTTCAACTTTCAGTTTTCATCCTGCCACACGAGGATTTGTCCTTTGTGGTTTTTCTCCCTCCAGTTCTTGAGTCACAATAATCTTTAAGTCCACATTCAATGTCATTCATGCATACAGTGAATATGAGAATTCTATCAAATGTGCCCTGTTTGTCCAAATAAATAATAAATGCATACATTGGCAGTCAAAATAACACTGGCCGAAAAATTAACAATGGCAGTCAAAATAACATGAAGTTCTGACCCTGAGTTTCGATGAGCAAGGAATTGAAAGAGGTAATCTCACTCCGTCGGGAAATCGAAGCATGATGTTTGACTTTGGATCTAAAAAAACAACGGCAGAAAAAATAACAATGGTACAAAGAACAACAATAGTAGAAAAATAACAATGGTAGAAAAAATAACAATGGTACAAAGAACAACAATAGTAGAAAAATAACAATGGTGGAAAAAATATCAATGGTAGACAAAATAACAATGGTATAAATAACACTGAAGTTCTGAACCTGAAAACAAACCATTCCAACCAATACAAAACAAAGCTAACTGTTTATCATGCATAACTGATGCTGCATATTTCTTTTACCTGTTTTTTTCACAAATTGCGTGCTGGCTAACAAATTGTCATTATTATTATTATTATTATTTTAAATTATTTCATTCATGTCTAAAAATCACTTCCATTTACTTTTCTTCCACCTACTAAATAAAATGTTACAAAATGTATTTTTGCATCTGGCTATTTACATACAGTCTTCCAAGAACCCTTCAACCAGAGGATTTGTCTAGAGAATAGGACAGTGCATTAGACATCCAATTAAGTCATGAATTACAATACACCACCTTCAAGTTGTACTCGTTACAATAGTAGAATTCTTCTCCTCGAACTGACGAAATTCATCATCAGTTGCTATATATTCATCCCTTCCCAGTTACCGCTCTGTTTTCCCAGTTACCGCTCTGTTATTGTAAATCATACTCCCAAGGCACCTCTGCCACCATCCTGTTTAGAGAAACCATAATTATGTTCCTGTGTGTTTACCTAAATTGACAACCTGCATACAAATTTTGTAAACCGCATGCTTGTATTAATTACTATTATGGTGTTCAACAAAGATTGATTGATTGATTAATACCGCCATAAACAATTGATTGATTGATGACGGGAAAGTGCCTTGTAAGTTATACCTGAATCCGGGCCCAGGTAGGTTTTCCATAATTCATCGTCGGACTCCCGAGACTTTCCTTCCGGCGCACCTCTGCCATTCTGTTCGCCGTTAACACAGGTCTTCACCTCCTCGCCATCATCATCATCATCAACTGCCCCTGGAATGCCGTCAAGAATCGTCTCGTCAACCGAAGTCGTCCGAAGTCGACATGACACGACTTCTGGCGGCTCTGGCGACCGGTCTCCCTTCGACTTGAAACTGCTGCTGGCGGACGGTTCTGGACGACTGCTGTCGGAGTCGGAGAAAGTCTCGAGGTCGGAGTCGCTGCTGTAGAAGCAGGCGCCGTCCTCCTCGTCGGACGTCGTGGCGCTGGCGGCGAAGAACGTTTCCTTCTTCTTGCAGACGCTGTTCTCCTTCAGGGAGGCAGCGATCGCCGCGGTGATCTGGCTGTCCTCACTGGCATCAACTATGCTGTTCTAAATGACAATAGAAAGAGACTTTGTTTCAATTCGTATAAGAAGTTAAGTGGCAAAACTGTTTTTTATTTACTTATCTATTCAATAGTTTGTTTTGTATGTGCACTTGTTATAGCGCCCCTTCAAGCTCTCTACTCAGAGGCGCTCCCGACTGCAGAGCGGACACTGCATCAGAGTTTCACGCCGAAGCGCTGAGCAATTGCGAGTGAAGGACTTGCCCAAGGTCCCTACGCGGTGACTTGAGGTAGATTCGAACCTCGAACCTTCCGGCTTCAAGGCACCACTACATCACCGCGCCCACAAATAGTGGTCAAGCCGGAGGGATGTGGTGGTGGTGTAGCGGTCAGTTTGGCGCCTTGTGACCGAAGGTTCGAATCTACCTCAAGTCACTGCGTAGCGACCTTGGACAAGTTGCTCCCCCGCAATTGTCTGTGTGCGAGGCAACAGGAAGCCACCTCACTCATCTCATCCCAATGAACCTGCCTTTGTATAATGCGTCCACAAGATTACGACTCGGAGGTACTTCCAGTTCAAGCGCGGTGGAAAATAACAGTATTTTGTGGGGCACGGTGGTATACGTTCAGTGCCTTTGAGCTGGAAGGTTGCGGGTTTGAATCCGGCTCAAGCGATCGCATAGGGACCCTGAGCAAGTCCTTCACTCGCAATTGCTCATGCGCTTTGGAGTAAACCTCCCATTCAGTGTCTGCACTGTAGCCGGGAGTGCACCCTAATAGAAAGCTTAAAGAGGTGCATACATACATTCATTCAGTCAAGCATCCATAATGAAAACTGAGAGTAAAACTTAGCACAATTTTCACGAATCATTGATGAAACTGATTAATTTTAACGAACTTATTTCCGAGCAAAAGACTTTCTCGTGGCCAAACATTTACTGCCTGCAGCCAAGACCTCAAGAGTTTTTCCCAAAGGTAGACAATAGCTTGGAAAAGCATTTATAGCCAGAACGCTTATACACATACTAACTAAATAGCCACAGATACTGTTTAAATGATTGCATACTTAATCTAAATGTCTGTGCACTAGAGTGCATAATAGAAATGTATTTACTTATGATTCTAATTCTAGCCTCATAAAGCAACAAACTTCTGAGCAAAATGATCAACACTGTGGAAATCTCACATGACCTACATCAGCTGACAACAAATGTCAATGTATTGCAGGCTGTCTGCTCAGTTAGGCTAGTATATATAGTTAAGATTTATGTATTCTGTAATCTGAGTTCCTGCAAATTGTCTCAACTGCATAACTGTTACCGGTTGCGGTCTGTCAACCGGATTGTTGATTAAACGAAAATTATTATTATTATTATTATTATTATTATTATTAGCAACCAATGAAAGACAATCGTTACTTCATTTGGAGGTTTCTTCGTTGGCGTCGATTCCGCGTCCGATTCCTCGGGAGCCGGATGCTGGTCGAGAAATTCAGCGGCTGTACAAGAGTTCAACAGTAACGTATCAATGCAATTGCAAAGGAATTAAAGTCAAATTTGTAAAGTAGTCAAAGTGATCGTAAAATATTTGTTGCCCTCTACTCGTCCACTTCGCTCTTTGGACTGACTTGCCCTCTTGGTACCTTGGACCAAGATTGCCAGAGTCCAGCATCATGCCTATATAGGCATATATACCTCTATTGGCCCTCTGGTTTGGAATGATCTTCTCTTTAAGATCCCAGCTGAGGGAGGTACTGTTGCCTCGGACCATTATCTTACGACTTCTTCTTTCAAGGGGCTCTTCACAATGCAACTCCGCCACTGGTTGCACTCTGCCAGTGTCAGTCCTAAGCCTGGATAAAGGAGGAGGGCGTCGCTAATGGTCCTTGTTATCACACAGTGACGTTAAACTGCAACTACTACTACCACTCTTCACAATGCGAGCACTTCTGATAAGACAGTACTGTGAGAGTGAGGCACTTTAGAAATCCCCAAAATTTTACAATACTACACATAATATGCAGATCTACGAAAAAAGTATTGGCTTGGAGTGCAGTGCAATGGTCCAGGCAGTAAGCGTGAGCACTGGGTCATAAAATCTAATTTTTTTTAGTTTCAATGGACTGTACAAGCAAACAGCAAGCCTTGAGATGCTCTTGTCTAGAGACTCGAATCTTGTTCATTGCTAAAAAAGGGTGAACGACTTCCTACGCTCCAATATGAGACATGGGATCATCATCAATTCGGCCTATTCTCGAACACTCTCTTAAATACTTGTCTTAAGTACTTGCCTTAAATACTTGCCTTAAGTACTTGCCTTAAGTACTTGTCTTAAGTACTTGTCTTAAGTACTTGTCATAAATACTAGTCTTAAATACTTGTCTTAAGTACTTGTCTTAAGTACTCGTCTTAAGTACTTGTCTCAAATACTTGTCTCAAATACTTGTCTTAAATACTTGTCTTAAATACTTATCTTAAATACTTGTCTTAAGTACTTGTCTTAAGTACTTGCCTTAAATACTTGTCTTAAATACTTGTCTGGGTAGTACTCACCAATCTCACAGAATGAATTCGCTTCGAGTCTGTTCCACGATATCATCTTCTCCCCTAGAAGCAGCAGAACACGCACGCACAGGTCAAACACAGTGCAAAGTTCAAGGTCAATAAGCAGCAGAACACGTACAGGGTCAATAAGCAGCAGAACATGTACATATACAGTCAAGCTCAGCACAAAGTTCAGCGTCAATAAGAGATCAAAGTTCACTGTTACCATGACAACAACAACAAAAAACAAGCAGTGATAACAAACAGTCCACAGGAAACAGTAAAGCATTGCAGACACATGAAACCTTCATAATTACTGTAATAAGATCAAGCAACCTGACTATCATTATTATTATTACGTTATTAGCATCGCACACCACTAAAGTACTGTAATTGGGCCAGTACCTTGCTGACCCTGCTGGGTTACGAGGTCGTAAATTCACCGCTGAGATCTTCTAACTGCTAAATATTGCATTGCACTGTATTGAATCGAAGCACTTTTAAAGTGCCTCTAGTATGGCGAACCGTTCGGAAGCGCTCCCAGTGCACAAGGCCCCACGAGAAAAATCAGGTTTCGAAAAGAAATAAGGAATCAGAGAGACAGAATAATTGTAGAGCGAACCGAAGGAGAAAGCGCATTCCAAAGACAAGGACCAATTGAGGCAAATGATCGAGACTGAGCCATAGCAGTTCTAGAGCAAGGAACCAAGACGTCAAGTCTAAAAGTGGGGGGGTCCGTAGCTCAGTGGAGAGAGCGTTGGCCGATAAACTGAGAGTCAATATCGCGACCCGGGTTCAAGCCTCGCTCAGGGCAAAAATTTATTTGAATTTTCTGTTAGCTGCCAGTGGCGCTTTCTGTTGTGTTGTTTGACTCGGGTCTGTTGAAAAATAAGTTAGCCCCCCACTCCTGGCTTGGCCGACCAGGAGCGTTCCAACACTTAGGCCATTAGTGTTAAGTTACCGAACCTGTTGTAGCCGACCTGCGTGTCGTGCGAAGCAGGCCGTATTTCGTATAACCTTGTACCTGTAATCGCTCTGCGGTCTGTCAGATTGAATTTGAATAAACGAATATTATTATTATTAAAAGTCTACTGCATAGAAAAAATAATTCACACGATGACAAGACTCACCTGTCCTTGGGTCAATGACAGCAATGTAAGGCCATTCGCTGACTTTGTACAGGTTGATGTGTCTTCGGCCCTCTTCGCTGTCGGAATACGTCTGCGGAGAAAACAGAGCAACGTTTACTGCGTATGGGAACAAATACCAGAACGCGTGCAACACTCATGAGACACACACCTAAAATACTGGCATGTATGCAATGGACGCGGTGGTGTAGTGGTGGCGTCGTTGCCGTGAAGCCGGAAGGTTCGAATCCACCTCAAGTCGCCGCGTAGGGACCTTGGGCAAGTCCTTCACTCGCAAATGCTCAGCGCTTCGGTGTGAAACTCCGATGCAGTGTCCGCTCTGCAGTCGGGAACGCCTCTGAGTAGTGAACTTGAAGGGGCGCTATAACAAGTGCACATACAAACAAACAAATAATTATAAATACTGGTATGCAATTAATAAAAGTAATTATAAAAAGACTGGAAGGCAAATAATAAAAGCAACAACATAAACTATAAACAGACTTTGTCAATGAAGAAATTCAAAAATAACTCTCGAAAAGTTTCATGTAAATGACACGGTCGAAATGAGTCCTTTACATGACGTCGTCGATTCAGCTGCCATTACCTGCCAGAGAATAAAACGCCGTCGAATGAGTTCCTTAACAGTTGAGTTGCTCCACACGTCTCGGTTGAGCACCTGGCATGCAAACTCCTGCACGTTTTGGACGTTTACAATGAGCCACTTGTTGGCACCGGCAGATGACTCACAAGCCTTGAAAACAATACAACAACTCAGTCATTGTCCAAAGTTCAGATAGGTATTGTATTTATCGTTTATAAAGAGCCTCTTGTAGGGTGAGCCATTCAGAGGCGCTCCCAGTGCGCAAGGCCCTGCGAGAAGAAGTTTTGAGTAGAAAGAAGAGTGACTGCCAGACAGAAGTGTAGAGCGAACAGAATGAGTAAACTTGTGCAATATAGAAAGAGAAGGACCAATTGAGGCAAATGATTAAGACTGAGCCATAGCAGTTCTAAAGCGAGGAACCAAGAGGCCATGTCTGTTATTATTATATTCGTTTAATGGTAACAAAAACTGATAGACACACCGCTATCAGTTACAAAAAGCAGTTTATCAAATACAATATAATACCTATAGAATGTCCTTACCCTTGTCTGTTGGATTTGTCTTAGGATGAGAGCACAAAATGACAGAAATCACAAAAAGAATGTTTCTATTTTTATACAGGCAACAATAATGAGATTCGAAATTTATCATAATTAATGAACATAGGATGCCTTTCTATACAATGGATGAATCAAGTGGACGGTGGGAGAAAGGCAGGGCATATCACATGTTGGACTTTAAGGTTGCATGTACGTTGAAGACAACGGTGTCGAAGAATTGAAAAAAGTCGTCAAGATCTTTCTTTCATGTGATGGACCCAGAAATCAAAATATGGGTCACAGCATTAAAAGCGAATTCATAAAACTATAAGTGTTTTCTCTGCCAGTGCCAGTCCCAAGCCTGGATAAAGAAGGAGGGTGACACTAATCATCTTTGATATGGCAGTGTCGTTAAACATGTAACAAGCTATAAATGTTTGTCTATAGCAGTGCTTCTCAATCTTTTTGCCTGCTTAACTCTTTCAATCTGAAAATATTTAAACTGAACCCCGAACTAAACACAGTGGCACACGAAGCAGACCAATAGGTTTAATTAGTGACAAAGCGCTGCGGGAAGGAAGACCTGCAATTCTTTGCCCAACTATGTCACCTCCAATTTCATCCGTCATTTCCACACCACTCACCGACTTAAACGATCCTTTGTGTAAGAGGTCGATAGGTGGTCGGAACAAATCCTCGAGTGTTCGGCGTTTCGAAACAGATGCGCTATTTCCATTCTGCGCCAGTTCATGCTGTCCTGCAAATCAATCAATCAATCAATCAATCAATCAAGGTTTTTTTATTGCAACCAAGTGTAAGTCAGTAGAGCATGAATTAGACAGTAGACAGTATTGCAATATCGGACACAAATACTGGCAGGTGCATGAAATAGGTCTACAGGTCCCAAAAGGGGTCAGGATCCTGTTGCGTAGAAACACACAAGGCAATCAACATAGTCAGAACCAATCAGTACAATCAAAGGAACATCAAACAGGACAAATTTCAATCAAGAAAAGCAACAAGTTTTTGATCTAACACATGTACTAATCAACGCAGAGAAAATTTCCTATTTTTTAAAGTTGTTATCTGTTTTTCCTCAATATTTCACATTCTGTAATCTGCTACCAAGTATTCCCAATGGCACGCTCTATTGCAATCTTAAAACTGTCCTCTTTAGTCAAGTTTTAGCCAGGAGTGCTCTTGAGTAGCAACCTTGAAGGGCGCAATATAAATCTTCAAAATGAATGAAAAACGAATGAAGAAATGTGCTAAAATATTAGTAGCATGCTCACAAAAAGAATGGTAGTCTCTTAATCTAGCTCTGAGGTAACTATGGGTATGAAATGTGTGCGACATCATCTTCTCGGCCTTGGCATATGGGGCTCGGTAACTCATTTAACGAATCTCGTAATTTCGTAACTGATTTAACTGACTTACTGGCTTCTTCCTGGAAATCTCTGAACTGGTCGAATATTGACTGCGTTTTACGCCGCCTTCCCTGTCGACCTGCAACAAACGAATTGGCAACGAAATTAATTCACCGTTCAACGCGAAAACATGTGCAACGCAAGATAAGTGAACGAAGGATAAATACAAGAGTACAGCCTGGAAACACAGTTTGTGGGGTGCGGTGGTGTAGTGGGTATGTTCGTTGCCTCGCAGCCGGAGGGTTGAAGGTTCGAATCCACCTCAAGTCGCAGCGTATGGACCTTGGGCAAGTCCTTCACTCGCATTGCTCAGTGCTTCGGCGTGAAACTCCAATGCATTGTCCGCGCTGTAGTCGGGAGTGCCTCTGAGTAGTGAGCTTGAAGGGGCGCTATAACAAGTGCACATACAAAGAAACAAGCAAACTTTTAAGTTTCACACAAATCATCGACAAGAACAAAGCAATGAGTTAAACATCAATTCCACATGACACCTCGATATATATATTAAATAAAATGCCATGCACACACAATGACAGCAACGTTGATTCGCCAATAATAATAATATTAATAAAAAATAAACTAGTCCTTGTTTATTAATTCAAACCGACAAGTAAACAGTAAGAGATTACGAGACATGATACACATGGAGCGCCTCTGAGTAGACTCCTTGAAGGGGCGCTATATAAATTGCATAGATAGATAGATGATATATTAGCAAAAGACGATAACAAGTTTAACAGGCGTAAAATTAAACTATGTATGTGCAGCATGCAAAGCACACTAATCAACTGCTCGTTTAACAGAGATCTGCCCTCTATGGAGTGGAAGGCTGAGCATTGTGGCAAGCCTCACGAATGAATCCTTACTATCCCTGGAAGCCTCACCGTAGACGACGTTATCTTGCACCAGAACTTCGTGCTTTTGAGGAATCGGAGGACGAACATCATCCGGCGGAAGAGGAGCCGGTTGCTTTGATCCAACTGGAGAATGGCTTCTCTTCCTAATGAAAACAAAACCAAACCAAATTAAATTTTGTTTGTATGTGCACTTGTTATAGCGCCTCTTCAAGCTCTCTACTCAGAAACGCTCCCGACTGCAGAGCGGCGGACACTGCATCGGAGTTTCACGCCGAAGCGCTGAGCAATTGCGAGTGAAGGACTTGCCCAAGGTTCCTACGCGGCGACTTGAGGTGGATTTGAACCTCGAACCTTCCGGCTTCAAGGCAACGACACCACCACACCACCGCTCCCCATGCAGCAGTTGATTCGGTGCCTTGAAGGCAGAGGGTTCCAAGTTTGAATCCACCTCAAGCCACCGCATAGGAAGCTCAAGCGAGTCCTTCACTTGCAATGCTTGTGCGCTTTGGCATGAAACTCTGAAGCAGCGTCTGTGCTGTAGTTAGGAACACCTACCTCTGAGCACAGAGCTTGTTGAAGGGCGCTGATAGAAATGCGAAAAATAACTAAATAAATATCCTTCATCGATCAACAGTTAGTTTAATGACTTTGTAACTTATAATGCTGAAATTTCATTGCGGCCAATCACAAAACAATCAGCACAGATTGCTAAATATATCCTGATAAGGGAGTCCTCTTAGTTCCTTTTGCTCGTACTACTACTATGAAGAATCAAGCTTTTTCTGTGGTTGGCCCAGTGGTCTGAAATGGCCTTCCTTTTGAGCTACGCCTACACCCTGGGACTCTGCAAGGATCCTTCCTTACTAAACTCAAAACTGTCCTTTTGGGGCGCGCTGGAGTCGGGAGCGCCTCCGAGTAGTTTTTTTCTTGAAGGAGCGCTATATAAATGTCCAAATGAATGAATGAATTAATTAATAAATTGCTAAATTGCAAACCAGCAAAAATCAATCAATCATAATCGATCAAAGATCGGTCCACACATTCATGCACCAACTAAACAAACCTTACATGCCGATTTCTTCCACGTGAGCCTCTTACCGTTTTCCGGAGCCTCTGCTGCTGGATGCCGAAGTCGAAGACTTGCTCGGTCCTGGAACCGGCGCAGGTGCCGGTGCCGAAGCAGCACCGCTCGAGTCCATGTGCATCCCGATCGCGGCACTCAAGTCACCGTCGCATGCTTCGAGAAAATGTAGTGCGGTGTTTTCATCAGAACCTAAGCATAACAAGAACAATATTGATTAATGATGGCGTGTTAAAAAGAGACATATCCCTTGAAACATGTAGTCAAACACGTATATAATTGCAAAACCAACTCTGAAAACATTACCAATCAACGCATTCCAAAATAATCCTGATCCTGATTAGGTTGTTGTAAGGATGCTAGTCAGGACACTCTATTCCGGCCCAATCTGTGGTGGTCATATTCTTTACTTCCTGTGTATCAGTGAGCAAGTCGTTTACCCGTTTACCCAAACTTACAAACTCGTTGAACCTAAACAGCTCCACTGGTCTTATTCAATGAGTATACAACAATCCGCCAAAGAAACACTAACATCGCGAGATGACTAGAGGGTGCTATAACAAGCAATCGCATCCAGCATAAATAATGAGTATGGTCCGAGAAAAAACACAATTTTCGATTACTATAAATCCGGTAAGAGTTCCTAAAAATGTCTGCTACCAACATGCATCAAAACTCCATTTCAGCGAGGCGAATCGAAATGTTCGTTACATCAGTGAAGCAACAAAACGCGATCTAAATTTTTTATTGACTACTAGGACCCAATACCTGTAATGGACATGAATTGTTGAAGGAGATCGTCATCGTTGTTTGTGTTCTTATTTGCGGCAGCCATCGTTCGAATTGCACATGAAAAGGTCAAGCTTTCAGAAAGCGAAATAGTTCTGTTTATTTTTAAATTTTATTCAGGTTTTGTTCTTGTGACATCCTCCCTCTTGTTCCGATTTCACCAGATGTAGTTTCACTGAAGACACGCCATTTTACAATCGGTTTATGTAGCGCGTTTATCGCTGATAATTATAATTATCTCCGGTTATATAGACGACGTCGTAATTAACGCACTTTGAAATTGAATGAATTTTTTATAATTAGGCTATTGTAAACAAAAGTCAAATTATAGTACAATACAATAGTATAATATTGCCAGAAATTGTTACATTCCAGCTATATGATTGGCGCCGTTGATGGCTGCCAGATTTGTCTTGTATTTGTTTTTTATGTTCATGTTTTTTATATATATATATATATATAGGCCTTTGCTTGTAAACCAGAGTGTGTTTTGCAGCTGGTACTTTAAAGAATATAGGCCTACTTACTTATTATTACTAAGCTTTTTTATTACTTCTGTGTATAATTTTACATCTCTGACCTGTAACTTGGTGCGGTATGTCACCCTGATTGTCTTTGAAATTAAAACGAATATACTATATCAAGAATGTCCTTCAGTAGTTTTAGCAAAGATGTTTTAGTACGCCATTGCTTTAAGCGCAGTATAAATAATATTTATACTGTGCTTTAAGTCAGGTCACGCTAACCGGGAGTTTATTTCATGGGCGGAGTTTATCAGAAGCTAGGGGTACTAACCCCCCCGCCCCAAGAAGATCTTTGATGGAATTTTTATAGTTTCTGTGTATTTTCGTGAGATTTGGAACCAACTGAAGGACTAAAAAAGGTCATCAACTTTTTTGGCCCGGAAAAAAATGGGATTTGGACCAAGTCTCCGTGTCCCGAAACCCAACTTATTTTAGCCTCTCCAAGAACTGAAACCTAACTCCGCTTATGTTTTATTATTTTTAAGATTCTCAACTCAAATAAATGCACACGAAATTCAACAGGGCGTTGACCAGTAGGCCTGAAGGAAGACTAGTATAGGCCCTATCGTGCCTACTGATAAGATTGTAGACCTATTAACTATGATAGGGTATGCAGAGCTTAAAGTGTATTAAAAGAGGTACCTGGACGCACCTTACATTTCCAGGCTCTATTTAGCTTTACTTTTCTGGCATAATAAGTGGCAGGACGGCATTCAGATCATGGACTGAGTTTATCAGGGGCTAGGGGGCTAAGCCCCCCCCCAAGAAGACCCAGTCATTTTTTTTACCGTGTAAATGGTATCTTTCTCGGGCTTAGCCCCCCCCCCCCCAAGAAGGCACACACTCATATTTTTTTTACGGAAAATGGTTTTGTTCACGAACGCGAAGCTCATGAATGACTAAAAAAGGCCATCAACTTTTTTGGGCCCGAGAAAATATTTTTCGGCGCCGCTCGTTCTGGACCAAGTCTCAGTCCAAAAAATTTAGCCCCTCAAAAAACGGAAACCAAACTCCACCCATGATTCAGATTTGAAAATAAGTGTGTGGACGCCGTATATGGCAGTCCAGTCACACTACAAGCCCTGGGAGAAGGGACTGGGGGGCAGTCAGCCCCAAGGGCTTTTAATGGTAGCCCGCAACAATATTTTCAATAAAGTATGTGGCTGGTTATGATGTCGACAGTTGAAGGCGTCTGAGCAAAATGGGTGTGTGGGTCTGGAAGAGGATTGGCACTCAAGCCTGTCGAGATAAATTCTGAAACACCTTAGCCAAGATTGTGGGTGTTACCTTATTAGCATTAGACTATATAGGCCCTATCTTAATTGTTATCCTCATTATAATCACATCACGGTTTTACAAGGTCCATGGGTACAGTAAGCCTACTAAAAAAATTATGATTAACAAAATGAACCTGAGATAATTATGTAACATGTAGAAGCGTCTTTGAAAATATAGGCCTATACCATTCTCAATTTCCTGCTCATTCCGCAAAGTGAACAAGGGGAGGGGCTCCTATTCACCTGTACTTCTACACAGCAGTACTGAGCCTCAGGGTCGGCCTTAATAATAATTATAACTTTTATCATTTCTAAGACCATGGCGAATGAAATATCTCAGGGCCAAAAATTTACAATAACAATTGGTATGGTGTCGCGAAAGTCATGCTGCTAACTTACAAGGGTGCCTCACATACAACTGACAGCAGTAGGATAGACCTTGCAAACTAAATAAGTACTGAATCCTGTTTTGAAGGAGTCAACTGAGTCAGCCACTCTCATGTTGGAAGGAAGTCTATGTATGGAAGCTCGGATAATGGCACTGTGCTTAATTTCCAGAATACACCACAAAGCATTCTACACTAGCCTAACAACTGTTCTGTTTGTCCGTGCTGGAGTCAAAAGCAACACTGCATAGCAACCTTGAAAAGATGCTATACAAATCTAATCACTAAACGAATGAGTGCTTAATCCGGGAAAATAAATAAATACTTTAAAATAACAGAAGGTCTGGCGGACACATCTAAGACATTTAGCAATGAGAAGTCTGGCGTAATAACGATTCACATATAATGCTGTTTTTATGAAACACAGTGTAATCGATCGACAGATAAAGTGAGGTTCCAGCTTTTAAACAAATGTCAACAATGAATGGCTACAGTAGAACACAACATTCATTATATACGACATCACGGTTGAAAAAAACACGACACCGAACGCGCCACATGATATTACACATGCATTACGCGGAAAACAAAACATGAGCTACGACCGCCTTGATTTTTCGGTAACATGGCATACTTGCTTGGACAGAAGTACTGCACAAACACTGCAGCTAAGAGTAAGCATCTGAAGAGTCAGTAGATCTAAGCCAAGCATACCCGCAGGGAGCCATATTCACATGAGGAACCACATCCAACCCATATGGGTCAAATCCATACCCATGGATATACATACAGACATGGCATATATTATAGTCTGCTACATGAAATCACCTCTGAGAAGTACAGTCGATGAGCATACTCTGCAAAAGAATGTTAGTAGTCAAAACTGCTAAGGCATTATAGCTTATATTATTATTATTTTTGAGCTTTTATAGAGCGCACCTTCAATGCAATCTACTAAGAAGCGCTCCCAGTCCAACCACGGCTAAATAAGGCAGTTTTTAGGTGAGAAAGGAACACAGCGGTGTCACCTCTAGGCACCAGATGGAGCTTAACAGGGAGCCTATACCAGGTTCTAGGGCCAGCCAGTGGCACAGACAAGAAGGGTTTCGGGGGTTAAACCTCCCCCCATTGGCCTAGGAAAAAGTTTTTTAAAGCTTATTTATCCACTTAAATAAGAAAAAACACAACAATTGCTTTAGTAACAATTGTTTTTTTTCCTTTATCCCTTTGTTACTTTATTCCCTTTTTATTTACATGTAATGTAATATTGTTGGGTTGGTGTCAGAAAGGGCATCCGGCCAGGCCAAAAAAGAACAAAACCCCCATCATAAATTCCTGGCTATACCACAGAGGCCAGCCACCGAGAAAGAGTGCCACTACATTATAGCAGTTCGAGAGCGGGGGTACAAGAGCTCAGCTTGATCAGCCGACTATCATGTTTCAAAAATTTAATGCAAACAACCAACCACCATGTGAATGTGCCATATGAATGACAACTACAGAGCAATGACATAAATACATGCATTGATTACACGATCGAGAAACGATGTACACAACAATCATCGATTAAAACACAGTAGATGCTACAAAACTCAAAATCAAACAAGAAAAAAACTCTTGCAAAATTCTGTTGAGCAATTCCTTCAATTCAATATGTCCTAGCGCTAAAAGCAGAAATAACTTCACGGCCATTTGGGAGCAGTCAAGGACAGGAAAGCGGAAAGGTAACAAGCAAGACAAAAGGTCAGATAAACATGTAAGCCAAGTTTTAACAAGATGTGTTAACCTGTTATGCATACTTTGGTTGCAAAATAAAAATATTTGATTGATTAAGATAAGAAGGAAGGATAAGTGGTATGGTAATAGGCAAGACAAGTAGTAAGAGAATCTTCCTAGTTATAATTCAGTAAAGGATAGGTGGCACAAGAAGTGGTACACAGACCAAGCAGCAAATTAAATCTCAGACTGCTCACCCAACCTACGTTTGAACCTTGTGTGCTACCAACATAGGTTGTGTTTCTGAACTGCGTGAAGACTTCGAGGTCATCACCTTCGACAAGATTTTCCTGCATGCGTTCAACACACACCAACCAAAGGCACATAAAGTGTGGTAAGCACGGATAAGCAAAGACACAAGGAGGGTGTAAGTAAAGGGGCACGGTCAGCAAAGAGGTCATCAGCAAAAGCAGCGCAAATGCAAAACAACTAGGAAATTAGCTACTGTACAGATCAAAACACAAACAACACAAAAATTAAAAACAATGGCGTGCCATGGAACTAAAACCAAAGAAACGCAATTTGTTGTCTTTAAGTACCGGTAACTTGTTGGTAGGTTGGATGCTCTGGAATGGGCTTCTTCCGGAGCTGCACCAATATCCCGGAACAGACATTTTCTATATTAACCATACTGCCAGAGTCGGGAGCACCTCTGAACAGTCCTCTTAGAGTTGCTGCATAAATCTTTGAACGAACTTCACTACAAGTGATCTGGGCAGCAAACTATAAAATTAAACTGTAAACTTCATTTTCTTGACAATCTAAAAAAAGTTTTTTTTATTAGGCTCACACAGATAGCATGTGCGTTTCTATAGTTATTTACCCAAGTAAATAAGATAACACGTACATCCGAACAACCTCCATCAATTACATATACGTTACCCATGGATATAGTCAAATCCAAACATTGGAATGCATGCATGATTAACATTGGAATGCATGCATGATTAGAGCGAATGAAGTAGAAATGTCGTTTAAGTTGACAGAAGAAGAGAGTCACATCATAAACTGTTAAAGAACATGTGAGAAATGGTCCCTTTCGATGGTCACATCTAACTATTGTGCATCCTGATCAAGGTCAAGGTGTCCAGGTCCCTACAAAGCCTCCTCCAAAACCCCTCCATCGTGTCGCTTGGGAGACTTAAAATTGTATGACTTTCAACGCCACTATACACTCCTTGCCGTCATACCAACTGTTCCAAATCCTAGTCCTACCATCACGTAGAAATCGCCAATCACAGAATATTTCAAAGAGTAAAAATCCTCTGAAGAATAGAGAAAGAACCGATAGAAACGTTGCACACGGAATGTTATTCTTGACCTGACTAAAGAGATCAACACCGATGTCAGGAGAATTCTAACGCCAGGAGAATTCTAACGCCAAATAAATTCACGATTACAGCGTAACTGTTACGTGCAGTCAAGATTATCAGTCAAGCATACACAATCGGAGATACAAGTTTAGACCAACACAAGCACATCAGTGATTAATTACTAGTTCGAAACATGTAAACGACAATTCAAATAAAGAAACGCTATTATACGCACGAGTAAATATTCAAATTAAAACAAGTACAAGCTATCACAATATTATGTATGTAATAATGACGTATCTGACTAGACAGTAATCAAGAACATTGAAGAAGAAGAAGTCCAATAATAATAACACTAATACTAGAAAATATACAGGTTGTAGTACAGTAATAACCATTAACCATTAGAGTTAAGAAGGCAGATGTCTTTGCCTGTGACATTCGAGTCATTCACAGCCGTTGACAGCAGTCAAGAATTGTCAAAGAGTCTAGCGCCATAGCCGCCAATGCTCACACAGCAAATCACGCAAACAAACCGCCTATGGCTCTGTTTCCCAAACATTTTTATTTAATTCTCGCATTTGCTATAGCGCCCTCCAAGCCTCCTACTCAGAGGCGCTCTTGACTACAGCGCGGACACTCTGCATCGGAGTTTCATGCTGAAGCTTAAGAGCAATTGCAAGTGAAGGACTCTGTACGCAGCGGCTTGAGGTGGATTTGAACCTGGAAATCTTTGGCTTAAGACACCAAATCCACCAATACACCTGCGTCCCACAGAGCATGTCCGCTATCAACCCAGATGATAGATTTCATCAACTGTCTAGATCAAAAGTGAGCAGTAAACAGTGACCACACTTCAAAATTTCTCTAGAGAGCCACCCAGGCTTTACAGTGAGTCAGAACGTGTGGGAACGGTGTTCCCACTACTCTCAAAATTTTTCACTTGTGTTCCCACTGCTCACCATGCAAGGAACCCTGGCGAAACATGCGTTCCAATAAAACTTTTCAGCTAGCATTCCAACTGCTGCTCAGTGCTCACCAATTTGGCGTTCCCACTGCTTAGACTAACCACTTTAACCACTGGAGTACCCCAATGCCTCAAGAATGATCTTTCCACACCATCTTAAAGCTTCTCTTTCCACTCAAGGAACTTCGTACTCAAAGGGCCTCTATCGATCTGCACATCGAGAGGAGCTACATAAATTCTTACATACGATACAATACACACTAAAAATCAACCTAACCACTTCGGTTACCATCAGACACTGGTCATCTTCACAAACAATGCTATACGACTGTTCTAAATCCATACAACTAAGATTTAGGGCCCCCAGAAATTTGCGCCAAAAAATTGAAAAAATTGCGCACCAAAAACGATAAATTTGCGCGAATTTTGCGCAAGTTAAAAAATCAAAATGTTCGTTATTTTTCATTGAATCAGTGTACCAAAGTATCTAACAGTGTTTTTGTCATTTAATGTAAAGCCGTGGCGTTCTAGAAATTAGACAATCAAGCCAAAAATGCAGTTATAAAGTTCCTATAACAATAAGATTAATGTATTCAGACGATCGCAAATAAATTGAATTTTGCAAAATTTACGCCCACCGAAATCTACGCTCATTACAAATGTAACTTCTAAATAGTATTATATAGCCTATATTATAATGAATCACCAAGTTACACAACGTGCTGAGTGCTAGCTTTCCGTCTTTGTGTGCACGCCTGACGCCTATAGATTAAATGCGTTCGTTCTGTCATAAGCCGAGACAGTATGCAACGCTGCTGTGTGACCGCTTTGAGAAACTTCGTCTAGCACATTTTATTGTGTGGCCGTGAAGTTTTGGAATTTTTTACCACCAAAAAATCGATCTTTAACTAGAAATTCATCTATGATTCCATGCCATTCTGTGGTCGCCATTTTGATTATCGCACATCGGTCGTCGTTGTTATGTTGAACTGTCATGGGCCGCGGTGATTTTAAGTTAATCAAAGCCCAATTTAGATAAATTAGCAAGATTTTGTCACAATTTGCGCTAAAATCGCGCGGATGGCCAATTTTTGCGCTGTTGCGCTAAACCTGGAAATTTGCGCAAAAATTGCGCTGCGCAAGATCGCGAATTTCTGGGGGCCCTAAAGATTGTCAAAAACCATTCAGAACTCGTACATGTGTCTAAGCGAATAAACTCAACAACAATAATAAAAATCAAAAATATTAACGAATAACAATAAATAAAGATCCTAATAACCCGTTTGGGTCCGAGAATCATAATAAGACAACGACAAAAAACTGCAGCTGATCAAAAACAAAAAACCATTCAAACAATCAAACAAGATCAAAATGAAATTCAAGAAAAGAAGCGTAAAATGGCCAACACCGAGTTTGACTAAAACTGAAATGATTGCATCAAATACATTAAAACGTTGCAGAAAACTGAATATGGAACTAAACACAAAAATCAACAAATTAATCTCCAAGCAGCCCGGCCGAGCAGGGCAAACAAGCGGCAAACTAAGAAACGGCAAAACAAGAGACGACTACAACATCCGTTACTTTGTACAGCCGTCATCCTGGCAGTGACAGGAAAGTACCCTGCATTCCGGACTCTCACAGAATCCAACTGATTCAACCATTAAAATAATCATTAAAATAATCATTCGAATAATCATTCGAATAATCATTCAAATAATCTTCGAATAATCATACAAATAATCATTTAAATAATCATTCGAATAATCATTAAAATAATCATTCGAATAACCATTTAAATAATCATTCGAATAATCCTTCATCTGAGCTTGCGAACCGCAAGACAAGTTACTCAAAATGATCATCAGCAGAAAACATTCACACCAATAACATTAAAACTCTGATCATTGACAATTCTACGCCAACACTGTCTCAACAGTAATGCAAAAACAAACCAATGGGTAATAGAAGAGCAATCCCTTTTAAAACTAGCTTCAGACACAAGACTTGAATGAAGCATTGTTGACTTAATTTTCCCTGGCCAGGAGACACTTCAGGGCAAGTGGCCAGTTCTTTCCTTCAACATCTAATCTTCAAACTAACAGTTCAAACAAGAAGAGCAGTCCCTTTTAAAACTAGCTTCAGACACAAGACGTGTATACATGAAGCATCCTACAACCAACGCAGACCAAAATCTTAACACTTTAATGGCAAAAGTTACCATTTGGTCCACACACTTGACACAGCATCAAACTAACTGCATAGTCCACTACAGAGTATATAACTGGGAAGGCAGAAAGACCTGGCAAAACAAATGGGTACACAGACAACCTAAATACTGCTCCATCAATCTCAAACCTCCCACTAGAATCTCACTTATCATGCAGTCGACTTTTTTAGAGCAAAATCTGCAGTTTCGTACAAAACGTGCAGAAATACTCGCTTGCTTCCGCTGGCTTCTTACTTTACACAACATAATAATTACAGCACTTGACTGACAAAGCTCTCTTCAGAAATCCAAATCATTTCTAAACGAGCGACATTTTTTATTAACAAGAGAATCGATGAAAATCTCACAGGAAAAACGTTTCTACCGCTAAAAAGAGGAACCAAACTCACAATTGTTCGTGATTTTCCGGCCGTTACTCATCCTAGGAAACTCGAGAATTCAATTCTTCTACGCGCGAGTTTATCAGCCAATTCAATGCAGCAGACGAAACAAATACGAAGATCATCCTGCCACCAAAAGCCGCATAACTATCACACTTGCCCCAGCAAACGCACACACACGCACGTGCGCACACACACAGAAACACTTCATTTCGCTGAGCTTCTTTTGCATGACGCTCAAACCTCGAACGAGCCAAGCTGCGCTCGAAAGAGGTCGTGAAAGAGCAGGAACTGTCGAGTGCTCGGAGGAAGGGCATCCAGACTCTCCACTTTAGCCGGAAGCTGCCTTCCGAGAAGCTGGCGGATCCGGCGTCGTGCCAGGTGCCTGAGCTTCGGCGGCGTGGTGGTCGCCAGGTAGATGAGGTGCCTCAGGTACTTCGACTTGTCCTCCGGGATGTGGATCGGCGAGCGCTTGTACTCGAGCCACAGCCAGACGGACGTGACGTTGCAGCCGGCCTTAATGAGCAGCTCGGCGATGTCCCATGCTCGCGACATGATCGTGTACTGGATCGGCGTGCAGCGCTGCTTCTTGTACTTCACCTCCTCCTCCGACTCGCTCGAGCTGAGCGCCGGGCTCGTGTAGACGAGCCCCGGCAGGTCGATGTCGCAGTTGGCGTCGAGCAGATGTCGAATCATCTTGACGCTGTTGAGAGAGATCGAGATCAGAAGAGGCGTGCTGGCCGGGACGACGTCGCCGTTATGGGTGAGCTTCGTGGACTGTACGTCCGGATTGGCGTCGTAGTGCAGCAGAAGCTTCAGAACGGACGGGGCGCACGCCCGCACGGCCACGTGCAGGGCGCGCCACCCCTCGGGCGTCTTCAGGTTCGGGTCGCATCCGGAGCGCAGGAAAAGCTCGACGATGTCGTGGTGACAGCTTGAGCAGGCGACCATGAGGGGAGTGGCGCCGAGATTTGCCCTCTTGTCGACCGCGAGGCCCTTCTTCAGCAGGTTCTCGCAGAGCCGGGTATAACCGGCGCACGCGGCCCAGTGAAGCGCGGTCAGCCCCTCGGTGTCCGTCGTCATGATGTCCGATCCGAGATCCATCAGGTACTGGGCGATGACTTCGTCGTGGCCACAGGCGAGCAGAAACGGCGTGCGCCCCTGCGGGTCCCGCACCTCGAGATTCGCGTCAAGCCCCGCGAGTAGCGTCTTGACGTTGTCCAGCCGGTGATGCTTGATGGCCTTCAGCAGCGCACGGTTGATCTTGTCCTGCTTGTCCTCCGGCTCGTACTTCCCAAGGCACGGGTGCCGCGAAACGAGCATCTCCAGGATCTCCGGCTTGCCCTCCTGAACGATATACATGAACGGGCTGTCGTCGAAACCGTGCCGGCCGTACTGGCCCTCGAACGGATCGAGGAAGAGCTCGTCCAGAAGGATACGGACTTCCGCGGGATCCCCTGCGTTCCAGTCCTCGTTTTCTACCGGTATCTCCATGCCGTGACAGAGTTTTACGAACGCAACGTCCTTCGTGCTCAGCGCAAGGCTCATCTTGGCGATCTCGGTCGTGCAGCCTGCGTCACGGAGCTGTTCCATGACGGAGACGTGACGGCCGCGGAAGGCATGGACGAACGGAGTGTCACCGTTGTCGTCCTCGGTGTCGACATCGGCGCCGGCGGAAAGCAGCACCTAACGTCGCGCAGAATGAAATCAGATAAGTTCGCCAGTCACAGGCTAAACAATGGGGGGGCGATGAAAAGCTAGATAGATTAAATGCAGAAGGACTGTCAACTGGTAAAGGAATATCCACAAAAAAGTACAGCCCCAATAACCATAGATACATTTTCACATTCATATAACCTCTTCAATATATAATCAGAGTGGTTAATATATAATTATGTTGCATTTGTAAATAAAGAAATAGCTCTAAGGCAACATGGCAAAGGCTCTTGTTACAAGTGTGGTCCTGAAGACAAAGGACCATAATACCACAGCAGGATCATATGATCACCACAATCGGGCGAAACAATGTCATTATGCACCCTAACTTCTGCCAACTTTATGCATTCCAAAATATGGATGGCTGAGCAAGCACAAGGTGTTCAATGTTCATGTTTAGCAATTATAAAAGCAAACAAAGCAATTTTCTCACCATTATTAACACTATTATCACTATTATTATCATCATTTTTCTCACCCAAAGTATATAATTCCTCAAGCTTTAGAAACTAAATACTGTGTTGTTCTGGAGTTAATGATCATCATCGCCGGTCGATTGTGCAAAGGTAGATTGGAAAGAAACAGCATTAAAGCGTTGTGTACAAGCAGAAAGACACTGAAAGAGGTGTGTTATTATTATTATTATTCTTATTATTATTATTATTATTACTGTTACCACACCCACAGTGTGAGTACCGTAGGTAGATCCTCACCTTGACACAGCCGACTGATCCAACCTTGGCAGCTTGGAGCAGAGCCTTATTTAGACCTGGTTTGTACAAAGGCGTCCACTGTAACACTTGCTTCAGCAGCTCCACCACATCCAATTGAACAGCCTTAGATACACTGAAGACAGCAAAAATCAGTGACAAAACTCAAAACCCAACAAAACTTTCTACAATCGAACACCAATATAAACAATGCTAGTGTACCTTAGTTGCAGCATTAAGTATTGAACTGATACAATATTCTAATACGGTATTATCGGTATGCAGTACTGCTCCAACAATAAATATTCATTCATTTATTCATTCAAGAATTTATACAGCGCTTCTTCAAGGGTACTACTCAGAAGCGCTCCCAACTCTAGCATGGCAAAAAAGGACAGCTTTGAGTTTAATAAAAAATGTTTCAGTAATAACTTCAGCAGAATATTGTAGAGAGCCTAAATATTTCAGACGTGCAATTTCCGACTTAATACCGATTTAGGCGTGGACCGCTACATATATTGTTCCTGCGCTGCTCCAATGGTGCTGAATGGTCAACCCAGACATTGTGGATTCAATACCCTAACCAGGCAACCTTGCATCTTCAGGACAATAAATTATTTACAGGACCTAGGCGGTGCATTAAAGGACTAGCTCCACCGTATCTTCGAGAACTCTGTTGCTCCACCTTGGGAGTTCAGCGTTGATCCACCCTTCGATCGGCGAACCAAGCTGAGCTTTTGGTTCCCTGCTCAGTGCTCACGGACTGCTATCCGACAGCGTCGTTCATTCTCTGTTGCAGGTCCTATAGCTTGGAATGGTCTCCCTGTTACACTGCACTTAATTCCCAGGGGTCACTCCGCTCTGTTCCTTAAGAACCTAAAAACTGCTTTATTTAGCCGTGGTTGGGTCGGGAGCGCTTCTGAGTAGCCTACCGTGTAGAGGCGCCATATAGATTTCTGAAATAAATAAATAAAACAATTACTCTGGTGCCACATAAATGGACAAATACAATAGAAAAAAACACTGAATCACAATGAATACAATACATGCAACAGGATGTACTGCAGAGGACCTGCTCACCTTGCAAATCGCTGGGCAGTTTTTTGTCCTTCCTCGCTTTTGTCCTGCTTCGGTTGGTCCTTCGTCTGGTCCTTGGTCTTTTTACTGTCCTCGGTGGCTGACATCGTCAACGTCATCTGTCGGCTTCGGCAGTTACGGGTCTAGCGGAAGTGTTCGTGCAGCAATTCCAGGTTTGGTACAACTGCCACAAGAGAAAAAGATTTAATTAATTGCAGTTTGCCACAACATGCGCCTTTGTGCAGGGCTTTTTTTAACGTGCAGTTGTACACAAAATGTGCAGTTCTAAACGGATTTGGGCAGTTGTAGTTCTAAGCACTTCTGTACAGTTAAAACTAGCAAAAATGGCCAAATGTTGTTCTCCGATTGCAGGGCTTTTTTAATGTGCAGTTGTACACAAAATGTGCAGTTGTAGAAGCACTTCTGTAAAGCTAAAACTAGCAAAAAAGGTCATTGCCCTCTGATTGGAAGTAATTTACCATGGAGGATGGAAAAGGAAAGAAGAGATTGTGCAGTTCTAAAAATTCCTTAAAAACAGCCTTGCCTTTGTGGAGTTTATTTATTAATCAATCTCATAAACTTTTCAATCACATAAACCCCTTGAAGTAGGCAAAACACATGAGAAACATTTATTCATTTACAATATCATACATAATAATTATAGGCCAACACATATCACGCATGCATAACCAACTACGTGCTAAACAGTTCAGAATTCTATCTGACATGCACACAGCATCACAACACGGCAAAGAAACTGTGCTCTATTAAATACCAAGACATGGCAAACATGTATTTTTGAGTCGTAAATTATTCTCCATTGCAATTGTTCAAGTACGAGTTGTATTGGTGTTCAAGAATTCTTGCTATGCAGAAGTCGGATTGAGTGAAATAATTTTTACTTAAACAGAAATGGGATATATGAAAACAATCTTGCTGAGTGCCTCTGAGTAGGTACCTTGTAGGGGCGCTATATAAATCACGATTGATTGATTGATTGAAATCATGGCTGGATGAATAATACTTATTAATTAAAAAGAAGTGGTATCAATGAAAAATAATTGAATACTGCCAAAATAAAGGTGGGATTGATGAAACGAATTCTTGCCTAAGCAGAAGCCGGATTAATGAGAAGGATTCTCAAACTAGAAGTTGGACTGATTACAAAAATAACAATGCCGAAACGAGCAAAAAATTCACTGTGGTATCAACAACACGTCACAGGTCCATTATGCCATAGTTATATTCAATTTAACTCTGAATAGCTTTCTATAATAAAAATATTCTTTGGGAAATCGAGCTTAAATTGTGTATTTTCAGTGTTTTCTGTCTTCGTGGATTCGGGTTGACCCCACCCCAGTAATTGACTTAACAAATGCGTCGATGACTAACCGAACTGCACTTCAAAAGCAACCTAGAGCTAGATAAATTTACAGGGTCCTTACGATCGGTTATATCCAAAATGTTTGCAAGATAAACTGTAACAGAGAAGCAGAATTAAGCCCTCTTGTAAACGAAAAATCTCACTATACTAGTAGTGACGTCCGAAACTCTCGACTCATAAAAATTCGTGAGGTGGTCATCTGGAAAAATGCGAAGTGTCTTCAATACGATTTCGATGATTAACAGGCAAAACGCAATGATATTTTTCGTGATATTAAATATACTTACCATCAGTTAGGAAATAAATTGATGAAATCTATTCATACGGGTTCTACACCCAGTCTCTCCCAGACCCTCGATGACGAGCAGGGATGCCACTCTGAATTTCGAAAAAGGTCAGATGCGATAGAAAAAAGGCTAGAAAAGGCTAGATTGAGAAATTCTCTGAAAAATACATTGATTTTTCGAGCTTGAAATTTCTAACGACTTTTTTGTCTTCCGGCCGTTGAAAAAAAAGTAAATGTAAATGTAATCGGATTTTTGAGGGTTAGATCCTTCACCACCGCTCGGCCGTTTGAATGGACGCCACGCCATTTAGGTCCCCGTGGACATAGGCGCAATCACGTCCTAAAAGTTGGGGGGGGACCAAATGAATCACGTCCTAAAAGTTGGGGGACCATAATGATAAAGTCAATGGGACCACTCAAAAGTTGGGGGGGACGCGTCCCGTGGGTCCCATAGGGTGGTTGCGCCTATGCCCGTGGACGGACCGTACGTGCTAGCCCGAGATTTTGAATCTCTGAAATAGCCACGTTCGGGATTCGAACCGCGGCCCGCACGCTCTCTTCCACATACCTCTCTTACCGATGTAGCTAACTTGGGCTAGTGCTCCTTTTCCTCCATTCAAATTTCTTATGATTTTTTCGCTCCAAATCTAGGCCTATATTTTTTGTTGTTCAAAACACAACATTTTTTACTTTTCCAAGTCTTTGTGCATTTTCACCAAAAAGTCTATTTTTATGTAAAGAAGTGGGGAAAACCGCCGTGAGAAAAGGCTAGGTCCTTTTAAAAAATATATAAACCTTGACAACCCAAAAAACTACATCTAGGTGGAAAAAGCTATGAGTGGCATCTCTAACGAATATCAGAAGAGCGTTGGTTGCGGTCCTGTTGCAGCAACCATGCATCGACGTCGATGGCAGCAACAGCTGAATTGGTGACCGATGACATCAGCCGCTGAGCATGAACGCCCTGCATTCAATAAAAATAATAGGCCTAATATATTTTCGCTTAATTTCAAACTGACAACGCAGCAAGATTAAAATTCGAAGAATGAATTGATGACCCACAAATTGCTGCTACATGAGTCGAATTTAATTTACCATCACGCCCTATCAAAGTGCATTAAACCTGGGACTAATATCGATATTAGTCCCAGATTAAACACTCTATACCTCGACCCGTTACCATTTTATCCGCCAAAATAGTTGATGACAATTTTTAGTCTTTTGCCTCGAATTCCAAGGAAAAATGATACCATTTTATCCGCCAAAATGGTTCGTTACCTATTTTTTAGTCGTACGTACAGACCTCGTGTACGAGCATCGTGGGAGTGGGGTGGGGAGGGGCCTACGGAACAACTCATGGAGGTGGGGCCACGTCGACTTTCCGAGCCAGAATACCTAGTAAAAAATCTAAATAAGGGCCCATGGCCGGATTGCCCCTCCCCTGGATCCACCCATGGCTACGTATACGTAGCCTATAGGACTATAATATAATAAGCTCTATGTATAGCTTATAATTATAGTAGGTATACAGACTATGGTCTATTGTAATAGCATAGGTGAATGACTGATGAGAAGGCAATTGAGCGAATAGATCTCATTGCACAGAACGGCTCTATAACAAGCACCTGCCTGTCTCCATAGCAAGAGTTTTTGCAGAAGGGTAGGCCTATTAGAATAGGTCCTATAGATGAGGCAAAATTCGAGCCTGCCAGGATTCGAACCTGGAATCTTCTGATCCGTAGTCAGACGCGTTATCCATTGCGCCACAGGCCCAACCGTTTGTACATGTTGCCTATTTGCTATTCAACGTAATCTTTTGTTTACAGCCCGTCTTGCACACAGCGGAGTCCAGCAGGCCTAACTGACGTAGACCTAGGCTACGCGGAATGCTAAGTTGCTAACCAATGTCTAACCACGGTGTTTGCAATAAAAATCAGCCTACATAGATCACAAGAGTTTTTCTATTTCGCTTTATACTCTACGCAAGCCTGGGAGTAAAAGGCAAAAAGCATCCTGCAGATATAACCCTGCAGGCCTATCAGGAATGGCAAAGATACGGGGATATAATATAGGCCTATATAAACAAATTATTTTGGCCTAGGCCAAGGCCTACTGAAACAAATCCAATCCAATTCAGATTTGAAATTCGGTAAGGATAAGACCTAGGCCTGAGGTTATAGGCCTACACATGGCCTAATAGCCTATGAATATTTTCCCCGTAGGAGTGGCGATCGAGACATAAAAGTAGTCCACATACCCAGGAGAGAATTTGGGGGAAGATCGAAGAATGTTGATTTGCAAGTACGAAGTCATGGAGGAAATAATTTAAGGAGCTAGCCACTTAGCCTACATATACACACACGCGCGCACACACACACGCACACACACACGCGCGCGCACACATACACACACACTGGAGCGATAGATTGGTCCCTTGATTCACCCTGCGGTGGCCACCGAGTCCCGGCCATGGGCCTATATATATATATATATATATATATATATATATATATTTATATATATTTATATATATATATTTATATATATATATATGTATATATATATATTTATATATATATATATATTTATATATATATATGTATATATATATATCTACAGACGAAGATTATCAATAATTATCATTGAGCATTACGTGTTGCCTGCAGCCGTGCAGTTCTGCTGTCAACTTTCTGATTGATAGGCCGGACGTTGAATAAGACGAATCGTTTATCACAGGCATCAGATAATAAAAAAAATATGTTGCACGGACCGGACAATTGCACATTTGGAAGAAGGTTAATCCGTCTTTGAAACGCAGGTTATGATTTCATGTCTATAATGGAAATATTAATGCGCAAGCGGACAGACAGACAGACAGACAGACAGACAGACAGACAGACAGACAGACAGACAGACAGACAGACTGACAGGCAGACAGAAAAACAGACAGAAAAACAGACAAACAGACAGACAAACAGACAGATAGACAGACAGACAGACAGACAGACAGACAGATAGATAGATAGACAGACAGACAGACACACAGATAGACAGACAGACATGCAGGCAGACAGACAGACAGACAGACATACAGACAGACATACAGATAGAAAAACAGACAGAAAAACAGACAGACAAACACACGCACATACGCACACAGAGTGACAGAGGCACACATTATAGACACACAAAGACACACAGACACACAAGCCAATGAATAGTCGGATGGATGGACGGACGGAAGAAAGAATGAATGGAGGGATATCTAGGCAGACAGGCAGACGAACATGTAGAATGACAGACAGACCGTCGATTGACCGAGAGAGAGAGACTCAGAGACAAGAAAAAGACAAAGATAAGCTGTTTTTAATCAAACGCACATATACTCGATTACGATTACGATACAGTGCATGGTCGTCTGGAAAAACAAACAGCTAGTGGCAAAGACACAGGCAGAGATAGAGACAGAAGCAGAGGCAGAGGCAGAGGCAGAGGCAGAGGCAGATACAGAGAGACAGATACAGAGAGACAGATACAGAGAGATAGAGAGACAGCGAGGGTCAGAACGAAATGGTTAAACGCTGTCAGACAGACAGAGATAAGAGAGCGAGAGCGAAAGAGTTAAACGCTGTACATATAGGCCTATGGATAGTTGCATACAGCGTGTAAGTCGCTATTTACACAACATGGATAGGCTAAACATAGAGCCTTTATAAATGGACCGTTGCACTGTCCGTCTTGTTTCTATCCTCGCGCGGCTGCAGCAGGTGCTCGTTTAGGAAATGGCGATGGCGGGAAAACCGTTGTTGTGGTTAACTGCGGCAGCAGCAGCTGCAGCAGTGCCACTTCTCATAGCGATTACATTACGATTACGCATTCGCCGAACGAAGATGTGTATAACTCGAAAGAGGTTGGACGGCATGGTCGTCGTGGTGACAGGTATGGTTGCTATGACGACGACGACAGCGGTGAAGCCGATGATGAATCTTTAGGCATTTTATCTGACGGAGTCAAAAAATTTGATCGTCTTAAACTCAGGGCTTAAAGTGTGCCTGGACGGTCGTGGACGGCGTCCATGCACTTATTTTAAAATCTGAACGCCGTCCTGCCACTTAATGGCCAGCACAGTCTGGAAAGGTAAGGGGCGTCCAGGCACTTCTTTTGGAAATGTAAGGGGCGTCCAGACTCTTATTTTTCCGCATTTTAAGCACTGCTTAAACCTGAATTCGACATCGATACATGATGACATAATATCGGAAGGGGGGGGTGTAGGGGCAAGACAAAACGCCCCTATGGTTTTTTTATCGCACCGTTATCACTTATGAAACGGTCGGGCTGAGGCGCTGTACAATTATTTAGTCCACTGTAGAGTTGGGATGTGTAAAGAAGACTGAACTGTGGAGTCAAAAGAAAGACTGGGTGGGTGAAACCCTCCCAACCCCCGAAAATTCTCATTCTTATGTCGGTTCATCCATCGTATGGCTTCCTGGGTAATCGCGATAGCAATCATAGTATAGTCTCTACTGACAAATTCAAACGCTACTCGAAAGCCATGCGCGGGACGCCAGCTTATTCACGAGCGCTGCGTTGCGTCAAAATGGAATGGTTGTAGGCCTACGATAGAGTAGTCCATGGGCGGAGTTTTTTTCCATTCTTGGAGGGGCTAAAGCCTTCTTGAGGGGTGGGCTAAGCCAGGGAAAAGATACCATTTACACAGTTAAAAGAATGAATCTAGGCCTTCTAAGCCCCCCTAACCCCTGATAAACTCCACCCATGGAGTAGTCCAAAGGTGGTCCGGGTAGAGTTACCCCTATAGGATCAGAAGGTACATTGACCCGTCCTGGGGATGAATCCACGGTGACCTTTCGTGGAGTCTGCAATCATGATAGGTTTATTTTTCCGTTAAATGCTTATGAGCAGCTGTCTCATCTCAGTCCTCAATCAGTCAATCAATCAGTCAATCAATCAGTCAATCAGTCAGTCAATCAGTCAGTCAATCAATCAGTCAGTCAGTAAGTAAGTAAGTAGGTCAGTCAGTCAGTCAATCAGTCAGTCAGTCAATCAATCAATCAGTCAATCAATCAGTCAATCAGTCAGTCAATCAGTCAGTCAATCAATCAGTCAATCAGTCAGTCAGTAAGTAAGTAAGTAGGTCAGTCAGTCAGTCAGCCAATCAGTCAGTCAGTCAGTCAATCAATCAGTCAGTCAGTCAATCAGTCAGTCAATCAGTCAGTCAATCAGTAAGTAAGTAAGTAGGTCGGTCAGTCAGTCAGTCAATCAGTCAGTCAGTCAGTCAATCAATCAATCAGTCAATCAATCAGTCAGTCAATCAATCAGTCAATCTATCAGTCAATCAATCAGTCAGTCAATCAATCAGTCAATCTGTTAGTCAATCAGTCAATCAATCAGTCAGTCAATCAGTCAGTCAATCAATCAATCAGTCAATCAATCAGTCAGTCAATCAGTCAGTCAGTCAATCAATCAATCAGTCAGTCAATCTATCAGTCAGTCAATCAATCAATCAGTCAGTCAATCAATCAGTCAATCTGTTAGTCAATCAGTCAATCAATCAGTCAATCAATCAGTCAATCAGTCAGTCAATCTGTCAGTCAATCAATCAGTCAATCAGTCAGTCAGTAAGTAAGTAAGTAGGTCAGTCAGTAAGTCAGTCAATCAGTCAGTCAGTCAATCAATCAATCAGTCAATCAATCAGTCAGTCAATCAGTCAGTCAATCAATCAGTCAGTCAATCAATCTATCAGTCAGTCAATCAATCAATCAGTCAGTCAATCAATCAGTCAATCTGTTAGTCAATCAGTCAATCAATCAGTCAGTCAATCAGTCAGTCAATCAGTCAGTCAATCAGTCAGTCAATCAGTCAGTCAATCAGTCAGTCAGTAAGTCAGTCAGTCAGTCAATCAGTCAGTCAATCAATCAATCAGTCAGTCAGTCAATCAATCAATCAATCAATTGATCACAATACAATTCAATCAGTCACTCAAGCAGTCAATCAATCAGTCTTGCAGTCAATCAGTCAGTCACAAATCAGTCAGTCAGTCAATCAGTTAATTGATCAATCAATCAGTCAATTTTCAGAATGCGCCTTGTTCAATATAACTATAGGCTATATGATTATGTGAAGGTTTCTAGGCCCAATATGCGTGTTTTAGGGCCTTTAGTCCTATCGCTTTGCACCAATGATTGCTAGGGTGAGAATTGTAGGAGGTTCAACCAATATTATATATATATATATCTTTAAGTATAAAACTCAAAGTTTGTCCTTCTGTGTGTGGGATGCACCAATTTTGCCCGGAGGCCTACTCGGAAATTACAGCGATTCGTTTAAAAAAAAATTTTGCAATCGATTCTTACCCACATTTGGAGTTAAACGCCACTATTTTCGGCTGCCAATTCACTTTATAAGTCCCGAGATGTCAACATTTAAACTTGCACGCGATAAGCGATTCAAAATCCATTCACGTTGATCGCCTCCACAAGGCCTCCATTGACTACCAGAGAACTACAGCCAATGGCATGACGGTTTGAGGTCACGTGATATTTACTTCTATCGACAATATTTGCGAGGATTATTCTCGGCTTTTTTCTTCTGATCCACACGAGAAAATCATAAAGATCGCCATCCAAAAATCTTTCCATATTTTAAATTTCGCTGTTATAAAAACGATATATTAGACACGGCATAATTATTATGTTCACTAAACTCATGTCGTCATTATTTTGAGCTCAAATCTTAACGTCACATCTCGCCAAACCGCGTAGCAAAAATGTTGTGGACGTAAATAATCATAATGCGAATATAACTGCAAATAATCGGAATAAAAAAGCGTAGATTTAAAAAAACTTCCTTTATCTAAGTGGCAAAGAACAATTTATGAAAAAAGCACGTTGCGCTGAATGGTAGTATCTTTTCAGAAAAAGTCGTTTTTCTCAGTTACGTGTCGAATGGACTTAACGGGTTTTGCTCTTCGATTATCGACCAGACCTGTACACCTAGCGGAGAGGTTCGTTACTTCTCCTTAACGCGGGGGTCGATGGAAGGCGGGGTCAGAATGGTGAAGTCGGAACGGGGTCAGGCGTGGCTGGGGACAAAAACTTATATTTCCCGGGCAACGCCGGGTTATTCAGCTAGTATATATATAGAGCCTTTCTTAGAACCCATAATATTTATATGGGACCGTGAAAAGTCTTCATCGTTCTCCCCCATAATCCGCATGATTAATCAACGTCTAACATTCCACTTTTATGCAATTCTCACGCTCTCACAGCTGCTGTTATGTTTGTAGGTGCCAGCTCTGGTGTAGGTCGTGCGGTGGCATTGGAATGTGCCAGACGGGGAGCCAGTGTCGTTCTCGGCTGTCGGAACTTGGAGTCCGCTGGCGCCGTGGTTGACGAGATCCGACTGGAGGCAGGGAAGGACAGCAGCGAGTCCGGAGTGGTGCAGAGGACAGCAACGGTCCTCCAGTTGGATCTGGGGTCACTCGATTCTGTCAGAAGCTTCGTCCAGTCGTTTCTCGATCGGTTCGATAAACTGGACATCCTCATCAACAACGCAGGTCCAGTTTTACGCATCTTATCCTCATCTGGAGTCGTTTTTCTGTTTACATTTTTTGCAATAATTGTCCTACATAGCACAGAATATATATTTAATATATATTTATATATTTCAGTTATGCTATGTCATGTTCTCTTTTCCCCCCGGCCTCTATAGTGCATGTGATCCAGATTAGCCTATGTTTGCTGTCTCTCTATCCCGACCACGCCTTCGGCAGTTCTGCGTTCTTCTGTATCTAGATATAGGCCTATACCTACTATATAGTCTCCGTGCATAACTGAACTCTAAAAAGCGCAAGCTCCTGCGAAGCGACCTTGGGCAAGTTGCTTACCCATCATTGTCTGTGGGGAAGGCAACGGGAAACCACCTCACTCATCTCATCCCCAGGGGCGTAAAGCCAATGAACCTGCCTTCGGGCAGAGCACCATCATCATCATCATCATCATCATCATCATCATCATCATCATCATCATCATCATCATCATCATCATCATCATCATCATCAATATTATAGGCTAGGCTACTCTTAGATTTTTCTGTCTGCAGGCCTATAGTAAATAATCTCTATCAATTTCTAGCCTATCTTGGGCCAAAGGCAAGCTCAGTCGATGGATACGACTACTGTTTCCAAGTCAACTTCCTCTCTCATTTCTACCTCACTAACCTTCTCATCCGCCAGCTTGCCGCCGAAGGTCGTCTGTCGTCTGCTTCTCCTATAATGCGCGTCATCAACATGTCGTCAGATTCGTACGTCATGGGTGACATAAATTTCGATGATGTCAACGGCTCCAACTACAGCATCTACGGAATGTATGCCACAACGAAGCTAGCGATGATAATGTTTACAACGGAGCTGGCGGCCAGATACTCCACTCGAGGCGTCAAAGCTGTTGCTGTTCATCCAGGTACAAAGTTGAGCTTCTGTGGTCTATGTAGGCATTGTAGGGCAGTCAGTCCCAAGGTTCATTCCCTGGTGGGAAAATGAAATTGTATTGTATTGCATTGTATTTGTAAAGCGCCTCTCACTGGGCTCGAGAGTCGCTTCCAAAGCGAAAGACCCAAAGAAAAGAAAGTGGTATAGGCCTATTAAGACAAAAAGGAGGCATTTGGCCTTTCAATAAACAGGGATATAGTGAGCTGATTTCACAGTGCAATATCATCAGACAAATTTGCATCCGCGATCATTCAGCCCTCTCCCCCCAAAAAATGAAATCCTGGCGCCGCCACTGAAGATCACGAATGCAGTAGCCTACGCTTAATTCGTAAGAGACCATGGATCGAACACCTTGACCGTATTAAATTGGTCTACTAAATGCTTTTCTGATCATTCAGTCGTTCCGCAAAGATAGGCCTACGGTGGTTATACTGTCTGCATCTTGCTTATTTTACATTATTTTTTGCTTGCGAAATTCATTGGAAAATCTTTCCTGTCGTTCATCCTCCTTCGCCTTGGTTTTTATTTGGCTGCATTCAATGCCACTAATTGCAGGAGCGGTGAGTACTGGACTGACGCGAAACTGGCCCGGGCTCTTTGGTAGCCTGCTACGACTCGCCTCGCCACTCCTGTTCCGCAGCCCCTCGGAGGGAGCCCAGAGCGTTCTCCACTGCGCCACTACGGAAGACTTCGACTCCATCGAAGGCACGCTGGTTGCGAACTGTCGTCCCATTCAAGTTGATCCGATTGCTCGGAGCAAGATCGCGTCAGAGCGTCTCTGGACGTTGGCCGATCAGATGTCTGGTCTCTCATGAGATCATGCACATGTAGGCCTCTTGCATGTATGCAGGCCTATGTATGTATGTATGTATGTATGTATGTATGTATGTATGTATGTATGTATGTATGTATGTATGTATGTATGTATGTATGTATGTATGCATGCATGCATGTATGTATGTATGCATGTATGTATGCATGCATGCATGCATGTATGTATGTATGTATGTAGAGTGCTTGTGGGGAAGTTCGACACATTAAGCATTTTTGCGAAATTTCTAGGCTAAAACGAGATCATAAAATTAAAACAAAAATACTTTATAGTAGTACTATATCTCTTTAATCAAAAGCAATAACAATTTATTCCTTGCAGTTTATTTCTTGAAATTACAAACACCTTTTCTGAGGGCACCAAATTGTCGAATTTCCCCTCACTGTGGGGGGAATTCCGACAGTTACTGTCTGTCACTGGTATCAGTATTTAAAACGTGTGCAGATTAGATAAATGTCATCGAAAGCATGTGTACATGTCTCATGAAACCAACGTCCACACATCTGGCACCTTATCCATTCTTCTTCCTGGTTCTTGGGTGGATCAAAATATGAACAACCACATTGAGCAAAGCGTAATTACATGGATCCCTGACATCGCTAGCATTCGTATCATAGTCCATACATACGTACATACATACATAGTCTGCATAGGCCTACATAAGCCTACATACATGCATATATACACATTTACATACATACATACATACATACATACATACATACATACATACATACATACATACATACATACATACATACATACATACATACATACATACATACATACATACATGCATGCATGCATGCATGCATGCATACATACATACATACATACATACATACATACATGCATACATACATACATACATAAATACATACATACAAACATACATACATACACACATGCATACATACATACATGCAAGCATGCATGCATATATACATACATACATACATACATACATACATACATACATACATACATACATACATACATACATACATACATACATACATACATACATACATACATACATACATACATACATACATACATACATACATACATACATACATACATACATATATGGTGTACACATCCCAAGAAAGAACTGAGGTCTTCTTTCTTTAGACATTGTTTGTCCTTTAATATAAAGTCTTTCTTCTTGAACATCTATTGTAGGCAAAAAGAAATAGACTTTTGTTGTATAGACATTAATTTTTGCATCCACAGTAATGATACACGCATAAAACGAATCACATAATCCCACGTATATGCATGAGTCGCACACTGTCGAACTTTCCCCAATCAGAGGTGTCGAACTTACCCGAACTTGGGTGGAAGTTCGACAGGTCACTTATTTTTCGACCCACTGTGTAATGAGCACTATGCATCCTACCAGCCTACTTTTCATTGCCATTAGACGTAGTTGAAGCATTAACAACAATAAAATCTTCCTCGAGATGAGCGATATGCAAATAAACTCTTAACATGATTTTACATGGAGCAGTCGGATGCATTGACTATTTATCGGGTGTATTGATTTAGCTCAGGGTTTCGCGGATTGCATGTGGTAAAATTTTAATCCGAGTTGGCCAAAATAACAACTAAAGAAAGCTTTATTAAAAAATATATTCGCAAATGACGTGTCATTAAAGCTCGTGAGTAAGTAAGCAAAACAGTTACGTCTGTCGAACTTCCCTCCAGTGTCGGACTTCCCCCCAAGCACTCTATGCATGTATGTATGTATGTATGTGTATATAGGAGATGCATGTATGTACATGTATGTATGTATGTATGTGTATGTAGGCTATGCATGTATTGCATGGGCACCCATTGCAGTCACGTCTCGGACAATTGAAGTTCCAGTTGAACCAGTTCGTGTAATCTACATGGGTGAATATATGTCGATGTTTACTTTGCATATAACGCAAATTTCACTATTAAAGTGCAATTTGCTGTTAGAAGGTATATTAATTATAATGATTAAAAACTGCAAATTGCTTATAGGTGCGACTTTTGCAATTATCAAAACACAGAAACCAAATTAGGAGATGCGATATTATTTTTGAGGCGAGAATTCTAATTCAAGTCTGCTCGATCGGCTGTTCTATATTTAGGGTAAATTGATATACCGGAAATTATAAGCCTTTATTTGTTTCCCACTCGAGTCGTATATAGGCCTTTAATTATATATTATGTGCTAGCCTACAAGTGAAGAGCAATCTATT